>OX421230.1:70000-696863 GCA_949125135.1 Alcis repandata | reverse complement strand
TGAAATATTAGGTATGGAATTCAGTCAACACAACTTGCCATCAAAATGGTGTTAGTAACTTTATAAAGGTCTTTACTTATTTAATCAGTGCCATTTATGTTCGTTGTATAGTCTGTGGTCTATAGTATAGAACTATATTCATTGTTTGACCGCCGCCTTGCCTGATGGTGAATTGGTTCTGAATTCTGAATGATGCGTTCTACTATGGAGCACGCTTGCCTAGACGAAACCAGATTCCTGATTTAATGACACTCAGATTACATCTATCAGGACATCGATCTAGTATCTAATATGTAATCCGACTTCGGTGATCAGGACACACCTACTTAGGCAAAACATTCAACTCTCTGACGATTAGACAATGGACTATTTTTTTGCACAATTAAAGTGGAATCGAAACGTTTCGTGCGGGTTTTTGGTATGCCATAAAACGAAGTCGCTTTTTTGTGCCAGAAAAATCCTAACATAAGAAGAAGACTGAAATTATGCTACCTTCAACCGTCCATTTCTTGTTTACCGTGATTTGGATCCCCGCGAGTTATCAACTAAGCTCTATGAACGGTAAATAGGTTTTCTTTGAGCGCTACTGTGCGTTATCGTGCTTCGATATATGATAGATGACAGATAAGGACAGATAGCTACACAGATAAACTCTGTTGTTACCACCAGAAATTATAAACAAATGATAAGTCTTCGTTAGCACTTTAACTGCTGCTAATAATTACATGCGTTGTGTTAATTTATGCACCTGGCGTGTGTAGCCGCATTCGCGTTGCACAAAGGAAAACACAAGGTATGTGTTTTCAGCAGTTAAAGTGTTAAATTATTGCAGGTTTTGTCTTTGTTTGTTCTAGGACAACAATTTTTAGGTCAAATCAGAGGCCCCCAGGATGCCCATAAATTCAGATTCAGCACTCAGCCTAAACAGGGTTATTCATAAAGGGTATGCTAAGCCGAAAAGGACTCAAAGTACTCATCATTATGAACAACTTTTACTATGGGACCAACCCGAAATTCGCGAAAAAAAATCAGCTGTTCCATAGAAATATGTCAATGACACTCGATGTCGATGTATGGAACAGCTTTTTTTTTCGCGAATTCTGTGTTGGTCCCATTGCAAAAGTTGTTCATAATGATGGGTAATTTCAGCCCTTTTCGGCTTAACATACCTTTTATGAATAACCCTGTATAATACAAGCAAGCATACTTTATTCATTGTCTCTTTCTTTCTTCCGGTCTGTGTCCCTCTCAGTGATAAGGTCAACCTCCTTTATTTTCTTCTTCACCATCCACTATCCTCGACATCATCTTCGAAGACCTTACACTTCCCTCAACGCTTTAACACTGTCCTCTTTTTTAATTTAATTCAAAATGTGCCATAAAGCTGCTCCACAGTTTCCTCTTAATTATATCACGAAAGTAAGTAATTAAATGAAAGGAAGCCACCTGAAAACAGCAATTAATTCATAGATAGGTGTCGCTGTTAACAGCTCCTTAACGACGGGTAATGATCACTCAAAGGAGTCTGCGAACATCGAACAATTAAGAACGGTGTCAATTAGGACTAGAGTCGCTTGCGCCAGTTCTGCTAGACTTTAGGCTGTTTGCACGTTGGATCAAACATTGGCTTAGCTAAGGAAGGCTTAAAGTTACACCTAGAAACAGCTTGACATTTTAGTTGCATCAAGTTAAAAAGCCCTTAAAATGTAGCTTATGTGATAAACTAGGATATAACCTGCCTAGTGCCTCTGAATCTGAATTTTAATTAAATAATTCATTTCTGCACCCCATGAGCCCAACAATGTAGATATCTTTACATCGCTCTCAGACAAACTGGTTGGTCGTTATTGGCAATATTGGTCCATCTCTGAGCGGGTATCTCTACTGACAGTGCAGATATTGACCAAATACTTCACACTGTAGTCAACATTGGCCCAACACTGGGCACTGATTGGTCGTTATAGGCAACATTAGTCCAACACCGTGCAACTTTATGCCGCTCTCAAACAAATCTCGCCTTTATTGCCCATCCACTTTGATCGCGATCACGTCTAGGATCGATTTAATTTTAGCTCCCTCGTAATTAAAATTTATCAAGTGACTCCGAGTGATTCGAGATTAAAGTGGAGCACAAAATTAAGTGGGTGAAGTTTTTGAAATTGTGACACTTGATGATTTCCTTCCGCTCTGACTTTAATTAACTGAAAAGATTTGTAATTTTAGATGGGCTAGAATTTGATTAACAAAATCAAAGAATCAAATACTAAACTCAAATCAAAAATACTAAATTGAATCACAGTTTATACTAATATTCAAGTATAAACGAAAAATCGGTTTATTTGTTAAGGCAACAAAATACCCAGGTTAGGCCCACGTATGGAAGTAATACAGTGATATCTTCTGACTGATATCTGAAAAAAATGTAAACCAAACATGCAATACGCAATACATAAGAGACTTTAACTTATTAAAAACTTATTTCATCATTTTGCCCGACGCTATACATGTACGAGACAACAATCTACATATTATATATCACTCTTTGTTCCTACTGCTGGCTGGCTGCCTTCATATTATCCCAGTCACTCAGCCTTCAGACTAATGTAATTTATGAATTCTGTGTTTCAGAAAACAAAATGTCATCGCCACATTTTCCTTACGAAATCAAAAATGTTACTGAAGAGGACGACAAAATTATCAAGAAATACTATAAAGGTATTCAATGTATATTTTTAATGTTATTTAAGGTCAATAAATATTTCTGAATTCTGATTATTGATTTTTAGTAACAAACTTATTAGTTTGTTACTAAAAATCTGTGTCTAAGAAATACATTGTCTACTACTACTTAATTTCCCATACGGAATGAAAACCCTAAAATTTTATAGATATAAATCGCGCTACATACGAAACTACGTACAAAAGCGTCGTAGTGCATGCTCTATTTAAATTTCGAAAATGTTCTTAATCTTTAGAAACAATTTCCCAGATTATAACCGCCCGTTCGTCCGCGTCGGCCCCGCCGGCTACCTCGCCATGGCCGGGTACGCAGACCACGCGGCGGACATCTTCAACTTACAGCCCAGGGGAGACGACATCTGGGTCACTGCCTTCTCCAGATCAGGTCAGTTCTAAACTACAGTACTATAACTCTTTATTGACATCACAAAAAGACAATTACAAACATGGACAACATAATGTTACATAGTACTCACTCATATTTATTATTATATTTATATATATAGATTTATTTTTTTTATTTTTATGTGAAATTTTGTAATTGGCCTTATTTATATAGTATAATACTCGTATTTATCAGTACCATAAAAATAGCCCTAAGATATCCAGATCTGTTAAAATAAAAAAATAATAAAAACTGTAAAATACATAAATCCAATGGCACAAAAGGCGGTCTTATCGCTAGCAATCTCTTCCAGACAACCGACACATTACTACCTACACTGTCTAATCAACGAGTGGCTGACATTATGCTTACGATGCTGTTGTCTTGTTTCCAGGAACGACTTGGCTTCAAGAACTGGTCTGGCTTGTCCACAATAATTTGGACTTTCAGGCATTGAAAGAGAGCGGTGTTAGCAGACGATATGCTTTCATTGAGTAAGTATTCATGTTTCATGCATGAGCCTTGACAATATCTGTAGAACTCAGGATTGGAGAAATCTTTTTCTATTGTCATTTCTTCAAAAACGAGATGGTACGTGATCAGATCGAGGGAAGCTAAGGTATATTGCTGCCTAGCTTCGTAATAAGGCAAAGTGGGACACGTAATTTGGTCTTCGTTTTCACATATTTTTTTAATTAAAACCAAAAGAAACATGTTTATTTCCTGATCAAACACAGCGCGTAGCTACGCATACTACGGCGTAGAACAATGATGAAAGTTCTACGACGAACTGACTTTGCTACGACTGTAACAACGACGTATTCTCGTAGCACCAACGGGATATTTTACTGCATTGCTGAGTGAACTGAAACTAAGCGGCTGATTACACGTAACGAGTACAGTGGCGAGACAGTAAATAGGTATACTGGGTAGAGCAAACATTTACAAACCGAGTACTCGGCCGAGAGTACTGGCTCGCCACTGCATTCGTTACATGTAATTAACTAATAAGCTTGATATTTTAAACGATCAATCATATATTTTTTAAGTAAGTTATGGCGTTCGTTTAGGCTGAGTAACTAGCCCTAGCAACAAATGTTGGCTGTCCGAGAAACTTCCAACTGCAATTTTTTATTCTTCAAAAAATAACAATACTGCTGGAGAAAGGATATTTAAATCTAAAAACTGTGTTGTCTTCTCAAATACTTCTCAAATTTTAGTTAGACAACTAATTTTAGTTATTTTACATGTCCTACGAAGTTCCGTAGTTTTCTGTGATAAATATCTATCTCCATCCTTAGACATATCGGGCTAACTATGTATGTTTACACTGTTTTTTATGATTCAACATTTTGACAATTATATATAATTCTATTGCGAATCAAAACAGTGAAACGTGACAAAAACATTCGCAAAAAAGCCTTATCATTTATCACGTAATCGTAATGTATCATGATTAGTAGATTAGAGGCTGGTCTCTATTTTTCAGCTATCGGTTTTACTGCTAAATGGAGTTTCATCATGCCTTAGTCAGACTGTTTGATGGCAATCGACCAATGGCAGAGCTTTATTTGAAATGTTTTCGGTATTTTAATGCGGGACTTAACCTAAACCAGGATCTGAAAGAAAAAACAGGAAAAAGATACCTGGCCAATAAACAAAACGTGTGGCGCCATAATGTGTTCTATTAACCACATGGTTTATTGATGTATTTAGCCCCCGGTGCAAATAGAGGTGTGACAAACGTTTAACGACTTTAACGTGTGTACGAGTATATGTGGCTTTGTAGCTCCCAAAAAGCTGCACCGTTTTAATTTGTTTTGCCCGAAAAAAAATCCTTTTCGAGTAGGCAAAACCGCGGGCTACAACAAAATCAGCTCAACCTACTATATATTATGCAAATTCATGCATTTAACTTTCACGCGTTGATCTTTACCCTGAACAATAAAACTAATCTAAACTGCTTAATCTGTCAAATTATACAATAAAATATTTTTTATTGTCCTCCAAGTGCGTGTGCACCGATACAGTTATATCTATTCAATTAATGATATGCAAGCGCTAGGATTAGCTGTCATCGTGATTAAAATTTATAGTTTTCTACGTCAATTGACTTTGAGTATCAAGCCTGTATCGATTGATTCATGCTTGAAACTACAGATCTTTTGATAACGGTGGCGTGGCTTCGATGTTATGGCGGTGAGACATGTCATAGCGAGATATCCACCAAGGTTGATAAATATGTTACAGCGTTGAATCACCCAACTCTCCTGTATCTTATCATATACTTAATCCCAATTAATATTGTTTATTTGTGCTATTATCGACACTATGACTAACTCTGAAGTGTGCCACAGTGAATCACTGCTCTGATCTAAGTGACACGTTCGCACGCCTCTGAAGCTTGATTCACAGCTGGCCATAGATATAACGAGCTCTATACATAACTACAGAGGTAGATAGTCATTGAGATATATACATAGGTAGGTTGTACTGAGTTCTAAGTCAACGTAAAGAGTTATGACGACTTTTAAAATATTTTTCATAGCCAGAATACAATTTCTAGTTAGGATAGTGCCTAAATAGAAAACTTAGTGGCTACCGATTGCGGACAAGCGTTCCATTGGCATTCTATCAACCCGATGTTACATATTTTCTGCAATTTTACATCAACAAATTTTTACTAAAAATTTCGCCCTTGTATAATACTTTATATTTTGGATTTCAAATGTGACGTTACACAATGTCACACTAAGTCGACCCCCTCCAACCCTCTTTACGTGAGACGTAATTAAAGATTGGCCCCTATACTATAACTTACCATACATATACTGTACCATAGTTGTCTACATTCAAGTGCACTTAAAACTATTTTGAAACTACATAACTCCGAGGAGCACCACCAGGTGTAGAATATAAATATTCCAAGTAAGGACTAGGTCGTGCCTCAGTCGACGCATGAAGGCTTTAGCAACAACGATGCTTCACTTCGGATATAACTTTACCTATCGTACCTACATGTGGCTCAAAGTTCTGTCAAAACGGGATCAGGAGAACTAAGTTTTTAAAGTTACCGACTCTGTTACCTAGCTTAATTGGCCAGCATGCATCGTCCCAGCAGTGGGTCGATACAGGCTGATGATGATGTTATCTTAATATTGAGTTGTATTTTTATCTACACTCATCGATCTAATCCGACTTCGGTGTCTACACTCTACACTAATATGATATGTAAACAGGTAAAGATTTGTGCTTTTGGATGAATAATAATGAATTAACTCAAAAACTACTGGACCGATTTTGATAATTCTTTCATAATTAACGTGCTACATTATCCCTGAGTAACATAGCTTTATTTCATACTTATGCAAAGCCGGGACAGGTCGCTAGTGTTATAAAAATATTTTAAAGCACGGAATGAAGTAGAAAACGCAATACTACACCAAGAGGGTATCGTATAGTTACCATTATGGAAAACTTTTTTATGAATCAACCATTTAATCACAAAAAAAAAACCAAATTCACTGTTACTCGACAAAATAAATTCTTTTTATCCTTATAAGTAAAAGTAACATCGAAATATCTTCATTTCCGTTCTACCTACTGCCACAGTACAAATCGGAAACGATGGAATTCTTTCAATATTTATAATAAAATTAATTAGGTTGTTTTCCACTAAATTTTATTGATTGTGCATTCAGATAGATAATCTCAAGTGTTTATTGAGTATTTAGATTTTGCAAGTGCCTCTCATTTTAGCTGAGTCACAGTTTATTTTAATCCTTTTCCTTGTTTACCGAAATACGTGAACAAGCAAAATTCATGTGAAAGGGAAAAGATAGAGTTGATAAATTCTTTATTTTTATAGTTTCAATAAAAATTATTGGGAAATTAAAAAGGAAAATAATGCTTGGAATCAATTTGCTCTAAAATTGAATCAAATACGAGTAACATAAAAAAATATTTAAATTAAAAACTAAACTATTTTAAAATACCTAATCTAAAGTGTTAAATAAAAATATTTAATTTAATTTTATATTATAAAAATGAATCTACAATTTTATTTAGTCTATGGATCATTGGCAACTCGATCTGGCTTTACAGGTATACCAAATTTTTTATTAAAAAAACTATGAAATTGTATCTGTGACGACGGACCAAATCTCCGATCCCTTACAAACTAAGTAAATGAAAAACGAAATCCTATGTAAAACGGAAGGCTAATCGGGCACGCTCAACGTTTACGCAGGTGTAAGGCGCGATCACATACTCGTACTACCATGACTAACGCTGAAACGTGCCATAGTGAATCACCCAATCATTACCGCATTGTGATCTTAAAATGACACATTCTCAATCAGAGCACTTGTTACAATCAGCAAAATAGCAAACACTCACGCAATTTCCCATGACCAATAAACGTTGGCGCGCAATTTCCCATGACCAATAAACGCTGGCGCGCAATTTCCCATAACCAATAAACGCTTGCGCGCAATTTCCCATGACCAATAAACTCTGGCTCTACTATTATTCTTCTTGTTACAGGCATCCAACCCAAGATGCTGAGATCAGGAAGACCCCTCTGAACCCTAACGGACCCCGAGCAACTATCGACGATTTCAAAACATTCCCAAACATGCCTTCACCTCGATATATCAAAACCCACCTGCCGCTTTCTTTGCTGCCGCCGAAGCTGCTGGACACTGCCAAGGTAGTCAGATAAAACACGCTTCAGACTTACATTCCCAGTTTTTATTTAGCTGTGATTTGTTTAGGAAAATTTTTACTTATCCAGAAATGCCTTATTAATAAGTGTAGTAGAAGCTAAATGCATTTAGTCTAAATTAAAAGCTAGCCTTCAAGTGAGGCGGCCGACATTTAATTTTTGACCTAATATTTTTGTAGCTAACCAGGCTGTCTCTTAAAAATGCTCTACCATCAAATGGTAATGTTACGCTTGTTGTTTCCTCACATTGACAATTTATTAGCGTGCTCTTACGATACTTATAAATTAAAAAATCCTGGTAAATTAGTCAATAGTAATCTATGAACATTTACTTTATCACACCGCAAAATTTCAGCAACAGAGGAATTTTAGTCAGAGTAAAACCCCTCATTGATTGGGCTATTCTTTGATCAAAACTCATGTTTCTACTCATAAGGATTTAAACCTAAGCACTGAAATATGGAGAAGCATTGCGAGACATGCAGCAGCAATGGAAGGGGACGTCGACGGCGGCGAGGAGCCTCCGTGTAACATTGCAACCACGACCACTCTGCCAAAAGTAAACGACTACTCGTAAGAAGAATACTGAGATATCCTCTCCTCAACTCCATGCCTCTTCCAGGTGTTGTACATAGCCCGAGACCCGCGCGACATGGTGGTGTCCTTCCACTTCATGCACAAGCTGTTCCACTACTTCGATGACAGCGTCACTCTGAAGGAGTTCTGGGATCTCTTCCAAAAAGACCTGAGTTAGTGCACTCATCTAAACTTACTTCAAATTAGCCTGTTTACTTACTGCATAATACCACAGAATATAACATAACATATAATACTCGTAAGTAGTACTGAAAATACTAAGCTTAAACTTAATTCTCCGTCTTGTTATCGCGTGATATCGCGTTATCACGTGATATTTCACGTCAATGAGAAGCTGTCAGACCATTTGAAGCAGTTATTAACTTTCAGCAGTGCCCTTATTATAATACAATAAGTACCTATTATAAGTAATAAATACCCGAAAAGCGATGGGTAAGTCCCGAAATCCAAAATGCCCAAATGTCCAAATTCAGCCCCTTTCCACTTTGAGCTACTCTTAGTTTGGACGTCAAAAACATTAATTTGGCCGTTTTAAAGTTTATTATGATTCCCAGTAATGCACGCGCCAATATTTCCCCACATCAAAGAAGCGTGGAGTCAACGTGCTCACCACAATCTCCTGTTCTTATTCTACGAAGATATGAAGAGGGTATGTTTTAAACACAATTTTATGTCTGCCTTTGTTTACTTTTACATTGAAAATATTTTTTTAACCACCCCCGTGAAAGTAACATTCTTAAATAATACATTTTAGGAATGAACTCTTCAAACTTGATGGGGTTTACCTGATAAATAAATAAACGTTTCACACTCATAGCTCCCCCCACTAGGAATAAATCCTGTGTCGGGGATGCCACGGAACACACACAAAGACAAGGACTACTAACACCCAGACCCAGAACAGATATCTATTTAAATTCATCATTTAAACATCTGCCCGATCAGCTGAGAATCCAGGCTCGGACCTCTTGCGCAGCAGACACACTGGCAACTACCAACTAAGCCAGCTGTCGTCGCTGACCATGATCACACTACCATGATTGGGCTATGACTATAACATTAGTTCTTCAAACACGCTGTTAATGGTCTTAAAATGTTGACGAAGTATCCGCCTCTGTATGACGGCTCTGGTGCTACAGGTTATAAGCGATCACTTACCATCAGGCGGCACTTTTGCTTGTTTCCCACCTATGGCATAAAAACTACCATGATAACAGGACCTGCTCGGCTCCATCGAACAAGTCTGCACTTTCCTCGGTAAACAGTACACGGCGGAACAGAAGGCGCAGTTGGCGCAGCATCTCAGCTTCGAAAACATGAAGAAGAACTCGCCCATGTTCCAGAACAAAGAGAATGAGGAGAACACCTTCTTCAGAAAAGGTAAAAAACTAAAGAAGTACTCTTGCAGTAATGTAGGCATACGAAACTGTGACGCGTTTTGGAAATGCCGTTTTTTTTTCCGGGTTAAAAAGTAACCCATACGATCTATCTTCAAAACTCATCCAAGCCAAAAGAGCCGCTTAAGCGTAAAGAAATATCCAACATACGAGTAGGTACACACACCCTTACTTATGTTCACATACTTTCGCATTTACAATGCCAATTAGTGTTATGCGATGTGATGTGACGTCATCAGTTTGCAGCCAATCACGTTTGAAATACCTCTCGTACCATTTTTACAACTTGATCGGTTATTGGCAGTAATACAACAGTAACTGATATGATAAGATAACGATAATATCTTGGTACCCGGACGGATGTGTGCAGCATTCCACCAGTTTAGTACAATATCATGCAATTAGTGATAATTACAAACCAATAATTGATACTCGACATATCTCTATCGTTACCTATGTAGGTACATACAGGGTAATAAGGAAAGGGTATGCTAATCAGAAAATGGCTCATAGCGCACATCATTAAGAACATTTATTTTACATGAAAATAAAACTGTTCCAAAGAAAAATGTAAGTGACACTCGAGAAAATATATAGAACAGCTGATAGTTTTTTATCGATTTCAGGGGTGGTCCCATAGCAAAAGTTGTTCATAATGATGAGTACTACGAGCCATTTTCGGCTTAGCATACCCTTTCCTTGTAACCCTGTATATAGGTAACGATGAGCCAGGTGGCATAACGGGAGAGAGGCCTATACCCAGCAGTGGGATAGAGAGGGCTGTGGATGATGATGATGATGATGAGCCAAGTGAGTTCAGCGAGTTGGTATTGGGTACTATTACCTCTTCTGTGATATAAGAAGGTATATTAACGTTAAGCGTATTCAACATCTGTCCGTTTGGAAACACCTGAAAGACAATTTATCAAAGACAATTTATCAAGCTTACTAATAGAGTACTCGTTGCTCAAAAATTTTCCTTGTTCTCATTTTAGTTTATAGGTAAATGGATTTGAAAATATTACTTCGTATTTAGATAATGTATCGTTTTGTAGTTAATTCCAGGAGCTTTATCTAGGTGTATTTTAGTAAATAAGTAGTACGAAAATAACTCCATGTGTTACGTTTTCACAACTACACGGCTGGTTCGATTATGTTTGAATTTTGGCAAAGAGATAGATTAGATTACATGGATAAACGTAACATTTAAATTCTCCTCTTAGGCGAATTTGAATGCTATGTGGATAAACAGGAGAGCTCGAAAGTCGCAGGATTACTGCGTGATGTAGCAAATAAATATCTGTAAATTCCTTATTATAGTCCTGCTGTTTTACTTACAAAGAGAGAACCTTTTCAGAGTTCTACCTTTTACCAAGATAAAAGATCCTATATCACTTTCCCGCCTTCCAACTATATCTATGCAAAAAGTTACGTATTCGGGGTAAGGAGGGAAAGGGGGATCTCAAACTTAAGATCTAGATTTTCTTCTTGATATAGGTTATGATTAGCAAAATAAACCTCATCCACCTCATTCCCAGGCCAGGCTGGCGGCTGGGTGCAGTACTTCGACGAGGAGATGAAGAAACAAGCGGACGAGTACATGGCGAGGAACCTGGCTGACACTGACTTGCGCTTCCCTGGTGCTCAGTGACCAATAGATGTAACTACCACGATACTTATAATATTACATTTTTGTTGAATGAAACTAAGTCAGTATTTACTTTGTTTTATTTTACACTTACACTTACCTTGCCTGATTGTAGGTATATACGATTGGTTGATCTATTGCATTCGCATAGAAAAAATTGTATTGAATATGTTTAGCAGATTTAAAAAGGAACAAATAAGTACTACACAGAAAATATGCGAATTTTATTAGGTACGTCCTACAATTTGCTTGTCATACACGAGTTGCTACATTGATGTATTTCTGTGCTCCCGTAGGTATTTGTGTACACGAAGCTCGCACACAAATATATCAAGCCTTACACACAAAGCCTTTACAACTAAACTAGAGCCCCTAAACTGCTGCCACACGAACGATTCGCAACAACCCTCCTTCAATTAGGTACCTTCCAACCTAGACGAAGAAAACCCTTTTAGGCAAAATGTGAAATCTAGAGTTCTACATCGATTTCTAATTCAATCATGTAACAAGCGAGTAAAGTGCTTACATATATAAGCACTCTTTGTCGACTAAAAGAAACTCGTAGCATACAATTATTTTCAAAAGGTAAGAAGTGGGGTAAGAAAAAATATTAAATGTTTTACTGGAATAGCCTTTGGCGAGTTCCTAAAGTAAGAGGTATATTAAAAAAAACGCATTTACTTCTATTGGGCAACATGAGAGATGCCCACACTCGGTTGTAGGATAAAGAAGGCTTTGGATGATGACCATTGTGCAGTAGGTATAGGTAACTATAACTGCGCCCCGTGGTTTCACCCTCGTTTTCCGGGATAAAAAGTAGCCTATGTGTCAATCCACACACTCAACAATCTTCATTCCAAATTTCATGTAAATCCGTTCAGCCGTTTTTGCGTGAAAGAGCAACAAACATACTCACAAACTTTCGCGTTTATAATATTAGTAGGATTATTGTTGTGAAAAACGCAACTTTCCTGCCGCGCTGGCTAGACTATTACCAGTCTAATAAACCGACAAACACCCGACAACAAATAAACAGCGGGGTAAAGTTGAGGTGTCTAATTTATAATTCATAAGTCTCCAACTAAACGTGATATTTTTGTGTTCTCAAATAAAATGTTATCGTAAGGTATAAATATAATATATCAAGTGAGAGGTCAAACGCCAACCTATCAACCATAATAAAACATTACTGTGTTCCGGTTGGAAGGGCATTGTTTCCAGTGAAATTAGAGGGCAAATGGGAGATTTAACAACATATCTCAGGGTGACGAGCGCAGTGCTGTGCCGCGCAGGGTCTTGAATTCTGCGAGTTCAAAATTCTGGGTGGCGCAGACCTGTTATGGGCAAACGTGACGTTTAACATCAGGCGAGCGATTTCAGCCGACAGACAGACACCGAAGTCTCGCCTTCAGGGTTCTTCCCCGAAGGAAGTTCAGAACTAAAAAGCAATTCAGTAACATTTGTAATGTTAACTTTCCATTTTTCGAATGAAAAAACGTGACATATCCAGCGGCACCGAATCTACGGTAATCGATAAAGTCGAAAGCAAGCAAACTCTTGAATAAGTGATGTCGACAAATTAACTCTTTGCCTTCGGAATTCAAACATCAATTTACGTGGGTAAACATGAGAGGAGATGTAGATCCGGGTACTTACTACCTGCTTCACTTAGGTGCTTTAAGACTCTTAAAGTCCTGCCTGAGAGTTATGAAGTAGGTAAGTATTGGTAGATTAGTAGGTTCCATACCTATCTATATATATAAAAGTGAAGGTCGTGACTGACTGACACATGTACGCACAGCCTAAACCGCTTAAGCTACAAACGTGAAATTTGGACAAAAGTTTTATATCAAAAAGCGGACGCACACTAAGAAAGGAATTTTCCCAATTCAACCCTTAAGAGGGTGAAAAGGGGTGTTTAAGTTTGTATGAAAATTTTTTTTTTCTTTATGCTACGATTATCAAACTTTGCGAATATACTAAAGTAAAAAAAATAATTGACACCTATTTCAACATTTTTTAAAAATCAACCCCTAAAGGGGTGAAACGGAGCAATAAAGTTTGTATGAAGATTTTTTTTTAATGCTGCGGTTATGAAACTTTGCAAATATACTAAGCTTAAGAAAATAATAGACACTTATTTTTTTGTTTTTTGAAAATCAACCCCTAAAGGGGTGAAACGGAGTACTGAAGTTTGTATGGAGATTTTTTTTTTGATACTGTGGCTACGAAACTTTGCAGATATACTAAGCTAAAAAAAATAATTGACACTTATTTTTTTGTTTTCTGAAAATCAACCCCTAAAGGGGTTAAACGGAGTGTTGAAGTTTGTATAAAATTATTTTTTTCCTAATACTTCGATTATTTAACTTTGCTATTGTAATAAGCTAAAAAAAATATTAGATACCTGTTTCATTATTTTTTGAAAATCCACCCCTGAAAGGGTTTAACAGTGTTGAATCAACGCATCAACATTAACAGATCAACGCACAGCCTAAACCGCTTAAGCTACAAACGTCAAATTTGGACAAAAGTTTTATACCAAAAAGCGGACGCACACTAAGAAAGGAATTTGCCCAATTCAACCCTTAAGAGGGTGAAAAGGGGTGTTTAAGTTTGTATGAAAAATTTTTTTTTCTTTATGCTACGATTATCAAACTTTGCGAATATACTAAAGTAAAAAAAATAATTGACACCTATTTCAACATTTTTTAAAAATCAACCCCTAAAGGGGTGAAACGGAGCAATAAAGTTTGTATGAAGATTTTTTTTTAATGCTGCGGTTATGAAACTTTGCAAATATACTAAGCTTAAGAAAATAATAGACACTTATTTTTTTGTTTTTTGAAAATCAACCCCTAAAGGGGTGAAACGGAGTACTGAAGTTTGTATGGAGATTTTTTTTTTGATACTGTGGCTACGAAACTTTGCAGATATACTAAGCTAAAAAAAATAATTGACACTTATTTTTTTGTTTTCTGAAAATCAACCCCTAAAGGGGTTAAACGGAGTGTTGAAGTTTGTATAAAATTATTTTTTTCCTAATACTTCGATAATTTAACTTTGCTAATGTAATAAGTTAAAAAAAATATTAGATACCTGTTTCATTATTTTTTGAAAATCTACCCCTGAAAGGGTTTAACAGAGTGTTGAATCAACGCATCAACATTAACAGATCAACGCACAGCCTAAACCGCTTAAGCTACAAACGTCAAATTTGAACAAAAGTTTTATACCAAAAAGCGGACGCACACTAAGAAAGGAATTTGCCCAATTCAACCCCTAGAGGGGTGAAAAGGGGTGTTTAAGTTTGTATGAAAAAAATATTTTTCTTAATGATACGATTATCAAACTTTGCGAATATACTAAAGTTAAAAAAATAATTGATACCTATTTCATCATTTTTGAAAAATCAACCCCTAAAGGGGTGAAACGGAGTATTGAAGTTTGTATGAAGAATTTTTTTTGATGCTGTGGTTACGAAACTTTGCCAATATACTAAGCTAAAAGAAATAATAGACATTTATTATTTTGGATTTTGAAAATCAACCCCCAAAGGGGTTAAATGGAGTGTTGAAGTTTGTATGAAATTATTTTTTTCCCTATGCTACGATTATTTAATTTTGCATATGTACTAAGACAAAAAAATAATAGATTCCTGTTTCATTATTTTTGGACAATCAACCCTTAAAGGAGTGAAACGAGGTATTAAAGTTTGTATGGAAATATTTTTTTCTTAATGCTACTATTATTTAACTTTGCAAATTTACTAAGCTAAAAAAAATAATAGACACCTAAGTATATTTTTGTTTTTGAAAATCAACCCCTAAAGGGCTGAAATGGAGTATTGAAGTTTGTATACAAATATTTTTTTCCCAATGCTACGATTATTTAACTTTGCAAATGTACTAAGTTATAAAAATAATAGATACATGTTTCATTATTTTTGAAAAAACAACCCCTAAAGGGGTGAAATGGTGTAGTAAATATAGTACGGAGAGAGAATTGTAATGACTCACTGACAGACAACGCACAGCCTAAACCGCTGGCCGTAGAAATTTGAAATATGGAGGGTGTGTTTGTCTTGATGAGTAAACGTGTACCAATAAAGAATTTTTTGAAATTCTACCTCTAAAGGGGTGAAATAGGGTGTTAAAGTTAGGATGGAGAAGCATTGTTTTTGACGTCACGGTATTGAAACTTTACAATATACGAAGCTTAACAAAATAACGAACACCTATTTCACCATTTTTGGAAAATCAACCCCTGTGGGGGTGAAATGGCGTGGTAAAGATAGTACGGTGAAAGAATTTGTTTTGATGCTAACTCAATGAAACTTTACAGATGTACTAAACATATGGCGGGTAAACAACATCAGGAAAAAATCCAAAACCTTCGAAAAGTCATATCCTCGAGGTGGAACTGCTAATTATCTCGAAAATTAAAAACATTTTTACCAAAGCGCTGAGACTAAAAAGTCACCAAAATCTCGGACCTTTTTGGAGCCATTAAAAATAACCTAGTCGCCTCAAAAACATGGCCGCCATACAAACTTTGAGGGTCTATATCTCCGAAACGGTTGAAGATGGGTGGGTGTTTGACTAGATGTCATAGGAGTTAGCAAGGGCTACTTGATGGTTGTGGCAAAAATCCAAATGATTCAAAATGGCCGCCATTATTTTTTCTACATGATTCGAGGGGGCTGATTTAGCATCTGTTTTGGCATCTGGGGGTTTTTGGGGTCCCTGCTTCCATTGTATGACGCTTTTTACATGTTCTCAAAAAAGGAGGGTTAAATTAATTATCGGTTCCCGAGGTATAGTCCACGCGGGCGAAGCCGTGGGCGGAAGCTAGTAAGTTTATATAGCTATTGAGTTGAGGGGTACTTTTAAACCTAAAAATAAGAGGATTCTAAAGGAAGTCTAAAGAAGTTTCTCGGCAACTTCACTTGAGACCTAGTTCCCAAGCTAGGTTATGATGGCTACCATCTTAGACTACACTATCAAGTCTGAGGGGGGCAAGTACGACTTCAAGTAATAGGTACACACTTCACGAATGAATACGAATCCAATTTGGACCAGATTGGTACAGAATATAAGTGACGTAGGTACAAGTAAGGGAGGCATGTGCTTAGCATTGGCCGATTAATAATGATGGTGACGTAGGTATCTACGTAGGTAAATGTTATATAATAGGTACCTACTTAAATCTAGAATTCCCAATGTGAATATTTGAATCTCATCAAATCTATGCTCAATGATCGGCCATAAAATAAAGTTAATACTTGTGCTTTTCTAAGCTTTTATTTAGGTTGCAATTGTGTTATTAGTTTGTTTAGGCTGTGGTTTAGGTGAAATCTTGCAACCAAATTTTTTGATCTGAAATTTGCGCAGCGGAAATTTGGTACACCAATTTAAAAAGGTATTTAAAAAATGTGTTTAAGTAAGAGTTAACAGGCCAGCACAAAATATTGTTTCCGAGCATTAGATAGCAGTTACGTAGGCGGTATTGACATGTACCTACTTAGTGTTTGATAACAATATCTAACAGAAGATTACGTACCTAAGTGTGGGGTGATTGGTGATGCAGATCGTTATCTGACCCTCGACGCGATCCTCCAAATACAGGGCTACAAGGAAAGAGTATGCTAAGCCGAAAAGAGGTCATTGCACTCATCGTTATGAACAACTTTTACTATGGGACCAAACCTAAAACCGCGAAAAAAAATCGGTTGTCTGTAAAGTCGGTTTACCTACTGACGATAGTTGAACGTGACAACGTCATAAGAAAATACTGATGAATGGTTTCATTTTTCAAAAATAGAATATAGGAAATCACAATTTCACTCAGAGCGTGGTAACGCCTCATCGAGGTAACGGCACATACGTCACTTTTTTCGTACTTGCACCCGGCTCCATCGAATTATAAGACGTTATCACGTCAAAATGAGCTGTTCCATATTGTCAATGACATTCAATAAAATGGTATAGAACAGCCGATTTTTCTGCGCAATTTTGGGGTTGATCCCATAGTAAGTTATTTGCAATGATGAGTAGGTACCTACTATTAGTCTTTTTTGACTTAGCATACCCTTTCCAAAACCCTGTAAGTATATACCTAGAAGATTTGTTGACGGCGGCGGCCTGCGTCACTCATTATCTAAAACTAATGAATAACGAAATGCGGCAGAATTATAATTACTTACCTAATATACAAGTGGAAAAACACCCAGTCTTATGTATTTTTGTTCATCTCAGTTCTCCTTCCGGTAAGAAGAGTAATGTTTCCAGTGAAATTTCAGGGCAATTAGGATATTAATCATCTTAAAAGGGTTACGAGCGCAGTGCTGTTCCGCGCAGGGTTTTGAATTGTTTATACCTACGAGTTCAAAATTCTGAGTGGCGCAGACCTGTTATGGGCAAAAGTGACGTTTACCATCAGGCGAGCGATCTGCTCGTCTCGTCATTCAATAGCATTTAAAAAAGACCAACCTCAATAGCCCTATCAACAGAAATGGCGCATTCATCGCAGTTATATGAATATATTTCATATGAACATGTAGTTGTAAATACCTACCTGGATGTAGGTAGTAATACCCATTTATTTTTTCCCATTGCAAACAGGGAAATCGTTCGCTACATTTTTCTCAGTTCGGGTTAGCCCTCGTCTTGCTTTAGTCATTGCTTTTTGAAGATTCAAACCTACATGACAGTGCCGGTCCTATTATCATTTTTAACTGGTGCGAGGACCAAAAATGGCGCCCCTCTAAAAAAAAAAAATGTTTCTGCAGTTGCTTTATTTTCCATCAGAAAAAAGCAGTGGCTTCAGATTATTCAGCTGTCAAAAGTTCGTTTAACCAGTTTGTGCGAATACTATACCTCTATGTGAAGTGGTGGACAACTGAAATAGTAGATTGTATAACGAGGGCATAAAACAAGCCATTTTAACCGACTTCAAAAAAGGAGGAGGTTATCAATTCGACTGTATGTTTTTTTTTTTTATGTTTGTTACCTCATAACTTTTGACTGGGTGTATCGATTTTGATGATTATTTTTTTATGACGCTTCCCATTTGGTCCCATTTCAATTTAGTCCAGTTCTGATAATGGTATCCATGAGTAAACCATATAAGCCTTAAATTTGCATTAAGTACGTGCGCGACAAATAGATGAATAACTCAATAGTCGGTCTTTTGAAGTCGGTTTTTGTTTTTTGTTTTATAAAAATAATGTTCTTGTTTAGGAGACGTTTAGCTAGCCCGAGCCGAAGGCGAGGGCGGATATAAAGTCGAGGATAAAATGGGTTTTATGCCCGAGTTTTACACTCGACTTTTCACATCGATTGCGAGGAAATAAATTAAAATATAATAAAAAATATATTATAATAATAAAATAAAATATAAATAAAAGTATAATTTAAATAAACTAAATAAAATATATATATATATATATATATATATATATATTTAAAAATTAAAATTAAAAAAAAAACCATTTTTTTAATAATAAAAAAAATTATTATAAAAATTTCAAAATTATAAAAACATTAAAAATTTATTTAAAAAAATATTTAATTTACTATAATTAATTAATTTAAAATTCTTCATTTTTATTTAATTAAAATTATTTTATATTATTAATCATATTTTGATTTAATATTTTTTAAATTAAAATACAAAGAAATAGATTTAACTAATTTAATTTGTTTTGTCAATAAAAAAAAACAAAATAACATAATACACATTACACACAAATAGAATAGAAAATCACAATTTTTAAGTTTTGTGCACCAGATAATTTTTTTGAAGGCGGTGACATGTTTTTTATCTGTTAAAATAAATTTCGAATAAATTAAAAAAAAGAAATCCAACTTTATAATTACATAAATATATACTTACTTATTTTAAATAAATATAAATTAATAAGTAAATATTAACAAAGTTGCTAAAATATTAGTTAAGTTAATCATAATGGATTGTTATTATAGAAATTGTAAATTAGAGTAACATCCCTAGTGTTTAAAAAGAAAAAGGGGTTAACTGACGCAACATTGTAACAACGTTCAGTTCTTTACGAGATCGTAGATTATCTCGTAAATCACTAATTGTTTATTATGTTTAAAACGGTTTATTAAAAAAACAAGTCATAAAATAACTCGCATCGGTCATTATTACAATAAATATGTAATCGTTATTGAAAAAAGTTAAGCAATTCTGCAGTTCTAACAAAACGAAAAAAAAAAATATTTTATGCCCGCCGTTACAAGGTTACGTTGTTGAATTTTGATGAATTGTCAAATGTGACCTATTAAAATGGCCTGACTATAATAGACGATGCCTGCCTAGTGAAACAAGTGACGGACGAAAGTTCACCCCGCGGCCCGTTCCCCCGCAATTTTGTTCGTGCGTGTTAACGCGACTCGCGCGTCTTTTGTTTCACGTTTTGGTTCATTTTGGCGCCCCCCCCTTGAAGGCGCCCGGTGCGGTCGCACCGCTCGCACCGCCCTAGGACCGGCCCTGCCTACATGCGTAGGTATCTTCCACAATTCTATAGAAAACTAGCGGCCCATCCCGGCGTCGCACGGGTGGACATTGTTCTGAAAAAAGATTTTCCCGCTTTTATGTTGAATTTTTTTCTGAATTTTCTTTGCTATAAACCTCACGGAGCCCGAGACCTTTCCAACGAATGCAAAACCGTGGAAATCGGTTCGTGCGTTCTGGAGTTATAGCGTCAGGAAGGAAAACCCGACTTATTTTTATTAGTGTCCGACCGAAACTAGTTTTACGACCGAAACCGAAACCGAAAACGAATTTCGGCAACGGTCTCTGTTTCGGCCGAAACCGAAACCGAAACCGAAACTTCCTTACAAGAATCATATTTTGAGGGAAAAATAAAGAAAACTTTATTATAATCATGACTGAAAACAAAACTAAAAGACGTTAGTCTTTATTGTTTTCTCTTAAATTACATAGATAAGCAGTCTTCGACATTTTCATTTATTAATAATCAACGTACCTCGTGTGTGCATAAGTTTTGAGACGAAATAAAAGTTGTATAACTTTTAAATAATTAACTTATATTTCTAAAATTTTCAGTAGGTACACATTAAGTTAATAATAATCAACAATAAAATATAATTGGGATTCAAAATGACCACCTTTATTTTTAATACAGGCCCTTAGACGATTTGGCCAGTCATCAATGGAGGCACGAATCTTTTCCAGCGGAATTCGCTTTGCTTCTCGGATAAGGGCTCGCTTCAGTGACTCCAAGTTTGGGTGGGACTTTCGACAGGCCCTGAGCTCTAATTCAAGCCATAAAGAATAATCCAGCGGGTTGAGGTCAGGGCTAGAGGAGGGCCATTCGTTCGCCGCGATGAAGGCCGGCACATTGTCCCTCAACTAAGCTTGGGTGGTTTTTGCCTTATGGGATGGCGCTGAGTCTTGCTGGAAAACCCAATCCTTGTTGTGAAATAAAGTATGAGACAGGGGTTTCACAACAGGCTCTAAGATGTCACTTTGGTAATTCTTGGCTTTCACCTTGACGCCTTGTTGACAGAAATGGAGCGGAGTGACACCTTCATATGAAACTCCCCACCATATCATCACACTAGCCGGATGATGCGTACGCGAGACATTCCGTGCTGAAGCTGGGACGTCCTTGCTGCTTTTGGCATACACTTTATTGTTTTGTCGGTTAAACATTTCTTCGACAGTAAAGACTTTCTCGTCGGTGAAGAGTATCGTGCCTCCTAAGCAGTATTGGACAACGTTCGCGTCGCAATTTACGAAGACGTTCGTTTAAAAAGTGAACTTTCCTACGGCTATACGCCTTTACCTTAAGATCATATTTCAGTATTCTGTTGACTGAAACGCACGTAATATTAGTCTGCAGAGCGAGTTCCTTCTGAGTGTGACATGGATTTCGGCGAAGTCGCTCTCGGATGATTTTGATGTTCGCAGGCGTCCTCACAGAGCGTGGCCGACCACTCCTTTGGTGATCTTGCAAATAACTTGTCTCCTTGTATCGTTTGATAGTGCAATACACGAAGTTTTCACCTCATGGAAAATCTCCATTGATTTTTTTCCCGATTTAAATAACGAAATCATCACGAGAAAATTGAAATAAATTAATTTGAAAATCAAAGAAAACAAAAGTTAACATTCCAAATTCAAAATTGGAAAAAGAAATAAACAGCAGCCAGTAATATTTTATTTATTTTTTTAAGTTCAAAATTTGTTTCAAAACTTATGAACACACGAGGTAGTAAGCAAATCACGAATTTGGCTCTGATGGGATTCATTATTTAATTCATTTAACGCGCCGTACACGACCGATCACAGTGCGAAAACTCCCGAATGCACATTCGGTTTCGGTCGTAGTTTCGGCAAGTTTGCCGCCGAAAACGAAACTAAACCGAAACTCGTGTTTATGCCGAAACTCAACCGAAAACGAAACCGAAACCGAACATTCGGTCGGACACTAATTTTTATATAGTAGATTACTTATAGAGATCATTTCTAGGTACTTAAATTAATAAAGTTACGTTATAGTTATAAACTTTGAAGACTGAACACTTTTAAAAATAAATTGAAGTTGTGGATTTTAAAAGAGGAAATTGTGCTGACGGATAAATACTGATTGATAGCATAGTGAATAAATTGTGACACTGCAAGATTTTGCTGCAAGATATAGGCAATTAGGCATATCAGCTTATGCAGCTGCTTGCATATCATCAAATAAATAAATAAAATAACTTCAAAAAATAAAACATGATTACTTTTATCCATTTATTTCTCATTGTAAACTCATACACATGTTCTATCAACCGTTTATACTTTACGTTAGGTATGCACTTGGTATTTCACTTACACTCTAACTTATGATTACTTTGTAAGACATTTTCTGACACGGCTCTTACTTATAAACGCTGTCTTAAAGTTAAACGTTGTCTTAAGATATCTGTTCATAGTGCTCTTCCGTTTTGGTATTACGCAGCAGCTAAATTACGTTTATAAATTTAAGCAACGTTAATAAGTGAGGCCGAAGATGTTTGCGACTCGATTCATTTTATCAATGAATAAAGATTAATTCATTACTAGATGGCAGCACTAAGCAGCGGTAATCTAACAAAGAATTTATGTGTAAAGGAGATGAGATAGTTTTAAGATCAGTAAGACATTAAATTTAAACTGCTCAATGTTATCCTGGGTTAAGTCATCGCTGCTAAATGCTCGTCTCGGTATGAATTTTACTAACCTTAAATTACAATGGATTGTATCTTTTATAGTATTCAATCATTTCAAAAAAGTTTATGCGATTTATAAAGTTTAGGTTATAGTATCAAGATTCTGGCTGTGGTAAACTTTGTGATTTGTTAAAATTATAAACTTTTCAACGATTGAATACTTCCCTATTGATTCTCTTTTCAGTACAGAAATGTCTTACAATGTAACTTATTGTAAATGCATTAATACATACTCGGGCGCACCTTAATTGACTCGAAAGAAAAAATAAAGCATGATCACAAAAATAAATCAAACTTTCATTAAATATATTAAAAACAAAAACAAAATTAGTTACTTATATTTCTTAATCAAATGTCTCGATACCAATGTAAAGCATTTACAACAATGGTTATGGCACCTGATAATAATAAACAACAAATGTGATGTTAAATTAAATCTATAAAATCGTCGCTTTTGCTTTAATTTCGTAATGTTATCTTAGAGCATTCTCATTGCGACAAAGTTACAAACAATTCATAATAATCGATATAAACCGACTCAAAATGTTTCAAATTACCACTTTTTGGTAACTTCATAGAGCTTATTGCTTTCACCGAGAATCAACGTAGATGACACGACGACCCGTCGAGACGTATAGGGCATTATTCTAAAGAAACTGCCCAGTAAAAAGTTTGTTTCATTACTACCTATATCAATAACGATTATTTAAATAGTGTGCAACATTGAAAAATTGTGTACTTACACCGTAAATAGTTTGTGGATATTTTTCTTATTGAACTCAGAGTGCGTTTCTTCTGTTAGAGCCACGACTTTTAGGAAATGAGAGCTTTTCAGGGCCGACTTACGTTGAACTTCGCTAGATGGCGTTGCTAAACTAAATACTTGAACTCTTGGCTTCTGATAAACCTGGTTTATGGCTCATAAAATGAAGATGTTTCACAATTTAACGTGGTAGATACCATCAAACGCAGAGAATGTACCTACTGTTTAATATTATTTCTAGACCGGTTTCGTTTTTTTTTCATCGAAGTGTCATTCGACAATAACTTGTTACTGGGTTTTATTTTACCCAATATTAACTTTTTCGATGCTAATATACAAAATGATCAAACAGAATCTTTGTAAAAATGGTCTTGACCAGTGTTTTTCAACCTTTTTCATGGCACGACCCCTTTTGTATGAAAAAATATTTCGCGACCCCCCTACCCTATCCATTACTTTTTTCATGTACCTATTTTATTTTGTGACAAATATTCAATCCAACATAATTATTTATTCATTTTCATTAGAGTCTGATAAATACATAATTAAGAACGTAAAACACATTTTTTAAAATGGTGTTAGAAAAGTTGAAAGAAGAACTGTGTCATTACTTCTCAATGCAAGAGATATCGAAGAATACTGGGCAAAGGTGGGTCTTAAATCCGTTTTTAAATGCAGCTATAAAATGAAGCAAATTTGGCAACCAAGCTCAAAGAAAATCTGCCGGATTTATCTACTGATGGCATGCTACAATTGGAATTGAAGTCTGTCAGTTTGGATACCTTTTGGTTAAAAAGGAAATCAGAATATCCAGAATTAACAATGGAGGCTTTGAAGTGTTTGATTCCATTTGCCACCTCGTACTTGTGCGAGTTGACATTTTCATCAATGGTCCAAATAAAAAGTAAGGAAAGAAATCGCATAAATATGGAAAATGATTTAATTCTAAATGTAGCAAAAACGGATCCACGATGGGAGAAATTGGTTAATGAAAAACAAGTGCAACCTTCGCATTAAGAGTTCTCAAATTTTATTTTTATTTATTTGATCCAAATATTTAAGATAGAAGAGATCTTATTATGTACTTTTAATTTTTGGTTTATTTGAAACAAATGTTTCAAAATGAAAGAGATCTCATTAGTAATTTTTTGCTTATTTCAAACAAATGTTTAAGATAGAAGAGATCTCATGTCATTTTCATTTTTTGTTGATTTGATAAAAAAAAATTAAGATTGAAGAGATTCCATAAGTTATTTTTTTTCTTTATTTGATACAAATGTTTCAAATCAAAGAGATCTCAAGTTATTTTTTGTTTATTTCAAAGAAATGTTTAAGATGGAAGAGATCTCATAGGTTATTTTTTGTTTATTTAATACTGATGATTATGTCCTTTAGTTAACTATTTTCATAATAAATATCTTTAAGCTTTATTGTTTTTTTCTACTGATATGGCTTTCCCAACATTTTGCAGCTCCCCTTTAAAAGCTTCGCGACCCCCCTAAAAAGACTCCGCGACCCCCCAGGGGGTCGCGACCCACACGTTGAAAAACACTGGTCTTGACAATGGAAATAGTCGCCTCTTTCATATTTTTTAACATTCAGCAAATAGCGCCATCTATCGAGTCAATCGGAACCTATTTCTATCGTCTCCGTGAAAAGCCCTCATCAATGTCCTTCTTCGAATTATTTTCTTCTGCTGTTTTCATTCCAATAAGAATACGGTTCTAAAAGATCAATTTCCCCCAGACTTATGCAATAGTTTACAGTACAAACTCAATCTTACCTTACTTATATCTAACTTGTCGTATCTAAGTTAAAATTATGCATTATCTTTGGCGAATACACTGCTTATGGTACCATGAATATAGAGTTCGCTGTACTCAGATAAATATTTTAAACAAATGTCTAAATTAACCGAAACTTCATATATTTGCAATAGAGTTTAATATTATCTATTTTCAAGTAAATTATACAATAATTAACAGATATCATTATTACAGTTCAACTTTAAAAAGTGCTTTTTAAATACAAGAAAAGACAGTGGGTAAAACTTTTTTGCAGATTAGGCATTTCATAGACCCAGGCATACAATTGTCGTAATAGAAATTTACGATAATTTCGTCCGACCTTAGATCAAGTAGAAAGGCAGATAGATTCCCGCCTTAGATACAGGTGAAGCCAAAAAAAGACCCTACTTCCCGTGTACGTATACTACAAGCACATATTAACGCATCGTTTATTGAATTTTTTGGCTTCACCTGTATCTAAGGCGGGACTCTATCTGCCTTTCTAATTGATCTGAGCGTCCGACTAACAAAAGAACACGGTCATGCAGTGTTCTACTGACGCCCAATCACCGTCCGTAACGTCACCAGTCCGGCAACCGTCATTGGTCGTTGACTAATCGCTACCGCGACACGGCAGTTCACCTTAAAACATTTAGAACAATAAAAATTAAATAAACTCAGCCAACCAGCGAACTCACAACAAAATTATTTGATCATACAAAAATCGACGAAAATCGTTGTAAACTGTCACAAAACCCTCCTATAATACTGCGTTACAAAACTTCTCGATTCGTAGGATAAAAGTGGTACCTTCGTATCTTACCTAGTCTACGTGTAGATACGTCTAAATAATTTAATTTACACTAGAGAAGTCTTGAATATAACCGTATGAGGTACATTTCTATTTTACGGTACAATTTTCCGACCGTATTAGAAAACCATACGGTTCTTTTATTAGAAGACAAAATTTACTTGACAAATACTGTGAAGTTTAGTATGTGAATTTTAGCAGCCATTTTAAACCGTATTCTCATGTAAGTATAGTTAGTCTTTTTGTTTGATTTTGCTCGTAAATTACTAACGCAAACTGCGGACTTTTTCGAAAGACTGATGACTTTGTCTGGACTTTTTCAACTTCAATAAGGTAACCTAGCGTCGACCAACCTCACAGCATTCACTCAAGTTGTTGTGTCTCCATACACGAGCACATTACCTAACTTTTACCAAACAATTACATTTATTCATGGTGTTTTAGACAGAGCAGTACTTTTACAGATTATCACTAGATACACAAATCAGATAGTTCAAACGACATTACCCATTTAACCATAATCTATACCTATGTACATCGGTTATTCGAGTACTACCAATTCCAATTCTAACACGCAAGTTGGAATGATATTTATTTTATTTACATTAATAAGCTGTAAATAAAATAAGTTAGTTTGCTAATAAAGTTTACAAATTTTAAACTATTATATACATTAGGTCCTCGATAGGATGTTTGAAGATTTCATTATAGCCACCACAGGAGACAGATAACTTCTTCTGTAGAAGACAAGTGATCTGCTGTCCCTTTTGCTCTCGCAGTTTCACCGTTTAACCGATCGCCGTTCATTCAAAATCTATCTGTAGAGGCTCTAATTTTTGGTTTCCAATCCTTTGAGAGATTCAAAAAGTTTTAGACTCCGCTACTTTTCTTAAAAAATCACTCGAAACAGACCTAACTAGGCAATATGAGTAAAATCTAGCACATCATTCTATAGAGGCTCCGAGCCTTAACTGGGAACACCAAAATAATCTAAGTTTTGGCATTGTTTGTCTGGCGAAAAATATAGCCTGTCTTTCTAGCGCTTTCGAGCCATTTTAGGTACATTTTGCTAACTGGCCATTCTAGCTACGTTTTGCTAACTAGCTATTTTAGCTAAGTTTCGCTAACTAGCCATTTTAGCCATCTTTTGATAACTAGCCATTTTAGCCATGTTTTGCTAACTAGCCATTTTAGCCATGTTTCTCGCCAGACACTAAAACGTTATCACTAAAGATAACGCTTCATTTTAGCCCGATTTTCTTACTTCTTATTTTCTTATCTTTGAGCGAAAACTCCAAGTCCAAAACCGTACAGATTATTTTAAACGCTAAGATAGCGTTTTTGAGTAAGTATAATTTTATTGGTCATTAAAAGTTAAACACAGCCTTTGGGCTTATCATCGAGAAGAATTTTTAAACAAAAATGTAAGATAAAAAAACTTGGGATTACATAAAAGAATAAGTAGAAGAATAACAAAGTATTAAAGAGAAACAGTTTTAAAATCTAGGCCACTCTTATTTCAACCCTTTTTAATAATTCCGCTAGCAAATATTTGTGCTAAATCACCCAAAATATAAAATTCAAAACCGTAATAAATTAGGTTAGGTATAATATAAAAAATGTTTCGATAAATATTAGACCAGTATTCACAATAAATTACAAAGATTTTGAGCAATCTTTACACTGACAATCATTTTAATTACATTTTCCGAAGCACTCTTTCTAGTTAGTAATGTCTACATTCGTACATAGCATCGATATCGATAAAACAGTTCGAAATATTAGTCGATAATAATAATCTAGACGCGCATCACTACACTTCACTGTCATTTTGTCTAATATTTTTGAATCTTCTCATTTTCTTCGACATTTTCGAAACTATTTCTTTCTGCAATGTATGTATCGTCCCGTTACACTGGTTGCGAAAATTGAAATATTGTAGAAGTGCACTGACGGCAAAGTATAAGACTTACACTTTTAAGTTAAGAGTCTATTTATGTTTAAAAACGTTAATTCACTCGGCACTTTCTTCCAGGTACAAAGTACTGAAATTACGTTTCTCAGAATATTTGATTGGATCGATACAATTTTTCGTTTCGAATTCGATTATCAATTCGACTCGACTCTCTTATAGGTCGTGCCGTGTCTAACGGTTATAAACCCCGTCCCTTCGCCACCGCGACTCTCTCCGGCCCTTATAACCGCGTGTCCTTATACTAGAGCTCGGTGACGGCGTACAAGTCTCTGGGTTCGTGGTGCTGCTGGTGCTGCTGGTGCTGCTGGTGTTGCTGCGCGCGCTCGGGGCGGCGGCGGTGCTGCGTGCTGGCGCCGGGCTGCTGCGCGCGGCGCGGCCGCTGCAGCGAGCGGTACTCGAGCGCGGCGGCCGACAGCGGCTGCGGCTCGGCGGCGCGCCGCGCGGGACGAACTGTCGCGTACTTGTCCGGCCCGGCCGCGTGCTTATCCGGCTTCTCCGCTATCGGTGGGTATTTGTCGGGCCCGGAAGCGTGCTTGTCCGGTTTTTCAGCTATCGGCGGGTACTTGTCCGGTCCCGAGCCGTACTTGTCGTTCGACGCGTACTTATCGGCGCCCGTCTGGTACTTCTCCGTCGTGTACCGGTCGACTGTTCCGTACTTGTCGGCGTGCCTTTCGATGCTGACGTGTCTGTCGGTGGTCGCATATTTATCTCCACTGGCATGTCTGTCGGTGGTTGCGTATTTGTCTCCGCTGACGTGTCTGTCAGTGGTTGCGTATTTGTCTCCGCTGACGTGTCTGTCAGTGGTTGCGTATTTATCTCCACTGCCATGTCTATCAGTGGTTGCGTATTTATCTCCACTGCCATGTCTGTCAGTGGTTGCGTATTTATCTCCACTGCCATGTCTGTCAGTGGTTGCGTATTTGTCTCCGCTGACGTGTCTGTCGGCGGTTCCATACTTGTCATTGGCGTGTCTGTCCGCCGAGTACTTGTCGGCGTGTCGGTCGGCGGTGGCGTACTTGTCTCCGACGTACCTGTCGGCGACTCCGTGGCGGTCTCCGTAGCGGTCGGTGCCGGCGTTGGTGGCGTACTTGTCGGGGCGGTCGGGCTTGTCGGCGTGCGAGGGCGGCGCGGGGGAGGGCGAGAAGGTGGCGAGGGCGGGCGGCGGCGCGGCGGGCCGGGGGCGGGCGGCGCGCGGACCGAACGAAGCGTACTTCGGGTCGAAGCGGTTCAGGCTCGCCACGCGACTCGCGGTCCCTGGAATGTTGCACATCGAGTGGTCACGGTTAGCACTGTGAGGTTAGTTGAAATAGTTGTGTCAGCATAGCAGACATAATCACGTCAGTATGAGTGATATAGTCACGTTAGTATAGCTGACATGGTAATGTCGGTGTGGTTGACAAAGTGGATTCATTAAGTGCATGATAGTGTCTATTATTTAATAGATTGAATTTGAAATTTTGAATATAAAGAGTGAGCACAAAAGATAAATTGAGAAGGTTGTGTGTAGAGGTAATGTGGTGAGTGGTGGCACCAGCACAGCACACGTACCCGTGAGCGTGGCGTGTCCCGCGCCGCCGGGCCGGTCTCAGTAGAAGTCGCTGCTCTCCAGCGTCTTGCACTGCTTGCTGAGAGTGGCGTACTTGCCGGCGTGCGGCGCGCGGCCCAGCGTGTGCGCGCCGCCCAGCGGGGCGTGGGCCGCGCCCGCGCCGCGGCCCAGCGTGGCGCTGCCCGACATGCGCGCGCGCGCCGGACTCAGCCCCGCCACGCTAGCCGAAACATTCACGATTACTCGATTGTACGAGGGCATAAAAGGGCACCAGTACTATGCAATTCAATGACTAATAGTAGGTTGTCCAGCAAGCCATAAAACAAGCCATTTTATCCGAGACGTCTGGCTAGCCCGAGCCGAAGGCGAAGGTGGATATAGTCGAGGATAAAATGGGTTTTATGCCCGAGTTATACGCTCGACTTTTCACTTCGATTGCGAGGAAATGAAAATTAATTTGAGTTCCAGTTATAGTTCGAGTTCGCGTTCGAGTTTGAGTTCGAGTTCGCGTTCGAGTTTGAGTTCAAATCTAAATCTGATTCTAAATTTAATTGTAATTTATTTTGAAGGACTAGGATCACGATCTCAAGTAGAGGTTTAACATAAGTGTAGCCTGTTACTCGTACCTGGGCCGGTCCCGGTCCCGGTCGCGCTCCGCCAGGTCCATGAGCTGCACGGCGGCGCTGTAGGAGGGCGGCTTCCCGTTGGGCGCGGGCGCGGCGCGCGGCAGCGAGCGCGAGGCGGCGCTGCTGCCCGACGACAGGAACGGGGCCTGCTCCTCGCCCGACCCGCCGCGCCTGCCCCACACCACACGTTATGCCATACAGAATACAAGGGTTGATATGCTAAGCCGAAAATGGCTTAAGGTACACATCATTATGAACAATCTTATTATGGGACCAACCCGAAATTCCGAAAGCTTGCGTCCGTGTAAATCCGACTTTTACTACGTTGACATGGCTAACTTGTAACAGTAAATTATTTGTTAAAGAAAAAATTGTGTATTCCATATTTGTTTCACAGCCAAAAAACTTTACAAACAAAATGACAACTATATAACTAAGTAACAAAAAATGCTGGCCTCTATCTCGCCCAAAGGGTGAGCATCGCCATACAACGTGGTAATGGGGCCAGCGTTTTGGGAACAATTCCCGCAGGCAGCGGCCTTTTAGATTAGTTTAGTTTAGTTTTATTGGTTTAGTTTTTTATTTGAATTATATTGTAATATTCATTTGTAATTTCATAATTTAAGTCTCTGTGAATAAATAAATTTATACTAAGTAACTGACTTGGTGTTGATGTAGATCCAGGCGTGCGAGTCGACGAGCACGATGGCGGTGAACAGGAAGCCGGCGGCGATCGCGGCCAGCAGCTGCAGCGACAGGGCCTGCAAACATGACGAGCACTTAATAACTTTGTATTGTACAATAATAAACACTTCCAAAATCTGTATGATTTAAAAAAAATCATAATAATATAAGAAATAAAATAAAATAAAATAAAATAAAATAAAATAAAATAAAATAAAATAAAATAAAATAAAATAAAATAAAATAAAATAAAATAAAATAAAATAAAATAAAATAAAATAAAATAAAATAAAATAAAATAAAATAAAATAAAATAAAATAAAATAAAATAAAATAAAATAAAATAAAATAAAATAAAATAAAATAAAATAAAATAAAATAAAATAAAATAAAATAAAATAAAATAAAATAAAATAAAATAAAATAAAATAAAATAAAATAAAATAAAATAAAATAAAATAAAATAAAATAAAATAAAATAAAATAAAATAAAATAAAATAAAATAAAATAAAATAAAATAAAATAAAATAAAATAAAATAAAATAAAATAAAATAAAATAAAATAAAATAAAATAAAATAAAATAAAATAAAATAAAATAAAATAAAATAAAATAAAATAAAATAAAATAAAATAAAATAAAATAAAATAAAATAAAATAAAATAAAATAAAATAAAATAAAATAAAATAAAATAAAATAAAATAAAATAAAATAAAATAAAATAAAATAAAATAAAATAAAATAAAATAAAATAAAATAAAATAAAATAAAATAAAATAAAATAAAATAAAATAAAATAAAATAAAATAAAATAAAATAAAATAAAATAAAATAAAATAAAATAAAATAAAATAAAATAAAATAAAATAAAATAAAATAAAATAAAATAAAATAATATAAAATAAAATAAAATAATATAAAATAAAATAAAATAAAATAAAAAGCTACATGGTTACCTGCAGGCCCGCGTCGCAGGCGGCGCGCGCCCCCGCCACGAAGTAGGCGCGCGCCATGCGGCACTCCAGCGCGCCGCTCAGCGACACCAGCGCGCGCTCCGCCTCGCCCGTGCCCGCGCCCAGCGCGCCCAGCGCCGGCTGCAGACCTGGACACAAACTGCCTATTAAACAGGCCTACCCCCACTAATTACCTAACCCACGTTCGTTTAGCAGATGTTACCGACTCTTCAGTCGGTTTATAATGGCTTCTTAGTAGTCTACCCAGGGTACCTATCCTATCTGCATACCCAGTTAATCAGCGTATCGAGCTAGTCAGCGCACTCCAGTTAGTCAGCGTACCGAGCCGGTCAGCGTAGTAGTCGGTCAGCATTTCCAGCTAGTCAACTTACTCAACCAGACAGCGTACCCCGCTACTCAGCATACACCCAGTCGGTCAGTGTACCCAGCCTATCAGCGTACCTCGCTACTCAGCACACCGTACCTGGGTCGTTGAAGAGCGGCGGCGCCCCGCGGCCGATGACGGCGAGCGCCTGGCGCACCGCCACCACGGCGCGCTGCGCGTTGCGCAGCTCCGCCGTCAGCACGTTCTCGCGGGACACCTTGCACGACAGGTAGTAGTGCACCATCTGGGGGCCGGGGACCCGGGGACGAGGGATGAGCTTACTAATTGAACATTGCCGGCATTGTATTGCCGGCTTCCTTATTTCCTGAGATACAATATTGGGCTTTTCAAGGTCAGAGTGAATAGATATCTTCTAGGTCTGCATGCATCATCTTCGACCGCATTGTCGCTTACCATCAGGCGAGTCGGTGGTCAAACGCGGATTTATTCAAGTTTAAAAAAACAATGGTGCATAACCAAACATGGTAAATTTATGACCCTGCTCGAAGTATCGTTTTAGAGTAGGATGGAAGTGTGCATCTTCGGACCCAAACCACACATTATCCCTTTAATTAAAACTCGCTAAAGTTTGAAGAAAGGTTGCAGACTGAAATAAAGCAAAGTTTATTTGGAGGGTAATCTTACAAGTATTTATGACCGGCGGAGCGCTTCGTTTGTTTTGAGTATAGTAACCCTTAGCCCGTCCCCCAAGCTGTCCGCTCATACCAATATTACTAGTGAACAAAGTGTGCCCCCCGCAGCATGTACTCACGTCGCGCGGCAGGTCGGTGGGCGCGTGGTGCGCGAGCGCGGCGGCGGGCTGCTGGCACGCGTCGGCCGCCGCCACCGCGCCCGCCGCCAGCAGCGCCGTGGCCAGCCAGCACGCCACCAGCGCGCCCAGGGCGCCCACCTGACAAACGAAGCAACGATAGATTAGCCTCTATCAGGGGCCAGAGTAGCGACCTGACTCCGAAGTTCCCACTATCCAGCATCACACTCGCACCGTCCGATATTTTACTGAAAGCATTGAACCGTTGGAAATCAGTTCTAGATTTGCTAGAGTTAATTTCCATGAGGGTTTGACGTATGATAATATTTTCCAACACCCACTCAGTTCTGGCTTTTACTGCCGACACTGTATCACAGATTAGTATTTGATATTAGAAGTTTTGGCTAGTCAAACATCGAAGCACAGCCTGCAAGTTTTGGCTCTCAAGGTCAACACTAATTTTCACTTCCGTCCTTGGCTCCTAGAGGCAGCAGTACTCACGCAGAGCAGCAGCAGCGCGCGGCGGCTGCGCCTGGCGGCGGCGGCGAGCAGCGCCACGCAGACTGCGCCGCCCATGCACCAGCCCGCCATGCCGCCCGCCCACCGCGCCGCCTCCCACACCCACGCGCGCTGGAACACGACCACAACACGAGTTAACACAATAATGACGTCGTTCTCACAATGGCAACCCTGGCTATCGCCTAGCGTGTTCGTATATGGTTGGCAAATCGAGACTGCGTGTTGGACCCTCGGTCACATGTCTTGCAGTAAAGCTGGGCCTCTCTTACTTTGCACATTGAATTAGGCGTGAGGGCATTTTTCGCAGCAAACCTAACCTTTATACAAAACCATCGTCGACTCATTAACTTCCATCATCCTTCTTTTTCATCATCATTCGCATCATACTACTTGCGGACATTAGTTCCCGAGCCATCAGGCTCGCTCTTTAATTCGCTTCTACCCACCACCTGTCGCTAAAACAAACCAACCTTCATAAAGGCGTCCAGGTTGAGCGTGGCCAGCGGGCGGCGCAGGTTGTCGGCGGCGGAGGCGGCCGCGCTCGCGTTGTTCCGCAGCACGGACAGCGCGCGCAGCAGCGTGCCCAGCGCCGTCTGGTTGGCGACGGGCGCGTCCAGCGCGTCCGCCAGCCGCGCCAGCGGGGCCCGCGCGCGGGAACCCATCGCCTCTTCTAGGATTTCAGACTAGAACGAGAAACGTGCAACTTTACTCACTTTCACCTTTTGTGCACGCGCATCCTGGTGTATTAACAATCTACTCGTGTTTTATGCAAATAATTCTTCATCTTCTTCTTTCATCCTCTCATTTTCAAACACATTTTTTCTTGCAAGGTATAACAAAATCTAAAAAATCATCACGTTCTTTAAAGTACGTCTTAAATTAATTATGAACTGTATTGATTTTATCATGAACTCTCCCGGTTCTATCACAAGTTCCTAATACTCGTACAACTTTACTGGACTATTGGGAGCCAAGTCACGAATTTTCCATTCGTATCTAAAACTACCATGTTATGATCACTAGCATCCTAACTTTTTATACCAGGACCTGTTTCTGAATCTATGGTGAACTTCCCAGTTTCTTTTTGAAAAGTCTGGGTCTTTGAAGAACTTACCTGATTACTGGCTGTTTTACGTAGAAGTGCAAGCTTTTCCATTTGCATTGTCCTTAGCCAAGATTTTAATGCAGTATCGCTTTGTCTAGGTCCTCATTAAAGTATCACCTGAATTTACGCAAAAAGGGCCGATCACCGGCCTAGTTGCGGAAAAGAGCCCGCTCACCAAGTACCATCACCTGAATTTGTTGTATCTACAAAAATTGTTTCTGAACCTCCCCAGTTTGTATCACCGCCCCCCTTCTACCAACTTTCTTGGCTGTATCAAAAACTTACCTGGTTCTTAACCGTGTTGATGAGCAGCGCGAGCTGGTTCCCGGCCTGGATGCTCTGCAGCATCGCGTTGTGGAGGTCGTCGTTGCCGAACAGGCCCACGCCTATGGCGCCGCAGCACAGCACCGACAGTATCATCAGGGTTATCTGAAGAGATACAGAAAGGTTTTATTTTACTATGGAAACTAACGTGGTTTTGGCACATTTTGTTATAATTGAGTGCCAGGCGAGACGCAACCGAGAGCACGTCACGCTTGTAACTCAACTGATGAAGGTCACCGAATGTGATCGAAACTAGTCGTAGTACACGACTTGATTTTTACGTGAGTATTCCCGTGTTAATAATAACAAAAGGTTTTATTTGTTAGTACATATTACATTATTATTGTGTTTGTATCAACTGTGTTTATTATCTGAAATAAAATATTTGAATTTACATTTCTATCATCTGTTCTCGATCAATTCATTTCCGAGAATAAATCTGGAAGATGTTTCAGTAGCAAACAGTGAAAACAAACAAAGCCTGCAACGTTAGAGTTTGTAAATGTTACGTAGCGAAAGTTTGCAAATGAAATGACGCCAATTTGAATGGAATGTTCTAAGATAAATGCAACATGAATACACGTTTAGTTAATTAATCAGCCCATTCAGAGCATCATTGAGTACCTCATCATGCTTCAAGCGATCAAGCACATGTGGACGGCACTAGGTCGTAAACTGTTTGAATCCTGTGAGAATCGTTTTGATTACGTTTACAGTGCGACCACAGAGCTATTAATAGAATAGCACCCCGCTGGGAATCGAGTGATGGTTTTAACACATTTGATGAATTGGCCTGTCTAGCGTGGGAGGCAATTAATTTGTTACGTTTTTCAACAGTTATTTGGGTATGGTGACAGAAAGAGTCAATTATGTGAATAAATAGACAAAATTGTGATCATAAAACTGCATGTTTGTGTAATAAATCATTCTCATGGATCCGTGATCAAACGAAAGGAAAAAATGGAACCGCCATAAAGCAGTCAGTAGTCATGGCGTTTTTTTTTTTAATTTATTACCTTCCTCACACAAAAACCAGTAGTATCCTGAAACCCGCATCATTTGGTACCTTGAGAGCAGTAATGCTTTTCGGCGGTCTCTGCTTCCGGTCGCAGCATCTCGTGAGCAGGTATATGAGCAGCACGGTCAGGGTGAGGATCAGCCACGCGCCCGGGATCGAGCCTAAGATGCCCAGGCTCTAGAAACAGACAATAAACATTATTTAGCGAGCCTATCTATACAGAGACACTTAATCTCAGAAGTGCGATAATACTCGCTATAATACTCGCTAATAATAAGGCTATGGATGAAAATCAATTAGCTGCTATCTCTACCTCTACAATCGAAAAGTTAGAGTTAAAACTTTTATCCGAAGAAAAAATGCTCTTGTTTTTCCGGGAAAGCGAAAGGTACCTAGCGAATACCTGTGTAGTTTTGGTGTGATATTCTCTTCATTTTTCTAAAGTCATCCAGGGTTTTCACCTGATTTGGGAGCTGATTGGCCACAAGAGTTAAGTGATAGTCACCTCGAGGTAGACGGGCGAGTCCGGCGCGAAGGTGTCGTTGACGCGGTGCAGCGTCACGTTGATGTGCGGCATCGAGTGCAGCAGCCGCGAGAGACGCGGCGGCGTGTACTCGTCGGAGACGCCGCTAGCGCCCATCGCGACCTCTCACGCTCACACCTGGGCTTGACCAACAACACATACTTATTGAAGACTTTTTCTTGGTCGTAACGCTTTTGACAGAGCGGTCTACTATTATAACAAAGGTCGACTGAATTCACACGAAATCAATACCGATTGCACAGTGTACAAAGCGTGGATAATTAGTCGGTGTTGTGTTGTTTTATGAAATCACGCTCCACTTGCTTGAGGGTGTCGTCGAGAGGCTCTTTCTATTAGGTAATAGATAAATCAAGCTAAAGCTTTTTTTATGTACCGCGCAATTAGAGCCGAAGTGCGTATAAACCATTTATCACAACCAAATGCACTTATCATGAATTTGTGTTTCGCGAATTCTAACATCGCAAGGCCAAAGCTGGCTTTGCTGGTGTACGATGCGACAGCTCTTGACCTATTGGTGAAGGTAAGGTGAGAGGTGATACAGCGCATGCTATAACATAGCATAGATTGTTGCATCTCTGGGGCCAAATTGGTTTAAAACAAAAGTTAGATGGAATTTGGTTGCTTGGTTAGAAGTTGGTTGGTTATCTTTGCTCTGTGGATTTTACCTACCAAACCATAGCATGAAAAACCCTATTACGATGGTGATAAGATAACTATTCGTATGGCGTTTTTTGCTTTACATTTCAGCTTTCGAAGTCATGTAGTCTCTGTATAATTTGTTTTGGTTTTAATTACGAGTACCCGCTATAATTAGCACCTCCCCGCAAATGCAAACATCTGGCGCAGGGCGTGAAGAGAGCTCTCACGCGGACAAGCGATTGATTTTATTATCAGACTGTTTGTTTGTACGGTGAAGAGTTCTGTTAATGTTTCTACTGAATTAGAACTAATTTAATGCGTATTTGTTTGTTTTAGCCGACACCGGCGAAGCAAAAGGAAGGGTTATGTTTTTAATTGCTGCTGCATGTTTCCAATCTCCTAGTTTCCTTTTTTAACAAAATTACTTTACTTTGTATTGGTCACATACATATACCAAAGCAATGATAGAATACTATCAGTCTGTTTAATTAAAGAAGACGCCTTAAAGACGCAGGTAACGCGCAAACAGGAAAACGATTAGCATTTCTGAAACACTCCATAAATTCCGGAGATATCATCTAAATAGTAAATACTGCTTACCGTTCGCCCTGAGAGCTGGCTACTATCTTGGCAAACGGTACATAACCAGCAGCCTCCCACTCAGCGGATGACAGCCGCAGATATGACACTCACCGCTGGCTATAGTAGTAACTGCCTACGAGGCCATGGCGCGAACAGCAGGCGCACTTTCACCGGAACATCTGAAAAAAAGGAAATCAATTTTGTAAAATTTTAAAATAGTAAAATTAAAAGCAAATTAACGCCAAACTCTGAAACAAGTTAAGGCATGGCTGTACATAAACATAATAATAAAACTAAATAAAAAAAACTGTTCTTGAGACAAGGCAATGTCAAAAATGGTGACCTATTAGATTGTAGAATAAAAATATCAAAGCTATTATAAAAAAGTATAAGTAACATTATCAGTCTGATCACTACTGGTAGTCTGGTATAGTATGGTATAGTGTAGTATTATAGTAGTCTAGTGATGTGTTATAATTCAATGGCGGCGATGCGGTATTCACACAAGATTACCAATTTACCCCACTAGATGCGCAATTAAATGATGTAGGTTCTTATTAAAACCCAGTGATGACGTAACTAATGGCAGTTCTGACTGCTCAGTATGCGTTCTGCATTACTCATTAACATGTGCACAACTTTTGATGACAACATGGGAAGATGATATGCGATAGAGTTATTGAACATACGTTTTGCTAGATTTAGATCGAGGATGATGGAACAGCAAGAGTGACCCGTAGCCAGCAGTGAAATAAAGAAGGTGGATAAAGATGAAGACGTAAATAATCTGCTTAAATCCCCCAAACCCAGTTTTTGATAGAGTGCAAGTGCATCATTCGAAATACCCTCTACTGATGATGAAGCTATCACTACATGATGCACAGTATAAACACCAGTTCCCATGAGCCCCACAGTTAAGATAAGGCCGCTAAGTAAGCGGAGTCACGCAATTAATTAGTCCAATTGAGTGGCGGCCGCGGCTCCACTGTCGGATGAATGACTGCATTGTGATTTCGATTACGCTGGGAAAAATTACGCTGCGTCCATGCAACCTACTCGTTTGCGGGAATGATACTAATGTGAGGTCGAGGAAAGAGAAATAAAATGAGGTAAGGAATAAAAAAGTACTCGAACAGTGCTTAAAAGATGACAACGTAGGTCCAGGAGATAGTGTGATTGTCTTGATGAGTTCAAAACAGTTTACTGGATTTGGCGAGAAAGCGAGATTCCTGAATATAGTTGGATACAGTGGGACGATATGGATTTAAAAGACTAGGTCATGCTGCTGCTCCATGAACCAAAAAGAGTTCAAAACTCAATGATCAAAACTCTTTTTGGTTGTAAAATTAGATTCTTGATGTTTAAAAAAAAATAATTCAGAACAAAATGGACGCAATATAACTAATAAGTACAAGTACATATTTAAACAAAACATTGCGAAATGATATCACAATAATTCACAGTGCTCTGACCCTCAGGTCAAGTAAGAACAACAAACCTTGTCCAAGGACTAAATCACAGCCGCTCAATTAATAGTTCAAAGACCCAACGACCTGACTCGAAAGAGGTAATGTCCTGGAAATCTACCTGCTTGGAGTTGGACACATTGTTTTATTGTTTTCATCTATACTTACTATATTTTAGTAAGTTATTTCTAGGTAGGGTCGAATCCGATATAAAATATGATTGTAAGAACGTAGGTATAATTTTTAAACTCCACAAGCCCATCGCCCTATCTTCGACTATCAGTCTTTGGATGCGGTCAACCATTCAAACTGTTACTTTTAAAACAGAATGCTACTATGTCAGGATAACACGTTTATCCAACTATAGGGTCCATAATCAGCCATGTCAGAAGCCTTACACAGAGCTATTTACAAACTCTGAAATCAGATCTAGAAACTCGCTCCAACTAACATGACAGGCAAAACTAATGGTAAAGTTGTGTAAACCAGTTTAAAACATTAAATGAGTTTAACAATTTTATTCCAAGTGCTCTATCAGACGTAACCTCAAGAGATCATCAATGAAGTGAGTCCATAGAGATAAGCAATAATTACGTTATCAACGTCCGTGTAAAGGCACGTACACATTAGCTGCGAAAACTGCAGTGTAATGCGAGAGAACGCCCACCGCTCGCGGCTGCTGATACACCGGTGACCGAGCCGAAAGTGCACTACTATATCTGATACTTCACAAACCGGAGTTTTCTTTTGCATTTTTTATTTTGTATACAAGCCAATATACAAGCCATACTGAGTTACCATGAAAATTTACTGAATATCTTAAAAAGTAATCAGTATGACCCAAATCACGAAATTTTCAAGAGCCGTATGTTCAAATAAAAGCCCATCAACCTAATAGACCAGCTAGACGAGTTAAGAATACTCTATGTGCAATAAAGATTTGGTGCACATCCTCGTTGTGAGCCCCATCAGTTGTATCAGTGCATTTATTACGAATCAAGATCCCGCGTGGGGGGATCTCGGGAGAGGCGAGACCTACATCCTAAAGCTTATATTCGGCATCCAACTGCGACACGGGCCTGTCCCTGGCACAAGCCTGTACCTTGCTTTCAAAACCGAATAAAATCTGAATAGCAGAATTGAAAATTGTAAGTCTGCACGTGATTTACGTGCTTCCAGTGTAAACACAGCGTCACAGTGACGGGCAACCTAGAAGTGATCATATTGAACCGCGCAACCAAAGCGAAAACATCGCAGAACGAAGTGTTACCAACTTTTTAAACCTAACTATGAAGTTTCCAATACTAGTGCTACTAATATGGACGACAGTGTTTGCCAGTGTGTTCTGCACGAACTATCTGTTCGGGGTCAAGTCGAACGATGTCAAACTAGCGTACAGGACTAAAGTGAAATACGAAGCGCTTCCGCTGCAGAAACGAGTCAAATACTTCTCTTATAATTCGACGCAACCAATAAAGGTAAAGCAATGTTTCATCATCAAAGCCGTTTATTGGAAATCGAACCGAATTTCCAACCATTGTACGCCTGATATATGTCTGTAGGCACTATAAAATCACGACCAACGGCAACGCAAAATAATTTTATTGCAGGAGTTTATCAACATCGCTAATGACATGACGTCGTATTCAATGTGACTTGTATAAATCCATACTTTTTAATGCCTCCCTGTTTAAAATTCCTTCTTTACGTGATCAGACAGAAAACTCAGTTTCTCATTGAATATTCGATGAAATGAATTGTTTATTGCAATGAATGCATGCAGAGTTCAATTCATTTTTGAATCCACTTATAGTATTAACAGATAATGGTATAGATTAGAAGCCAACAAAAGACGGGAATGGTCGGAAGGACTAGTTTTAAAGAGGGGAAGTCAACCAGACTCATAACCGCAGACTTAATGACTGAGACGTATGTCATGACGTATGTATTATTTTTCATTAGAAGAAAACAGACTTGGACTTGTAGGGTTAGAATTTAACTATTTACTCTCTCTACTCTACTATTCAATACAAAGAAACTCTAATATTATACCACTAGTACTACTAAACAACAAAACTTTTACGTTCATGCCGATTTTCGTTTTCTGCGTCTTTGATCAGTTGAACTCCTACTCATTCACGCTCTTGCTATCTGCTAGATTTTTTTTTATGTGTTCGCAGGCGGCAAAAGAGTTTCTACCTTCCGTTTCTTCAACACCCATAACGTTTGTTACTTTAAACATCCTTGGCCATATTCCGGTGTCCGGTCCACGCATTGTTTATTTAATCAGACACCGGTCGTCGCCAATTTTGATTTTAATCAATTTGTTTACGCATTGTAGCTTTACTACTATACAAATTCAAATGATTGTTTGTTAAATAATGATTATGGAGACTGAAGTCTGTCGTGATGTCGTCTATAGAGAATTTACAAGTTAAACTGCAAAGCGCAGTTGATATCCATGCAGAAGCCTCTCTCTACATTGTATCTCGCTAGTTCATCTTTGGACTTCTTTACAACTTCCACTCCAAAGTGGGCGTGGGACGAACATCCCGGTTCTATCCCAGCACAATAATTGCTTGAAAACTCTGACACCAAAACAAGCTCGTTCCTGTTTTAATACACTGAACTACTCACGTAAGAACAAGTCGCTTACTCCGACAATAGATCATTTAGAAACTATAATCAGAGTATCCATCTCAATCTTAGTCCCATGTAGTTAAAAACCAGATTAGTTTTCGTAGTAAAAGCTCGCTTTAATTTCCAACGACTTCTTCCAGGCGATCAACTGCTTCGACTACCAGAGCAGCGAAGCCTCCATCAACATCACAGAAGGTGGTATCGGCTACCAGCACGTCACGCTCCGGATGAAGAGCCAGAGGAGCTACAGACTGGAATACGCTATTGATATTTATGTATGAATTCACTGTGTAGTTGTGTGGTTAGTTAAGAACTTTATTGCTTAATTAAAAGTACTTTTATATGATCTAATATAATTTTAGTGTAATAATATAATCATGGTCAAGATTTGTAGTTTTTAATTTATTGAAAAAATGGTCCTGGCACAGTATCTGAATTACAAAGTGCAAGGGTTGCACGTTACAAAGTGTTAATTGTGAAAAAAATCTTAGAGAACTAAAAAAGGGAGAATATACTAACCAAACTTACCAAACCAACTAAGTAAGTAAACGAAAAATTTGGGTCTGACTCAGATGTTACGAAAATACCGAACCTAAAAAGTTGATGTGAATTAAATAATTGGAAAGAATGCCTTGAAGGTAAGCGAGTCCTTTCAGTATTATACAAGGCTATATCACTAAAAACCAAATTACGATCCGATTGTCTGGCTGACTTCGTATTATTAACGATAGCAATTTGGGCAGCACTCTTAACATTTCTTATGAATGATCAATTTCATATTATGTGCAGCACTGAGATAAGTAGCTCGGTAATTTTCCCAGGACATCTCTGCAATGCTCATATTTAGCTTCATGGTCAACTGGCAAAGATGACGATGTCGTTGTTTTTATAACTTGTACTAGTATGGAAAGCGAGAAAAACTAACTAGGACGTCTCACTATTAGCCAGCCGACAAAGAAACTACATTGCTCCATCATGACTTGTTACTCCACTCGTGCGCTAACAATGAAGACACAATAAAAGATTAATCTACTTTCTTTTTACTGAATAGACCACAATCTAAAGATCACGTATCTCAAGATGATAAAAACGAAATACATGAAGATGCACTAGCTCATGGTAATAAGCCAAATATAAACGTGTATGACCATGACCATATCGGGTCAAACCAGTTCCGATAATAAGTTCTAATTCAAAAGTGTTAAAGTCAGTACAAGGCTGGTAGATATAGCTGATTAAATTATATTGAAAAGCATTTGTGATATTTACGACTCATAAACAGGTTCCAATCAGGCTTCATTTACATGTAATGTCCATGACCGATGGCCAGCGTATAGAAGGCTTGGTCGATGACATTGCTGTAATGCAGTAGGTACTATCTTTGGCTCTGAGTGTAGAGTCAAGAGAATTATGAGTAATTTCAACGCTTTATACAACGTTTTAAACAATATGGAATCCAGCGGTCGAACCCAGATTGGGATTATTGGTTAAGGTATACCAAATCACAAAACCTCGGAACGGACTAGTAAAGTCTTTATTGCCAAAAATGTAATAGAAAGTTCTAAACTTATCTTTAAATACAGGCTCCGGTATCAACATACCAAATTACCTGTCAATTAACCGTAAGTTCTGTAAGTGTTTATTGTTTTGTTTGTAATTTCTGGTGGGAACTACCTGTGCAAAAACCCAACTTTCTAGTCCTATGATTCATCGGATGTCGAGGTGATTATCGCTACACTTAATAAGCTCATCTAGATCAAGTTCAAAGTGGTCTATAAGACGCTCCAAGCTTTCCTCATGAACAGGTTCTACTGGTCGTGTGATTCACGTCACGCTTGTGTCTTCGTCCGGTCTTCATGGGATTGTCCATAGTTACAACTCTATTAGTTTTTACATCATGGGTTCATAGTGTTAGGTTATGTAATGATTGTTGTGAATAAAATTGTCATTTCTATAACCTAAACTATGGCTTTTTAAGCTCTTTAGATGATAATGACATGATTGAGTCAACAAGATTCTTTAGTTCTAAACTTAAACGTAAAGCCCAAAACAGTTATTCTACTCCACCCAAAGGACCTGAAGAAATTAGTGAAGTAGTTAAAACACTCATATTTATAAGAATAACAATCTTTTCAAAAGTTGCATAAGCGATTCTTTAGAATTGCCGCATATACGTCTATCCATAGATAATAACCATTTTTTAGAACTGCAGTATCTTTAGCCATTATAAAATCAATAAGTTCAGTTCATCGCTCTGTTTACAATGACTTGCATTCAGCATTGAAGGTGTAACGGTGCTAGTGGCGCCCCTTTCTACTATATTTGGCTTAGCACATGCATACGTCAGCCTATTTGTCTGCTGTGCGGTATACACGAACTTTGGATATGCCATCGTCAAGTGGTTTCCGTATGTTTGAACGGGTAAAGCTATATTTAGATTGTTATCGAAGCCGCCCTTTTTATGGGCGCGTCGCAGCTACTTATGTTTAGTGGACAAAATTGTAAGGCCGATGTTTTAAGTTTGAGGTAAAAGACGTCTTCATAAAATTGATCTTTATTTAATGATTGCTTTTACTTTTACTAAGAAGTGTCTGAATGCTAATGTCAAAAGTATAGTAGGCATTACTTTACTCTTTGATAGTGGGTTCTACCTATCTATATTTATTATTTACTGACTGATTGACGCAAGAAGATTGACCTGTCTCCAATATGAAGAGGTTAACTCTACTCTATTTGCTCTCAAAGGTTACATACAATCAGCGGTAGATATCGATGATGTCTCTGAGTTTATCACAATATTGTTTTTGTGCAAAAAATATATCAAGAAATGCGAAATGATATTTCTTACTTATAAATAAGTACGCGTACGTTATTAATAATTTTGTTCGAATAATTACTATGACATCTTACATCCCTCAAAGATTGGACAAGGGTTTCGAAACACACTGCAATAAACATGATCATATAAAAGACTCCTTCACGCCTGACAATAATGTAATAAGCGCAGTTTCTGAGAAAGCCGGTTCATGAGAAGCTTTGCTAAATGAAGAGCAAGCAGCGAACTCATATAAAGACAGATATTTATTAAACACAACGATAGTTACAAGTACAACAGGCAAAGTTATAGTATAAATAAAAGACTACAATATAACAAAAAGACGAAAACAAACAATAAGGAAAATATTCGTACTAACAGGACACGATCTCAGCATAAACGATAAGCACTGTTTTCTTGTGGACGAGATTGCATATGCCATCAATATATAATTACGTAGCTGTCATGTCACTATATAAAATTACATACGTACGTCATAAATGCAGTTCTGTACATAACATTTCAAATTATCTTTTTAATCGCTCAGAAAATAATAGTGAAATAGTAAAACAAACCAACATATCACATATACTAGCTGTATTCCGCGGTTTTACATGCGCCATGATGACATATGGTAATGAGATGAAAAGTACCTATTAATGATAATCCTGGATATAAGCTATCTCCGCCTCTTATCCAACTTTCATCAAAATAGGTTCATTAGTTACGCGGTAACAAACATTCACACACAAACTTTAGTATTCATAATATTAGTAGGCACGATAAGAGGTTTGATATACTATGAAGTTCAATGCCGGAGAAAGTTAAACGTGATATATTACGGCTACATGAAACAATGGCCAGCAATCTGTAACGATCAGCCGCCATTATGCTATACAATAGAAGCTCAGCTCAGATGGAGCACACTCCTATATTAGTTGCAATAAAACGCTCCAACTAATTTACACTCATTGAAATACTACTCCTATGCTCATAGAAATACTTACAGTCACAGAAATACTAAAGCCATACTAGTTACAGTCGCTAGTTACAGTTACAGTTCACACAATAGCGATGACAGTTCTGAATCTCATCTTTCAGATGTAAAATGTCTGCACAATGTCAAAGTCGAGCAAGATGAATTGCCTGTCACAACTGTAGAGCGCAGAATTCTTCCTTGTTATTTGCTGTAGAGACAATTATGGGGAGAGATAGGTATAGCTTATTTAACGTTGAGGTTTCACTACCCGCTGATTTTTGGAATTGACAGACTAGGCGTTTGACTACAGCTCACTCAACTGAACCAAAACATACAAATTGTCTAAACCACACCTAATCTGGATTGTAAACTAGGATCATGTTCAAAAAAGTCATTATAATCTTTCTACACTATTGTATCATACATAATACTGTCAAAAATACGACGATTTTATTCTTTATCATTGTCTTTAGCTCTCAAGCTGAGATTCATTTGTATCTATGTATAATCGTAGTTCAAAAATACAATCTCAATGTCAGGCCCAAATGTCCCAATCGCGACGTAGCAGCGATAACAAAAGGGACTGACACAGTGCGGGGAGAAGTTATCACACTTGGCCCAAGTCCTAAGGGACCTTTAAAATTAACGACATGGGACATCCATGGCGGATTGCCAACTGGGACAAGAGTATTGTCAAAGAAATCTACGGACTTACAATCGAATATGATAAGGTTAAAAATTGAACTGATTTTAAATTAAACTAAATGATAAGGTTAAAAGTTGAACTGATTTTAAATTAAAGTAACTTTTGCAAAAGTACTATATTAGTATAATTCGTTCTAATTCGGTAATTGGAACGAATTATACGTAATCATGTAATGTACGTATTAATTATACGTACCTAATGTAAATAAATAATTTAAAAAAAATGTTATAATTATACGTTGAAATTGAAGTAAGTATTTCTTTTAAAGGTGACAATAACAACGTATTGGACAATTTACTAAAAACAGAATTTATTTAAACCAAAGATATGAAACCTATTCTTAAACATAATCGATAGATAAGTTATCGTCCAAAACTTCACCTCCCAAAAATTTTGCACCCATATCTAGTTATCTTAGTTTATTTGTTACGATACCAATGTAACAGCTTCTAAATGCAAAATATATCTTCTACGTGCAGCGAAGGTCTAAATTCAACTATTGTATACAGTTATGGCATGTTGTCCGTTCCCAATCGCAATCGAGTTGCAAATCCACTGGCAAATGGTTCCATACAAAGCTATCTGCTTTGGCGGAGTCGAATCAGTTTCGCGTCTATTGTACACTGGCACCAACGACTTCGAATCCTAAAGAATAGACATGGCATGAAACTGATTTGTAATACAGAAAATTCAACGAGCCGTGAACTGGGAATGGGACAATGAATAGCCCGTCAATGTCATACTAGCATGCAACTTTTTATACCAATGCATTGACTGAAAATGTTTTTTTTTTTTTATGTAATTGAGTGACGAGACGAGCAAATCGCTCGCCTGATGTTAAACGTCACGTTTGCCCATAACTGGTCTGCACCACCCAGAATTTTGAACTTGCATATTTCAAGACCCTGCGCGGCACAGCACTGCGCTCGTTACCCTGAGATATAAGTTGTTTAATCTCCCATTTGCCCTGTAATTTCACTGGAAACAATGCCCTTCCAACCGGAACACGGTAATGTTTGCACATTACTGCTTGGCGGTGGAATAACTGGCAAAGGTGTGGTACTTCCCCAGGCGGGCTCTGCAAAAGAGCCCTACCACTACAATGTTCGCCCTATACCAGGTGTCTATGTAGTAGAATATTTGTACTCGTATTGTGCCATTCATGATCATCTTCATGCGCGGAAGTTATTGTCATGTCATCAAAGTATACAATAGGTTCCCGTTGTGTATTGATGTCTGTTTCGTTTACATTTTTGGCAGTAGATCATAACAAAGTAAATAGCGATATGGATGACTAAGCATATATGCAGTTATATCAAGTAAACTTCTCGGTCTCTAAAACGAGGGTATAGGTAACACCAATACAAATCGCATCTACAAAACTTCAGGAAGTAACTTTGGAAAAGCTGTTTTTAACATTCGTATTCTATTTTGAAGTTTTGCGGATGACGTCACTTATTTCTGCGTAAAAATGATAATATCCTTTTTGAGTTTTCAGAGCCCCTTATAAAGTTCAAGAAATACAATGCCTATGATCTCATAACACCCGTAGGGAAACTTTATCGGCAGCGTTGCGTAAATCCAAGTAGGTAAATAAGAAATCTCTTAACCTAAGTTCGGATGCCCGATAAACATCGAAAGGATGTTGACCGGCAGAACGGTTCAAGTTAAAATTGGATCGGAAGGATAGAACGGCGGACATTGTTTTCACAAGAAATACGGGCGATGAATCATTTACAGGATTTCCCATAGGGATAGCAAAACAAACAGCGGCGTTCATACGGATCTTGCTTTTAAATAACTGTTATGTATTTAACTCAAAATTATTTGTAGCATTTCGAAAATCTTGAAATATTGATCCGACAAGAACAAACTGATCTGCGCGCCATGAAACTAAATATGCATTGGATGTTCGTACTATAGAATGTAGGTGCTTAGAATGGTACTAACTTGAATTATTTATCAGGTTCAATCGATGACGAACACAAAATGTATAGCAGCTTTGAAATCGATTAATATGTTGTCCAAAAGGTATGATGAAGCAATAGGATCCAATTAATAAGCCCTATCATCGAATTCCGGGTGAGTGACGGGCGTCAAGAGATAGCGCCGTGCGATATCCGGCTGGTTTCCGAGCTTTCCGGACGCCGACGGACAGGTATCCGGACGCCGGACGCGGACCGATAGCCGCCGAAACAGTTTCTCCACGGGTTGGTGCCAACTGCCAATATACTTAGTTAGTACTAGAATCTGGAGCTTAACTTGCGCACAAAACTTTTTAGAGCAATGAGGTTAAATCAGAGACAAGATTAAAACTATATCTAAATTTTTTTGTGGTATAGAAAGAAAAAACCAGAATGAATTTTAATGACTACCGTTTTTTAATAAAAACATTCAACTAAAAATGTGAGAATATTCCTGTGTTATTTTCGAATTCCTGACCACACTCAAGGCTCAAAATATTCAGGCGTTTTCTTAAACACCCCAGAAACTTTAATAAAATGCAAACTACACAAAAGCACTTGCGGTAAACACCGCTTCGTGATCATGCAAAATTAAGCGACTTGGAAACATATTCCAACGTGGGAATTTCCGCGCAGGATCTGGAGAAAGTAAAAATTTAACAGCACTTTGCATACCTGAACGTTTGTCGATTCGTTTATATGTAAATTAAACCAGGTTGACTCATTGGATCGTGTGGATAACACTAGGCGGTGCTATTGTTAGGGCTCGGGTTGATTACATTAGGCTTTGCGAACTAAATAGTGTGAAGTCAAACCGCCAACAGTTCAATACCGGCCATATTATAAAACCCTATCTAAAAGTACTTCATTGTGAGCTTCATTCTATTCTTACAACCACTTTCAGCTTACTTTCGTATTCGTCCACTAGTATATCGCCACACTATCATCAAGCGCTAAAGCTCTAATTGCAGCATTAAGGATAAGTCTCTCGCCCAACAAAAGGAACACAATTTCTGCAAGTGACTGACGCATTTCTGCAACTTTTCCCGCTTTAATCCTGTCGACCTACTTTCGCCCAGAATAATTAATAACGAGCCTTTTATACGGGATTAGTGTCCGCTGATGAATGTTAAGTCTTCAACGTCTACGGAGGCTGTAGCGGCTTTTGTTTCAGAAAAACTGCTGAGAAGAGTTGCTAGTTAAGGAATAATTGACGCTTACAGCGATGGCAAATGGTATGTTTTTTTGGTAGGTACAGCTGTTTTTTTTCTTTGATTAGATATATGTATATCAGATATGTTCATTATTGTTCATGTATTCGTTTCTCTCTCTCTCTCGCTCTGTCTTTCTCAACATTTTTTAAGTAAGAGGTTTGCACTGTTTAGTTAGATACGCGTATTTAAATTACATGGTCTTAAATGGCTTGCATGAGTTTTAAGGTTTCTTTACCTATTATCGTGCAAGATTTCAATGAAGTGTATCGCACTCTCTAATGTAGAGAACCAAAGTAATGTACGATGCCATGTGTGTCATGTGCTACTGGTAAGCATACGAGAGGGTAGCAAGCTTACTTCGACAGCAATATAATATCTGCAAGAGAGCACTAACCAATTCTAAAATAGTCACGAGATCTCCCCGAAGGAAGCAGTTACTCACGGAGCACCGAGATCTAATTACAAATCAATTGTCTTGTTAGCCGAGGCTCCGATCCACGGGGGCCAGGCGGCCAAACAATTTGTAGCTCTAATAAAACAGCTCTAGTCCCGAGGAAGCTTCCAATCAAATTTCAACAGGCACTCAAGGTAAATTGAATAATTCTCATATTCCGTCTCGCGTCGAAAATAATGCGTTTTATTATAATAGCAGACGGTGCCACGGTCATGATCCCACATGCCCCAATTTCATAATGAGGTTATTGGCCAGATGCGACGACGGAAAGTCTGGTTTCCCGGCGACAGTTCTAGACGCTAGAGACCTCATAAAATGTTCAATGTTCTGGGAATGGAGGCATGGAATCCATTTGAACTTTCAGAATGTTTGATTTAGCCTACGAATTTAATTCTCACATTCTTTGACTTCAAAGAGCACAAAACAAAAACTGATTCCTTAATCTAAAAACACATCAAAAGTCTTCACTTGACGGCTAACGAAATGGTTTTTCCTGTTTATTTCAATTTGATACCATTGAACTTGCTCCGCAATTAGATTTCAACGTTTGGAAAAATAGAGTTCGTTGTTCCTTAGGGATTTTACTAGACAGAAGTTAACGGAGAGCGTGAATTTGTGAAATGGAAAGTGTCTAATTAAGAAGTGCTAAATAATTTATCAAGGGACTGGAAAATTAATGGTCTTCGGGTTCACTGGGAGCGAGCCGGCAACCGAGTGGAGCAACAATAAAATAATGTGTCAGCTTTTTTCAAGCTCCTGGGGAAATGGTCGCATTCTAATGAACGTTGCATAAGTTTTTTCACAAAATATTACGAAATACTTTTCTACTTTGCGTGCAAAAGAGCCCCCCGTAAAAAGCGCATTTTATTTCGGAACATTATCGTGGTTTTCAAGTTAAATTTTATATGTGATGATTTATATAACGTGTGTAAATCTCTAGCTACTGTGGAACATTAGCGAGTCCCGTGTTGGGCGCCATTAATACAAATGATATCTCTCAACGAGGGACCGCAAAGTTTTATTGCCAACACAAAATTAATCTGTCTTTTATGCAGAACTGTTAAAATGAAAAAGTAGGGGTAATCACGAGACTCGAATGCGAAACCTGTGTCTATTTAGACAAACGGGACAGCCAATTTTCAATATATACTGCGAGATTTGTGCACTTGCATCTATAGTACTAGAAACTATTTTTGTTCTTACTACTGGTTCGTTTTGGTGATAGTGTGGTCGAAGGCACGTGGTGGCCGATAGTTTGCCGGTGAATGAAGCACGTGGGTGCGGGCGCGGCCGCTCGATACGGCGGAGGCTGCGCGCTGAGCTCTCGCCCGAGACTGCCTCCACTCCACCGCTATACGCTGATCTACCCCGTCTCTCTCCTTGCCACCACCCGCTAAATGCTAAGAGGACGAATTTCACGAAACCAAAGCTCAACAATATGCGGTTATGATTTACAACTGCCAGCATTGGTGGAACATCAACTATTGAAAACGATGTATTTTATCAGAGGTCATATGGGGATGGAAAACTAACTCGACAGTTTAAGTTCAATCAGAGATGCTTTGACCTGCCGTTATTGAACCGTACATTGAAATGTTTCAATTGCCAGCAATTCTTTCCATTAAAGTCAATTGCGAATTATTGTTATGTTATGTGACGTCTGTTACATTTCTGATATAACTACTTAGAATCCTGTCGAAAAATCGTCAGAATAAATTTAGGATTGATATTGTTGAGTCAGTTCTACGGTTATTAGAGGTCTTTTAATGATAATTTACTTTAACAACAGTTTAATCAAACATTAAAGCAATCACACAAAGTCCATAATAAGCTGTGCAACAAACGCCAACGCAGACTAAAAGCGCACAAAAACTGCATCTGGCAACGCGACAATGCTCTCAAAAACGAGAGTACTCCGAAACATGGTATTGTGGAGCCGACTAATAAAACCCCAATGTTTACGACTCTGGTCGGAACTCCGAACATAAAACCAGGTGAAACTGGTACAAGGCAGACGCCTGGAGCTTATTAAGTTACTTTTTGTTTAGTTACCCTAATTACAACATAACTATGTCGGTTTATCGGTTACCCAATACGATGGCATGCATCATGACACTGCAACGGCTAATCAAACACTGTTTGCTTATTAATAAACACTTGCACCTGACCTGTTTCAGCTTCAAATTACATCACTACAAAATCATATAGGAATGCGGGGATCTTGTTTTCGATTTAATCGCTATTTGCTAGTAACTTAACCTGCAGCAGTTAACCTTTTGCAGTCACAAAATAAAATCACCGTTGAAGAAATTGTTAAGATTCCTGCAAACTTTCACACATCGAAATCATGTGACCTTTAATTATTCACTTAAGTACTTTACGAGTAATTTGCTGATTGTTCGAGTTAGATACTTTCATTTTTAAATCGTGTCTCTAAAAAACCTGACACAGACAAATCGTGACATTAGCAGAAGAATAATTTGAAAGGTGATTGTTGCATTGGTAGGCAATAGGCACTGTGGGAGTAAGTAGGAACAAAAGCCTTAGTTTAACTTTTAAGTTGTAACGAAAAACAACAAACTTAGCTATAGATTTTATACCAAATGCAATAGGTAAGTGATTGAAATGACATCCGCGAACAACATAAGTAGCTCGAAGGACCAACGTCCAATAAAAATGATGGAGATGAAGTCATCCAACCCGACGATTCTATTTACGACAGTGATTCGAAAGATAGATTTATTGAGCACCGGATTGGTAATATTGGTTTTGATACTTACTTTGTAGTTGTTATACGAATACTCACTACTTTTAAAATCAATATGCACTTTCTAGTCATAGGCATTGTGCTGCAACTTCAAAGATCTACTACCTAATATAGCATCTATTTATTTCAAGTTATGTTTGGTCCATCCCAATTCTAACCCAACATATATCGGCTTTTATACAAGAATATTTTTCCTGTAGTTACTGAACTGAATATCGATATCATGGGCAGCGAAACGCACCACTACGATTCGCTGCATACGTTACATTTCGATAATTTCAATATGCCGATATTTTCATCCGAATGTTCAAACTTCAAACCCTAACCAATACTCGAACGGCAGGTATCAATAAAAAAATAATAATTCTGATTTACGATTCCGCTTTATGTCGTATCGAAATGACGGCTTTGATGTTACGCTTGTAAAATATAAGGTCGCTAATTTGCATAACCGATTCTGATAGAGTCGAGTCGATTAAAATATTAAGGTTCGGATTAACATTTTTATGAGATTAATGAAAATATGAAGCGAGGGTCTCGCCCAAATTTGCCTTTAAACTAACTTTATCTATACATATTTTTATATTAACTCGTGTGTCGTATGGAGAGGAAAGGATAGAATACAGTACAGTACAAACAATGTTAACGAACAAAAAGACCAAGCAATTATTTGTTCCGGCATCTTGTCTTTCATCAATTTCTTGTAACCTAATCTACCAGTCATGATCAAATTATCTGACTCATCTACTCAAAGATTCGCCGAACAACAAAATTTTAAGAATACCTATCAGGTACGAATAAGAATTATGCTGAAGGTTCCGTACGCAAAATTAATGCGCTGAAGCTTAACTCGATTGAGCAACATGATTTCGTCATGACTGTAATCTTAGGTCGATCACTGTACATTATAAAACCTACAAGTTTTGGATCCACTTTCAAAATGATTCCCTAAAAAAACTTGGATCAAAAATCTCTCTGAAACGAGCACTCTGACGCCTTCAATGGGCCTGTCATTCCGACAATGGTGGACCGTTATCGTAAACGGGATATCAACGATAGAGATTTTGTACAAAAGCGATGCGAAACAGTTTATTTTCAGGTCATTTTAGAAATTTTGCTGTAGTCACGCCTTTGTGGAATGTTGCACGTTTGAACAATACGCGCTGGATGGCTATTGTAAGGAAATGAGGAAGCGTGGATTATGATGGATATAACACAATGAGTCAATGACTAAGAGAAATGGTAACAAGGTTAAATCTAAACTCATACTAAAGTTATCATCTAATTTTGAGAGCAAGAGAGCTAAAACTTCATTACCAATGTCTAATGCCAATAAAACTCATCTTTATCATTTCTAACTAAAATATTTTTTTAAGCCATAGAAACATTTATAATAGCTAGTTAGAATAAACTGTGTGTGGTTAAATTTAACTATTCGTGTTACGATGCCTGCTTCTTTAATTTAATTATCAGGAATGCAAACGAGACCAAACAATTAACTGAAGTGCTTCACTGGCGCTTTAGTAGGCATTTTACAAAAGCATCCGTTTATGTTGAGGAACAGTTCAAGTGTTTGGGCATTCACTCCTTTGCGAAATTATCATCAGCGAAAACAGTAACTTTCGGACGTGGAATAGAGAAGAGTCAGACATAACTAGGGAACAAAAGAGGCACCAAAAAAATATATGTGAGCATTTAACTTTCCAACAGTTACAATAAAAGAGCTTAGAGGACACTCATTTAACCTCTAGAAAACAATCAGAACACACTTTCAAGCACGCTCGTAAAATTGTTTAATTTGCAAACACAATAACCTTTTAAGTTTAATGGACAAATAAAAAATGCACGTAATACCGACGGGGTTTTTTATCGTAAACCTCTTGCAATTCCATAAATTGAGCCGTGCAAGAACTGGACTTGGTTGAATCACTCGTATGAATCACGAGCGGGACAAGTTATTGCTTTGGATGAAAAAAATAAAGAAAATAATTATGTCCATTGTTTCTTTGTTGGCATTTATGTATTGTAAGTAGAGCAAATTGCGGCTTTTGCAATGTCATCGAGTGAATTGCAGACGTTTTCTTTAGCCTTTCTTTTTAGTTGACTGACTCCATGCCTCAAACGTTTTATTCGTAATCAATCGGTATTTTGCTTTTGACAAAACTTTACAAAAGATTCTCGACATCAACACTTGTATTTCAATACGAATTTGAACTATTGTCAGTATTGAAGAGATAGGAAAAGAACACATTAAATAATATCAGATTTTAGCCCAAACATTCAAATAAAAACTCTCGACGTCATCCCTTGACCCTTTCTATCTCAACCTCGACTCATTCGGCAATCTGAATAAACGCAGAAAATATGAAGAGGATCTCAAAGCTTCGAAGCGTAGCTGGAATACAGTTATATCGTCTATTTGAATTTAGTTAAAATATGAAAGCATTATCAAAAGGTCTGTTACCCCAACGTTCGAAGTGGGTTTTGCGAGACCTTTTGCCAGGCTAGCCTAACGAACCACTACAGATAACGAACACACCTTCACGACATGAATGGGGGAAGAGCGGAGCGGAGGGGTTCATGTTTTTATGTTCGCAGATAAATGTGATGACGATTTCATGGCGGGGTAGCGACTAGCGAGGTGAATGTTGATGTTCAAGAACAATAGCAAACAACGCTATATATGCACATGCATAACTTAACTCATTTGAAGTGAATTTCTCATTTCAGACTGTGCTAAATATGAACTATCCAGTCTATCCATTATAAACAGAAGATTTCAGTGAAGGATATACAATATCAGCAATAGGCGACACACCACGCGAGACATGCATTTTGACAAGACTACTTACGCAAGTAGTAGTACTTGTCAAAATGCACGCGTACTACGTAGTCCGAATACATCTCAATGAACAGATAAAGACAAATCATTGGCTATACATAATTTCAGTCAATATCGGTGACAAACACCGAAGTCCTTACATACTAGATCGATGGTGACAAACAAATTCTACATGAATAGTTCACTAACAAAACTGAACGCTTCATAGAAAGTTCCAAAGGTCCGCCCACAAAGGCTCTCGCTCAACCGTTAACATAAAAGATAGGTCCATTACTAGTCCCCGATTAAAACACATTAGCCGGTCGGCGGCACGCCATGTCACTGTCAGTGCCATGTGAAGTGCGTACACGGCTAATGTTGGAAAACACGATTGATTAATTGATAACTTTTGTTACACCAACATAAAGGCTATAATAACCCAATATTTGAGTTGCTAATGGAATAAAAATGGTAGTAATGATACTTAAATGGAGTTGGGCGAGACACCTTTATGATATGCGATAGCTTGGCAGGTGTATTTGAATTTCAAGAGTTCATAAAATTAGGCACTATTCGAACTTAAAAGAAAGGATTTCTTAATGCAACATGGATCTATGACGTAGCTTAATTGTTAAACAAAGAATTAAGCCATCAAGTAGAAGATATTTTAAAATTATATGGCGATAATTTTCCGTAATTGTCCAAGATTCAATAACAGGCCATTTAAAAACCAAGTCCCAACGTCTATACGACTAGAACAAAGCAATGAGCAAACTTCAGCTCGACAAAATCGGAAAATCCGGCAACAAATAAGCTCACATTCCATGTAAAATATCTAACTCCAATAGTTCCCTTGATTGAAATATCCGACGTTCCCGTTTGAAGCATTGGACTGCATTTCTCTTACTTTCACCATCGCACCTGGGACGGGCACGTGGGCGGATATTTATGCCCCTAATGTTTTGCTGAACGGCAATTTCAGCTTACTCTAATGCACCTTTATCTATAAAAACAGTGTAGCGTAGCTGAGTTTACTTTAATGGTTAAATAATGGGTATGTCATGTGATAAGATATTTATGGTTTTTTGGGACTTTGACTGGTATTTTGTGAGGGTTTCACGAAATGAAATATGAAAAGATATCTTATAAAACTTTATGATTAGTTATGCTTCTTGGAATTTCTTAATCCGGCGTGGTATACTTTATTTTATGGATAGCGCTGCCTTGCTAATTTTTGGTCCAAATTATCAGAATAAATTCAGTAACAAAACAATGTGGTCTCACAGACAATTATGATCATTGCGAATTAATGAGTAAAATGATTAATAATATAAAATATGATAACTGACTCACCACAGAATTTTCAGCTCCGATCGTCGGCCGCCTGAAACCAATAGATAACGACACGTTAATTTAAATTGTTATAATACAAAATTATTTTAATTGGGTCACTAGCAACATATGGAACACAATAGATGAGTGTCAGTGCAGCGAATGAATCAACGACACACACACACACACACACAAACTTTACAGGTGACGGAAGACAAGAAGAAATAGAGAACAACTACGAGTAGCCCTGACCCTGACCCAAACATAGAGAACAACTACGAGTAGCCCTGACCCTGACCCAAACATTGAGAACAATGTTTAAGATAATAATGATGAAGAAAACAAATCTACATTTGCCTCTCAATGACTCAAGGCAAACATATACCTCACAAAGCAAACACGTTGCATTTATTAAGTAGCGAAAGCGAACATCTGTTTGCGAGATTGTAAACTAGTATTCAGAATGGCACTGCAGCGGTCACGGGCCGTATCGATTGCGCGGTTCTTGCGGTATCATCCACGTCGTAGAGGTACATACCGTACCACGTACTTACTAATACAGATGTTACAGAACATACATGAAGAACTGGTGTCATGGTAACAGGTTTAGCGCCAGACCTTTAGGACACCTGAAAGCTTCTAACATGGCAGGTTTTGGAACAAACAAGACCGAAAATTTCGTGTGAAATTCAAAAGCACTCAGTTTCAAAAAGGATGCCGTGATCCGGCATCTCCATTGAGAAGGTTGCTTAACTTCGATCTGTTGAGGCTATGATAGGTTCTTTGGTAACTAAGCTAACGCTAAGAATGGTGCATATTTTGAGCAGTCACGTAATAAATATAAGAGCATAGCTTTAACGCCTATATTCATATTAAAAAAAGAGCTAGAGCTGATTAATATACCTACATAATTTTATCCAAGACATATTTAACAATTTGTTACGTGTCGTTTCGAAAAGGTTAAGCGTGATTTTGACGGGTAATTTCCTCAAATATTCAATATTTCATTTTCGCCTTAGCAATAATTTTTGAAGTAATACGTTTGTAGTTTGGCGTTTAGTCATAAACTTAGCTTTTACTGTTATATTCTGTGGTTCAGTTAGGAAAATTAAATTCGTATTCCCAACAAGTATTATGTTAGTGTCCGTTCTGCAAAAGATGTCACTTCAGCTGGAACTGATCGACTTTCCGCTGGTTCATTTCCACCATTATGTACAGCCGACCGTTACTTCCACTTAACTTTTTACAGTGTTTCCGACTGAAAGCGATTGCAGAGGACAATATCCAGCAACGAGGCGGAACGGTGCGCGACAATCCGTGAAATCTGTTCGCAACCTCCATTGATCCATTCAGGTTATACAGGTGGCGATCTGTCACTTCTTCGCTTGCTCGGTGAAGCGTTCGAATAGTGGACCGAGTTGGTAGATGTCATGGATTGGCCAGATTGGTTTGCTGATTTGTAATTTTCACGCGTTTTCAAATATAAAGTTTCCATAGACCATGCGCCAATCAAATGGATTGCAATATTTTTTTTATATTGTTTGATGACAATTTTTAGAGCAAACTAGAACTAGGTTTTAATGTAAAACGGAAAGTCCAGAGCTTTGTGCAATTTGTGAGCCAAGGAAACAGGAATGGTCATGCCAAGAAGAAGAAATAAGATTTATTGCATACCGCTAATCAAAATTCTGTCTTATAATTTTAATGAGAAAGACTAAATTAATTCAATCTACAAAAACAACTATCATTATCACTCCTTATTTTCAGATTTCGTTTCCATATTGACGCAAAAACTAATCAACAAGACACGCGAAACCAAACAAGGGAACACCACTACAATATCTACGATTCCAATTTAATTTCAAGCCCGATGCCTCAGTCGCGTGCCGACCACCAAACAGTAGGCAGTAACACACAGTAGTAACACCACACCATAAAGTCGCGAGTGTCGTCGCGCCGCAGATGCACTCGCGTGACTCACGGTACACGGCCGTAATCAATTACCCACCCCTGTCGGAACAGTGGCCCATAGTCGTAAAGAGACCCTTGACAGTTGCCCTTGAAGCTACACAAATATTCTAAACAGGGGCTTTCGGGCTACGTTTGATGAGATTCGAAAATTATGATAAGTCCGTGATTTATGAACTGCATTTCGACTGGTACCTACACGCTTTTAATAAAGCAGATATTTATGTTCAACTTCACGAATAGAATAAAGAGATTGCATCGAAACATGCAACGGATTGTAGCTTCGTAATAAGAAAAGGAACATCAACGCTGTTCATTTCTTAATCACGGAAACACGAAAAGCAAACCTAAACTTTGGAAGTCAATTACGAACTTCGCTGAGGCATCTGATCGTATCAACTTCTCATTTGTATATCAGTGGAGCTGTATTGCAAACGAGTGCGCAAACACGGAATTGTGATTTTAATTAAAACTTAGGTCATGTAGAAGCAAATGTCACAACAGAATTATTTTGAGCTCAACCAGGGCATAGAGATAGGCCCGGTATTGTTCTTCCTAACAATAACATTTGACAACAATTGTCGGCCCGGTGCCTACTTAGTTATGTGGGTTATATGGAAGGATATATAGACAATAGGTGCGTAGGTATACATTATTGGAGTGACACCAAATAAAGTTGTAACAAATTATTCTATTTTAGCTTCTCCCATGGCACAATCACATTATGTGGTAACTTCAAGCCGCAAACTACATATTTAACTATCAGCTTGTTTACACATGCTGATGTTACCTACAACAGTTGAATAATCTTTATGTAGGCAAAATTGGTTGTGGGGTAATGTAAATCTTTCCTTGAAAAGGGTTTCTTGGATTACAGCTAAAACAGCTATTATTCATGCAATTTTAAGTAAATGTCGCCGAGGATGTTTGCGAGGCCCCGTACGGACTCCCAACAAAAGAAACGTAACGCACGTGAGCATTTTGTCGACTTCTGCCAAGATATTTCAACAAAGAACACCACGCACGCCAACCCCATTTCAACTTTAAATCCATAGCAGGTGAGCAGAAACTAGAATATGGTGAAAAGTCGCTGCTAAAAAAGGAGCATGCCATTCGAAGTCAAAGTTCAAACCTCAATGCAACGTGTGGTGGGTCGGGCCAGTCGACTTTTACCCCAAAAGTTTGAGTGTTAAAGTTCAAATTGTTATGAGGTAAGTTTTGGGGTGTTTTTTACGCGGTCGTGTGTCATAGAACCGACGGCTGCGAAGGGACTGAAGGAAGGGGGCGTTGTTTATAGGTGACGAGGTTTTACTTCAGGCCGGGGGACTCTTTGTTCCTAGTTTCCATTATGCACAACGTACAATCAGGACCTGTACGAGTCGCATAGCTTTTGAGTCCTTAACCTTATTCTGAAGAGAGAAAGTTGAAAATAAGACTCCAAGCCTTCGAAAACTGTTTCTAATGAATTTTGCTTATATTTTAATGGCTTCGTGACTTATATTTCAACGTTATTCATATTGAGCGTCAACAAATAGCAGCTGTTAGGTCATCAGATACAATAGACAGAGTGATTGGAAAAGGCCGTGAGCTAAATACCATTAAATGATATTTATTGCTTATTTCGACGAATCGGCTCATGCAGTGCCTATTACTGCCTATCCGTTATGAAAATTTAATGCAACTCTGTAAAAGTCAATAGACACTCAGTTATGAACAACTACTATTTGTTATATTATAAGCGTAATCATAACTAATTAAAGATCGCAAGGTCTTTTTTCACTTGTTCTTGATCTTTTTTGTGTAATTTTCCTTATTTTAGGTTTAAGTCAACATTTTTGTGGTTCATTTCATTGTCAATTTCACCTAAAAAACATTCTGAACGTCTAACTTTATCCCATAAACTCAATCAAGTTTTTTTATTACATTACAGATTAAACTTGTCTGTAAACACGATTTATAATGGATATAGAACGACCTCCGACCGTTTAACATCTGTGTAAGAGGATCCCTTTTATATTTAAATGTGGTTCCGTGGCTGCTTTCATTTACAAATTAGGCAGCATTGACGTGGACTTTTATGGTATTCAACTCAGATTTTAGGTATGGAGGATATTTCTGTATTGTTGAAGAATAAATAATAGTTAAAAAAAACTAAAAAAACACGCTTTTTATAAAAAACCGAACTAAAAAAATAGAAAATAAAATTTTATAAATTTAAATTAAGAATAGGGTTGAAAATTTCAATAAATATAAATTAATAATAGTGTAAATAAATAAATATATGTATTTTATTTTTAAAAAGCGTGGGGTGTATGGGTCAATAGATATTATATATTTTGTAGATACATTTTGTATTGACAGACATGACTGCCGTCCACTAACTATAATGCCGTTAAGCCACAGGGGGTCGATTTTTACTTTTAAACATGATAGGATAGAGTTTAAAATTCTCTATCTACCTGTCTAACAAACGTGTTCCTATCTGTCATAGGTCCTAAGATAAAAATAGCACAAACGCCGCTACATGACATTTCTTTTCAACATTACACGTCTATAAAGTCGTCATATAACATTATCTAACTAACTAGCCGCTATAATCCCATAACGACATAAATATGTATTAAAATATCAATTATTTACTTACCTATAAAGCCGTTTATTGTGTTTTGTACGCTAAAACACAGCTATAGTACTTTAATTGCTTTTAAGTTGAGGTGTGTGTTTTAATTTATTGAAAAATTCCTTAACTAAAACACAGTTACAAGAAAAACCTTCGAATAAAAGACGTTAAGGTCGCTTAACCGTTTTTTAGATAAGGATTCACCTTATTCCATTATACAATTTACTACACTTGCAAGTCGTCAAAAGAAATTCGAAAATTAAAATGTATATTTTTTTATATATTTCCTCAACTTAAAAAACGTTAAGCAGCATTCCTTAATTAAAACGCCGTTATCTGCCATCACCCCGCGCTTTATTTTTTTTTGTTACACTAATATTATCACCGTAGAATAAAGAACTAGATCTGATAATCATTATCTAGTTAGTGGTAGGCTTGTGACTTCCGCGTTAATCGTCAAAAAAGATGTCTGGTTTTAGTGTTACTTTGTAATGGCGAGTCTATCGTTTTATTCTGCAAGATAAACAGTGGTTTCAACGCAATAATTTATTTAAGATCTTCGCCATTGTGTTATTGATATTTGCTATTGTCGTTTTACGTCATGATTTTACTCATTACTTCATCAAACCCGAAAAAAGCCCCCGGAACCGACGGGCTCACCGTTGACATCTGCGCTGCAGCCATCCGAAGCGAACGGGAAATCTTCTTAGCGATAGCAAACAAATGCTTGTTGCTGAGGTACTTTCCCAAGCAGTGGAAAGCGGCGCACGTGATTATCCTACGCAAACCCGGTAAAACAGATTACACACATCCGAAGTCATACCGTCAAAACGTCAAACGTCGAAAAGCTTTTGGTAAACCGACTCCAATGGCATCTCCTCCCGACCGTCAGTCAGAAACAGTACGGTTTCATGCCCCAACGAGGAAAGGAACCGAAGACGCCCTCTATGACCTGGTAGAGCACATTAAAAAAGGAGTAAACAGCAAAAACATCGTATTCCTAGTCTCCCTGGATACAGAGGGCGCATTCGACAATGCATGTTGGCCCGCCCTAAAAGACAATCTAGCGAAGAAGAGGTGCCCAAAAAACTACTACGAGATGGTAAACTCATACCTCAATGACCGAAAAGTCAAAGTCAACTATGCAGGAGCAGCACACGAGAGCGAAACTACCAAAGGGTGTGTCCAAGGATCTATCGGCGGACCCACCTTCTGGAACGTAATCCTAGACTCGCTGCTGCAACTGCTGGAAGCAGAGGGAGTATACTCTCAAGCCTTCGCGGATGACGTCGTTCTCGTGTTCACAGGTTCACAGTACTTCACAGTCAAAACATCATCGAGCAGCAGGCCAACAACACGTTGGACATGATCGTGAAATGGGGAAAACGTAACAAGCTCAACTTTGCAGCGCAGAAGACTAATGCGATGCTCTTCACTAAAAAGTTGAAGTAAAAAATAAAATAAAAAATAAAAAAGCCTTTATTCAAGGTACCTACATTCCAATTCTTACACTATCATTAAATCTAAAGTAGAGCTATGTCTCGGTAGCTGTTGCCTCTGCGGCATAGGCCTCCCCCAAATCGCGCCATACGTCTCTGTCTCGCGCAAAAAGTTGAAGTACGAACCCCCAAATCTGGTCATGTCTGACATCCAGCTTGATCTCGTCGAAGAAGTCAAGCTGCTTGGCCTGTTGATCGACTGTAGGCTCAATTTCAAAGCACACGTGAAAGCCCAGTGTAAAAAGGTGGCGGATATCTCCAAACAGATTGCACGTGCGGCGAAAGTGACCAGGGGTCTAAAGAGTGCGATCATGAGAACCATCTACGTCGCAGTGGTGGAACCCATCATCATGTATGCCTCAAGCGTGTGGGCGCAGGCGGTAGACCTCGAGGAAAACAAGAAGCACTTGAACTGTTTATAATTGTAGTATTACTAAACCAATCCCCAAATTATTTGTAAGGTTTATTATTTAATTTATTTATTATTATATTTATTTATTCTTTAATATATAGCAGAAACCGAATATTATGGGTATGTATATATGACATTCTTTTTAACTAGAATTGCAAAATTCAATAATAAACATATCTTTTAAGTTAGATAATTGTAGTTTTATTTTTCAAGTTAGCTTATTTTGAAATGGTATTCTCAATTATTAGTAGTAAATGCTTAACTAAAAAGTGGCTATTTCCCAGATGTTTTATGTTTAACTGCTTTAAAGATAAGTATTTGAATGTAATTAACGGCTTAAATATTTTTTTTTATATAAGTTATCCATAATGCTTGTTAAGAATGTGGCTAAAATACATTAACGGCATTTTAGTTAAGTAATTTAAGTTAATTTTATGAAACATAAATTTCAATAGTCAGTTACCTAAAAACACTAAGCTAAAATGCCGTTACGGTGAACTTAACTGCATTTTAGCGTTTGGTTTTCACTTTCATCAAAATTTAAAGCACGGCTATAAAGCAAAAAATGTATTTTACATTTAAATAAACAGGTGTTTTCATTTTAAAGTACATTTATTAGAAAGTACTATAAAAAACATATATTTCTATATCAGGAAGTCTCGTATAAAGTTTATGGTTATAAAGTAGCATTCATTTTAAACATCTCCCGCGTTTTTTGCTGATATCTCCAAACTTGGTTTTGAGGCTTAACGGCATTATAGATAGTGGACGGCAGATGAGTAGAGTGATTAGCATTTTGATAATATCTTAGAAAGCACCCCACGCTTTTTTAAAAATAAAATACATATATTTATTTATTTACACTATTATTAATTTATATTTATTGAAATTTTCAACCCTATTCTTAATTTAAATTTATAAAATTTTATTTTCTATTTTTTTAGTTCGGTTTTTTATAAAAAGCGTGTTTTTTTAGTTTTTTTTAACTATTATTTATTTTTCGCTTTTTAGTTCGATTTGCTAACTATTAACCATTATTAATATGTACAAATGTGTTGGTGTTATCCGATTTTGGCCGTCTGCTCAAGCAAATTAAAAATAAAATTGATGCGTAACAAAAAATATTGAGCAAAAAGATTTGTAGCCGCGTGGTTTCGATCCTCAGACCTCATAAAATAAAATTGATGCGTAACAAAAAATATTGAGCAAAAAGATTTCTAGCGCGTGGTTTCGATCCAGGGACCTCTGGGTTATGAGCCCAGCACGCTTCCACTGCGCCACTCTGTTCTTTGACACGAATGACGAAATTACCATTTGTAAGTTAAACGGTATTAAAAGTTAAAGAAACTTTATAGAAAAAGCGTGTTAAACAAATTAATAGTTAAAAAAACTAAAAAACACGATTTGTTTAGTGTATTGTCATCGGTCCTCGATATATCTACAAAGTTTGAAAGAAATCTGACCGTTTAAAGTGGGTCAAAAACGCGCTCAAAGGAGTCGGTTACATACAAACATACAAACATACAAACATACAAACATACAAACATACAAACATACAAACATACAAACATACAGGTGAAGCTAATAAAAGCGTGTTAAAAAGAGCAAGGTTTGAGCGACACGCTATGATTTTGATCGCAAACATTTTGATAAGGGTTTTTGTAAATTTGTCTTATATGTATTCTTATCATCTGCAGATAATAAGTATAGAATAGTATAGTGTATAGTCTATTTCAAATAGAGAGCGAAAAACGGACATTGACCTTTTAGTGTTGCGCAGGGAAGACCAACCTTCTTTGCATCAATAAATTGTTTTAATAGTTAACAACTATTTTGTCACTATCAAAATTCAGGTTTTCAGTTTTTACCTAACAATTATCATTACATTACTATTATCACTATTTAACTCAAAACTGTAGATCAAGTTTTTCGTGTAACTATCTACCTACACATTAGTAAATTAATCATCTGACATTGGCAGGTGTAATTAGTTTAAGATTTAAGTGTGTGCCAAATAAACTATTTATAATTATTATTACCTTATTATATCGGCAGTCTTTATTTTCATTTCCGTTTTGGACATATATTTGTCTGAAGGACACGTCTCTTTCACATATTTATAGACGTTAATTGTCATCATTTTTTCATTTTCCGACAGATGAGATAACTTGCGCTTCTTTCTAGGTGAGTTAAAACTTTTAAACGGTCTTGATGACGAGGAAGACGACTCCGATGATTCCATTATCACTCACAAACAAAAAACAACACAAAACAAATATATGTCCTAACAAAAACAGATATAACTAATTTAACTCAACAAAAAATAACAATTAACAACCAAACATTCAAATAGCACACTAAAACAATCCGAATCCAAGCGTATTCCAGAGCGGAATGTGGCCCCAGCCATATCTTACCGAAAAATGTCAAAACAGGTTTGCAATATCTGATGGACCTTGTCGCTCGCCTCGCCCGGTACCACGAAACACGGTAAATGCGTAAGCGACAGGGAAACGATACATAAATGTATGGATAACGATACGCATCGTTTGTTTTCGGTGCTCTCGTGGTACCGTGGCGTGAACGTACGTTTTTCGCTCTCTAGTTGAAATAGACTATAGTGATATAGTTTGGCAAAAAAAAAACTAAAATTAAATAGATAGTACAACAAAATTATTTAACTGGACACTATTTCATGGTTTTTAAACTATAAATATTACTAAATACTTAGTCGTACTTTTTTCTTGTAATTTGTTTGGTGTGCAATAAAATAAAGCTTTATTTTTTCTATTTTAATCTAAATATTCAATTTCAACAATTCCCAAGTGTCTCTAATTGTTTCAACTTGCAAGATTATCTTAATCGAGGCTTATCTTAACGCAAAGTTAAATTTGAACCAGCCTGATTATCGCCCGGTTTAAAGTAGCCTAACATCGGAAGATCCAAACAAACTTCATTATCATGTAATTCAAAGCAAACTTTGTGATAGACTTTACAATAAATGTAGTATATGATTATATCTCGACAATACAGGGTTATTCATAAAAAGTATGCTAAGCCGAAAAGGGTTCATAGTACTCATCATTATGAACAACTAACTACTATGGAACCAAACCAGAATTCGCGAAAAAAAAACAGCTGTTCCATACATTTTGTCGAGTGTCAGACATTTTTCCATTGAACAGCTGTTTTTTTTTTCGCAAATTTTATTCCTATAGTAAAAGTTGTTCATAATGATGAGTACTATGAGCCGTCTTCGGCTTAGCATACCCTTTATGAATAACCCTGTATGTAAATATATCATTATTTTACAAGTACAAAATACTAAGCAGTATAACACACAGGTGCGTCGTAATATTCCGTCCCACATATTTTGCAAATATACTTAAAATATGAAATAGAAATGTTATTATACACTCGGATTACAATTATTATGACTAAAAACCAGTACTCTCCTCCACGTTCCTAACTTATGTGAACCAAACTGGTTCTAAAATCACCTTGATTCGATGTTGAAGTTCACTTTACAATAATAATATACTTTAGTATTAGTAACATTGTAGTTGTACAATTTTACTACAGAAGTATGGCCATAAGTATTCCAATTAAAATACTCGTTTTAAAAGAGGAAACCTTTTTGTTATATTTAACTTAACTTATATTTGACAACACTTTGAACAACTTGTATGTAGAGTTGAGTGGAAGAGCCTCATCCATCAAACTAAACTGATAGAGTGACATTTTAGTTCCCTCGTTTTGTCCTTTCTTCAGATAACTGACTGGAACGTTGTTCTAAACACGAGTACTGGTGTAAGTTACACGGTTAGAGTTTATCACGAGTTTTCTCAAGAATGTTAAGTAGCTCGAGCGCCTTTTGGGAATTCAGAAACATAACTTACCTAATGGAAACTCTTAATTTACCATAAAACTCTTAAATATTTCCACGCTTACCTTGATAAGCTTTGTGTTCTCACGAGGATAAAGTCGTTATTTACCTGCAGTTTAAACATTTAATTACAAAAAGGATACTTTATTCAGGGCCAAAATAGCTCCCCTAAAACGTTCATTTAATCAACCCTCCCTTGCCTTAAAAACTTAATTCGCTCCGAAAGAAATCACCATAAGAAAGCGTTCAACTTACGAGCTGTGAGTTCATCGACCCCCTTATCTTGGACACAGACTTTATCTATCTACAATCCGCATCTTTACCTCACGCCTTGGCGCCTAATCGATTCCTTTCATCTTTAAAGGCTACCTTATTTTCATCAGTATAGGGGTTATTTCATCCCCTAGTATCGGAATCGGGAGCATGGCAATTTATTGCTTATGCCTGGGCTTTTAGGTCGTTATTTATCAGGGCGTGATCATGCACAATATAAAGAGCAGAATTTGCGACGTATCCAGCCGATGCCAATATTTGTCTAGATTAGATAAAAGATTTAGGGTTCGGTCCGGTTCGACCGGTATTGTGCAGCTGCTTTCCGGTTCACTGTGCGAACGGAAATTGATTTCAATGTAAAGGAAATGAAGCATTCAAGTGCAAATATGAAACTATAAGAGATTCAGTCTCAAATATGAATAAGCAAAAGTGAGAATACAAGAAAACTAATGTTAAATAAAAAGTCGTCTAAATACATATACTAACATTTGAGAAAATACAAAGAGATTCTGACATCCTAAAGCCAAGATGTTAAACAAGTAAAGTATTATGGGATCCAACAAAAAGATCCCAGAATATAGCCGGCCTTTCCCGAAGCAGTTAGTTAAAAGAGGGGTATAACGGCTCCGCCTTTAGACCACTTCCCTTTTGCGAAGTCGACCTAAAAATAAAAGACAACAGTCCTCCCGACAGAAAACTATTGTGTTAGAGAACATTAACTATGTACGATTCGCCCGTATTTTTACTGGGCAAATAGAATATTAGAATACCGACCTGATTCTGTGGCTTTTTCTAAATCGGCAGCGAATCAACCAGATTTCAGCCACAGACTTGCAATATTTAAAAGAAGAACGGGGCTTCCAAGGGCTTGCTTAAATTTATTTGGGTTGCCTAATACGGAGTTAGAAATGATCCAAGCATGGTTGAAAAATCGTAAAAATAAAGTTTCAATTGTCATACATTCCGTGAGACGCAAGGACAGTAAAGGATCAGTTAATGAAACAAGCCGCTTGTTTTCTTTTCTTTTTTCTAAGTCTAATATATTAGGGAATAAATGTTTCCTAGTTTTTTTGCATAAAGCCCAAAATAGAATAACCATTTTTTGACCAAGCGAAACGAAGCTCTCAATGTTTAGGGGAACAAATGCTTGCATTTATGACTGTATACCTACAACTGTAACTTGAGTACGGTCGATGAATTGAGTACGGCTTCAAGAAATGCAAACAGATTTTTGTATTCATTCATAAACGAGTTTTGCAATCGAATATAAGCAAAATAAGCCAAGTGATTCTGAAGAAATGGAGGCCACAAAGTGCTCAGTTAGCTGCAAACTACCTAACGTTTAGTTTTTGACCACACACTACTTCATAAACAGTTATGGCCATCATAAATCACAATGAAACGTTATAAATATAGGCTTAGCTCTCCAAAGCCCATTAATATTTTATCAGCCCTATCATCGACACAGCCCTAATACTCCCCATAGTATAATTTGATATTCTATGCATACAATAACTTCACAGAAAGCTTATCGTAAATCAAAGCCCCGTCATTAGGTACGGCGCTTGTACTCGTACGCTACGTACCGGGAAAAGCAGAATCTTTAATATCCATGTGTCCAAATAAATTAGATCTCTCTTAGTGCGGTTGTCGCACCGTTTTAGTTAGAACATGGCAGTCCTTGCGTGAGTGGTGTCGGTGCAGGCGGCCGGATAGAGTAGAGCTCCGAGCGCAAAGAGGCTTCCCCTTCCGAGCTGGTCAGTGAACTGTGAGCGGAGGCGAGGGTAGGTCAAGGTAGGATGGCCGGGTTGAAGGCAGTTCCGGGCTGGAGCTCAGCGCGCAGCCTCCGCTGTATCGAGCGGCCGCGCCCGCACCCACGTGCTCCATTCACCGGTACACTACCACGTGTGAACCATCTAGACTTTGAACAAAACACAGAATTTATTTACTTACTATTTCTACTCAAGTCATAAACTCTAAGCTACACTTTACTTGAAAACTTTTTTAATAACATAAATAATTTGAAAAACCTTCGCTTAGACTTATTGGCGCCCAACGCGGAGTGCAATGGAATTTTGGAATTTCCACAAACACTCAATATTACGGTTTTGACTTCCTAATATTAGTGGCATTCAGCAATATCGGCACGAGAATACTCAGATACATGGTACAAAAGCAATATCCAACAAATAACATTTCGTTGAAAGCTTGCGCTGTCGAAAATTCCAAAGGCGACAATGAAATCGGAAACCAACTGAAGCCAAATACCCGAGCGACGGCGATCCTGCAGTTCTGTGAAGTGGGGCACGCATTTAATCAAGTGCTAGTGTGTGTCACTACTACCGGCCGGTGGGATTACGCTGCGACCCGATCCCTGACCTCACTGCCGGCGCGCGGCGACTTATTTCTACAGCGGAAATTGCTATGTTAAATTAACGTCTGATAATCGCTAAAACCCACATTCAAGACCGACAAACAAAGCTGAGTCGCGAGAGCGCGTCTATAATGTGAATTATGTTCATTTCATTGCATTAAATACCACCAAATGAAACATGAGTGCAATACCGACGTTTCACATACTCGTAAGCTCATATTGAATGCAATGCGATTTAAACGCGTACAAATTGATAGAGCATAATATAAACTAACCACATATTGAATTGTAGGAACAAATTAATGGGCGTTGCGGTGAGCGCTTTGTGTTTATCTGTACCATTTTGATAAAAGCTATTTTGGATACATTTCACGATTTGACACTTATTAATTCAGAAATGGGATTAACTAGGGATAGCTTTCCAAACAATCCAAGTTTGAGATTTAGACACGACCTTGCTCAATATCGTACTCAAACAGTACAAATAGATGCAAATAAAGGCGAGGAATAGACGAGTGGGCTGCGGGTGAGACTCATGTTTTGGATGGAGCAATCTATATGGAAAGCATGCACGCCTAAACACGACACCGAATAAATTGATGGATGATGTGCGATGTCTTCCTGTCGACATTACGGGTAATTGACACGTTGTTCAATAGTACGGTACATACAAGAATATAGACGGAAAAAATGGCGTAAATAGGATAGTCTAATGACGAGCAGTGTTGTTACTCTCGGTGATGGATGTGTTCTTGAATGAGATTTATTTTTCTGATATTGTATGAGAGTACAGCAGAAAATTATTTATAGAAGGTTTAGACGATGCCAATAAGTTAGAATATTGCTATTAACAAAAAAAAATGGAAAGCTATGAAAAATATGTTTGATCCAGAAGACAGCTTAAAATAAATAAACGTCTTCAAAAATCTCACAGTCGATTGGACTAAAATCAAACGGTGGAAAATATGCAGATAACATAATTATCCTGCATTATACTCATTCTTTTAGTTTCACGTAGTTCATTTAGCTACAGCGTTTGACGCGAAGGAACTGCAGTCTCAATGATCTTAGTGCCGGGAAACTTGGCGGGCTCAAGTGGAAAAGTTCCGGTGCCTTCGCGGAACGAGTTACGAAACAACGCTTTTAGCGCTGTTACGACTAGGTTTCATTTCATGTATGTATAACATAATACTGTAGTGAAATGAGAATAGGAATGTGAAGGTTTTTGAATATAAAATTATACATATAGTTAACTAATAATAGTAATTTGTACAAAACGTATGTATGTAAGCATTTCTTAATCAATATAACGTAAAGACGAAACTGTTAGTCGATGGTTCTTCAGTACGTTTTGATGTGTTTATACGTAACGTAAATGAGTTGTTGTTTTCAGTTTGATTATGATTACGCAGAAGCGCAGATATAATCAGCGGTTTCATAGAATACTGATAAAATATACGAGTATGCGGACGGCTACCTCTTATGACTGCAATTGTGTTATTTTGAACAAAAAATAAAAGTACCAAATCACCAGATACTGCAGACAGTTTTAAAATATCAATGTAAGAAATGGCTTGTCTCTCTCTCTCTCTACACCTTTAGCATGGATTATACAGATGAAACTCTTCAGAACACAATGATTAAAAAAACTCTTCGAAATTAATATCTCTTAAAAAGCTTCGATTCCCAGCCAGGGTCGCTCGAGAGATTCGCTCAATCGAACTAATTTAATTAATTGATTCGTGTCGTCTTCAGCAAAACGTCCAACTGAAAAGAATTTCGATAGGTCCTGACATGTTACACGAAAATGTATCCTAAAGCTAACATCGGACTGTTTAAAATTGAACATCGGAAATTCAGAAGCGGGATACGCAAGCATGGCTGAGAAATACACTTGAAACGATATTTAAGCAATTGATTTGAGTATAAAATGGCTTTTATATGGAGATAGATGTTCCGAAGTTTAAGAATCTGGTGATTACGCTTTGATAAATAGCTCTGTTTGATTCTGAATGGTCAATAGGTCTATAGAGCATTGTTTTAAAAATGCTTTGTGTGTTTGGATAAATCAGTTTTTATGAATTTAGAATTACATAATCATTTTATAGTTGATTTTTGATTGGACCTACTCTGATTATTGTGGAACTTAAAGTTAAATAATTAAATTACTTATTTCACTAAAATATAAGGCACCTTTACACACATTAATTAAAGATAAATATAGATATTATGTAATAGGTACTTAAAAATTAATGTTTGGCTGCAGTACTTAATTTGTTTATACTATAGGGTTATTCATAAAGGGTATTCTAAGCCGAAAAGGGCTCATAGTAGGTACTCATCATTATGAACAAATTTTAATATGGGACCAACCAGAAATTCGCGAAAAAAAAATCAGCTGTTCCATACATTTTGTCGAGTGTCATTGACATTTTTATCCCATATTAAATATGGTCCCATATTAAAATTTGTTCATAATGATGAGTACTATGAGCCCTTTTCGGCTTAGAATACCCTTTATGAATAACCCTATAGTATAAACAAATTAAGTACCTACTGCAGCCATGGACAAAAATCCCAGCCACAAAACAGCACAAGTAAGCTGGATTTTCTAGAAATTCTATTTTACGGCACGAGTTACGTTTACGACGGAAGTCAAGATACATCATTCCACAGCTACTGTACGTAAATATCAACTGCACTTACTAAACCACTATTTCCCGAAACAACACTCATAATCATGAATACAGCGTCTGAAATGGAAACAACACATCCTGGAAAAGCTTTTATTTTATGCATAAATCTTGAGAAAGTTGATCCTGCCTCCGTATATCATTCGAGGGATGTATGGAATAACTTTTACTTGTTCATTCATGCCGATAACTCGGATATTTGGATGATACTTTTATCCTTACTTGGAGATGCAGGGTATAAGTTAGCGCAAAAAAAAACCTTTACACACTATTAATATTACTTGTTTACAGCTATCATAAATAAACGTGTAGCTTTAAATTTTTGATAATTCCAAGCGAACTCATCATCAGCCTGTATCGATGTCTTTTTCATGTTCCATCCTTCCCTGTTTCTAGCGAATCGAATCCACGTGTGACCCGTGATAGTTCTAATGTCATCGGCCCATCGAGCTGGTTGTCTGCTGAGGAAACGTTTGCTGGTTTCGGTAACCACTATGTCAGCGCAGGGCTCTACTCCTGCAGTCACAACGCTTTGCCACGCGACTCTGGGCTTGTCAAGGGTACAGAAAAAGACTTAGACCACTTTTCATCATCATCATCACTGTTTCCCACCACAGCGCGGGCGAAACCGCCGGGCGCAACTAGTGACTAATAAACCAGATAAACGATAATTTGAATGGAATTGCCTCGGCGTTCTAATTAGCGAGTGGGCGGTGAAGAAGAATGATTCATTGACATTATTCATCCCGTCCTAGATGATAACTGTGTTTTTGCCTAATAATTCAACGAATCTTCCGCTTAGTTAATTTATTGACGCTTATTGATGATCGTCAATAAAATGCGTCATTAATCCCGTCACGTCTATTCCGAAGTAATTCAAATCAATTACTTAAAGGAATAATTGTCTAAGTGTTTGTGAACTTATAGCGAAAAGTAAGTTTTTAACACGCTTTTATTAGCTTCACCTGTATGTTTGTATGTTTGTATGTAACCGACTCCTTTGAGCGCGTTTTTGACCCACTTTAAACGGTCAGATTTCTTTCAAACTTTGTAGATATATCGAGGACCGATGACAATACACTAAACAAATCGTGTTTTTTAGTTTTTTTAACTATTAATTTTTTTAACACGCTTTTTCTTTAAAGTTTCTCTAACTTTTAATACCGTTTAACTTACAAATGGTAATTTCGTCATTCGTGTCAGAGAACAGAGTGGCGCAGTGGAAGCGTGCTGGGCTCATAACCCAGAGGTCCCTGGATCGAAACCACGCGCTAGAAATCTTTTTGCTCAATATTTTTTGTTACGCATCAATTTTATTTTATGAGGTCTGAGGATCGAAACCACGCGGCTACAAATCTTTTTGCTCAATATTTTTTGTTACGCATCAATTTTATTTTTAATTTGCTTGAGCAGACGGCCAAAAATGGATAACACCAACACATTTGTACATAATAAGGATGGTTAATAGTTAGCAAATCGAACATAAAACCGAAAAATAAATAATAGTTAAAAAAAACTAAAAAAACACGCTTTTTATAAAAAACCGAACTAAAAAAATAGAAAATAAAATTTTATAAATTTAAATTAAGAATAGGGTTGAAAATTTCAATAAATATAAATTAATAATAGTGTAAATAAATAAATATATGTATTTTATTTTTTTAAAAGCGTGGGGTGCTTTCTAAGATATTATCAAAATGCTAATCACTCTACTCATGTCTGTCAATACAAAATGTATCTACAAAATATATAATATCTATTGACCCATACACCCCACGCTTTTTAAAAATAAAATACATATATTTATTTATTTACACTATTATTAATTTATATTTATTGAAATTTTCAACCCTATTCTTAATTTAAATTTATAAAATTTTATTTTCTATTTTTTTAGTTCGGTTTTTTATAAAAAGCGTGTTTTTTTAGTTTTTTTTAACTATTATTTATTTTAAATCTTAAGATGATCACGGTGTCTTTTTCGGTGCAAGGGTAGTTTATCACCAATCATTTTTCAAAGGCCCATGTCATATAATAGAATAGCTATACACAAATGCGCCCATAACAACAAAGTTTACAAGCCTTTAACATTCCAGCAGCGTACCTCTTAACTCCGCATTAAAACAAATACGGCTTCCGAACCGCCTAAATTAGAGTTTCCTTAGACTGCCAACGTATTTGGGCGCAAGCGGCTTCAAATAGGGCCACGCTAGGAATCAATGCACTCAGACATCCGCTGGGACTTTGGATCGTCTATGATTATTGCTGTCTGTGATTTCCTGTTTAGTTCTGTGTTAGTTTGTTATGTATGGCCGGTCACGGCCACTTCAAGGCACGGAAATTGAATTCAAAATCATGGATTCCACGTTCATTCAGTGTCGATAAAGCTCAGAATTTGTCAAACAATCTCAAACTAAACAAAACAATTTACGTCGTCGGCTAAAAGCTTAAAATCTTCATTAATGGTGAACTCGAAGGACCAAAATTAGAAAAGCTTAACAATTTCGAAGTTCCGCTTCAAAACAACATTCCCGACGATATTTCCGATATTGAATTAAAGAAACAATAGCTCCGAAAGCAATTTCGCAATACAGACTCGGCATTCCGTTCGTTCGCTCAGTTCTGCCTTCGGGCGGCGCTTGCAAGCAGCGCAACCTGATAGGCGTCAAACGGCGTAACGCAGCAATAAGATAATGCGATTACAGCAATTACGCGGTCGACGACCGGCTCGGCGGATCCATCATCTGGGTGAACTGATTCGTCACCTGATAAGTATTTAGCAATTTTAGCACAAGTCGGGTGGCGCTTGCCGGACAGGCGCTTTTACGAATCGCGATTTGTTAAATTGCGTTTTTGCCATTGTATGTTAATAGTAGTAGTAGTAGTAGTACCTGTGTGTTATTTTCAACTATCTACGATCTAGTAAAATATTCACCCAGGGGGTCTAGTCTAGGTCGATTTTCCTTACTCCTAAGAGGAACCCTCGGGGAGATAGATGTAGCATGCTAAACTATTCATTAAAACCAAAGAAGAGGAAGCAAAAAGACTTCTTTATTTCTTGATTAAGCATTTTGGAAGTTTATAGATCATATTCCTTACTTGCTTGTTCAAAATCGAGAAAGTCGACATTTCCAAACAAAAAAAGAGACTAAAAATGTGTTTTTTCGATCTGACAAAGTTCACTCGACAGCAAATTTCGAGTTCAATCTCGTTTCAGACTAGACTGAATCAAAGGACATCACACAACCTACGGTTCCATAACCTGTCCATCCAACTGGAAGGCTGGAACACTCTACAGGTTCGTTTGATTCACAAAGTTCCTGCCGCTATCAGCCGCTTTGAACTTTGCCCTTTGAGATTAGGCGTGCTGGCGTACCTACATTGCGTTCCGGGAATAGAAGGTACTTACTTATTTTATTTGAAGAATTGAAGACCTACTAACACCACTCGCGGTAGTAGTGCACTCTCTAGTGCCTAGATACACCAGGCTACCTATCATGAAGCTGTTTCCTGGCCAAACTATGTGTCAAAAAAACATAATACACAATAAGCAGAGGGTAAAAGTTTGACAAAAATCTCCCACTAACTGAGGCATTGTGCACTGACTAGGCATATATATGCGAGGCCCGGAAATCTATAACCCTAGAGATAACTCGATTCGTCAGTTCGTCCTAGAACAATGGGCTCTGTTCACTTTCGGCCGAGTTAGAAAAAAAACAGACTCATACATTGTTAATGTCACTGTTATCATCGGGCCGGACGAGCACCCACACCCCTGGCCACTGATAACGCGGAACTAGATAACGAACAGCAGCAATTTGCACTTTGCAATTAATTTGTTTTGGGAAATAGGAACGGGGTCGGTCGCTAATTAAATTGGTGATGTTCAATTTATGCAGCGACGGTTCGATAAAATTCTGTTGTGGCGATTTAGACTCAATTAGTTGTATGTCACAATTAATTAGACCATAGTGGAAGATTCTCAAGCAGCTCAAAGACCTCAAATATGACCAGCAACTACTGGCCTCTCAGCGGTAAAAAATCCATTTCGCAACCATCCACTCACTGATGAGTTGGGTCTCTCTACCTCGGACCGAATCTTTGACTTGCCATTATCGCTGTCTTTTCTTGTTTGCGATACCTTTTCTGATTATGTGCGAATTATGCGACTTTAAAAATATGGTCTGAGCATTGGTTCTCACCCAGCTGGCTGAACGAAACAGGTCAAAGGTTGCATTATTCCGCTAATTTTAATTGAGCTACGCCAAGAGCACCTCAAATTAGTGAGTTATGATAGCTTTATTAGGTTTCTAGCGTTGAGAAACGCAATAAAACTACGAGCATTATTTACCTCCTGCAATCGTATGTCTTTTCCAATCCAATAAGTTCCGCTGACAATGGAATCGAGTATTAACGGAAGGCTTATTGCGGCCGTCATAGGTAATCAATACAATGAGAGATCTAATTGAATCCATTGTGATGTGGCCTGACAAATGGCCAATATGACCATGTCCCAGTTATTTCCGGTGAATAGGCAGAAAGTCCAGTGATAAAATTACCAACTTACTAGGTGAGGATAGTTAAGCTGTAGGTATCGAATTTGTTATTTAAGTTGGGATTTTTGCCCTAGAAGGAAGATATGCTGAAGAGGAAAAGGAAGGCGGTAATGTTTAAAGTGCTTTTATATGCCTATGCGAGTATATGTATGTACATAATATATATTAGTACCTATGTACGTACATATGACATAGGTGTATGCATACGCGTAAATGTGGGCGAACCTGGTTTTCTTAAAGAGCATTTTACCCTGGCCTGGCAACGATTAGCTTACAAAAATTAAACGTCTTCCTGTTACAAAATTATATACAATCTATCTACTATGCATTCATAAATCTGCATACCGGTCGTCCCGTCCCGGATGCGGCCCGTCCGAGAATCGAACCCGGAACCTGTCGTTTAGCACACTCCCGCCGCTGCGCTGCTACGACTAATGTTTGGTTGCGCAATAAATCAATTGATACAACTTGGGGGATCAGTTATTATTGGACTAGCTAGTTCTGGTACAGTCACAGACGTTTTCGACTTTCGCTTGTACTGAAATAAGGATAAGAATTCAGTATCCCGTAGTGCAATAATTGTTTGATCGATTACACCCTGCGGCACAGCTGGACGAGATTGGTGAGAAAAGATTGGCGAAAGAAGGGAAAGGCTTAAATGCAATACAACAGGAAGAATGAGCTGCAAATGATGATGACTTTATATACAGGGTTATACAGAAAGGGTATGCTAAGCCGAAAAGGATTCATAGTACTCATCATTATTAAACACTTTTACTACAGGACGAACCCAGAATTCGCGAAAAAAATCAGCTGTTCCCTACATTTTGTCGAGTGTCATTGACATTTTCTATGGAACAACTAATATTTTGGTCGCAAATTCCGGGTTGCTCCCATTGTAAAAGTTGTTCATAATGATGAGTACTATGAGTCCTTTTCGGCTTAGCATACCCTTTCTGTATAACCCTGATAAGCACTAATTGTTCGACTTTTTGACTGAGACTATTTCGTGCAGTTTTATCGAAAATAAGAACACTCTTCGACGGACTTTTTCGACTCTTCTTCAACTTTTGACGAGCACCTCATTCAAAAAGTAATGTTCGTCTAAGAATAATACCTGCTGACACTAGAAATAGTAAACATACTCGCTAGAATCCCGACACGACAGGCACGCGACCTCCAAAGGCTGCGAAAGGTCAACTGCCGACGTACCTCGCACTAAAGGTATCAAACGTTTAACATAAACGATACAATGTACGCGTGACGGAACAATCGTCCCAATAATCGGGCCACCATGAATCGGACTGTAATGTATCTTTTGTATGTAATCCGTGACCAATCGAGCGAAGCTTTGTTTTTGAAACTCTCAGAACATATGGCGCATTGTTCAGATAGTAAGGTTGATGTAAATATCGGTTACAGTGACTGGATCCTAATGGATTCGTAGGCAGAGCAATTCAGAGCTATTATGGAAAGAGTAGCGAACTCGGAAAATGACCTCATTGCTGGTGCTTTACTTTGGTTAGTAGAGAAGGTCGGCCTGTACAAAAACATATCTTTGGTAAATATGTTGGTGCTTCTGTAGTCTGAAGTGATATCGACCACGTTCTAAATTAAATAGAAAAACAAAACAAAATTATTTTCATTTCAAAACATTTTTCATAGAACAGAGAAATAACATTCCCCAAATGTTCGTGAACACTTTTCAATGAGACCATTCCAACAGCTTCATTCCCAAATTTCGCATCGTAAATCCAACTTCTGGCAACAAAAATTAAAACTGTAAGGAACCAGCGCTTTTCTACACCATTACTGGGAGTTTCGTAATAAAGTTGCCATTTAGTTTTTACGCAACACCGAGTTATGGGTCTACCTCCAGTGGTCTTATTAAAAGGCCCAGCGGCGGTTGTGACAGGACTTGACCGATTATATGCGCGGTCAGATTAGGTAAATGTATTGAAATTAAGCGCGGATTTGTGTTGACCCATTAGCATAATGTCAGCTTATCGCCGCTATGGGAACCTGCTTAATTAAGTACCAGCTCCCCCCGCTTCATCTGTGACTATCTGACTGTGACATTTGTCAGATTTCACGTAAAAAGATTCTTGTGTCCATTCTAATGGTCCTCGCAACTCAACTTCCTTTCCTTGGCTTAAAATGTCGGATCGTTTGGTTAGTCCTGAAAATAGAAGGCAGAAAAAGATAGTTTTGCATAAGTAACATCGAGATTCTAGTCCTATGTGATGTATATAGATGTGGATATAAAAAGGCAGCAGATGGACAACCTGTGTGGCAGTTTCTCCAACCGGTTCTCAGACATGAGAAAAAATCGGTCTAAGTGTTGGAAACAGCTTACTTATTCATTAATATCAGACTTACAGCAGCTGTGCATATAATTTAAGTAAGCCAATTTACGCGTAAAGGGGATTTACTGATCCTTTTTCACTAGCTATCTGTAGAAGTACAGATCCACAAGATGTTACTACTATTCAACTACTTTTTAGGATGTCTTTTATATAACCACCAGACCTGCTAGGTATTTCAGTATGTTCAATGTTCATATAATATAATATATTATATTCTTTTAAGGCAGACATTGTTAATTGTTCAGACACAGTTAAGGTATTCGAGCACAATATTTTTTATGAAATTACGCATAATTATGTAATTTAAAAATACTGAAAGATAACCAGCTTGAGATAAACCTGCATAGTTACCTGCTATTCAAGATAATTTTATTAACTTTTAAGATAGACGACCTTAATGCTCTGCCAACTTGTTTTTATGATGCAACTTTTTCTGAGTCATGCATTTATGAAGCTTACTCGTAGCAACAAAAACTAAGTAATTGAGGCTATAGATCGATTAAAGTCATTTCAAATATATAATACCTACGTCGGTCCTTTCGGTAGTGTTAAAAATTATTTTTTTAATAAAAAAAACCCCCAACGTTGAAACTGCTGAAACTTTCATCAAACTTAGCTAAGAACTAAGAACACTCCCGACTAATTCACCTTTCAAACAAAAACTAACAAAATTAAAATCGGTTCACCCGTGCGAGACGAGAGCTACGATGCCACACACAGACACGTCAAACTTGTAACACCCCGTCGTATTTGCGTCGGGGGTTAATGATAACGGATATAACATAAAAAGCTTTATAAAAGCAAGGAAAATTTCGTGTAATTCCCCCTTTTCTATGTTAGTTAACTTAGTTAAAATATATTATAACTACCAACATGGTTGCCGGCAAAACACATCAAATACGATAAAACCATCTCATCCATCATGAAATATGCACGCCATGACTCACTTGGGGGTGACCAGAAGCAATAACTCCCCCTTACTTATTCATTTAGGGGTCGGAATGGTCTGGGCTCCGTTAATTAACTTTAACACGGGACCACGCTGATATTTTTAACGTACGATATTTTAAAACCACATCTGGGGCACTTTTTTGGCGCGTGCGACATGATCTCGGTCACTGTCTTTCTCGTCAAAATTTCGTAAGAGTGAGGGTGACCGAGATAATATATTATAGCATGTGCCAGAATAAAGCTCCAGACGTACGCGGCAGACAGCAGTTATTTTAGGACGATTTTTTTCAGTTACTGTTTGTATTTTGATTTCGTGAATGTTTATTTTTTGAAAAACTGTGAGACAATTTGAACGAGATTCAAAAATAACTTGCGATTGACGCATTTCAGTATGCGAAGATATTTTTGCAATTGTCGAGACGAGGTCATTAACCTGGCGGTAAACGCCAAATGAGGTGTAAGAGTTTTCAAAGGGGTTCTAAAATTTTACTATGGAGCCTGGCATACCTACAAGTCTGCAACCAAAAGAACGCATTCAATGATCTAACCTTTAAAATCGATAAAGGACTTCAATACAAACAAAAAATGTGTGGTACCTACCAAAATCCCAAGCTCAGAGACAGCAAATACTTATCATTTACCATTTTTTAGCTCCAACGCAACATTTTTTTTGCAACTTTTTTGTGCAGTGCAAAATGTAACTGGCTGATTTTGGGCAGAATGTAATATGTAGCCAATTATGAGAGATGTGTCAATAGATGATGTGATATCTTATGTCATACATGAGGAACTAATGCTGTAATCTGTTAACTTGACCTTTACCTACAGCTATAACTACTTACATAGTGACGTATCTATTGAGACAAATAAGATAGGTATTCTTTATTCCTATCAATTGCTTCTCTCTGGTTTTACCCATGATTTGACTGGTCGGAGCATTTGACGTAAGAGATATTAAGGGTTTCTTTTAGAAGTGTAATAAAATTGCAATAAATAGCCAAATAGGGCAACAGAGTTATGCATGCATTGAATTTAAATTGTGAAGTACGACAGAGTTTGATGCCAAATTAAGCGGTAGACTCATGTCAAAGGCCATATTAGTCCAGCCAAGGGATCGGTGTCGGAGCCTACTAGGGTCATTCCCGTTGAATCACAGCCGGCATTGACTCAGCTGGAGTAAGTGACTATTCCGAGTAGAGAAAAAATATACAGAAACAACATTTTTCCTCATAGGGCCAATCCATGTAGGCATACATAAATTTATATTTAACATGACCTAGAAATCTGATCAATTTCATACAAGCAAAATGTATTGTGCTTTAATGTTTTAGAAACTATGAGTTTGGTTTTAATGAGTCTTGGCATGACTAAAAACTATGTTTTACTAGCTGTGTTTTACCGTTACCTTTACTGTCACCCCTGCATTGAGGCAAACCACAGACATCAAAGGATGTAACTGAGGCAAACATAAGAAAAAATAATTCAAATTGGTTGTGCTATTTTGAGCTTTTGCAAGACTAACATAATTATGGCAATTAGTTATACATATAATTATGTATAGATGAAAGCTAATATAATTTTTGGAGTATGGCAAGTTATTTTTTAAATGGAACTGTACCTATCTAATCTGTAAGCTTTGATCTCATTTGAGAGGCTGTCACTTCACGGAACTGGTACTTGTATTTCTCAATTGATATTCCTACAGTATATTATACAAAGATATCATCTTGAGAATACAAAGCGAGTGGAGCAGGTGAGTTTGCATTGAAGTGCTACATGAGCCATGCTAGTGAATATTGATTAGAGGAACTGATGTGTTGGTAAATATAATGATGACTGAGAGACTGATTTAGAGAACTAGGTAAATCCTATTAATCCCTACTAATATAAATGTAAATGTAAGTTTGTTTGTTACATTTTCACACGAAAACTACTTAACCGATCATCATGAAACTTTGTACACATATTCTTAGAGGTATAAGAAGTAACACAGAATACTTTTTAATTAAAAAAAATTACTGTGGGTGAAACAGCGGGGTGCAGCTAGTATGTGTTATAAAAGTGAAAGTTTGTGAATTTGTTTGTTACTCTTTCACATTAAACAGCTGGATTAACATTTTAAATTATTTAGAATATGTTTTATAGTTTTTTTTTTAACTTGAATAAGTCCATGTTTGACCACCAACTCTACTGATGGTAAGCGACAATGTGATTATATAGTATGTAGGTAGGTGAGGTAGAAGTGGAGCTGGTATTATAATGAAAAATCTTTGACATAAAACAGATAATAAGAAATAAATGCTTTCAATATTAAAATTACCTGTAATCATTCACCTGTACTTCTATTCTTAATTCTGTGGCTGTATGCAAATTTTGTACCATTTGCTCTTAGATAACTAGGTAATACAAACATACTAAATACATGGTAACGTTGAAATAGCCTTTATAAATAGCCATATTCAAATATAGTGCAAGTACTGGTGCTCTTTACTTCCAAATAACTTTGCAATACTACCGAATGTGAAATTCCCCAGGAAATCAATAAACTATTATGCTCATAGAAAAGCGTTGTATTTCGCACGCAGCCCGAGCCCATTACCCGTACAGTACCCTCCGACCCCACTGGGGTGGGTCGCTGATAATGCCCGCATGCCCGCGATTTATTACTCGTACAGCTCATGCCGCTGTTTACTCATTCAATTCTAACTTAATACACGTCTAATATCTAATTTAAAATGAAGATCAACCCTATAATACCTCATAAAACCGCTCGCAACGTGAAACGACGCCGCAAATCGAAAGCCGATGGGACAAATCCTTGCGCCTTGCACAACCACCACTGAAAACGAAAATAATCACACCACCACTTTAAGTACACAGAGTTTATAAATTAAAACCAACACAAAGAACTTTATCACGAAATTATTAAGTCATAAATAGTCAAATAGACCGATAGAAATGTGAAAAATATTTCATTTCCTATTTAGCTTGTAACGGAGAACGATTAACGCACCCACCCACACAGAAATCCAATCAAAACTGAAAAAAAAAATTGATGGCGCCACTGTAGCAATATCACGCAAGCGCTGTCAGATTGGGCCCTGTTTCACCGAAATAAGTACTCAAAGTTGATTTAAAATCGAACATAATCGACTTTAATTAGTTCGCTTTCCAGCTTTTCAAAGGACATCACTAGTACATCAAATATTTCATAATGTCACTGTCAATTTTGGCAGGATGTAATCACAAACAAAACAAGACAATTTTTTATTTCACAGAGGACATTAAATTAATTAAAATAAAATGTTAGACCAAGTAAAACGAGTAATACTGGTGCTCTCAGGAAAAGGTGGAGTTGGAAAATCCACAGTGAGCACACAACTGGCACTGACTCTTAAAGAAAGAGGTTATAAAGTATGTAAACTTTCTTTAACTTCTAACTTTATTTTTATAAGTTTAGTCTAATATTTATTTTATTCGTATTTATCTATGTAGCTGGCTATCGTACAATTCTAAATAATAGGTTATCTTAGTAGCTTTCATAGTTTTAAAACTCTTGTTTTGGTGAATTTCAGGTTGGCCTACTAGACATAGACCTATGTGGCCCTAGCGTACCATATCTTCTGAATCTCGAAGGCCAAAATGTTCACCAAGGGCCAGACGGCTGGGTTCCAGTATATATGGACCAGGACCAACGGCTCGGTGTGATGTCCATCGCCTTTCTACTGGGGTCAAGGAATGATGCAGTTGTATGGAGAGGGCCTAAGAAGTCTTCGATGATCAAACAATTTTTGGAAGATGTGTACTGGCAAGAGTTGGACTTTTTAGTCATAGATACACCACCAGGTAAACTAAGAAGAACAAAACCTTTTTTTTACATTTTTAATTTATTTATTACAGTAAATTTTTAACAATAGTTGCCTCAAATCTTGTCGGGTTTGTCTAGGCAATAGGTCTTTGTTTTGCCTCAGTCCGGATTTTCATACTGCACTTAGGTTCTTAGCTTGAAACTGGTTACTTGCAGTACCCGTAGTATACTCAGCCACTTCTTGAGGTAATTAAGCCCTACCCTGTTTTAAAAGCCTTGTTAGACTAGGTTTTTATTATAGGTTTTTAACAACAATATTAATTTATACCCCAACTTAGACAACACCACCCAATAATATGACTAAAAGAGATAAAAATTCTGTAATATTATACTATATTCCTCTTTTTCTTCTTTTTCAGGTACATCAGATGAACACATAACAGTAATGGAGAACTTGCGACAAGTCCCTCAGACCTCAGCAATATTGGTCACAACTCCCCAGCAAGTTGCCATCGAAGATGTCAGGAAAGAGATCACATTCTGCCGGAAAACAGGCATACCTATCATGGGGATCATTGAAAATATGAGCGGGTATGTTAAAGTCCTAATATTGATAGATGAATCCACGAAGAAGTGCCTGTGGGACCCTTACTCTGAACCATTTACAGAGCAAGGTGTCATTTGTGTGAATGATTTTTTAACACTTTGACTGCGGCTAAAAATCACATGCGCTTGCCCCAGGCGCAGCTAATAGTCAAACGCGTTGTGTTTTACGCGCCTTGCGTCACTCACGACGCGCAAAGGAAAACACAAGATATGTGTTTCCCGCAGCCAAAGTGTTAATGTGTTACCTCATGGATGAATTGGTGTGTAAATTTTGCAAAGTAATGAAATGATGACAAATTTTGTTACGTACTTTTCTTTGATTTTCTGTAAACAAGTTCATGCAATCTGTGTATGTAGCTGTGAGATGCTTTTTATTATCTTAGTAGTGGGAACACAAAACTCAATAACACCGGGTTATAATCTTATAAAAAAGTCCAACTCATCATTATGATAACAATCTGTGATTATTTATTTTTTATGCTTAATTGTGAAATGTTATTTTTACAAGCTTTTATTTAGTATTATCTGTCTTGGTGTCTTGCGGTCTGTCTATGTGTTTGTCCATACCTTGTTTGAACCCATATTTAATCTCTTTATCTTGCCCTATTCATAGTTATTGTATTACCACATTATTGTGTAATAATTAGTCCTCGTTGCTAATCGCAGAAACCAACTAGGGCAATGCTAAACGCGTTTATGTGAACGCTCTCTTTAGAAACCCCATAACGCGCCGCGCAATCCTTCAACTTCGCTATAGAAGCGTAATTCTTTGCCCTCCACTTCAACATTGGTGTTGGATAGCTAACACTACCTACAACTTTCAACCTCTACAACCTAATGATAATAATTTATCTTCCAGTTATGAATGCCCAAACTGCAGCGAGTGCACCAACATCTTCTCCAGCGGCGGCGGCAAGTCCCTAGCAGAGCACTCCAAGATCAACTACCTCGGGAGCATACCCATCGACCCTCGAGTGGGGAAACTTGCTGGACAAGGCCTGGCAGCGGTCAAGGAACTACCCGACTCAAATACGAGCAAAGTGTTCGAAGAGCTGGTCAAATCACTGGGGCAGGATCTTAGTAATGGGGTATAGTGGGTTACCGATTAAATCTAAGGGCTTCATATGTAGACATGTGACGCGTTCCTACCCCATTTTATGGATTAATCCCATCTCAATCCCAAAATTCATTTTGAAGAATCATACTCACTGTATATGGAAGCCTGAATACTGATGATTGTGTAAGCCAAAAAATTATACAAAGCTAAGCAATGTATTTTTGTTATCATTCCTATTATGTATTTGTTAGAGTTGTAAAATAAAAATCATATCACGACAAATAAGTTTATTTATTAACCAGTCAATGATCTTTATAAACATATAAATCGATTTTATAATTAAATACAGCTATCTAATACATCATACAACAAATACAACTATAAAATTATTATTCTCTCAATCGTACATTACTGTACTGTACGTTACATTGCTGATTTTGGAGTTATATAAAATCAAGTAATAACTTTAATATGCAACAATAACTGTGGTAACGGTCTTGATTTTTTATGATAACTAAAAAAACTTAAATGACTTACAACTAATAGAAATATCCTTTGAGCCGAAAACAACCATAAAAAATATATCATCAAAATAAAATTGTTAAAATTTGGCATCAACAAGTAAAAACTAACAATGGATAGTTAAATTCTTAGCGTAAATTCGGTTTTTAGGGTTTTCTAATCACTATACTACACACATGCACACACATTCTACTACTTATGCTAGATATAAAGATCTGTTATAATAATTGATTATCGAAAATTGTTTAGATTAGTCATCTCATCAGATCCACTAAAGACTATTTCAATATCTACGACAATTTATATACCAAATACTTTGTAAATAGATCTCTATGAATATCAAACCTACGTTGAAAAATACTAACCTACTGTAAAATACAATTTATAAGCACGGGTTTTCAGTCCCGTCATTTATAGAATTGCAACTTGGCTAGCGGGGCAGGAATCTTCGGATTTGTAGAGCTATCTCTCTGTCGCACAATTTATGAGTGGTTTGTATGATATACTTGCACCCATATTACATTTACATTTATTCTTAGAGGAATATAAATATCTCTATAGGGTTAGTCATAAAGGGTATGCTAAGCCGAAAAGGGCTCATAGTACTCATCATTATGAACAACTTTTACTATGGGACCGACCCAAAATTCGCGAAAAAAAATCAGCTGTTTCATAGAAAAATGTCAATGACACTCGACAAAATGTATGGAACAGCTGATTTTCTGATGAGTACTATGAGCCTTTTTCGGCTTAGCATACCCTTTATGAATAACCTGTATAAAACAGTTATAACGATTTGATTTGTCAGACTATGCGATAACGCAAACGTCTAGCTTCATTATTTACTTTATGGTGGTTACAACAACTCTTTAGTATAAATAAATGCGAAACTATTATAATATTATAAACAAAAGTAAATACCATGAAATCCTGCGGCGTAAATGTAAAGTAATATTTATTTATTGACTTATTAAATAATCCATACCAACTTATTTATTTTTGAGAATATAATACCTCTAGGTGTTAGATAGTTTCTTAATTAATAAGTAAGATAATAAATGACCGAACATGGCAAAATTATCTATTGGGCCAGTTGTACGATCAGTTGTAATTGTGTAATTACCACAAACCAGGCACTGGGATTTTATATTATAATACCGATTCATTTCCAACTAGACATTTATAAACTACCTGAGGCTTTCTACACATAATTATCCCTATCTCTATGTATGGCTTCCCATTACAAATTAACTTCTTAGCGCAGTGACCCAAATTGTGTCGGGGCTAACTTATGAACCGGACACGTTTCTTGAATTGTCATATTCTTTCAACCAATTCTAAACTAAAACTTGAAAATTTCATGTTTAATCGTATAAAAACGTTTACAAAAATGACACAGATTATATTCATTGTTTCTTTACTCGGTCCACAACTTTGAGATCAAAATATTGCCAATTTTTGTTTGAAAAAAGATTGTTGAGGTAGTTACGTACGCTTTTTTACCAAAACAAAAAGTACCATAAAATAACTCTTGACTCGATATTTTCTGTGAAGTCTTCCATCCAGATCTCGAACATTATCTTTGGCTGGTGTAAATTCGTAGAATTAGCTCTCCTTGTCACGCTTTAATACCATCCCATCGCTTTCTCTCGTTGAGGCCTAGAAAACTCAAGTTTTGGTAGTTAACACTTTGACTGCGGAAAACACATACCTTGTTTTCCTTCGTGCGACGCGAGTGTGGCTGCACACGCCAGGCGCGCAACGCATTTGTCTATTAGCCACACCTAAGGCAAGCGCATGTAATTATTAGCCGCAGTCAAAGTGTTAAGAGACAATCTTATCGATATTAATTCTAGACTGGAAGCTGGAATGGACTGTGCAGGTGTCGTCAGTCGCAGGCTTAAGAAGGCACAGTCGGCGGTTCTTCGTTGAGCCACATGAACTGCCGGATCTCGTCCTCCGAGGACGGGCAGCAGTGCGGCGGGGCCTTGTGCAGGATGTGACGTAGCTCCTGCAAAGATGACCGGTGTTAGGAAAACATTTAAGAAATCGTGACGTGAAAAGCTCAAGAATGTACAGCGTAGAACTTCAAAATTCAAATTGGTGTCGAATTAGTCGGTACCATTTTCTAAGCTTCCTTTTGACAGTTCCAAATTGTTGCAGTGCTTTTCTTACATATTGAAATGAAAAGAGATGCAGATAATTTCAGCCCTGTCGGATTTGCTTAAATAATGGTACATATGGTAGACTCGACCCCATCAGTAGACGTCAATAGACCCACTGCACCAGGCATGCAGGCTTTTTTAAATGCTACAGGTCCGGAGTAGGTGTAAAATGTTGATTCGTGTGGACCGCCATGCTGCCGCCGTACTTTTAAAACGCGCATTTTTGTGTAAATAGTACGGTTGATGGCAAAAAGGAAGACCTGACTTTTCGTTAGCGAAGAAAAAAATAAAGCCGAGGGTTGAGTGGTGTGCCTTTAGTATGGGAGAGGCCTGCAGCTAGCATGAGGTATGGGTATTGGAGTTCGTGTAGTGGCAAGCCCTAGTGTGAGGACCTTATCTGCCGCTCGAAAGCCTTGGACATGCCTTTACGGTAGTTGTTATAGGACAAACAATCAGGACCCACAATTAAACGTGTCGTCCGACTCACTGTAGCGTTCAATTGTAAAGCCACTCGCGGTCATCGATCCGAGTAGTCCATTACTATTAACTTCGGAATAGAGTAATTAACACAATAACCGTTTTTGCGAAAAACTAGATTATTTATCTAAGGCCTTGTTTTTTTGGCATAATACATACCATCGGCATAATATTAATAATACATACCAAAGTATAATCTCGCGTTCTGTTTCAGAACAACTTTTCACAGCCATCAAGGCTGATCCTACGTAACAGAAAATACTATAAAATTAAAAGTACACAATATTTCACCTCGGCAATTGTGTAAGTACTTGTACTTTAATTTCAGTACATCTTGGTTTTATTCGGTTCACAATTAAATGTATGCACAAGTTTTAGGTGTCAGTCACTTGGCATAGAAAAGTTTAACTCATAATTTTAGGTGATGAAAAAGTATGTTTTTGCATAAAAGTAGCAGTAGGTAAGTATAGGTACACGTTTTTTTTTTTGTAGCATCGTTTCTCAAACAGGACTGGGACAAGAGCAGCAGTAGCGCAGCATAGTGCGATACACTTGAGGGTAGGACATTACCTCGGATGTTTCGTTCGATTTGAATCGGACGTAAATGTACATTTGTACATACGAAAAACACTACCATTGTTTTGGGCAGTTGGGCATAAAAGGGGTGGCCAATCGTTTATCTAGAGGTAATTGCTAAAACGTCTGTTTATTGAAACGTCTGCTTATTATCGCTAGCAGTCATTGTAAGTAAGTCTAGAAACCCTCATGAAAATAAGGGGGTCGCATAGAAAACTTCATTTTATGGAATTGCGACAATGAGAATGCATAAAAAGATTGAGAAACGATGATTAGACAATTATGTATATTGTATAGTGTTCAAGGTGGTTGGTGGTCGGAGTTGTGATCTAACATCCGTGGACCGCGAAATATAGGAGGCATAAGGTCGGTGGTGGCCAAACGTACATAGATCTATTTCCGATTACTTTATAGGTTGCGCGATTAGCTGTACCTAGAAGAGTTGAAAAGAAAAAAAAACATGCAGCTCATGCAAACTTCAGGAGGAAAACATTAAAAAAAATTATAAACAAAATTTTACTGCTTTAAAGTAATAAAATAGCCGCCAGGATATAGGGAAAATTTTGAAGGTTTAGAAATTTTTTGATGTCTTTCGAAATGATTGAAGATATTGTACACTTGGTGGAAGTCTTGATTTTCGCAACAGTGATTTTCCGACGGATCTTGTCGCAAAGTGTCCAGTTTGCGATCAATTCGGTCGCAATCACTTTTGCGAATGTCTTACCTTTCACCATAGCATACAGATTTGTCGTTGGTAAATTTAGGAACGCCAATTAAGGACGATTGTGCTGGGCTTGGACCTCACAGGCCCAACAGGCATTGATATGAGCCCTATATATTGCAGAACTACAAATGACACGAACGTAACCCACGTCACTGGTCGCGGGCCACACCCCAAGCCATGTGTGTCATTTTAAATTCTGCTCAACGGATCTTCACATTCCAGGGTCCACATTTCAATGCCAGTCAAAGCCCATCTAGGCCCAGCAATGTAGACAAGCTTTCAACTAAAGGACGAAATTGCAAAATCAAACAAGTTTTCTATCACCCCGAATTTGTAAAACAGCAATGTCGGCTCAGTGTTTTGGCCATAGACTCAAAAGGTCATAGACTATAGAATCAAAGGCTTCAGTACGTTATGTATGCACATTTCTCGGTCCATGGGGGTAATATAAAAGTCTACGAACCGCAATAATATTCAACCACTTGTCCTTCTGTATTCGTCCGCCGATGGACCGTTTTAATCTCTGGGGAAGAACGCAACCTTGAGTTAGAAGAGTCTGGTTTCACGAACAATGCCTTCAATCTCAAATGGACGAGGCATGTTTATTTTGATGGACAAGGTATAAATATAACAGTTTTCATGTGGTAGAGTTTTATAGTCTGTAGTATAAAGGCGTTTAAGATGGGTATTGAATTTTTTAGGATTTGGTTTTTCGGAATACAATTAATTGACTCGACCAGTCGACTATTCATCTGAGTATAATTGGATTTTGAGGTACGGGTATGCACTAGCGAGAAAACACGATCATGCCTACTCACTCCCCCTCCTAAGTCACAAGAACAGAACTAAATAAGTAATAAGTAAATAAGTATTTGCGGTTTGTCACCACAAACCGCATTACTTGACAAATTCTCAATGATTTGGTAACCCGATTGTTACAAAAGTAATTTTGCATGGTTAAACCTCACTCCGCGACACACCGTGGAGACTACCGGTACAATGAGGTGTGACGGGAGGTGAGGTGAGAATATTGACGTTAATTTCTCATAAAAAAACACCTATATTTTATTTTTAAATTACATATTTTGCCATTCGTGAAATCAGACACAGTCTAACAGAAAAGCTAATTGTTGATGGTGGACCTCACGGTCGAAGTAATCTATGGACATAAACAGTACATTACATACACAATACATACATATTTTGTACACACTCACACGATAGTCAAATTGCATGCGATACAAGTATTATACAAGTAGTCAGTACGTAAGCATTTATGTACAAACTGATTATGTTAGTCAGTTTATAAGTCAAGCAGATGTGCGGTGCTTATTTATATTTTACCCGACAACGGCAAAGCTAAAAGGTGGTGTACAACAACACCACCTTTTGTTAGGGTGAGTTACAACCTATTTTGACTAATGTCTCAATAAATTTTGAGTGCTCAGGGAGTGACACTTGATGGTGACGTCATCCTAAATACAATATGGCGACTGCTAACGTGTTGATGAAATGGGGATTGACCCTCTTATTGATTAAATCTTTTAAAATGAAAGTGTAATCTTCTTATACATTAAAATATACCTCTATATAAAAATTAATCGCTGTTCGTTTTTCTGGCTAAAACTCGAGAATGGTTGGACCGATTACGCTAATTTTTATCATGAAATATTTGTCGAAGTTCAGGGAAGGTTTAAAAGTGAAAAAAAACAGCGAGTGAAACCGCCGAGTGCAGCTAGTTTGATAAATAATTAATTATCGTCCCAGGTGTACCGTTTGCAGAACATGATTAATCAAAAATTATAACGAGTGTAGCCTCTCTGATATTCAAAAGTATGAGACATTGTATGAATACCGTTGTCGGGTATTTCTTTCTATTTATAAGTGGCCCTGGCCCCTATATCTACCTTCATGGCGGCCCGGTTCCGCTCGGCCGCATGCAGGTGAGTGGCCCTGGCCCCCTATATCTACCTTCATGGCGGCCCGGTTCCGCTCGGCCGCGTGCAGGTGAGTGGCCCTGGCCCCCTATATCTACCTTCATGGCGGCCCGGTTCCGCTCGGCCGCGTGCAGGTGAGTGGCCCTGGCCCCCTATATCTACCTTCATGGCGGCCCGGTTCCGCTCGGCCGCGTGCAGGTGAGTGGCCCTGGCCCCCTATATCTACCTTCATGGCGGCCCGGTTCCGCCCCGCCGCGTGCAGGTGAGTGGCCCTGGCCCCCTATATCTACCTTCATGGCGGCCCGGTTCCGCTCGGCCGCATGCAGGTGAGTGGCCCTGGCCCCCTATATCTACCTTCATGGCGGCCCGGTTCCGCTCGGCCGCGTGCAGGTGAGTGGCCCTGGCCCCCTATATCTACCTTCATGGCGGCCCGGTTCCGCTCGGCCGCGTGCAGGTGAGTGGCCCTGGCCCCCTATATCTACCTTCATGGCGGCCCGGTTCCGCTCGGCCGCGTGCAGGTGAGTGGCCCTGGCCCCCTATATCTACCTTCATGGCGGCCCGGTTCCGCTCGGCCGCGTGCAGGTGAGTGGCCCTGGCCCCCTATATCTACCTTCATGGCGGCCCGGTTCCGCTCGGCCGCGTGCAGGTGAGTGGCCCTGGCCCCCTATATCTACCTTCATGGCGGCCCGGTTCCGCTCGGCCGCATGCAGGTGAGTGGCCCTGGCCCCCTATATCTACCTTCATGGCGGCCCGGTTCCGCTCGGCCGCGTGCAGGTGAGTGGCCCTGGCCCCCTATATCTACCTTCATGGCGGCCCGGTTCCGCTCGGCCGCGTGCAGGTGAGTGGCCCTGGCCCCCTATATCTACCTTCATGGCGGCCCGGTTCCGCTCGGCCGCGTGCAGGTGAGTGGCCCTGGCCCCCTATATCTACCTTCATGGCGGCCCGGTTCCGCTCGGCCGCGTGCAGGTGAGTGGCCCTGGCCCCCTATATCTACCTTCATGGCGGCCCGGTTCCGCTCGGCCGCGTGCAGGTGAGTGGCCCTGGCCCCCTATATCTACCTTCATGGCGGCCCGGTTCCGCTCGGCCGCGTGCAGGTGAGTGGCCCTGGCCCCCTATATCTACCTTCATGGCGGCCCGGTTCCGCTCGGCCGCGTGCAGGTGAGTGGCCCTGGCCCCCTATATCTACCTTCATGGCGGCCCGGTTCCGCTCGGCCGCGTGCAGATGGTTGACGAGCGGTGCCGGGTACTGCTTGCCGATGGTGCAGTTGGCGCGCTCCTGCACTTCCAACGGGGCCTTCCACGGCTCGTAGCTGGAAATTGTGGGGACAATATTAGTGGGGAACTTATAGCTCCAGCGAAGCTTTTCACCGCTCATAATGTGGTCACGCAACTTTGGAAAACTTTTTTTAACATTTTTGTTATAATTAAACACGGGAATACTCACGTAAAAATTGAATCGTCTACCACGACTAGTTACGTGAGTAGTTACTAGTTTTTACGTGAGTATTCCCGTGTTAAATTATAACAAAAATGTGTGAAAACCACGTTAGTTTCCATAGTAAAACTTTTTTTAAATTGCAATAAAGTTTGCGTTTTACTACCAACTACCCAGTTGGCGAGCGACGATGTGGCACGTGAAAAATTGAAATCTTTAGGACCTTGATGAATCGACGTTAACTAGTAAGCGTCTTCATCTACTCTATACCCGTCTACGCAACTTCGCACCGCCACCGACGAGTCTCGCCGCTCGCAGTGGCCAGTCGAGTCGCTGGCGCCAGTCCCCAGTACTCACATGTACTCGACGGGCATGTTGGCCAGCTCGGGCACGTACCGCCGCACGTACTCCCCGCTGGAGTCGAGCCGCTGGCCCAGGCGCACTGGACACGCGCACTCGGTCGTGTCGAGGAGCGCTTCGAAGGCGCTCGAGGACACCCACATCCAGTTGCCGGCGCAGACCGACCTGCGAGGACCAAGGAAATTGGCTCAACAAAGTCTTTCGCTAAAACGGATTAACAGAATTAAAGAGAGAGTTCTAGAACTTTACGCACTTTTCTCCATAATTTAATAGTAAACTTATCGATCCCCACCAAAAGCGTTAAAGCTTTGTTCCTAGAACAGTCACATGGTTTGAGCACATTAAGATAAGATCTCAGGGTAAAATGGCAAAAGACTCACCGATCAGCGACTTATCTAGAAACATCAGGGTGTACCTACGACTACGATGCCCGCAAACGATTCTCCCTTCAAGATGTGGCGGGTTAGGGTACTCGTCATTGTAACAGATCCTCGTAGGTGCAACTCACCAGTCTGCGTCCAGCAGATACTTGAGGAAGTGGTCAAGGCCATGCTCCCACGACAGCCACAGCGTCCCCCGCGTGAGGAAGAAGGCCACGGTGTTGCGCACAGTGTGGTGCAACTCACCAGTCTGCGTCCAGCAGATACTTGAGGAAGTGGTCAAGGCCATGCTCCCACGACAGCCACAGCGTCCCCCGCGTGAGGAAGGAGGCCACGGTGTTGCGCACAGTGTGGTGCAACTCACCAGTCTGCGTCCAGCAGATACTTGAGGAAGTGGTCAAGGCCATGCTCCCACGACAGCCACAGCGTCCCCCGCGTGAGGAAGGAGGCCACGGTGTTGCGCACAGTGTGGTGCAACTCACCAGTCTGCGTCCAGCAGATACTTGAGGAAGTGGTCAAGGCCATGCTCCCACGACAGCCACAGCGTCCCCCGCGTGAGGAAGGAGGCCACGGTGTTGCGCACAGTGTGGTGCAACTCACCAGTCTGCGTCCAGCAGATACTTGAGGAAGTGGTCAAGGCCATGCTCCCACGACAGCCACAGCGTCCCCCGCGTGAGGAAGGAGGCCACGGTGTTGCGCACAGTGTGGTGCAACTCACCAGTCTGCGTCCAGCAGATACTTGAGGAAGTGGTCAAGGCCATGCTCCCACGACAGCCACAGCGTCCCCCGCTTGAGAAAGGAGGCCACGGTGTTGCGCACAGTGTGGTGCAACTCACCAGTCTGCGTCCAGCAGATACTTGAGGAAGTGGTCAAGGCCATGCTCCCACGACAGCCACAGCGTCCCCCGCGTGAGGAAGGAGGCCACGGTGTTGCGCACAGTGTGGTGCAACTCACCAGTCTGCGTCCAGCAGATACTTGAGGAAGTGGTCAAGGCCATGCTCCCACGACAGCCACAGCGTCCCCCGCGTGAGGAAGGAGGCCACGGTGTTGCGCACAGTGTGGTGCAACTCACCAGTCTGCGTCCAGCAGATACTTGAGGAAGTGGTCAAGGCCATGCTCCCACGACAGCCACAGCGTCCCCCGCGTGAGGAAGGAGGCCACGGTGTTGCGCACAGTGTGGTGCAACTCACCAGTCTGCGTCCAGCAGATACTTGAGGAAGTGGTCAAGGCCATGCTCCCACGACAGCCACAGCGTCCCCCGCGTGAGGAAGGAGGCCACGGTGTTGCGCACAGTGTGGTGCAACTCACCAGTCTGCGTCCAGCAGATACTTGAGGAAGTGGTCAAGGCCATGCTCCCACGACAGCCACAGCGTCCCCCGCGTGAGGAAGGAGGCCACGGTGTTGCGCACAGTGTGGTGCAACTCACCAGTCTGCGTCCAGCAGATACTTGAGGAAGTGGTCAAGGCCATGCTCCCACGACAGCCACAGCGTCCCCCGCGTGAGGAAGGAGGCCACGGTGTTGCGCACAGTGTGGTGCAACTCACCAGTCTGCGTCCAGCAGATACTTGAGGAAGTGGTCAAGGCCATGCTCCCACGACAGCCACAGCGTCCCCCGCGTGAGGAAGGAGGCCACGGTGTTGCGCACAGTGTGGTGCAACTCACCAGTCTGCGTCCAGCAGATACTTGAGGAAGTGGTCAAGGCCATGCTCCCACGACAGCCACAGCGTCCCCCGCGTGAGGAAGGAGGCCACGGTGTTGCGCACAGTGTGGTGCAACTCACCAGTCTGCGTCCAGCAGATACTTGAGGAAGTGGTCAAGGCCATGCTCCCACGACAGCCACAGCGTCCCCCGCGTGAGGAAGGAGGCCACGGCGTTGCGCACGACGTGGTGCAGCCAGCCCTCGCTGCGCAGCTGCCGCATGGCCGCGTCAACAAATGGGAAGCCAGTGCGGCCCTCTCGCCATCTATACGACGAACGAACGAGAAATTGTCTAGTCAAGAGATGGCGAACTGGATTTCGCGTACGTTGAATATCTCCACAACCCTTTAGCGAATTTACTCATATTAGAGCTTAAAAATTGCACTGAAATGAACTACTTGTCTGCAAAATTTCATGAAGATAGAATTAAGGGTACTCAAGTTATCGTCGTGGAGCGACGACCTGCGTAAGGCGGCTGGTAGCAAGTGGATGCGTGAGGCAGAAGATCGTGCCTTGTGGCGTTCGTTAGGAGAGGCCTATGTCCAGCAGTGGACAAACATTAGATAGGCTGATGATGAAGTTATCGTCGGCTAAATATACAAGATGGGCCGAAGATGTGGATCACACAGTGGCCGCCTGATAACGGACGAAGGAACCGAGGCAGGCCGAAGAAACGCTGGCGTGAAGACCTCGATGCTTTCTTGGCAGACTGGTGTATTCTGGCGGATGATCAGGATGTCTGGAAAGAGATGGAAGAGACCTTTGCCCAGAAGTGGGACACAATAGGTTGAGAAAAAAAATAATACATACAAATGCTGATTTATTCAGTTAGACTTTAAGGCCACACTAATAGCTTAGACACCCGAATTAAGCCACTTTGTTTATACTTATTATACTTCCTTAACCGAACTGCAAAATTCAGCAAATAACACCTAGAAGAATTTAACGATAACTCAAAGTCAATGGAACTTTTAGGAAGTCAATGAAATTTTTGAAGAATCCAAATAAATACAAACATGCTGTTTGTCTATTACAACGATATATTTAAACGTACCTCTGTAGCTCGTCACCCTCAGGGTTCTTCCACGGGATGTCGAGGCAGATAGGGTTGTCGGCCATCTGCCCGTAGTTCGGGTTGTTGACGCTCATCGTGTAGAAATACTCGCGCCAGATCAACTGACCTGCAGGAGCGATCAACTAATAAAGATATCTCTCAGAAGTCTTCACTTCAGACCTTAGAATCTTTCGTTTCAAACTACGAAGTCTTCAACTTCAGACTACGAAGTCTTCGTTTAAGACTACAAAGTCTTCAACTTCTTACTGCAAAGTTTACATTTGACACTGTCTAGTACTCGTAAGTAAACTTTGTCTTACCTGTAATAACTGTTTGTAATATGCGATAAAAAATTATCAGGGACACCAGTAATAACTATTTGTAATATCAATTCTAAAATAATATTTCTTTGTCTATCATAAACAGTTGACAAATACAAAATGATGAGAAGAAATAAATTAAATTCAAGAGTTTACCAGTAATAAAGTGTGCAGAGTCCAGGCGATCCTTATGCACTTGGCGGAACAGATCTTGGAGTGCCCAGTAGAATCTGAAATAAAATATGGAAGGAATTTAATAAAAAAAACCTCTCTAATTACTAAAATAATAAAGAATAACCCATACTTTCTCACTGAGAGACATCCGAATCGAAGAGCCGGACTCAGCGAAATGGGCGGCCCTAGCAGGTCAGGGTTACCGTGAGTTGGTAAATATGACCCTCTGAAAATACAAACACACGTTATATTACCGAGTAAAGTGAGATAACGATAGTAGATCCATGGCTTGAGACATTGCAGCCTGATTAGGTTCATTGTCACCAGCAGTTGCAGCCGCACCTTGCGTACGGGTGAGATAGCATTGCAAGTGACAGTTACCGTGATCAGACTGGTGAGCATAAAGAGCTGAGAATATTTCAATCTGAATACTCAAATTATGGTAAATTGCGTATCATAGAGCATTAAAATAGGAACCCAATTAGTTAGAAGTGGTTTGGGGACTTTTGAGGACTTCAGACCTAGGTTATTATTTTTTAAAGATGCAAGTTTTGGAAACTCAAGGTAGGTAGTTAGTAGTTAGGTACCCAAGTGACATCATCATTATTATAGTCAGTCCGAAATCGCCTACTATAGGTCTTTCTTCTTTTACGCCACTCATCACGCTCTTGTAGGTACCAATTTCATCCAGCTTTCTATCCATGACAGTGACAAGTCCAATCGCATCCACGATTCGATCCGTGACAGTGACAAGTGACATAAGAGCCGCTCACTTCAAGAAAGTGTCGTACTCGACGACGAGCCGCTGGTCCATCTTCTTGATGGCCTCGGTCTCCCCGCCGACCCAGCGGATCATGCGGATGTCCTCGTTCTCCAGGTGCACGCCCAGCTGTTCCGGAGTCGGGACCTGGAAACAACGTTTTGGACTTTTTAAGACGTTTCAAACTGATTTTAAATCCCAAGCCCAGTGGTTTAGTTTTAGCTGCTGTTATTGATTGTGTTTGAGGTGAAATATGATTGATGCAGAAACTGCAAGGACCACAAGGTAAATGCAAGTCATTGCAAGTAGACAAATTATATTGGATTTTATCGTTTACAAGATTCATGGTAAGTTGCTAAAAGTCATGAATTAAAGAGATACAACTACCCCCGATTGCATGCGTAACTCGAGTTTGGAAACTAGTTTGAAATGTGCTGCGCCAAATTGGAAAGTTTCACGCTAAAATTAGTGTCCAGTCTAAAATGACGGTAACCAGCGATACGCCCATCTAATGCAAGCTTCTGCCCAGTTCCCACTTCACCTACCTTATCATAAACGGTGAACTCCTGGTAGAAGCAGTCCGGTAGAGTACCGAAGTTGACGCCTCGCAAATCGGCATCCTCGACCGGGCGCGGCGGGTCACCGATTGTCGCCACAGTGTGCTAGATATAACACAAGAACTTGGTTTGAGATGGAGTAGAATTATATTTAAAAGAAAAAGGTAATAAAATATAATGGCTTTTAGAAAAATATGGTACGGCTGTGTTTTTGTTCAACTTGGCAGAGTCACTGCCGTGCCCCCTGAAAAAGATAAAAACAACAAGAGATTTAAAGAAACACTATGTATTGTGTTGTAAAAAAACATTTATGAGGCACAATAGAAACGCTATTTTGGATGCACGAACGAACGGAGCCAAAGGTAAAGATTATTTATTTGCATAAAACAGGTATGGATGCGGCATTGCCCCAAATGAGTTTGGCACACTACTTATATGAGTGACGAGACGAGCAAATCGCTCGCCTGATGTTAAACGTCACGTTTGCCCATAACAGGTCTGCGCCACCCAGAATTTAGAATTTTACTTACCAAGAACATCTGATAAGTCAAGGGCGGGATGCCCCCGTTGGCCTGGACGACGGTGTCGGGCTCCCACAGCGTGTGCGACACGAGCTCGCGGCACTGCAGGCCCACCTCCCCGCAGGCCGCCCGCACGGCGCCGTCGCGCGCGCGCCACAGCGGCTCGCAGTCCTGCTCGAAGCAGAGGTGACGGATGCCTGGAAACGAGTACCTTTCAAACCGGAGAACGAGAAGGACGACGGGTGCTGCTGGATATCAAGGCATTGGACAAAATTTGTCCAAAACAAATAACTCAACAAAATAAAAGAAAAATTGGCAATAAAATTGATTTTACACATTTGAATTTAGTTGATCTAATTTTGACTTTAGAAATGCATTTGCAGTTTCGATAGTGTTTGTAGTGACCAATTCATAATTAAAACCAATTCATAATGCTTATGAAACTTACTGAGTACGAAGATGCAGCAGCTCAAAGAAGCAATTTCAGACCTCATGAGGTCGATATAGAGATGGAGACTATGAGAGATCTTAAAGGATATTTTCAGAACCACTTTTTGACACCAACTAATAGTCAAAGTCAGGAATCGAGTTCAAAATATTGCTAAAGCAGACCCTCGAAAAGTAGTATTACAGTAACATACGTGTCATCAGCAGGTAAACTAACCGAACTCCTCCCAAAGTCTTGTGATGACGACTTCGGGCTTCCCTTTGATCATGATAAGCCGGCCGCCGTACAGCTTGAACTGGCTGTCGAGGTCGTCCAGGGCTTCCAGCAGGTAGCGCATGCGGTTGTAGCCGACCACCTTCGTACCTGGCAAAGGAAGGTAACTTCATTTAGAAGCCACCTACTAGCCAGTGGCATTTTGAGCAGATATATTAGACTCGCGATCCTGATTTGTCTAAAACTCTTTTGCAATTCATTATTTTAAAAGCTTGCGTCTCTTTTTTTTACCGCCAGGCATGTCAGAGGCCTTCAAGCGCCTTGAAAACTCGAGATGGCGGTCAAACGCAAGCCTATCAAAGAGTTAAAAAAAATGCTGACAAGGTCTAGGACCTAGTCTAAGACCATAACAAACCAGCAGTCTCTCCATCAAAGATGAACATCGGGAAGAACGGCGCACTCTTGTCTTCCAGAGCGGAGTGTAGCGCGGGGTTGTCGTGGAGACGCAGCCCATGTCGGAACCAGAGCACGGAACCGCCCAGCATCTTGACTCAATTGGATTTTTAATTCTGAAAATAAAGGAAAATATTGTACCAACACTAAAAAATTATAAAAAAAATTGCCAATATTGTAAAAATGCTATCGTATGTCCAATACTAATCTATCCTTTTTTTTTATAAATCTGCGTTTGACAACCAACTCGCCTGTTGGTTAGCGACGACACGGTCGAAGGTGTAGCACGCAGATTTAGAAGATACCTATTCACTCTGACCTTGAAAAGTCCTAGATTATATCTCTTTCTCTCAGGGAACAAGGAATACTATCTGAATGAATACTAATATTAGAAAGAGGTAAAGTATGTGTATAGTTTTGTAGAGGGTAAGCTCCGAAATTGCTGATTCTATTTTAAAACTAATTTTACTAATGAAAGCTACACTCTATCCCTGAGTGCTACACGCTATATTCCATAGCCCCAAACCTGCGAGGCCGAAGATCGCGCGTACCTACTCAAAGTCTCGAGCGTCAGCTAGTACACGATGACGAGCAAGAACAATACAGTTCTAATCTGTAATATTACATTTATATTCCAAGCTTTTATTTTACTACAAGCTACTCGTATTTCATAAAATAACTTCCGCACTGCAACTAGGTAGTTTTCTTCGTAAATTTTCCTCATGATTAAGAATGAGCGAGACGTATACATATGCATACGTAGGTAAATGTTGGTATAAAATATACTAGTAGATAATAAACAAAGTCACGCGACTGAAGAGTATTGAATATTATTTATAAATCTTTCTAATAATATAAAATACTTACACTAAAAACAATAACAAAAAAAATACTAACTTAACTTATAAATATATCTACTAACTTTGAGCAACAAACATACTAACTTTTCTCCCTAGTGCTTCCAGATAGTAATTACTTCGCTCTATATACATACAAATTAGTTCAATATAGCGCTCATAAGTGACCGTGAAAAGCACATAATTATTTGTTTGGCAACGGACGACGCGGTTAGTCTTCGGATGGGTGACCGCGAGTAACATTTACAATTGAGCCCTACCATAAATCAGATGACGTGTAAAATTGTAGGCCCCGGTTATTTGTCCTACAGAAATCGGCTGTGTGTGATATACAGCCGGACGGACGAACGAGTCTCGCCATAAGGGTTCTTCCCCGAAGGAGGTTCAGAACCCTAAAAACCGCCAAGCCTTGGCCAAGGCTCTTCATGCCTGAAAACTCTGATACCAGGGCTAACTATTCGAACTATAGGACTTACTTTATAGCTAAGTTGCAGAACACACGGAACGGATCAGTCACTACCGCACTGCAACAGATTTTATTACCTATTCCTAGAGTAGGTACATAGACGTGGCTATTGAAAAACAAGTTACGATTGAAGGCCACTATTCAATAAAGAGCTAAAATATCAATAGTTTAACGTACGTTTAGTCGTTTTCGAACTCAAATAATTTCACTACAAACTATCCGGAGTACTAGGCGCTCATAAACAAGAAGTGGTTATGGACCGCGGCGCCGAAGGAGACTGAGCTAGTTGCGGTGCTTCCGATAGCTGATACGATTCAACCTCGACCCTGACGCGTACAGATGCGCTGAACAAGTAAACATTAATGCAATACACTGCTATACTCCTAGTCATTGTAAATGCTATCGAGCATTGTTACCGCAGTAAGACATAAAATGGTTTGATGTGTGCTTAGCAGATACGAGGTTTAGGTAGGTTCATAGGTAGAGATTCAGATTTCTCGTCGATTCATTCTTTCTCAACCTACAACAGCCTAGCGTGGGTAAACATTTCAATGTTGATGTGACTGGTGATCTGGTGTGTGACAGCTCAATACAATTATTTTCATGTATTCCTGTGTCCAAATAAAAATCAAGCTTATCTTCGAACATCGTCGTTGCTTAAACTGTCGAGATGGCGTTCAAAAGCGGAATAAATTCCGAAAAAAAAAATTTTAATGTCGTAGTAGTATACCTAGTATTAGTCTATATCTAAATAGTCTCTGTCCTGTGTATGAATACAAGGATGGATTTTATAACTTATTTGTTCTACTTTTCTTTTGCGTACTCAACATGGATGAAATCAATCTATCCTCAATACATTGTGATCCAGCCGTTACTCCTTCAATATTTTATTTTCATTCTAGAAATTGAAAATATAACAATCTATTAAATGATTGCCTCTTCATCTTCAGTGCCTATAATAACGAGTCAATGCTATTATAGACTAAGAGATGTGAGCGCATGGGATTGTTTAAAAAAAATCTAATTATAAAATTCGATAAAGAGCGCGTTATTTCAAAGAAGTGAGTAAGTAGTAAGTTGAGGCGATTCAGCATGAAGTAACAAGTACACCCACACACTCACACTCTCACAAACCTTCACAAATTATATAATATTAGTGTGAAGTGTGATATCAAAGATGAGCTAAGGAAAACTTTAATATAAAATAAAAGAAATAATGTGAAAATAAAATAAATAAAATTATCAAAATCGGACTACTCTGTAAAAAGTTATGCGTCATACTCGTACATAAAACAAAATATAAATTTACGCGTCGACTTGAGAACCTCCATTTTTTCGTCGGTTAAAAAGAGACGTACGTACGCAATGTCTGGAAAGAAATGGAGGAACCTTTGCCCAGGAATGCAGACATTTTAACACACGGCTCTTAAACTACATCGCTCACTCAGCCCTTGATAACACAACCGCAGTTATTACGCAACCGTTAATTAACTGAACCGGCAGAAAATGGAACTGAAACTCTACACCGCTGCAGTAGGTACTTACTAGAAATATTTGTATCGGAAAACGCTTGCTAAGCCTCGCTAGTGCATTTTGCTTAGTGTTATAGTTTTGTTGAAATAACAGCAATAATAATCAAGCAATGTTAAAATAATAGGTACCTACTTTTTTTTTGGGGGGGTGGGAAATCATCAGATGACCCCTCCCACTCTTGGGCAGAGCGGAAGGGAGTGTCAGACTTCTACTGACTAAAAACCACCCATGTTCCTTCTACGCCCTTGTGCCGCCGAGGCCGCGGTAACTTCTGAACGACCCGCAGCCCCGACGGGCATGGGCCCTTTCGGGCCCCTTCCATGTTGCTGACATCTCTTTGAGGCGCGCGTGGAACACAAACGCGCCGTCGACACGGCCTGTGTCGTCATAAGACGGACGGACAGCGAGCTAGCCCAATAGCTCGCCGTCCACAGGCCCGCAAAATAATAGGTACTTGACTTGCAAAAACTCGACTGATTTCCAAATGTTTGTATGAACTGCTGCTAACCACAATTTCTCCTAGGTAAGTAGGTTTTGCTGATTGATTTCGTAAACCTAAAACAAACTCGGAAAATACCTACGGCAAAAATCTTCGAGACTAGATTCCTGTGATGTAGATTCTATTGACATACCTACAAGTTTGTACGGAATCCTCGGAACGGTGGTTGAAACCTACTTGCACTTGGCCTGTTTTTTTAATAAGATTATCATTATTTAGTAGCAGTATTTAAGAACGTTAGCGGTCGAGTAATTTCGAGACTTGACGGTTTTCTGAATCTGAATCGTCTTTGTCCGACATGCCAAATACTTACACATTTTACAAATAGTAAAGTATACCTACCTATTTTTTGTATATTATGTAATATTTAGCATACACCTATTCACAGTAATTGGCTATTATTTCCGAATTGCAATTTACAGTTTTTCCGAGATTATAAATTCACAATAGCAGCGATAAGCGGAATTTGGTTTGGTTCTCTACGTATCGTCGTGGAAAGGAGAACCTGCCAACAAAAATACTTTTCAGGAGAGCAGTTTTATTTTACAATTTTATTATTTACTGTGATTAGCTTTTTGGTTTTTATAATGCGGAAGTCGGTATTCAAGCGTTAAATAACGAAAGTTGTCAAGCGTCATTGATATTTGTCTATGGAACAACTGATCTTTTTTTCGCAAATTCCTAGTCGGTCGCATCGTAGAAGTTTTGATGCCCTTTTCGACTTGGCATACCCTTTCCTTATAACCCTGTTTTATGACATGAAACTATTTCATAGAAAACTTTTAAACCTCTCCTAAGTTTTGTCATTATCGGATTTGCCTTTCCTACAAAACACCGATGATATAACAAACGTAGGGTACAGTTTACCACAGATGGATCCTGTAGGTTTATGCAACAAATAATTAATTGGCATAAGCCGGACGAGCAGCTTTACGAACCGAGCAGCCATTAGTAGAGCCAAACCCAGCGTGACCCAGTCGATTAATTAGTAGAGCATTCATTCTCAGTACAATCCGATTAGTATTTTAAATGTCAATGTTTGTATGTTTGTGAGTTTGGATGTTTGTTGCTCAATCGCGCAAAAACGGGTGAACGCATTTGGATGAAATTCTGAAGGGAGTTAGCTTATACCTTGGATCAACATAGCTACTTTTTATCCTGGAAAACGCGGGTGAAACGCGCAACTAGTACAAAAATAACATAAATTGAATACTAAGTAAAATAACATTCGGTAGTACAAGACATCTAAGCGATTTTTTCCTCTATTCCAAGAAGACCAGTAACAAATTTTAAAGTATAATGATGCACGTGCAAATCTGCGCTGAGCTGAGACTCTCGTTTTCATTAATGCTACTACAAGAATAACTACATTTTAAAACTTTTATCAAGGGCACAAAATGCGACATCTTTTCGTTTTCGATTGTTTTGGTTTGTTGTTACTATTATATTGTTTTGGTATTTAAAAATAAATAAATAATAATCTAATATCTGTTCACTGCTGGAAACAGGCCTCTCCTAAAGAACGCTTCATGGCACGATATTCCACCTTCTATTTCGATATCCACTTACCATCAGCCGCCTAACGCAGGCCGCTCCACCTGTCTGCAAGGCGCTACTCTACATTTTATCCGCTACTGGTCTAGTTTTCCTAAATTTTCCACCGATAATAATGTACGTATTCTACGTTTGTACTTTCATTACATACACCCTCAAATTCTGCGGCTTTGGCGTAATAGACCACACATCCGGTGATCCGGTCTGTGGTTACGATTTATGTAAGCAACGCAAGTAAGTAAGTCGTGTATTGTTACCTATACGTATGTTATGTATTCTATGGTATTATGTACATTTCTAATATATTCTATCTAAATACATAATGTTACTGTCTTTGAGGATTTTGGAAATAGATATATGGAAACAAGTAATCACAAACTTTGTAAATAATAAATTCAACATTGATTGTGAACGCACAAAATCAATCTCACGTGAATCCCGTGTTTACATCTACGAGTATAACATGTGTCAAAACTACGTTAGTTTTCATGGTTAATAGATAAACTGTTTATTGTTCACACCAGAAATTACACGCAAAAGGATAATAAGTCTTAAAACTAGTGCGTAGGCAGGCAGCCTTATCGCTAAGAGCGATCTCTTCCAAGCAAAACAGACCTAACTTGATTCAGTTTAGCTACTCTCTATACCGAATGCATAGTTGTTTACCTAAGTACTAGGTACTTATATGAGTTACGAGTCATACAAGATGTTGGCGACAGAATGTGTGTCGAGCTAAGCGCTTGTCGCGCAACTTTATTTTCAAAACACTACCAAGAATGCCATATTACGAAACACCGGTGATTCTATACCTAAAACGTGGTGAAAACAATACAACAACCATAGAGTAAACTGCTGAAAAGCTATTATACTGTAGACTGCAATTTTTTTCGTCAGCTAAAACTGTTTTTTTTATACCACCCACGAAACGCTTTACTAAGAAACGGCTATCAAAGTACTGAGAGTCTTATATGAATAGTAATATACCTACATATATTTTTAAATAATGATCAAGTATTTAACTCACAATCACTCACAAATAAATTTTGTAGGCTGCTCCTGTAGCGGCAAACAGGTCACTGCAGGACGAGATGCCAAGGTGGACTGAGCAGCGCTCCGCTCGGCGATCTAGAACGTTCCCAGTTTCAGGTATCGCACAATAAGCAACCTCTCAATCGCAGTTACTGCGCAAGTGGAAAGAAACCATGAAAATTTGCCCCGAATTTGTAAAAGGCTCAGATCAAGTAGAATGCAGATATATGTAGTGCTGCCTTAGGTCCAAGTGAAGCCAAAAACTACCCTACTGCCCGTGTACGTATACTTGAAGCACATATTGATTGACGCATAAAAACTACCCGACTCAATCGTCAGTTCTTTCGTCAGTTGATCAGAAAACGTAGACAAGAAAAATAAATACATAAAATGATGATAAATAAATTAAACAGAAAAAATTACGCAAAAGTAAAAAGACGTCCGATAGAATAACTTTCCACGTGTGTACTTATCGTAAATAACCTTAGACTAAAATTCATTTTATTTTAGTCTAAGTAAATAACATCTCATGGAACACACAAACATCATAATTTTTAGGTTATCATTTCGAATGTCATAATGACATTTGGACATTTGGGTAGTTTTTATGCGTGATATTTACGTACACGGGCAGTAGGGTAGGTTTTGGCTTCATTGGATCTAAGGCAGCACTATATCTGCTTTCTACTTGATCTGAGGTAAAAGGTTACCCTTTTCGTTTCGCAACTAACTGATTTTCTTTTGAAATAAGGTCAGAGAAAATTGGCTTGTGGAGTTACAACTTATCAAAACCAATTGGGAAGGCTTCTATAAAAATTGGGATGAGAGTGTTATTGAACTGTTCAATTAAAGTTTTTTGATCGAGACCTCTCAGGGCGAACTGTGATCTCTATTCCAAATAAAGTCGTAATTAAAATGTTGTAATTAAAATATAAAGCTGAGGTTAATCAAAACATTATTAGCCTTTGCCAGACGACGAATTGAATTACGTTTAAAAAGTTGCACTGCAGTATGTGCTTTAAAAATATGTTCAAAGGCATAGACTACATAGGTACCTACTACAGTGAATCTGACGAACCTGTCACACATGGGAGAGAATCTAGTGATAACAACGAAGAATAAATCGTCGGCTTACCGCTAGAAGTCATTAACTAAAAATCTGTGTCAGGCTGGCGGACGCGACTTCAAGTGCATTACTTTTAATTACTCCTCGAAAAGATCACCGAATGTGATCAAAACTAGTTGCAGCATCAGACTCGATAAAACGTGAGCACTCTCGTGTTAATTATGAACAAAAAAGTGTCATAATTACATTAGCTTTCATAGCAAAACAGTGACTTTTGGCGACGAAAGGTCAGAACTAGATTTTTGTGCTATGTAACTTTGCGGAGACATATGCAAACTTACCAACTTCGGTACTTCCAAACTTCCAACCGACCAAAGTAATCGAGACATCGCATTCATAATCTCAATCCATAGCAATTTTATCAAAATGTTACAGACCGTTAAGCGTTTATATTTATGCAGACATCTAATGTTATCGGCAACCTGTCAGCACCAGCCCCTTCCAAGGCTAGACAGAGCCTCATAGAGGGGAACAATGCGCAGATCTGTGGCAATGAGACGTGTACCTACTGGACTGTTATTTATTGTTGTGGTTAAAAAGGTTATTCTGTCTGACAAGCTTGTTTTTAAAGGGATGTTTATAGAGGTATAATAGAGTCCTAAAAGGTCGGCAGCGTATCTATGGCACCTCCAGTGTTACAGGTATCAATAGGCGACGGTGATCGCTTACTATCAGGCGGCCCGTTTGCTTGTCTGCAACCAATGGCAAAAAAAACTTAATTTTTTTTTTAGAACCGTGCGTTGTCGTTAACAAGTTGAAAATAAAAAATTTAGTGTCCGACCGAAACTAGTTTTACGACCGAAACCGAAACCGAAAACGAATTTCGGCAACGGTCTCTATTTCGGCCGAAACCGAAACCGAAACCGAAACTTCCTTACAAGGATCATATTTTGAGGGAAAAATAAAGAAAACGTTATTATAATCATGACTGAAAACAAAACTTCACGACTTTATTGTTTTCTCTTAAATTACAAATAAGCAGTCTTCGATATTTTCATTTATTAATAATCAACATACCTCGTGTGTGCATTGTAAGTTTTGAGACGAAATAAAAGTTGTGTAACTTTTAAATAATTAACTTATATTTTTAAAATTTTCAGTACACACATTAAGTTAATAATAATCAACAATAAAATATAATTGTTATTCAAAATGACCACCTTTATTTTTAATACAGGCCCTTAGACGATTTGGCCAGTCATCAATGGCGGCACGAATCTTTTCCAGCGGAATTCGCTTTGCTTCTCGGATAAGGGCTCGCTTCAGTGACTCCAAGTTTGGGTGGGACTTTCGACAGGCTCTGAGCTCTAATTCAAGCCATAAAGAATACAGCGGGTTGAGGTCAGGGCTAGAAGAGGGCCATTCGTTCGCCGCGATGAAGGCCGGCACATTTTCCCTCAACCAAGCTTGGGTGATTTTTGCCTTACGGGATGGGATAAAGTATGAGACAGGGGTTTCACAACAGGCTCTAAGATGTCACTTTGGTAATTCTTGGCTTTCACCTTGACGCCTTGTTGACAGAAATGGAGCGGAGTGACACCTTCATATGGAACTCATCACACTAGCCGGATGATGCGTACGCGAGACATTCCGTGCTGAAGCTGGGACGTCCTTGCTGCTTTTGGCATACACTTTATTGTTTTGTCGGTTAAACTTTTCTTCGACAGTAAAGACTTTCTCGTCGGTGAAGAGTATTTTCCTCGCATCGTGCCTCCTAAGCAGTATTGGACAACGTTCGCGTCGCAATTTACGAAGACATTCGTTTAAAAAGTGAACTTTCCTACAGCTATACGCCTTTACCTTAAGATCATATTTCAGTATTCTGTTGACTGAAACGCGGGAAATATTAGTCTGCAGAGCGAGTTTCTTCTGAGTGCGACATGGATTTCGGCGAAGTTGCTCTCGGATGATTTTGATGTTCGCAGGCGTCCTCACAGAGCGTGGCCGACCACTCCTTTGGTGATCTTGCAAAAAACTTGTCTCCTTGTATCGTTTGATAGTGTAAAACACGAAGTTTTCACCTCACGGAAAATCTCCATTGATTTTTTTCTCGCCTTAAATAGCGAAATCATCACGAGAAAATTGAAAGAAATTAATTTGAAAATTAAAGAAAACAAAAGTTAACATTCTAAATTCAAAATTGGAAAAAGAAATACATAGCAGCCAGTAATATTTTATTTAATTTTTTAAGTACAAAGTTTGTCTCAAAACTTATGAACACACGAGGTAATAAGCGAATCACGACATTGGCTCTGATGGGATTCATTATTTAATTCATTTAACGCGCCGAACACGACCGATCACAGCGCGAAAACTCCCGAATGCACATTCGGTTTCGGTCGTAGTTTCGGCAAGTTTGCCGCCGAAAACGAAACTAAACCGAAACTCGTGTTTTTGCCGAAACTCAACCGAAAACGAAACCGAAACCGAACATTCGGTCGGACACTAAAAAAATTAAAAAAAAATGCTTGCTATATAGGTACTTACCTATGGCGTATTCCTAAATCCTGTAGCAATATTCTATCCTAAGTAATATTGTAAATGCGAACGTTTAACATCAGGCGAGCGATTTGCATATCTCGTCACTCAATAGCATAAATAAAAGAAATTAAATTTATAATTTAAAAAAAAAACACAAAACATTGCTAAGAACACTCCCGACTAAATCTCCTTTCAACAAAAAAAAAAAACAATTAAAATCGGTTCATCCGATCGGGAGCTACGATGCCACACACAGGCTCGTCAAACTTATAACATCCCGTCGTGTTTGCGTCGGGGGTTAAAAAAAAGGACGGGGTTTGTTTGATGGCTACGCCTTTCACATCTTAACTACTCAACCGAACACCAAACATCATGAAATTTTGCAAACACGTTGTCAGGCAGGGGTACATTAGAGAACATAGGCTAATTTTCATCATTACGCCGCGGTTGAAACTGCGGGGCGCAACGCAGTTAGCAAGGTGTTAGGTATTTGTGGGTAATCCAGAATGTTTTATAAATCCACCCTCATGTTGGCATTAAAACCAGTCTTGTACCGCTTCGAATGTGTTTCACTACGCAAATCCTTCTCAAGGTAGAGTAAGATTGCGGCACTAGCTCAATAGTGGCAGTGGTACGCCCGGTATTTCAGGAGCAGAGATGGCTCGGGTAGACGGTAGAGGAAATCAGGAAACAGAATACTTCAATGGACTAAATTTCAACATACCAACACTTAAATTCGAAAGTGGTCTAGTTTCAAAAACAAGACAAGTAAATAGAAAAAATAAAACTTTGGAAGCCCATTAAGCCCACAATGCTGATCAGCAAAGTAATGCAAGCTAATTTATGTAAAGTTGATAGTGATCCCATGCTATCTCTATACCGCCCACCTACTTGCACCAAGCGCATTGAGCTATCTCTACATCACATTCACATTCAAAATAACAAGCTTATGTCTGGGAGTTGACACACCTAATTACGTCACAATTATCATTTATTTACGCCATAACAATTTGAAAAAATATTTATATTAAACAGAGGTGGCTCAAAGAAACCATAATGTAGAGAATTCTGTGAGCGACCCCTTTTTCAGAACTTTGATGTTGTAACAGTCGTAAAAGTCAGGAGGGTTTTGGACGGTGTTAGGGTCTGAGCACACGAGCCACAAGCTACAGCCAATAGTGGAACGGGAAAACCGCTTATAACGCTTTTCATACACTTTGGGATACGCTGCACATGTGGCGTCGCGGCCACTCGTTGCAGCATCATAACCGCACAATCGCACTTGTGTGTCAGCAGCCAGCCGGTGTCGATCACTCGCTACAACAACAATATATAGTTGCGACACGCAAAAAAAAATCGGTTGTCTGTAAAGTCGGTTTACTGGAGATAGTTTAACGTGACAACGTCATAAGAAAATACTGATAGAATGGTTTCATTTTTCAAAAGAATAATTAAATTAAATTTAATTTAATTTAATTTAAAAAATAAAATTAAATTTAAATTTTATTTTATTTTATTTTATTTTATCCTAAGTAAGGTACAAAAGTAATTGACAAATAGGAAAATATAATAGAACTAGCTGACCCGGCAGACTTCGTACTGCCATACGTTTGTATGGGAAAAAGAAAAGGGCTGTTTTTAGGGTTTTTCAATATTTCTGAGAGATTTTCTTAATATTTTTTTCCCTAAGAACCTTCTCTTAATAATAACAAATACAACAAAAAAAGAATTAGTGAAATCGGTCCAGCCATTCACGCGTGAGGCCGTGACCAAGGAAAACGGGTTTCATTTTTATATATATAGATAGAATATAGGAAATCACAATTGCACTTCAAGCCTTAAATGGAACGCCTCAGAGCGAGGTAACGGCACATGCGTCATGTTTTTTCGTACTTGCACCCGGCTCCATCGAATTATAAGACGTTATCACGTCAAAAAAAACAAAACAAGCATAAGCAAGTGCTACCGACCACATATCAAGATCGCGACCCCGCCCCGCTCTCGCCGCGCCTGGCTTCAACACCCAACCACTTTGTGGCTGTAGCTGCGAAGTCGTGTGCGATGAGCTTTAAAGTAGTACTAGGGTTTCACCAACTCTTTCGAAATCCAAAAGAACAATAAAAATCTACAAAAAGTTTACAAAATATTTTTACCTTCAAACTCTGAATACGAAGTGATAAAAATGCTCGATGTTGAAATAATTTAAATAAGAGTTTGAACTTTCTTAAAAAGGGCCCATAGCCCTTTGAAGCTAAAGTTTTCGTTTTATTTGCTATGGGAAAGTTTCCCTTAAAGATTGCGATACTTGAAAGACTTCCCTTTGAAAATAAAACTGTTTAAAAATCATTTGTTATGATTTTGTTAAGACAAAATGAAACAAGCGTGTCAACTGCTTGATGGTAATTGCCGCACCTGCTCATTTACCTTTTATGATAACTGCCACTCACCGAAGTCGGATTTTACTTGATCGATGCTCCCACTAGAGAGTGGCGCCACGCCGTAAAGGAGGCGCGGCTTATAAAAGGCAATCCTTCCTGGTTTACCATAGCGTTTGTAGTACTTCGTAGCCATAGGTTCAAAATTGAACCTCAATTATTAGGCGTAACGAGTACAGTGGCGATACAGTAAATGGGCACACTCGGCCGAGCAAACAAAACATGGTTCTAGCGACTATCTCGCCTCGTCATCTCGTCAAACTGTTTATACAAACCGAGTACTCGGCCGAGGGCACTGTCTCGCCACTGTACTCGATATGTGTAATCAACCCATACATCGGTGATCGGTTACGAATACCTAGTCAAACTACAAACTTAAAACAAACTGAAGCTACATAGCAACTTAGTACGAGTATAGTTAGGAACAATACCTAGCTCGAATAAGTACTTGTAGAACTATAACTAGGTTCCATGTGTGACCTAGATAAGAGTTAGCTTCAAATCAAATCTAACTCTTATTCCCAAAGCTTTGAGTTGATTTTACCACTTTAGTGGAAAATTGAGCAATGGATAATATTGATTTTGCAACAGGGACAGATCAATTGAAGGTTAAACAAACTCACCTGTAGTGTAGTGTAGTGTGTAGTGTAGTTTGACCGTAATTATACGAGTCGGTTCATGCGAAGAGATTTTATATTCACCAGGTAGTCCACTTCTTGACGTACCTAAGATGCAAAAATAAATGGACGACGTTTCTCACACAATTGCCAAATCTCTTGCGCTTCATTATTGAGATGCTCATACTTAATGCCGGGTGGCATTAATATAAATCCCATTAATGTAGGAGATCGCCGTCGTATTATCGACACTCATGAAAATTTCAGTGTTTCAAGTGGTTTGCAAAACATTTTAGTCCTATAAAAGCTGCTCGTAACTCTAACATATCAATATGATTTTCTGTTTCTGCCAAACTCCAAATACCATTCGAAGTCTCCTCGTTGCAGGCGATTCCCCACCCTGTGAGACACGCGTCAGAATAAATCTACAAAATTCAAATTCAAAATAATTTATTCAATTAAGGGAACATCAATGTGCACTTATGAATATCAAATACAATTTTTTACGAATAAATTAATACACAATAAATTAAATGTCAAAGAGAAAAAAAAAAATTAGAATATAAAAAAACAATGTATTAAATTATGTACTACAATAGTAGTATGTAATCAGTCAAGTATTATTATTACAGTCTAAATAAAATTTACCTACGTAAAGAGACTTTATCACAGATGAAGTCGTCAATTTTGTAGTAAGCCTTTTCAATTAAGTCTTTTAAAATTCTTTGAAAATCTGTGTTTTTCTTATTTACTAGAGTAACAGGCAACAAGTTATAAAATAATACGCCGCGCCGTTAATTACAAAAGAGTTGCCAGTTTTAGCTAATCTAATTTGAGGTAGAACAAGTTTAAAGTTGTTCCTTGTTATAGTATATTCCCTTCGTTTATGATATTTATGGATATTTTTACGTACATACATAATGTTCAAAAAAATATACAAACATGGCAAGAGTGGAAGTAACTGTAATAAATAATTCTTGCAATTTTTAATGTCTGATAGTTCTCTTATTTTCCGCACTGGAAATGCTGCGGAACTCAATTTGTTAGACAGTTCCTTGATATGTGCTCCCCATTGAAGTTTGCTGTCAACGTTATGACCAAGAAACTTAGCATCCTTCGACAAAGTAAGTTGATCGTCGTCAATAACTATACTAGGCAAGGAAGGATTATTAGTCAATGTGAATTTAATAGCTTAATGGTAGTGGTAGGGCTCTTTTGCAGAGCCCGCCTGGGGAAGTACCACAGCTTTGCCAGTTATTCCACCGCCAAGCAGTAATGTGCAAACATTACTGTGTTCCGATTGGAAGGGCATTGTTTCTAGTGAAATTACAGGGCAATTGGGAGATTAAACATCTTATATCTCAGGGTAACGAGCGCAGTGCTGTGCCGCGCAGGGTCTTGAATTCTGCGTGTTCAAAATTCTGGGTGGCGCAGACCTGTTATGGGTAAACGTGACGTTTAACATCAGGCGAGCGATTTGCTCGTCTCGTCACTCAATTATATAAAAAATATATATTTTGGATATATCATAGTTTTTCCTATTGATTCTAAATAACAAAGATGTATCGTCGGCAAACAAAATAATTTCACAATGCTTACGCGCTAAGAAAGGCAGGTCATTGATATAGACTAGCATATTCAAGTATTATTGGATCATTAATTACTAATTTCCCACACATGTAAAAACTCTTTTAATCTACCAGCGTAACGAACCTCATTTAGTTCTTGTGACTCGGTCTGTTGTGACAGTTGTTGTTGGTCTTGGCGAAAGTATAGTTCCGATCCACCGTCGCTGGAGGAGGACGCTAGTACGTCTGGTTCTGGGACGATACTGGATACCTGGGCCCGCCTCTTCTGCCTCTCTGAGCTTGTGACCTGGGTGGGCCTCGCGAGTTTCCCTGGTGTGCAGGTGGTCGGCTGGATCCATAGGAAGTCGATGGTTGAGGCTCAAAAGTCCTTTTAATCTGTAAACCTGACTTTTCTGCGCTCTTAGTGGCTTTAATTCTATCGCTTAAGTTTTCACCGAACAAAAATGAATCTCTTTTTAACCCTTGTATCATAGATATAAACTTCTTATCCAGGCTGAAGGTTATCAGATTTCTCCTTGCGGCAGTATTTCGGCAGTGCAGATCTAAAAGCAACTGCCCCACTTCTGACAACTTCTTGAAAATGTCGTTTTGTTCCATTTCCCCATTGATCAACGTCGACATCAGGTTTGTGATTGCTGCAATACCTAGACCTAAACGGTTTTGCGCTTTTTCTAGTTGCTTATCGCGGTTTTTTGCTGACTTAGATAAAACAGTCGCCATTTCTATATTCAATGTCGGAGCTTTTAACAGCTTAAAATTTTCAGGAATGTGAACATTTTCCATCAATTTTTGTGCGGCCTCTTTACTCAGTCCATTGACTATGATTTGACCCCAACGTTCAGAGATCTCGTCTCTTATCTTAGGCGCAAAAGTTTCGACTTTATTCTTAGATACTCCCAAGGCTTCCAAAATATCGTCGGCTAATGCCGGCATCTCCGATGTTGCGGCACATTCTTCATTAGACTGCGAAACTGGCGTAGTCATATTATGGGCGCTCGGTGTCTGAGTCGTGACCCCATCACGACCAGGATTCTGTGTGATTGGCTCGATGGAGTCTGGATTGTCTTCCAACGGTATCAGCACGATAGATGGAATTTCCGGAGCTGGTGAAAATGGTTGATCAGTTTCATTAGGTACCTGCAAGGATATTAAAAAAAATCCAATGGTCACAAAACAGTACCATACTGGTGGTGATCGCATCACCCCTCAAATAATATAGCGACAAATAGCTAAATACTTTGTTACAAACTGTAATCGCGTCACAACTCTTTAAATATACTTTTATTCACTAGCGATCGCAGCTTGGCAGGTAAGTATAGGTATAGCGCCAGAAGGTATATAAACTAGGTAAGTAACTGGATAACTAGATAAGTAGAAAGATCCCATCATAACTCTCTAAAAATATTAGACAAGGACCGCATCGCGTCGCGGTTTTATTGTAAAAAATAAATAAACAACCAAATCATCGAACAATAATAATGAAAGCAATAAAAGTATTATTATCTAGAATGATATAATATCAATAGAAAGTTACTGTTAACGATACCACGATACGATGTGAGTCAAAATCAAAACAGCTGGGTCAGCCACAAGAATCAATGTAACTTAAATCTAACCGCATATTTGTGCATGAACATCACAGCAAGATAATTATCGTCATGAAAAAGCTTTCAAATAATTATTATCGTCTTAACAATCGAAATCGAATAACTGATTTTATCATCGAACAGTACTTGCATTTTCGCTAACTTTTGAACTCACGCGACTATCCAAACGTCGTTCTAAACGGCGGATTTTTCTTCGTATTTCCTCATCCGTTCGTTGACGATTTCCCATGATAGCGTAATTATCCGTTTACTCATTTGAAAACTTCACTTAAAGCACTTAATCACTTAAAACTTTATTACTAGATAAGAGATTAAACACGAGATGTCTCGATGCCCGAACACAAGAAGCGAATGAAGATTTGAAGGACAAAGCGAGTGGCAGAGGGCAGGGCCGGATTTAGGGGTCTGGGGGCCTCGGGGCAACAAAGGAGTGGAGACCACCTGGCTCCAAATTATTTTCCGAATCCGCTCAGGAGAGAAAGCTTTGATAGACGGTTTTGTTCCATCGTGGTTAAAAGCCTATTTTTTATAATTTTCATTTTTGAAAATGAGAACTCTGTAGTGCAATTTGATACCATCAAAACCAAATACATTTTTTTTTATTTTTAAGTAGGTAGGTAATTGAGTGACGAGACGAGCAAATCGCTCGCCTGATGTTAAACGTCACGTTTGCCCATAACAGGTCTGCGCCACCCAGAATTTTGAACTCGCAGAATTCAAGACCCTGCGCGGCACAGCACTGCGCTCGTCACCCTGAGATATAAGTTGTTTAATCTCCCATTTGCCCTGTAATTTCACTGGAAACAATGCCCTTCCAAAACATTCTCGATACAATTTCAAGGTAGCTCTGAAATTTTGACTCTCAGCCATTGAGTCATTGGAATACTCCCTCAAGAAAGGTAGTAAATTACAGGTGCTTATCAGGGCCATTTGAGATTTTGACATTTTACTGATTGCCTGATTGGAATGAACAAATATACTTAGATCAATGATTTCTGTTAATATTCAAGAACAATATAATGTTTATACAAAGTACTGTGGGTTAAGAGAAAACAGCGAAAAAGAATATCGAAGGAAAAAAGTTTAAAAGAATTTACCTACTAGTCGAAATTTAAAAAAAACTTTCCGTAGTCTGTATTGTGGGGAATCCTCTTTTGTGGAGGCCCGGGGCAGTCGCCCCGGTTACCCTCCCCCTAAATCCGGTCCTGGCGGAGGGCGCCTACCGCTATGTTTTGTCTTTTTTAAGGTTGCTTACTTTAACAAAGTGTTCGGTGCCCAGTACGTCAAGAAGTGGACTACCTGGTGAATATAAAATCTTGAGGATGCAGTGCAGCGACGAAGTATATTCAGACGTTAGCTCCTACTCGTATTGCAAAGTCAGTAGTAGGTATATTTTAGCAGTTAAGTTTATGATAAAATTTGTTTTGCTTTCATTGGCTTAACAAGAAAGTGAAGTTATTAAATTGTAATGCTGATGACAAATGATAATCTTGAGAAATAGTGATTCTTACTTGTTTCAATGTTCTTACTTTAGAGTACTACCTATAGTTGCTCCCCGCGGTTTCTCCCGCGCCCGCGCGACAATGACAAATGTTGATGATGATGATGAAAAGTAGTCTACGTGTCATTCCAGAACCCTTAATTTTTACATTCCAAATTTCATCAAAATTGGTTCAGTAGTTATGGAGATATGTGGCAACAAACATTCGAACACACACTAACTTTCGTATTTATAATAATTATTCAAGTTTTTTTTTTTATATTGAGTGACGAAACAAGCAGATCGCTCTCCTGATGTTAAACGTCACAATTGCCCATAACAGGTCTGCGCCACCCAGAATTTTTTTTTTCAAAATGGCTCAACACAATGAACACCCTCTACTTCACAAGCTAGAAGAGCTATCTGATTTATATCATCCCCGTCGTTTATCGGATGACGATATTCCTTGTGTTCTTCGAAGTTTCTTACTACTCTTACTACTCTCCCAATCCTCATTTTCAAACCTCCATTTTACCACTGTATTCTTCGCCTTTTGAGGCGTTGACATTCTAACCAAATATAATTTTAGACTTAAGAATTGATAAATCTACCATAGAAGCTAAATTCAAATTCAAAATAATTTATTCAAATATGGGTACATCAATGCACACTTATGAATGTCAAATACAATTTTTACGAATAAATTAATACACAATAAATTAAATGTCAAAGAAAACAATATTATTAGAATGTCAAAAAAATTATATAAATTATTGCAATGTCAAAATATCAAGATATAAAATAACTACAATAGTAGGTATAATCAGTCAAGACACTTATGAATGTCAAATACAATTTTTACGAATAAATTAATACACAATAAATTAAATGTCAAAGAAAATAATATTAATAGAATGTCAAAACAAAATATATAAATAATTTCAATGTCATAATATCAATGTATAAAATAACCCGCAACCGACGAGCTTGTATGAAAACACTTATGAAAGTAGAAGAAGCGAAAGACATATGTCAGGATCGTAGCAAGTGGAGGGATGTAGTCTCTGCCTACCCCAATGGGAAAGAGGCGTGATAATATGTATGTATGTATGTATAAAATAACTACAATAGTAAGTATAATCAATCAAGTATTATTATTACAGTCTAAATACAATTTACGTAAAGAGACTTTATCACAGACGAAGTCTTCAATTTTATAGTAAGCCCTTTCAATTAAAAAGTCTTTTAAAATTCTTTGAAAATCTGTGTCTTTCTTATTTACTAGAGTAACAGGCAACAAGTTATAAAATAGTACGCCGTTCCTTACAAAAGAGTTGCCAGTTTTGGCTAATCTAATTTTAGGTAGAACAAGTTTAAACTTGTTCCTTGTTATGCTAGTATATTTACTTCGTTTATGATATTTATGAATATTTTTACGCACATACCTAATGTTCAAGAAAATATACAAACATGGTAACGTCAAAATTTTCACCTGCGCAAAAACTTGTCTAAGAGATTCTCTATAACCTAGCCTATAAATAGCCCTAACAGCGCGTTTTTGTAAAATAAAGATGCTATTTACGTCTGCTGCATTACCCCAAAGCAATAATCCATACAACATAACAGAGTGGAAGTAACTGAAATAAACAATTCTTGCAGTTTTAATGTCTGATAGTTCTCTTATTTTCCGTACTGCAAATGCTGCGGAACTCAATTTGTTAAACAGTTCCTTGATATGTGCTCCCCATTGAAGTTTGCTGTCAACGATAAGACCAAGAAACTTAGCATCCTTCGACAAAGTAAGTTGATCGTCGTCAATAACTATACTAGGCAAGGAAGGATTATTAGTCAATGTGAATTTAATAGCTTTCGTTTTTTTGGCATTAAGCATTAAGTTATTGACGCTAAACCACCTATTAATTAAACTAAGCGACAAATTGATTTTGGATATATCATAGTTTTTCCTATTGATTCTAAATAACAGAGATGTATCGTCGGCAAACAAAATAATTTCACAATGCTTACGCGCTAAGAAAGGCAGGTCATTGATATAGACTAGAAAGAGGAATGGGCCAAGAATTGAGCCCTGAGGGACCCCGATTGAAACGTTAGCCGACTCCGATCGAACCCCATTTATGTCAACATTTTGGGTTCTACCACACAGATATGATTTCATCAACATTAACGCATCACCTGTCACACCATAGTGTGAAAGTTTACATAATAGAATTTCATGGTTCACACAATCAAACGCTTTCGACAAATCGCAAAAGATACCCAAAGAATCATGCTGAGACTCCCAAGCCTCGTAGATGCTCTCTACGAGATTCGAGGCTGCGTCCACAGTTGAACAGCCCTTAGAAAAACCAAATTGCTTATTAAATAATAAATTATTAATACAAAAGAATGAAGCTAACTGATTTAACATTATTTTTTCAAATATTTTGCTAAGACATGGTAAGATAGATATCGGTCTGAAATTACTAGGGTCTTTATTACTACCACTTTTGAACAAAGGTATAATCTTGCTACACTTCATAAGATCGGGGAACTCATTACTGTCGACACTGCAGTTAAATATATGGGCTAAATAAGGAGCTAAGTTATATATTATTTCAGCAACGAAACAGACTGATAATCCCCAGAGATCTTCCGATTTCTTTGCTTTGATCGATTTGAATGTTTTGATAATAGTGTCACTTGAGACTTCGTGGAATTTAAATTGGTTTGGGCTGGCAGCAACATTTTCAACTAATAAATGAGCAGCTTCCGTACAATTGGTTGCCAGTGATTTAGTGGTTTTATAAGGTATATCCCCAAAAAAGCCTAAAAAATGATTTGCAATATCTTTTTTATCACTAATTATTTCATTGTTTTTCTTATGCTTGTATTCCGATTCTCGACTTTTGCAATTAGAATTCTCTTAAAATGCAATTAGAATACCGTGATTGGTTCAAAATTTTCACGGACGCCTCTAAGTCGCCAAACAACCCGGTAGGCGCTGCAGTATGGATTCCATCTACAAGAATCATACTAAGTTATAAATGCCCTTCAGTCACCTCAGTGTTTACAGGAGAGTCAATTGCTATTCTAGAAGCCATATTATTTATTAAATCCCATAACCTCAACAATTCCATTATTTTATCAGACTTGCACAAGTATTTCAAAATCAAAATTAGAGAAATTGGTCCAGCCGTCCAGTGATTCATTTTTATATATATAAGAAGTTATGAACTTATCTATTTAAAATAAAATAAAAATAAAAATCATTTATTGACTAAAATACATTGTGATACCTTCAATTGACAAATTATAATAAAAGATAAATATACAAATGGTAACCCTAACGAAGTTACACCGGGCCCCAAACTAGGCAAAGCCTGTATCTTGGGCACCCTGATAACCGGTTGGTAGAACCTGTTTCTCTCGCCGGGGTATGTACACATTAACAATATCATCACATATATATATTATAACAATATTTAAATCCTACAGTTTGATTTTTTTTTTAATTTAGATATGCTATTATTATTTAGATATATTCATTCAATTACTTAAAATTATTTAAAAATTATTTCGATACTTAAAAGCAAATTTATTTGAATTAAATTATTAAAAACATTAAAAAGAAAAAAAAAAGAAAAGTTGATTTATATAATATAATCACATGTTTAGAATATAAAATTGCATATTATACAGGCTTATACAGTAAGGGTATGCTAAGCCGAAAAGGGCTCATATTACTCATCATTATGAACAACTTTTGGTACCTATGGGATCAACCCGGACTTTGCAAAACAAAATCAGCCCAGTCCCATAGAAAAATGTCAATGACTTCTCAACAAAATGTATCGAACAGTTTTTTTTTTCGCGAATTCTGGGTTGGTCCCATGGTAAAAGTTGTTCATAATAGTACCATGAGCCCATATCGTCTTAGCATACCCTTTCTGTATAACCCTGTTTACAAAAATATAGTAGATTATACAAGTAGACAGGGTTTATGCTAGGTAATTTTCTGCATGACTATACACAATGGGAATTTGTTTTACACCACACCTCTCTCACCACATCTCACCTCCATTTGGAGTATTGTTGAATAGGTCTTTATAGAAGGTGACTTTTTACATTTAAAATGTACTATAATAGGTTTGAAGAATTTCATTCAAACATTTTGGGAACTTGTCTTAGGCATCTTTTCATCATCATCATATGCAACCTTTAATCTTCCCACTGCTGGGATACAGAACTACCCTCGAAGAGTTATTATGCCGCATCCCACCACGTTGGCCAAGTGCGGGTTGATGGATTCACATACAACATTGATTTTTTTCTCTGGACATATGCAGGTTTCCTCACAATGTTTTCCTTCACCGAAAAGCCAGTGGTTTGTAAATTTGTACATAAGTCACAAAGCACTCATTGGTACGAGTCGGGATTTGAACCCGCCACCTCAAGAATGTGAAGCGGCCATTGAGCTACCATCTTTTCATAATTACATATATTTTAAATAAATATTTTTACATGGAGACCCGTTAGTTTTTAAATAAATAAACTAAATCCACATAAAACAAGATGTTTTTATTTTAAAATCTCAAAAAAATTGCATTCGCTGCGTCTGACAGGGATCATCTTATAACGAGCATACCCTAAGGCCATTTCCTCCTTAGCGCTTTAGCTCAAGGCTAACAACACTACAATGCTTATCTATAAATTAAAATGTGGAAGTAAATTGCAATACAAGCTATTTTTAATTAATAAAATAATAAATAAATATAAATAAATAAACGTTTCACACTCATAGCTCCCTACTAAAATTACCTACTGTGTGTGTGTGTGTGTTATAATTATGAGATGTGGCAAAAACATTATAATAGGAACTTAAAACGAGACTTACCAAGTTTTAAAACAAAGTAGAAAACAGGTTTTTTCTAATAAATAACATTTACAAAATGATTGTAAGTTTGACACATAAATCACATAATAATTAGTTACACCAAACTAAACAAAAATATTGAAATTAATTAAACCATTATCAACAATAACAACATTTTTTAATTCAATTTAAATGCTGCCATATATTAGTATTGAAATTTCCCGTTTTTTTTTTTTCAAAAATATGATACAGCTCTTTTTGTCAGAAAAAATATGTAAAAGTGGACAATATCTTTTGATTATTTATTTAACCTAGGACCTAGGCAATAAGAAATCAACAGAGGCTTTAACATTAATTCGTATAACAGCCCAGTTATTAGAGAAATAAGCAAATGAAGAATTTAAAAAAAAATTGTCCAAAATAAAACATTTACTTCCTGGAAAAGGTTTATAACGAGGCATCGTTTCCCTGGTCTCCAAACTTTGGTTTAAAATCTAGGAAAATAACCTCAGTCTGGCAATATTTTACAAAAATCTTTATTTTTGACAGCTTGACTGTAACTGTCATTGTGTGTGGCTTGTCAGTGGTGGGCATTTTTAAATTAGTCGATTATTCGATTTAATTACGTACTTACGTCATAACTTCACATCACAACCCTATTTATCACCTTAAAAAAAAAAAACAAAAATAACCTAAAACTAAATTATAATCAATTTCAAAAATTGGATTGGGCTTTGGGCTGAAATTTAATCAAAACTCATCTAATACATAATAATGAACAGCATCAGAATATTAAAAAATCTGCCCGTTCAGCAATGGCGCTCATTTTCACGATGGTAAGTAAATTTGATTCCAAGAATTAGGTTATCGATATAAATGGTTAAAAACGGCATTATTATACAAATTTCTTTACTTCTATGTTATTTATAATGTTTCTGAAGTTATCCACCATGGCTACAGGTTACAGAAGTAATCACTATCTGAAATTCTCCAAAATCTCTTCCAACATAAACTACTGAAGATGAAGAACCCTAAGAATTTTACCCTACTATTTTTGACCACATTGCTTATCATTGTGTGGGCCGTATATAATACCTAGCCATTCTATCATTATAACATTACAATTCAATGTAACTTGTAAGCGGTATATTTTACAATTGCAGTGCAATCCTCCGCCAAGAAGTTGTGCAAGCCGCGTCTCCACTCACAGTTCCGGTCCCCGAAGGAGTCGACAAGCCAGTCTCTCCCAAAATTGAGAAAATAGTATCCGAGATCACAACTCTCAACCTCCTCGAAGTGTCAGAGCTCAGTCAGGTGCTGAAGAAGAGGTTGAACCTTCCTGATGCCCCCATGATGCCTATAGGAGGCTTCGCAGCTGCTGCACCAGCAGCTGAAGAGGAGGAAGCTGCCCCTAAGGCTGTAAAAACCAACTTTACCGTAAGTACTTATTAAACGCTGGATAAGTTACCTATTGTATTTAAAACTCCTAAGGAATACTGAAAATATGGGTCTGGATTGCAAAATGTTTCAATTACTACATAATTTTTTATTTCTTTCATTTCAGGTTAAAATGACAAAATTCGACGACAAGCAAAAGGTGGCGCTAATCAAAGAAGTTAAGAGCTTGCTTGAAGGTTTCAATCTAGTGCAGGCCAAGAAGTTCGTAGAAAGTGTTCCGACTGTTGTCAAAGCAGACGTTGGCAAAGATGAGGCAGAAAAACTGAAGGAAGCGCTTACCAAAGTCGGAGCCATTATCGAAATAGAATAATTTAGAAAAGAATTAGGATTTAGGCTGTTTGAGTTAATTTAGTTGCAATAAAATATTCTTGAAAACCATGTGATTTTATAATTTTGCAGTGTTGTTTTAGTCATTGTATCATGTAGCTCTTATATTCTGGCATGCTATAGCAAATTGAAAGACTAAAAAAAAAATCCCAAGTTTGTTTGCATCAGATTATTTTTAACCAACAATGCAAAAAATGGGGTGTTATATTAACGGGTGTACTGTGTATGTATGTGGCTTTGTAGCTGGACCGATTTCGATTTGGCTTTTTTGTGTTTGAAAGGTGACTTGACAGAGACTTCTTAGTTATAATTTTAGAAACTGTTCATCCGTTCCAACATTAACTCTTTTTATTCATAATATCGTTATATAAGTTTGATAACTTGTTTTTAAGAGATATTTTTTTTAGATTGTTATGTAGCTTATTTGTTTTAATTATCTGTTTATGGCCACGGCGCGTCCAAATTATCTGGGAAGTTGGGCTAATGATGGAACTAAAATTTACAAGAAATGCGTTCAGGTTTGGTCAGAAAATATGAATGAGGCTCAACCACTCGACAACTATATAACCAGTGAAGAATTTTATTAGTCCTATCCTACTACATCCTACTTACTAAATATTATAAAACGCGAAAATTTACTAGAATGTATGTTTGTTACTCTTTCACGCAAAAACGGCTGAACGGATTTACATGAAATTTGGAATGAAGGTTGTTCATGGTCTGGATTAACACAGGCTACTTTTTATCCCGGAAAACGCGGGTGAAACTGCGGGGCGCAGCTAGTTGTAAATAATACAAGGATAAGTTTAGTATTGGTTGCACTTTCCGATCAGGCTCGTCCGTCTCGTAAAGACGCATCCACGCCTGTATGGTGTGTAGTCTGTCTGCTTACACAGATGAAGTCGCCTTACGATTTAAGTTAACCTTTCCGTCTAAGTTCACCGATAGGTAGGAGGAGGTGCAGTTTTTTCATAACACTTAGTTGCGTGTATGTGTTGGTGAAACATGCGTCATGGTAATTAAGGAAAACGGTTCCGAATACCATCGCACACAGTAGTGGCGGAGAGTAGAGACATCATACGTAACGCGTTGTGTTAATATCGATCGATTTGCTTTCCAAAAATAACTTGGTTCAATAATCAAATATCTGGCCTAAAGTTGTCCATTTGAACTTCAGCATTGTTTGTGAGCTCACGTTTATTTTTTAAACTGCGACAAGTTTTTTCGACACTCCCACAATACCAACTTAAATTGTACGTAACCGGTGGTGAATAACCAGGGGCGTAGCTACCGCCGTATCTGCCGTATCAATTATACGGGGCCCCCGGGCCACGGGGGCCCCGACGTGAGTAAGCAAAAATTAATATAAACTTCCCAATTTTTTTTTTCTGAAATGACATCAGTCAAAAAAAGTAATTTCTTTTTTCCCGAGTAAAGCGTGCGTTCAAAAGTTGGCAACACCCTACATCGGTTATTGCGACCAAAAAAAAAGGCAAGGAGAGTGTATATTTAATTTGAATTGCTTGTTAAAATTTTGGAAAAAGTGACAGATAGATAATTATGACGAATAAATATTTCTTATTTTTTTTCTTTTATTTATTTTTTCTATTGTGAGAAATCTTTACCCTTCAAAAGGGCCCCTAAACAAATTTTTATACGGGGCCCCGCCAAGGCACGCTACGCCACTGTGAATAACGTCCTTATCTCTTATCACCTTGCCAATGAAATCAGCCTCAAAATTACTGCGCTATCTATTATTTAGTATTCATTTGATCTCGCGGACTGGTCCAACATCGTCACCGTTCAAACGTCCACGAATCAGCAATAACTGATTTCAAGGGCATGTTAAAATAACTAATTTACACTTGAGACCCGTGAGTGCTTTGAAATAAACTCGTCCAGACAACTAGATTTGAGAATTGAAGATTAGTTCGTTTATTGTACCTACGTAAAAACATGAATCAAGCTTGTAGATAAAGATAAAAACAATGTGGCCACGGTCGTCAGTGATAGTGATTACAGGGTTTGGAATGTGTGTGTGAAAACTAAAAATGGAAATAAACATTTATGTGCGAAAATTCAACAGACTTGTCCAGCGGATCTTTGAGGAAAAATACGAGTTGAGTCGGTATTATGCCGAGAACTTATTGAAGCATTTGGATGATAGAAATGACAGTAAGTTATTATTCTTAAGCTTCTTTTGTTCGTAAAAGTTTTATTAGAGGACCGTTTTTAAGTAAATTCTTCCATCGGTAATATCTACCTACCCATTGTTTGGATTGTAAATAACGTAAAGTTGTTATGCACGTTGATGTCTTGACTCAATTATAAACCATTACATCAGAGGAACTCATTTCAGAATTTTCTAGAATAGCAGATAACATTTTCCAAGATTCACATGCGATAATCCCATCCTAGGACCAACTTGCGCTTAGTTGTGAATTGCTAAAAGCTTTTTTTAGGTAACTTAGTAAAATACCACTTTCTTGTAGAGGTTGGTGGCAGCCCTATGTTTACAATTGGTATTTATTTATCAAGTGTAAATGTACAAGTAAAGCTTACCTATGTTACTACGAGCTATGCTCCTGTGAGGGCGTTAAAGACTAAGTCGGGTATAGGTAATAGGAATAGGTAGGCTTCACGTGGGATTCTGACCACCTAAAAAGCCATTTCGAGTCAGGATTTGTACCATTACCATAGGCACTGAGTATTCCACTACACTTTAGCCATAGTTCTTTGTCCTTTTTAGCCACTTGGTTTCGGCATTCTTTCCTAGTTCTAAGTTTCTCAATGTTCTTAGGGAACTAGAAAAGTTCGACCGTACGTTACGGAGGCTGGCACCATCGCCCCAGTCCCCGGCTCGTCCTGACTTCATGCTAAATTTAGGACTGACTCTTGTCTTCCTTGAATTTATTCGGCCATGATGGACGTTGCCAGCTTGTCTTTTTCTACATTTTACGTGATCCACGTACACTACGTACAGGTACAGGTTTCTACAGTATGACCAGTGACAAGTCTGACCATGGTCCACAGAAGCGACAAAATTAGGAAGGTTATTCCTCGACAAGGATGAGGGCTCCCTACTCACCTCAATAGACAAGTTGATCGCGCTCAATGTTACCTTTTGGGAATTTGATTTATGTACCTACTTCGAGCTTACAGCTTTGCATTTACCCACAGGCTAGTTTTTATTCCGGAAAAATTGACAGTTCCTTTAGGATAGCGGCTGAAAACCTGGGGCACAGCTTAGTGTAAGAAGATCTAGTACCTACCTAATTATTTATATACCTATGAAGCACTAAGAAATTTAATTCTACCTACTGAGATAAACATCGATGTCATGGACCTTTAATCACAATGAATAAGCATTATTTTAAGTAGGTACGAGTATTTCACCACACCGCATTATTGTCTTGTCTAAATATTTTGGAGTTGGTTAGACTTTACATTTATGCACACAGTACTAGTAATTGACACAATATATTGACCTGTCCAATTGGATATTGCCTACCTACTTATCATCTTCGTGAAGATACACTCGCTAAATAATTTTAGGTGTGGCGCGTGCAAGCAAACTTGCAAACCAAAGAAAGATAGCGAAATCTTATCCCTTTTCGTAGCATAATATATGATATGAGTCATTTTGTATTATTATCAAAACAAATAGGTAGCGACTTTAGCAACCTAACACCATGAGTTCTTAAAATTAAATTGTCATTCTGAATTGTTACAGATGTTGCGAAGGTTTTACTCATCACTCCAATGTTCTCCGATCTCATCTTTCACTCCATCGAAAACCTACAAAATGTCTCGACACAAAACAAAATATTCATCGTCGAAGTCATGACTAACCTCGTCAAAAACGAGCTGCAGTTCAACAGACTACAGTCGCAGGGACTGAAGCTGTGTCTACTCAAGAAATACATGAAATTGAACTTGGAGTCTCAGTATCCATCTATGGATTTGCACTACGCTTACGTCCAGCTATCAACGGCTCAGCTATGCCATACATCTGGGCTCAAATGTGTAGTCATGTGCAAAACTTGGGAAAACGTCCTGTCTCCGGACATACATCTCAAACCTGCGCACGTCGCGAAAGCGTGCTATGATTTTATTAAACAACTTGCTTGGAAGCTCGACGATTTTGAGGAAGAAGATACTCTAACAGAGGTCATAGATTTCGTCGTACAACCCATAAAAATGAGCGCGTACCAAACTCTGACAGTGTTCGACCCAGAAAACGAAAGATGCATTTCTGAGCCACTGATGACGCCTATGAACACTCTGCTAGCAATCATGACAGACATGCCTCGACTGCTCAAATCTAAATTTGTAGTCCCTATTCTGAAGATGATGCATTTTGTAAAAGCACCTCTGCATAAGGTAATGGGAGGCTCTAGGGATCACACCGTCGTCTGCTTGGTCAATGACATAACGTTCAGGGTACACTTCGCGCTTGTCGCAAAAGCTGTAGCTAGAGAAGGCAAGGCCGAGAGCGATATGTTAAATGAATTCATCGCTTCTTTTCTTAATCAGCTATCAACCCTCATGAATAGGAAACGAATGATTCCAGCTACCATGGACTTCGTTATCAAGGCTAATATATTTTGGTCCAAAACTGGGTCGACTCTGTATTCATCTACATTTGAAAGGAACGGGCTGAAGTTTCAAATTGAAGACCAGCTCATCGCACTGGCAATGGTGCCTTTGCTGACATACACGATGACCAGCTACCTGCACGCGGACACGGTGATGGAGAAGTTCAACGTGAAAATGGGGAAGACAGTGAGCGAGCACATCATAAAGAGCTGTTACACGTACAAGATGATGATTGAGAACTCGGATCTAAAGAAAATTACGATACAAGCCATCAGGGAGTTGTTCAAGCTAAAAGGGTTGTTAAAGGTGACGCAGGCCGGTATGGTGTTCCAGGGTTTGTACTACGTTCTAGAGCTTTTCCTTCCTACGGATGAAGAGGACCGGATAATAGATGAAAATCCTCTCAGGACATCAGATGACGTGAGGCTGTTGTCTCTTGTGCTAGACTGTATGAAGATGTTGCTAGTGGAACACAAAATACACTGGTACGAGAACGTTGAGATCATCTCTCTACAGAATGGTCTGATGAGCTTGTTGAAAAGAATGGCGTTGCCAGCAAAGGTGAGTCCATCACACAGATAGGCTAAGCTAGGCAAGGCATTGGTACAATATATACCTACTACCTTCGCTTTGAAATTAGTTAGGTTAAACTACATTATTTTATACAGGCAAGACCAATAGAAAGTACGAGTACCTAAGTTCTAAAAATCTTGACAAAATGAAGAGCTTCCTCGTCATTTTGAACCATCACAAAAACCGCGGACACGTGTTGTAAAATAACCAAAACAGTAAATGTTTGCTCAATACATCAAAGTTTAGAAGATAGGCTTTGAACCCGAATTATGTTTACATACATTATAAGCAAAGCAAAACTGGTAACCGAGCCAGTATTTTAGCTCGTTTTCCTCAACTGAGTCACCAGTATTGGTCAAAGTCCATACCATGGCATTGAACGGGCTAGGTGGCGTCTATTTAAGACTAAAGTTTTAAAAGATGTCAGATCTGTAGAGGTACAGAATACTGTAGAGACAAAAATTATGACAAAATACTTTAACTTTCAGCAACTCCAACAAGTCCTGGACCTAATAGACCTGAGCGTCCGCAAGTTCCTCTCCCCCGACATGACTCTGCTGGTGGAGAGCAAGCGCGGCAGTACCCTGGACGAGATCGCGGCCGTCATGAAATCCTACATTCAGCACGAGGAGTGGGAAGTCAGGGAGTCAGCACTGAGCTTGCTGCTGAGCTGTACTAATGTCGCTTTTGTTAGTGAGTAACATTTTAATTAATCTTCTTCTCTAAGTGCCTCTCCAATAATGAAGGTTGGCGGTCAGCTTCTTGAAGTCGTTTTTGTCCAGCGCGAGTCTGAACTGCTGTTTACTCCATCAAATTCTCGACCGAGCCACGACTTTTTGCAATGTGTATGTATACGAACTTACTATTACAAAAACAATGTATGAAGGACCGAAAATCAGCTTACCAAGTATAAATTATGGCATACAATACGTAGCTAGTATTCGATAGATTAATGTAACCTTTTTCTATCCATTACTAGCTAGTAGCTACGTATAATACTTTGCGTCAAAACGTGTGCTTAGTATACAGAAGCCCTTTAGTACCTTTGCCCGTTCAAGGCAGTCTTCACTAAATCAATAAACAAGTAAATTATGCATGCAAACACATTACACCATATGCAATTTACAATTTAGACATCGGTTCTTGACATTTTGCTTTATACGCATTTGTTTTGTAGGCAGCCTCATCATAAAAGGTATTACGACCCAAGTAATCCTAATCCTGCGCTTTTCAAGGTCAGAATAAATAGGTATCTTCTAAGTCTGCGTGCTTCATGTTCGGCCACATCGTCGCTTGACTTATTCGCATTAAAAAAAAAATATTCCACGTTTCAGAGTACGTGCCCCTCCAGAAGCTGATATCTGAGAACGGGCTGATCGTCCTGGCGGCGCACGCCGCCTTCTCCGACGCGGAGTACTATGTGCGGAGCACGGCATTGCGCTGCCTCGCCTCCGCCACCAGGATCGAGGGCATCTGGCGGGAGCTGCTCGCGGCCAACGCGCAAAATATTTTTGTGAGTGATATTTGGCTTAGATATGACGAGTGATGGAGATGAATGGAAGAAGTGTAAATACTGTACCGACCCCACGTAGGTGGGATAAAGGTAGGCAGATGATGAAAAAGATGATAAAGGAACTAAACTATGAAGTAACATGAAGACTTGAAGAGCAAACATGTCACCATCATCATAATATCAGTCCCCTGCTGAACACAGGCCTCTTTTAAAGAACGCCACATGACACATAGTCTGCCTTACCGCTCCACATGCCACTAGCCTTACGCAGGTCGTACAAGACCTACTTCATGGCAATTACTACAGTCCATAATCTATATTATAATCTTTTGAGCGCCAAAAAAAAACATTATTCAAGACTAACTATAATTTATACTTTCGTTACAGAAGCAGCTAATTTACTTGCTGAGGTACTCCACTGAAGGCATAGTCAGGAAAGAAGTGGCAAACGTTCTCGTCCAGGTCTACATCAACCAGAAAACTTCCCCGCAGTTCGAGAGAGCGATGTACACCCTTATGTCCTCGGCTGCTTTAGACGACCTGCACTGGGAAGTGCAGATAGCAGCCCTAGCCTTCTGGCAACACGTAATTAAGAAGCATCTCAGTGACAAAGGAATGATCGACGGAAAATTCCCGAAGGTCACATTCTCGAAAGAAAAGAGAAAGATCGTAGTACTAGACGAGAAAGAAGTCAAGAAACAGCTGACGAGCATACTGAACGATTTGTCCGAAGTCGGGTGTCTCACAGTCTTGCACGGATGCCTCAGTGAAGAGTCTCATACCGAAGTGATGTCGATAGCCAACTGCATGTCTATGAAGTTATTGAACATTTTAAATTACCACTGCTTTGATAAATGTCCAGAAACTCCAAGGCAGCCCGTGGTAGAACAGATGGATCAAGAAGCAAAAGAGAGCCCAGATGAAGACATGGTCTTAGATTTATCTTTCGTCCTGGACACTGAAGCGCGGAGAGAGCAAATTATAGACGAAATAGTTAACACTAAACTGGGGGATCTTATAATGAATCTAAACGACAAGTACAATGTTAACGCTATAGATATAGACACGCCGCCGATGCTAATACCGCCTAAAAAACTAAGTATACATCCCAATAAGTTCTTAGAAGACTTTAAAAAGAATGACTATGTGAATTTAATTCAAAGTAAAAACAATTGGTGCGTTGATAACCAGACTTTAGATGTGCTTTTAGACGAAATATTGGAAAGATAGTTTCCATTATTCCTTATGACTGAAGTGAAAAGTGTAGTGTGCATTTTGACCTTGATCTCTAGACTTGAATAAATTAGTTTATTAATTATTTCCTGTGTCATTAAAACAACCAAGAAACAAAAATAACGTGTATTGAAGAATCTCAACATGACTAAGTAGGTATACTTACAAAAAAATCTCAGTACAATTTCAGTAACAATCTAGCGCGTTGACCTCCTCATTGTCTTCGTAAATGCCGAGAACATCGTCGAGAAGTGACGCCGTGCTCCTGATCCCATCGTTCCATTTCTTCTTCTCATCTGCAACCGCTTTAAAGTCCTTACTTTTAACGTGATTGATGAAGAGGTATGGGGAAGCAGCCTTCGTTATTTGAACCTTTGGTTTGATGGGTTCCTCTTGTTTGACGCTCTGTAACGTCATATGCCTTTCGTATATGCTAGCTAAAAGGTTTACGTCATCAGAGTTCAGAATTCCTTCAATGACGTTATCCGAGGAACTGCTCTCTACGCTTTCATCAGTCATCATGAAATCATCTTTCTCTTCCTTTATATGGCACATGACGTCGTCTACGGTTTCCGTGACTCCCGGTTTAGGTTTCAAGCATTCATGGACTTTGTATTTATAAATGATATCGAGTAGTTCTTGCGACACTATGATAGCACAGTCTAGGACTTCTACTTCGGTGTCTTCGTCGAGGAGTTTGATGAAAACTGTCAATAGCCCGATAGCAGATAGCTCGTCCAGTGTTTTCATCAGTCTTTTCTGTATTTCCGCTTCATTTAGAGTCACAATCTTTCTGCTTTCTCTCGAGAAAGTGACGGGAGGGAATGTTCCGTCCAGCATTCCTTGGTCTGTGAGGAGGCATTGGATGACAGTCTTCCAGAACTTCAGAGCACTTATCTGTACTTCCCAGTGGAAATCTGTGAGGGCTGAAGACAGCATGTGCTCATAGAGGTTCTGCTTGAAATGCGCAGAAATTTTCAAGTTTTGGTATAGTTCGCAGAGCACGTTGCAGGCTTCTTTCCTGACGATGCCCTCTTGGTTGGTACGAAGCACTGCTATCAGCTGGTCCTGGAAAGATTAATGAGTTCAACTTTAATATGATTTTTTTCATTTGTATACTTTAAGTAAGTTAAAATAAACCTTCACCATCATTATCAAAATAAACCTTAGATTTATACTTTTACTTTGACCATAACAATTTGCGTTTGTTACCCTGGTACATAAGAGTACAGTTCCCAATTTTAAACCTCCACAACAAAGTTTGCTCTATCTCGTTCCCTCTCTTGTTGTTCGTGTAGTGCCTATTCTTACTATTTAAACTTGAATAGATGCCTCCTTTCCTTACCTGTATCGTTGGATACTGAATCTTCAAGTTCTCCCATATATTGCTGATCTTGCTGGCAGCGCCGAGACATTTCAACGCTGTCACTTGGACATAAGGTTCAAAGTCGTTGAACGCGATGGCTGCGGCGACGTTGGTCAGATTGTTGTCCAAGATCTGCCTCTGGAACGGGGGGAACTCTGGAAAGGATAATGGTAGTGCATTATTATTAATGTCAAGATATTCGATTTTTATTTGTTTGTAAAAACAAAAAGAGTTTTTGTTGTAAGTTAGTCGTGTTAGCCGAATTAGCTGCGGCCCGCTGTTTTACCCGCTACTTTGAAAGAATCGTTGACTTTTTCGTAATAAAACTGTAGTCCATAGTGCCCTGTAGACTTACATCCAGAAAATAAGCTAGATTAAAAAAAAAACAAACAGTCGAATTGAGAACCGTCTCCGTTTTGGAAGCCTGTTAAAAAGACACGTGATCAATGGCGTTTTCTGGTGTCGGAGGCCAAGATCTACTTTGGATCGCTGCGCCTGAGAAGTACCTATAAGTAAATCAAAAATACTCACTGACGTACGATATCTCCGTGCAAACCAGCAGCAGTTCTAGCGCCGAGTCCCTCACCTCCCAGGACAGGTCGTGCAGCTTCATGTAGATGAGTTTCCCGATGTGGTCCATGGCGGAGCCCGGCTTCGACTCCAGGAGGAGCGAGAGGTTCGGCGGGAGGAACTTGCGGACTGTTACCGTGATGGTGTTTAGCGCGGCTACGACGAACTAGAAATGAGAAATAAAAAAATTCTAAAATATTTGAAAAACAAGCTTTTATTGTATTGTCATCAGAGTTAGTCGGGTACCTAGTAGTTCAAAATTCAGTTGTAAAATTTGGGCTACACGGCACGGCAAGTTAATAAAAGTTCGTAAAAATTAGAATTCAAAAGCCTAGAACAAGAATTCAAAAACAAACTTAGGGCAAAAATAAAAAGTAGGTTAGTAGGTTTGTATAGACCAAGTCGCTTTGGTGTCAGTTTTAAGCCACCTGAAGAAACTGAAGGCCTCTGACTTGGCGGCTGTTATCATAAGAAACAACTAAGAATTTAACTTGCCATCCGAATCACAGTAGTTACAAATGTTGTTATAACCAACCGACTGACCAGATCTGACTGATCATCGGTGATAGAGTACAAACACCTAGTCGAATAACGCTACAAGCGCTACAGCCTACAGCTAATGTAAGGCTTAAAATAACTTGCCTTAGTGGTCAGATTCGATCTTTGCAGTATATTATACACGACTGTATACAGACATAACACTTCTATGCTCTCGTGCCAGTTGATATTGTGGTTCTTCACGAGACACAGCACCGTCTCCATGACGTACGTCATGACCAGCACCTTGTCGTGGTCGTCCTCGTAGTGGTGCACCCCCGGCTGGATCTTCGCCACGCCGAAGTCGTCTATAGGATCGTACTCCCGAAGGATATAGAACAGCGCTTGGAAGACTATGTTCGCTTGCTCGTTGTGGAGGTGGTTCTTCCAGCACGATAGTTTCTTCACGCTCTGCACGATGAGCTGCATGGTGTCCAGCTCTTCCAGCAGGGACCGCAGCGAGTAGGCCGCTTTCGCCGTGTGCTCGCAGGACGAGTTCAGGAGCCTCACTATGTAGTCTTGCAACATTTCGTCCGTGTTCGCGTCGGCTTTGCCCATCCTCACGAACACTATCAGCGGCACGAGGCACATGAACAGCATCTGGTTCCGCAGCACCAGCTTCCTCTCCTCGGTCACCCAGATGACTGTCTCCTTGTCCTTGCACACTTTGTAACAGATCAGGTTGCAAGCGGTGCAGAAAGACAGAGCCAGTGATGCGTTGCGGCGCTGCACCAGGAACTGGATGACGTTGAAGTATGTCACGCTTAGCTCCACGAAATCGTCGTACGTGAATTTGACTCCCGGCTTGGCCGGTTTGTTCAGGAAAATTTTAGCAAACACGAACCAGAAAATAAGTTTCGAGAGAAGCAGGCAGCTCTCCTCCCTGCGCATCCGGTCGAAAACGACGTACAGGTGCGTGTTGATTTTTAGGTCTCTGACTAGCGTGTCCAGGAGAATGCTGTATTTGTCGATCCTATGTTCCGTAGTGACTACGGCTAAAAGAATGTGTAGCGTGGGATCTAAACATTTTGCAAGTTCATCCTCTTCCTCGCTCGATAGGCATTCGATGTTCAAGAAGTCATACTGCTCGAAAATTTTAAGAACGAAAGCGAGAACTACCCTGATGTTCGTCTGATCGCCGAGGTCGTTCAATCTCCACAGGAACGCAGACCCAAACGAGTAGGTCTGTCGGACGACGAACACGGTTTGTTTTTCATTGCATAAACTCAGTATCTCTTTCCAAACGCCTGTCTCCAGAAGCCAGGATATACCAGAATTGTGTTTGACTATACTTAAAGCGACTTCCATGGCTGCGACTCTCAGGCTGGGGTTAACTTTCGGTGAGCTGATTTCTTTAAATAACTTCAGTATATGTGTGCCTTGCTTGTAGAATATCTTGGTGAAATGGAGCTCTTTGGAGGACACGAGGGCGAGGAACCTCGTCAGAAACACTTGGACAGTGACGTGCGCGTTGTCCACGTGGTCCCAGGCTTCGCAGACCAAGTCTGACACTATAGGCATCGTGCATAGCACGGACAGCTCTGGAACAATAAAAATTACATCAATGTATGATGTACCTTAGATATTTGACCAGTTGTGTAGAGTCAAAGAGCTAGGAGATAAATAAATTGCTGATAATACTAATAATAGCCAGCAGAGTTCGTTAATTGGGTGAGAGATAAGCGACACCTCGTCCACCTCACCTCCTAAAAGCCCGTGCAAGCAAAAGCGATCGGGTCATGCTACACAAACCTTGTGTTTACATTAAAATCATCGTTTCCTTACTCAGCAGCAGTGTAAATAAACTTTGCCTAGTCATTTTGGGATTTCAACTTAGCAGAAACTGACAGTGTAATGAAATTCACATGACGGGTGCGGCGTATCAATAGATCTATTGTGATTATTCTAAGTTCTAACGGCAACCATGATTTGCCCATTTTGTGTCTACAAACTGACTGACTCTTTTGTAGAGGTGTTGAAATTAGAGAATGCTAATTTTCAACTGGAGGCTATCACTATAGTTTTAAAATACGATGTAAAATTGTTTACTAAAATTGATCGCACACTTAGCACTGTCCCTACTAAGAGTCAGAAGGCTTTTAGTATATTACTTACGTTAAAACCCGACATCCTAAGGTAGGGATCGCGAACCAATGGCTAAATATTTTAGACACGCCATCACCCAATTATCACTAGGCACAAATATGTAACGGTACGTCTAAAATTTTTTTTGGAAATATTTGACCAATGATTCTTTCGCCACCTGTCTTAAGGTATCCGGATAGTGATTGTAGTATTATTAATTGTTATGTATTGTTCATTGGAAATGTAGCGTCTAAACGGCTAGGTAAATTTTGAAGTGCGGGGTGGCAGTGTTTTCAGTTAGGGTTGTTGCTTGCCTTTTAATAATATTACTTGTTGCGTAACACGCTGCGTGATTATCGACAAGTCTGTTAGTTTGTTTTACCTACGGCACACACTGCATTATCTAATCTATGTTATCTAGTATTTCTGTACAAAACATACTAACTACTTTCCCGAATCTGTTTTTTGAATGGCGTATTACCTTTGTTTAAGCTTTGATTATATCTACTAGATCTTAAGAGCCACAATATATGACTACAGAAACTGTGGAGTACTACAGGGAAGCAACTTTGTTCCGGTGTTATTCCTTGACTATGCTATAGATATAACAGAGCATTGGTTTCTCCTTTAGATTTAGATTTATTTTGATTTATATACAATTATACATACAGCCATGTGATATTTTAGTGACGCCATTCGTTTATTTGTAAAGCCATTCAAATGTCGGATACTGGGCGATAAGAGCGGTATCGCCTCATGTACGATCACATAAATGATGATTCACTGTGGAGCCGGTTTAGAATACAGCTAAGGTATCCCCTAGCGGTCGTAAAAGGCGACTAAAGAGCAGCCCTTGGGTTCGTGTGTGATCAGATTTTGGGATGTGATCACCTGTTCAAGTGTTCAAATGAGTTTAGGAAAAACAACGGCGCAGTGGGGCCCGCATTATTATGGGGTGGGAGAAGAAATTAGTGTCCCAAGAACTATGCCCCAGGCAACGTGCTAGGGGGGTCTAGCGTCCTGTGCCTCCGTCAAACACAGAGGTCGATCGCCGAGGAAGATTTCCCCCAACATCAAAAAACGTGTTTAATGATAACTGTATAAGGCGCTCCGGAGTTTCAGCAAAGCAACTGTTGATAAGAGTGATAAATAAACAATTCTATACACAACTACACCACCAGTCTAATCGTACTCTTCACGACGATGATTGCCATTTTTTTTAATACAGTTTCCGGAACTTGATACTTAGATAGACATGTTATTTTATCGAAAAATAAATAAAAGCAGTTCCAGAAATTCGACTAGGGACTGACAAATACGATTCAAGAAACAGGGAAATGAAACGGACTAAACTCGTGGTTGTCTTTTTTACTCTTAAACATTTCGTACCTATGAGTAGAGTAGTTATCTTTTTTATAAATATTTTCTTGCTTTTAGATTTAGACACTACAAGACAATGTACTTAACTTTTTATAAAAGATCTGTTAATAGTTATTGATTTAAGCGCAAACACATTTTACGAAAATGGGCAAACAGTAAAAAAAGGCGCGTACGTGACTAAGCATCAGGCCTCTTTATTTAGCTATATGTATTTGATTTTTAAACTTTTTGTCTCGTTTTTGAATACCTATATTCATTTTTAACCGACTTCAAAAAAGGAGGAGGTTCTCAATTCGACTAGGTATATGTTTTTCTTTATGTTTGTTACCTCATAACTTTTGACTGGGTGAATCGATTTTGATGATTCTTTTTTATTAGAAAGCTGACGCTTCCCATTTGGTCCCATTTCAATTTAGTCCCGTTCTGATAATGGTATCCATGAGAAAACCATACAAGTCTTAAATTTGCATTAGGTACGTGCGCGACAAATAGAGGAATAACTCAATAGTCAGTCTCTTGAGCCGGTTTTTTTTTTTGTAAAAATAATTATTCACAGCTACATTGATGCTACTAGTACTGATACTACTGGTAGTAAGGCGGGTAGTAACACGATAAGGAAGGGAAAAATGTAATCAATAGAAGACGTGACGTTGTTGCTTTGAGTCACAAAACGTAGTGGTAGGGCTCTTTTGCAGAGCCCGCCTGGGGAAGTACCACACCTTTGCCAGTTATTCCACCGCCAAGCAGTAATGTGCAAACATTACTGTGTTCCGGTTGGAAGGGCATTGTTTCCAGTGAAATTACAGGGCAAATAGGAGATTAAACAACTTATATCTCAGGGTGACGAGCGCAGTGCTGTGCCGTGCAGGGGCTTGAATTATGCGAGTTCAAAATTCTGGGTGGCGCAGACCTGTTATGGGCAAACGTGACGTTTAACATCAGGCGAGCGATTTACTCGTCTCGTCACTCAATTACATAAAAAAAAAAAAAAAAAAAAAAAAAAAAAAAAAAAAAAAAAAAAAAACGTAGTATCCATTTCTACGTTTCTGCTTGATACAGCCAGGAAATGGAACAGACTGCCAGCTTCCTTGTTTCCTGAGAGCACTGACATCAAAGCCAGAGAGACTTGGGCTTTTCAAAGACAGAGTGAATAGGTTTCTTCGAAATCTGTGTATATTTGACCAAATCGTCCCTTGTCAATAGTTAAGGCGTTGGTCAAACACAGACTTATTTGCGATTGAAAAATAAATAAAAACTGGCTTGGCTCAGATGACAAGGATAGAGCGACGTCTGTCTCCAGTCTGTAGTCATGCTAGTTTAAACACGTCACTTCAATACCTGTGTGAACTTGGCACCCGACCTTGGATTTTTTAATTTTTTTTTTTGTTTTTCTAGAGATTTAGGTATGTAGTGGATTGTAGTGAAACTATTTTCGTTTGTAGTTATTCCAAAAAAATAAAAAAAAATAAATAAAAAAATAAAAAAAATCTCCGCACCCGAGTTTGGAAAAATCGATTTTTTCCAACTGTTTCTGAAAGATATACATTAGTAGTGGATTGTAGTGAAATTAGTTTTTTTTGTAGTAGAAAGGAAAAATTAAAAAAAATATTTTATAATTTTGAATATTTTTCCAATTTGATTTTTTTACTTTAAATATGTTTCATGGCATGTACCATTACAACAAAAGACAAAATAAGCTGAGGAGGACTCGTAGAGGTTTGTAGTGAACGAATTTTCGTTTGTAGTAAAATGCTTTTTTTTTTAAAAACAAAAAACCGTTTTTTGGGCGTGTCTTGTAGAATAATTCGCGCCCAAATAAACTTTGAGTTACTACAAACGCCGAAATAGACTGGTGAGGACTCGTAGAGGTTTGTAGTGAACGAATTTTCGTTTGTAGTAAAATACTTTTTTTTTTAAAAACAAAAAACCGTTTTTTGGGCGTGTCTTGTAGAATAATTCGCGCCCAAATAAACTTTGAGTTACTACAAACGTCGAAATAGACTGGGGGGGACTCGTAGAGGTTTGTAGTGAACGAATTTTCGTTTGTAGTAAAATACTTTTTTTTTTAAAAACAGAAAACCGTTTTCGGGCGTGTCTTGTAGAATAATTCGCGCCCAAATAAACTTTGAGTTACTACAAACGCCGAAATAGACTGGGGAGGACTCGTAGAGGTTTGTAGTGAACGAATTTTCGTTTGTAGTAAAATACTTTTTTTTTTTAAAACAAAAAACCGTTTTTTGGGCGTGTCTTGTAGAATAATTCGCGCCCAAATAAACTTTGAGTTACTACAAACGTCGAAATAGACTGGGGGGGACTCGTAGAGGTTTGTAGTGAACGAATTTTCGTTTGTAGTAAAATACTTTTTTTTTAAAAACAGAAAACCGTTTTCGGGCGTGTCTTGTAGAATAATTCGCGCCCAAATAAACTTTGAGTTACTACAAACGCCGAAATAGACTGGGGAGGACTCGTAGAGGTTTGTAGTGAACGAATTTTCGTTTGTAGTAAAATACTTTTTTTTTAAAAAACAAAAAACCGTTTTTTGGGCTTGTCTTGTAGAATAATTCGCGCCCAAATAAACTTTGAGTTACTACAAACGTCGAAATAGACTGGGGGGGACTCGTAGAGGTTTGTAGTGAACGAACTTTCGTTTGTAGTAAAATACTTTTTTTTTTAAAAACAAAAAACCGTTTTCGGGCTTGTCTTGTAGAATAATTCGCGCCCAAATAAACTTTGAGTTACTACAAACGTCGAAATAGACTGGGGGGGACTCGTAGAGGTTTGTAGTGAACGAATTTTCGTTTGTAGTAAAATACTTTTTTTTTTAAAAACAAAAAACCGTTTTTTGGGCGTGTCTTGTAGAATAATTCGCGCCCAAATAAACTTTGAGTTACTACAAACGTCGAAATAGACTGGGGGGGACTCGTAGAGGTTTGTAGTGAACGAATTTTCGTTTGTAGTAAAATACTTTTTTTTTTAAAAACAAAAAACCGTTTTTTGGGCGTGTCTTGTAGAATAATTCGCGCCCAAATAAACTTTGAGTTACTACAAACGTCGAAATAGACTGGGGGGGACTCGTAGAGGTTTGTAGTGAACGAATTTTCGTTTGTAGTAAAATACTTTTTTTTTTAAAAACAAAAAACCGTTCTTGGGCGTGTCTTGTAGAATAATTCGCGCCCAAATAAACTTTGAGTTACTACAAACGTCGAAATAGACTGGGGGGGACTCGTAGAGGTTTGTAGTGAACGAATTTTCGTTTGTAGTAAAATACTTTTTTTTTTAAAAACAAAAAACCGTTTTCGGGCTTGTCTTGTAGAATAATTCGCGCCCAAATAAACTTTGAGTTACTACAAACGTCGAAATAGACTGGGGGGGACTCGTAGAGGTTTATAGTGAACGAATTTTCGTTTGTAGTAAAATACTTTTTTTTTTAAAAACAAAAAACCGTTTTCGGGCTTGTCTTGTAGAATAATTCGCGCCCAAATAAACTTTGAGTTACTACAAACGTCGAAATAGACTGGGGGGGACTCGTAGAGGTTTGTAGTGAACGAATTTTCGTTTGTAGTAAAATACTTTTTTTTTTAAAAACAAAAAACCGTTTTTTGGGCGTGTCTTGTAGAATAATTCGCGCCCAAATAAACTTTGAGTTACTACAAACGTCGAAATAGACTGGGGGGGACTCGTAGAGGTTTGTAGTGAACGAATTTTCGTTTGTAGTAAAATACTTTTTTTTTAAAAAACAAAAAACCGTTTTTTGGGCTTGTCTTGTAGAATAATTCGCGCCCAAATAAACTTTGAGTTACTACAAACGTCGAAATAGACTGGGGGGGACTCGTAGAGGTTTGTAGTGAACGAATTTTCGTTTGTAGTAAAATACTTTTTTTTTTAAAAACAAAAAACCGTTTTTTGGGCGTGTCTTGTAGAATAATTCGCGCCCAAATAAACTTTGAGTTACTACAAACGTCGAAATAGACTGGGGGGGACTCGTAGAGGTTTGTAGTGAACGAATTTTCGTTTGTAGTAAAATCTTTTTTTTTTTAAAAACAAAAAACCGTTCTTGGGCGTGTCTTGTAGAATAATTCGCGCCCAAATAAACTTTGAGTTACTACAAACGTCGAAATAGACTGGGGGGGACTCGTAGAGGTTTGTAGTGAACGAATTTTCGTTTGTAGTAAAATACTTTTTTTTTTAAAAACAAAAAACCGTTTTCGGGCTTGTCTTGTAGAATAATTCGCGCCCAAATAAACTTTGAGTTACTACAAACGTCGAAATAGACTGGGGGGGACTCGTAGAGGTTTGTAGTGAACGAATTTTCGTTTGTAGTAAAATACTTTTTTTTTTAAAAACAAAAAACCGTTTTTTGGGCGTGTCTTGTAGAATAATTCGCGCCCAAATAAACTTTGAGTTACTACAAACGTCGAAATAGACTGGAGGGGACTCGTAGAGGTTTGTAGTGAACGAATTTTCGTTTGTAGTAAAATACTTTTTTTTTTAAAAACAAAAAACCGTTTTTTGGGCGTGTCTTGTAGAATAATTCGCGCCCAAATAAACTTTGAGTTACTACAAACGTCGAAATAGACTGGGGGGGACTCGTAGAGGTTTGTAGTGAACGAATTTTCGTTTGTAGTAAAATACTTTTTTTTTTAAAAACAAAAAACCGTTTTTTGGGCGTGTCTTGTAGAATAATTCGCGCCCAAATAAACTTTGAGTTACTACAAACGTCGAAATAGACTGGGGGGGACTCGTAGAGGTTTGTAGTGAACGAATTTTCGTTTGTAGTAAAATACTTTTTTTTTTAAAAACAAAAAACCGTTTTCGGGCTTGTCTTGTAGAATAATTCGCGCCCAAATAAACTTTGAGTTACTACAAACGTCGAAATAGACTGGGGGGGACTCGTAGAGGTTTGTAGTGAACGAATTTTCGTTTGTAGTAAAATACTTTTTTTTTTAAAAACAAAAAACCGTTTTTTGGGCGTGTCTTGTAGAATAATTCGCGCCCAAATAAACTTTGAGTTACTACAAACGTCGAAATAGACTGGGGGGGACTCGTAGAGGTTTGTAGTGAACGAATTTTCGTTTGTAGTAAAATACTTTTTTTTTTAAAAACAGAAAACCGTTTTCGGGCGTGTCTTGTAGAATAATTCGCGCCCAAATAAACTTTGAGTTACTACAAATGCCGAAATAGACTGGGGAAGACTCGTAGAGGTTTGTAGTGAACGAATTTTCGTTTGTAGTAAAATACTTTTTTTTTTAAAAACAAAAAACCGTTTTTTGGGCGTGTCTTGTAGAATAATTCGCGCCCAAATAAACTTTGAGTTACTACAAACGTCGAAATAGACTGGGGGGGACTCGTAGAGGTTTGTAGTGAACGAATTTTCGTTTGTAGTAAAATACTTTTTTTTTTAAAAACAAAAAACCGTTTTTTGGGCGTGTCTTGTAGAATAATTCGCGCCCAAATAAACTTTGAGTTACTACAAACGTCGAAATAGACTGGGGGGGACTCGTAGAGGTTTGTAGTGAACGAATTTTCGTTTGTAGTAAAATACTTTTTTTTTTAAAAACAAAAAACCGTTTTCGGGCTTGTCTTGTAGAATAATTCGCGCCCAAATAAACTTTGAGTTACTACAAACGTCGAAATAGACTGGGGGGGACTCGTAGAGGTTTGTAGTGAACGAATTTTCGTTTGTAGTAAAATACTTTTTTTTTTAAAAACAAAAAACCGTTTTTTGGGCGTGTCTTGTAGAATAATTTGCGCCCAAATAAACTTTGAGTTACTACAAACGTCGAAATAGACTGGGGGGGACTCGTAGAGGTTTGTAGTGAACGAATTTTCGTTTGTAGTAAAATACTTTTTTTTTTAAAAACAAAAAACCGTTTTTTGGGCGTGTCTTGTAGAATAATTCGCGCCCAAATAAACTTTGAGTTACTACAAACGTCGAAATAGACTGGGGGGGACTCGTAGAGGTTTGTAGTGAACGAATTTTCGTTTGTAGTAAAATCCTTTTTTTTTTAAAAACAAAAAACCGTTTTCGGGCTTGTCTTGTAGAATAATTCGCGCCCAAATAAACTTTGAGTTACTACAAACGCCGAAATAGACTGGGGAGGACTCGTAGAGGTTTGTAGTGAACGAATTTTCGTTTGTAGTAAAATACTTTTTTTTTTTAAAACAAAAAACCGTTTTTTGGGCGTGTCTTGTAGAAGAATTCGCGCCCAAATAAACTTTGAGTTACTACAAACGTCGAAATAGACTGGGGGGGACTCGTAGAGGTTTATAGTGAACGAATTTTCGTTTGTAGTAAAATACTTTTTTTTTTAAAAACCAAAAACCGTTTTTTGGGCGTGTCTTGTAGAATAATTCGCGCCCAAATAAACTTTGAGTTACTACAAACGTCGAAATAGACTGGGGGGGGGGACTCGTAGAGGTTTGTAGTGAACGAATTTTCGTTTGTAGTAAAATCTTTTTTTTTTTAAAAACAAAAAACCGTTTTCGGGCTTGTCTTGTAGAATAATTCGCGCCCAAATAAACTTTGAGTTACTACAAACGCCGAAATAGACTGGGGAGGACTCGTAGAGGTTTGTAGTGAACGAATTTTCGTTTGTAGTAAAATACTTTTTTTTTTTAAAACAAAAAACCGTTTTTTGGGCGTGTCTTGTAGAATAATTCGCGCCCAAATAAACTTTGAGTTACTACAAACGTCGAAATAGACTGGGGGGGACTCGTAGAGGTTTGTAGTGAACGAATTTTCGTTTGTAGTAAAATACTTTTTTTTTTAAAAACAAAAAACCGTTTTTTGGGCGTGTCTTGTAGAATAATTCGCGCCCAAATAAACTTTGAGTTACTACAAACGCCGAAATAGACTGGGGAGGACTCGTAGAGGTTTGTAGTGAACGAATTTTCGTTTGTAGTAAAATACTTTTTTTTTTAAAAACAAAAAACCGTTTTTGGGCGTGTCTTGTAGAATAATTCGCGCCCAAATAAACTTTGAGTTACTACAAACGCCGAAATAGACTGGGGCGGACTCGTAGAGGTTTGTAGTGAACGAATTTTCGTTTGTAGTAAAATACTTTTTTTTTTAAAAACAAAAAACCGTTTTCGGGCTTGTCTTGTAGAATAATTCGCGCCCAAATAAACTTTGAGTTACTACAAACGTCGAAATAGACTGGGGGGGACTCGTAGAGGTTTGTAGTGAACGAATTTTCGTTTGTAGTAAAATACTTTTTTTTTTAAAAACAAAAAACCGTTTTTTGGGCGTGTCTTGTAGAATAATTCGCGCCCAAATAAACTTTGAGTTACTACAAACGCCGAAATAGACTGGGGAGGACTCGTAGAGGTTTGTAGTGAACGAATTTTCGTTTGTAGTAAAATACTTTTTTTTTTAAAAACAAAAAACCGTTTTTTGGGCGTGTCTTGTAGAATAATTCGCGCCCAAATAAACTTTGAGTTACTACAAACGTCGAAATAGACTGGGGGGGACTCGTAGAGGTTTGTAGTGAACGAATTTTCGTTTGTAGTAAAATACTTTTTTTTTTAAAAACAAAAAACCGTTTTTTGGGCGTGTCTTGTAGAATAATTCGCGCCCAAATAAACTTTGAGTTACTACAAACGTCGAAATAGACTGGGGGGGACTCGTAGAGGTTTGTAGTGAACGAATTTTCGTTTGTAGTAAAATACTTTTCTTTTTAAAAACAGAAAACCGTTTTCGGGCGTGTCTTGTAGAATAATTCGCGCCCAAATAAACTTTGAGTTACTACAAACGCCGAAATAGACTGGGGAGGACTCGTAGAGGTTTGTAGTGAACGAATTTTCGTTTGTAGTAAAATACTTTTTTTTTAAAAAACAAAAAACCGTTTTCGGGCTTGTCTTGTAGAATAATTCGCGCCCAAATAAACTTTGAGTTACTACAAACGTCGAAATAGACTGGGGGGGACTCGTAGAGGTTTGTAGTGAACGAATTTTCGTTTGTAGTAAAATCCTTTTTTTTTTAAAAACAAAAAACCGTTTTCGGGCTTGTCTTGTAGAATAATTCGCGCCCAAATAAACTTTGAGTTACTACAAACGCCGAAATAGACTGGGGAGGACTCGTAGAGGTTTGTAGTGAACGAATTTTCGTTTGTAGTAAAATACTTTTTTTTTTTAAAACAAAAAACCGTTTTTTGGGCGTGTCTTGTAGAATAATTCGCGCCCAAATAAACTTTGAGTTACTACAAACGTCGAAATAGACTGGGGGGGACTCGTAGAGGTTTATAGTGAACGAATTTTCGTTTGTAGTAAAATACTTTTTTTTTTAAAAACAAAAAACCGTTTTTTGGGCGTGTCTTGTAGAATAATTCGCGCCCAAATAAACTTTGAGTTACTACAAACGTCGAAATAGACTGGGGGGGGGACTCGTAGAGGTTTGTAGTGAACGAATTTTCGTTTGTAGTAAAATCTTTTTTTTTTTAAAAACAAAAAACCGTTTTCGGGCTTGTCTTGTAGAATAATTCGCGCCCAAATAAACTTTGAGTTACTACAAACGTCGAAATAGACTGGGGAGGACTCGTAGAGGTTTGTAGTGAACGAATTTTCGTTTGTAGTAAAATACTTTTTTTTTTTAAAACAAAAAACCGTTTTTTGGGCGTGTCTTGTAGAATAATTCGCGCCCAAATAAACTTTGAGTTACTACAAACGTCGAAATAGACTGGGGGGGACTCGTAGAGGTTTGTAGTGAACGAATTTTCGTTTGTAGTAAAATACTTTTTTTTTTAAAAACAAAAAACCGTTTTTTGGGCGTGTCTTGTAGAATAATTCGCGCCCAAATAAACTTTGAGTTACTACAAACGCCGAAATAGACTGGGGAGGACTCGTAGAGGTTTGTAGTGAACGAATTTTCGTTTGTAGTAAAATACTTTTTTTTTTAAAAACAAAAAACCGTTTTTGGGCGTGTCTTGTAGAATAATTCGCGCCCAAATAAACTTTGTATATTAATGGGATCGATAAAACCTACGTTATCCGCCATTTTGTAGCGGCCGCCATCTTGTATTTCAATTTTTTATAGTATATTGTATTCTGCTTGTTGAGCCCTTTCATTTGATACCCATATTGATGGGATCGATAAAACCTACGTTATCCGCCATTTTGTAGCGGCCGCCATCTTGTATTTCAATTTTTTATAGTATATTGTATTCTGCTTGTTGAGCCCTTTCATTTGATACCCATATTGATGGGATTAATAAAACATAAATTATCCGCCATTTTGTAGCGGCGGCCATCTTGAATTTATAATGATAATGAATAAACATAATTGTCTTGTCACCAAAATCCAAAGTGTATACAAAATTTCAGATTAATCGGTTGACAGGAATAGGGTGAAATTTGAATTACTAAATTTGACCCAAGAATAAAAAATAAATAAAACAAACGGGGTGAGCTAAATAAAACCGTTTAAAAATGAAATAAATCAACCCAACATTATTCTATTTTACTTATTTATAAAAACTGCGTTGTTGTGAATTCTAAATGGCACTTTGTCATGCCACCTTGTGTTTATACCTGCATAAGACACTATCATCATTATAGAGCATGTATGTTCAACTAGTTGTGAGAACTTGTGTGGTATAATTGGTGAAGGACACACAAAGCCATAATTCATGATGTGCTAGTTTTTTTTTATACAACGAACTAGACATGCGTTTGACCACAATACTACCCGATGGGAAGCAACAATGTAGTCAAAGATGTAGCATGCTTGCCTGGGAAATACTTATTCACTCTTCTTATAAATAACCCTGGGTTGAACCTTTTCGGCAAGACAGACGCCGGCAATGAGTTCCACACCTCTGCCGCTCGAATTAAAAAGGTGGAATGGAAATGCGTAGTGCGTTTGAACGGAATATCCACTGTGACAGGGTGTCTCGGTTTTGTTACCGTTAACTCACCGTGAGAGAGTTAGTCCAAAGATCTAACGTAACAAGATGTCATGACCAGTTTTACTATGTGCCCAAATTAATTAGTAACCATTGCATAAATTTAAAGGGTTATTACACTACGCGGTATTCAGACAGTCTTAGTACGACTGTCTTAAAATCTAACTAGGCAAGCTCGCTATTACACTGGGCTGAATACCGCATGCTAACTCATTTGCAAAGCGTACGTAGTCGGTGACGGTTGTCGCGCGATGGGAAAACTTTCAAAGCACCAGAAAATCGCCATAGCTCTTGCCGCGTCTATTAATTTAAATACAAAAAAGAAAAGAAAAATAAATATAATATATATATAAAATAATAAAATTCTTTATTGTAATTGGTGCGCATGTTCGTCAACTTCTTTTTTATTGTTTTGACTGTAGCCTTTTCATCGAAGGTTTTATAAATTTCCAACAACACCCGGAATCCTTCAGTACGAAGTGGTTGATTGGAATAATCTTTATGACTTTTCAGCCATAAATATGGCATGTCTCGGTACAAATCAAGAACATTGAAAAGTACTTCTTTTTCTTTAGAACACGCCATGGTGCACGCGGCCACAGCAAACAAACGTACGTCTTTGCTCTGCGGCTGCTGCGCGCTGACTGAACGGTCTAAGCGTGCTAAGTCTTATTACACTACGCGATATTCAGCAAGCAAGCGAGTAAGCACGGCCGAACCCATTCGGTCAGTCTAATTAGACAGGCTAACTTGCTAGCTCTTATTACACTTAGCTAAATCTTAGTAAGACTGTCTGAATACCGCGTAGTGTAATAACCCTTTTAAAGGGTAAGAAAAAGAAGTACTTTTCAATGTTCTTGATTTGTACCGAGACATGCCATATTTATGGCTGAAAAGTCATAAAGATTATTCCAATCAACCACTTCGTACTGAAGGATTCCGGGTGTTGTTGGAAATTTATAAAACCTTCGATGAAAAGGCTACAGTCAAAACAATAAAAAAGAAGTTGACGAACATGCGCACCAATTACAATAAAGAATTTTATTATTTTATATATATATTATATTTATTTTTCTTTTCTTTTTTGTATTTAAATTAATAGACGCGGCAAGAGCTATGGCGATTTTCTGGTGCTTTGAAAGTTTTCCCATCGCGCGACAACCGTCACCGACTACGTACGCTTTGCAAATGAGTTAGCATGCGGTATTCAGCCCAGTGTAATAGCGAGCTTGCCTAGTTAGATTTTAAGACAGTCGTACTAAGACTGTCTGAATACCGCGTAGTGTAATAACCCCTTTACACTACACAGTAAACCCTGCTCTCACTGTTATCAGTCGATGATAAGATTCAGTATTTTGACCCACACGTCAATTATGGAAGCGATTGCGAGTGGCAGCCAGTAGCCATTGAAGTTGAATTGAATTGAATTATGTTTATTATTCATTATCATTATAAATTCAAGATGGCCGCCGCTACAAAATGGCGGATAACGTAGGTTTTATCAATCCCATCAATATGGGTATCAAATGAAAGGGCTCAACAAGCAGAATACAATATACTATAAAAAATTGAAATACAAGATGGCGGCCGCTACAAAATGGCGGATAACGTAGGTTTTATCGATCCCATCAATATGGGTATCAAATGAAAGGGCTCAACAAGCAGAATACAATATACTATAAAAAATTGAAATACAAGATGGCGGCCGCTACAAAATGGCGGATAACGTAGGTTTTATCGATCCCATTAATATGGGTATCAAATGAAAGTGCTCAACCAGTATAATACAATGTACTATATAAAATAAAAATAAAAACTAGAAAATAAAAATAGGTAAAAAAAAATTTTAAGTTAAACGGTTTTATGTTAAAAAAAAACATACATTGCAATGTTTAAGATAAATGTACTAAAAACCAAAAAATAATAAAATAGATACAGTTGTGGGAATTATAAACATATGCATAGACTAGACTAAAATAAAACCGTGGGGCAAGAAAACCGTGGGACGTGCGTGTTTTTTTTAACATAAAACCGTTTAATTATTTCAGATTTTTTTTAAGCATACAATTCTACTAGACTCTTGAAGCCTTTATTTATACCTTTTGTTTGTAATTTCTGGTGTGAACAATAAAGAGTTTATCTATCTATTTCTTTTGAGTTAGTAAAGATAAATCAATTTTGGAACAGAGCCATTGCTTGTTGGAATTTATTTAGATCCTTGTGGGACAGTTTGAATAAAATTGCCAACCAAAAACAATTCAAGATTCTAATGTAACAATATTTAACCACTAAAATTAGATAGCATCTACTAAATCACAAAAAAATGTTCAAGGTGAGGCGTTGTGCCTATTTAGAACATGCTGGGCACAAATTCGATGACTTTCAATATTGTTATCAGCAGACAGACTTGATGTAACGGTCTTACTGTCCTCACGGGGTCATTGTACATTAAAAGCCTTGAAATGGCATCAATTTCATTGACTATCATCACACACACATGTGTCAATTCCATTCTTGTAAAGCAACTGAAATTATTGTTATTTTTTTTACCCTATGATAGGCTTGCGTTTGACCACCATTTCTCCTGATGGTAAGCAATGATGCGATCTATGATGAAACATGCTTGCCTAGATGAAACCGATTCACTCAACACTTGAAGATGCCCACATTATATCTTTCGGGAAACACACCCACTCAGGCAGAGCAATACTAGGCAGTGCTTTGTCATATAAATAACTTGAACTGGGAGATTCAGGCATCCACAAAATTTTAGTTAGTCTGAATAGTACTGACCGAGTATTTGTTTTGTTCTGACAGTGAGAATTAAACTAAAAATAGCTTCTTTGAAATTGGAATCTAGTCTGTAATTATAAACAACAACTCGGCACTATACAATATCATGTTCGCACATCACGCACCAGCAAGGCAGAGAAACAGTGATTCAATAATACATCAGAATGACTTAGCTACTTCGTGAAATGACCAGCCACAACATGATTATAGCCAATTCAAAGTAAAATTTCAGATATTTTTTTTATTAAAATCAGTTGAGCTCTTGGTAAGTACTAAGTCAAAGCAATGAGATGCTATAGTCAATTACAATATTACACTAAAGAGAGCTTTAACAAATATTTTTTAGAAAGATTAGCAAACAACTACTGCATAAAATATTACAGATAAAAACAGCACTCAAATCACTATTCATAGTAGGTACTTGTGGGCAAATTACCCACAAGGCAGGCAGCACTACCTCATTGAATAACAATGCATAATTCCCTGCCCGAGGCAAGCAGCACTTTGGTTGGTTCTTTCTATCAGCTGCTTAGACAGGTCATAGAAGTGTAACCATGTGCTTGGCTCCCAAGGACCTATTTTAATTTTCTCTTAAAGACAGAAATATGTTTCCATCCCTGAGGAATTCATATCAGCAGGTTATGCTTATGAAAACATTATTTATATGTATAGATAAAGGTTAGCACTTTAAAACTGCAAAATAAGAACCTTAAGTATGGAAACAAAACAAGTACAAGAAAACAAATAAGTGCGTATCTGTAAAGTTAATTACCTGGATCTGAGTAGTTGCCGAGTTTATTTATTAAACTATCGGCGTAGTAGTTGTTCATCACATAATTTGGCTCCACTAACTTCGCAAACAATAACTTCAATTTGTTTATAATACGTACTCCTTCCATTGTTACGAACTCGTTAAACGCTGATTTATGAACACTCAATATTTTAATACTAAATTGCTGTCGCACTGGTCCATTATCCAACAGAAATAAATGCACCACAAGTTTCTTACTACGATACGAATGCTAACTGTACAGAAGACTGAAGATCATTAAAAGTATGTATGAGGAAGGCAGTGCGCAGTGTTTCTGTGCAATAATTTAGAACTACCGTATCCAAAGCGCAAAATTACCGTGAGAGCCTAAAATGCCTAAATTCGGTGTTCAATCAAATAAAACCGATGAAGTTTAAAATGTAAGTTGGGCTCGTGCACTGAATTGTTTGTGCCCCTAAAACGATAGAATACATTTTTATTAATTACGTATGATGATATGATCATCATCCACAGCCTTCTCTATCCCACTACGGGTATCCTAGTGCTGAGGATAGGTAAAATTATTTGATGGTAGTAATAGATAATAGCAGTAAATTACACGTTTAACCTTTCACCAAATATTACCGGAGACTATGTTCTACGTTTTGGAAAAATACCATAAATTTACGGTAATTTCTGTGTAAATGTAAACACTGTGAATCTTATTTTCTGTGGATTGTAATGTCAAATATAAAATTGATGTCACTGTCATATTGATTTTGATTCTGTGGTCCATCTTTTGATCCACAGATTAAATATTCATCACCAGTATTACCATTTTCCGTAGACTCTGCATGGAGCTGGTAATTTTTTATTTATTGAGAGATAGTTGCTGACGCTTACTTAATGCGCTACGAGGCGTTTTAAAAATGAGATGTAGTTCCAAAAACTATGCATAATTGCATACACTCACTAAACGAAATGTAAACTACTAAGTCTGTAATGTTAGTTTGTGCATTTTTTTAAATTGAAACTGCTTCTTCTCTCAATGTCCATTTACGGGAATTTTATAGTTTTGCAGCTGACAACACTACCTACATAATATTATTTGTTCACTCATTCACTGTTTCCACCTTGGATGAAAAAATGATCCATGGTTTCCACTCACGTCACGACTTGACAATGACAATGACATCGTCTTGTTCACGAATTGCATTGCCAGTACGGGTATTTTTACCCGATTTCGGGTAATTTTGACCACATATGGGTACTGATCATGAGCTCCATGGCTATGGCTATGTAGGCTATGTATGTAGGTTCCATGTGCGTAACGGTGGCTGCCGGGTATTTTGGGTATTATCGTGGGACAATAACTTCCAAAAAAAGTTTTTCTAACTTGTCCAAAAGCTAGTGAAAGGAACAGAATGGCACGCCGGAAAACAAAACAAATGGAACGCGCTGCATTCTACTTATTTTTTTTTACCAACAACATTAACTGTGTGTGTGAGGCTATTCCATACAAAGATGCTCCTCATTTAAGCTACGTGCGAAAGAGATACACTTAAAACCCCTAGAAACACCATACATATGATAGATTAGGCACTTAACATAGATGTGAAGAACGGAGTGATTGAAGTTTCGAATGAATGACAGGCAAGTGGCTAATTTTTAATATGAATAGAGAATAAAATAATTTGCTTATTGCAACACCAAAAATTCATATACATTTTTCCTTTTATGAAAATAATGAAATGTAGTCCTTTTTATCGCGAATAAAGCGTTTGACCACTAATTCACTAGTTGATAAGCCATTAGGTACTTACGTGGTCGAAGATGAAGCATGACGGCTTTCAATTTTGATCTTGAGAAGCTCTAATTTAGAGCTCTAGACAATTCTTATTATCTAGAAACTGTTTAACGACGTGAACGTAACTGTTTGAGAAACCATCGAAAGTAAACGATGCATCGTAACAGTAGTTTTAAAAAGACGGCAGCCATTTAACCAGCATTAAAAATTTGCGAAACCCACATCAAGAATGACTGAAAAAGTCTTTGAATTTGATTCTTATTCCAATACAGGTTCTAAAATATAATATAACTGACATCATTCATAAGAACATTGGGGTCAGCTGGCAAAATTGGCAGATTTCCAGCCAATGTACGGCAGATTTTTTTTTATAAGATGGTCACACTAAAAGTGATTGTTCTAGAATGCAAGAACAGAACGTTTTCGTTCAGTGATGAGCCAGTGATCAGTCTGTCATACCAGATCAAATTTTATTTTATCCGCAGCGCAACATTAACCACAATTTTGTGCCGCAATTTTATTGAAAATTTGACGTAATTGCATAAAAGTTGTATGTTATCGTAGAAGAGTGCGCGAAGTGCTTAAAAACTTAGTTTATACAAAAAAAAATCCCCAGTGCTATAATTTTGTGCAAGTTGTGTTTGAAATGCCTCTACGTGGAAGAAGTTTCGTAAGTATATCAGTGTAGATTTCCTACTAACACTATTTGTCTATTCGTTAACGCATCATGTGGATCCATGCACGTCTCTAACCGGTCTGGCTCCTGCGACGCTCTCGGCAGATACCTACTCCTAGCGTCCGGCCGCGGCTCACTGGCACACTAACCTGGTAAAAAGTAGCATTTTAGCATTTTCATTAACGTGTAAATATTGCGAGTGCATAGATGAGATTTAGTTTTGCTTGGTCACAGTTGCAGCACATTTCTGGCATATGTCCAAGCGTAGTATCCTTGACTGTGTGTTATCTTGTGGGATTAATGCGGGGATTTAATGCTGGTTGTTGCCATGAGGTCTGATGGAGGGCTCTTCCACAGGGCGGTTGATGCGTGCCTGCTATAACACAAGTGTTCCCGAGTGCCTGCTAACTGCCTGCTTTTGAGGTTAGTTGAAGTTTTGTTTACGTTCTGTCATGGGTATGCCAAGTTTTTGCTTGTGATATGGTTTGTAAGTATTGTTGTACCTATATCTGTTGAAATATAGGGTTACTAAATATAAAACTATTACACATCATAGCTAGCAGAATCAGTATTGTAGTAATAAATCATCAAACCTGATTACTACAATTATAGTAGCCTGTACCTTTAAAAAAACATTTAAGAAAGGTTTATTTAATTTTATGCAATGTAACTATAATGAAGCTCAGAGACACAAGTTATTTAGACAAACAACATGTCTTAATTTTACTATGTACTACCAATCTACAACTGAATAAATTCCATCTCTAATTGTAACAAAACATGCAATTTTCTCATATTTGCTAAAACTTGGCACACTCTATGTATCCATTGTTATATTGTAAATGTTGTTAATTCCATTTAGTATTGTTCAAATAATGTCTGCACTGGTCAATGTTGTTTGTTTCTCAATATTGTCAGAAATACTGTATAATCATGTATTCTATCATTTACTGGTACAAATTAGGTTGAAATTAGACCACCTTCAAGCCTACAGACAGTTGAATGAATTAGTGTAACAATGATCACTTCACACCCTGATAAGCCGGTTAGTTGAAGTATTGTGTGTAAAGGAATATTGAAGCCTATTTCCATCAGTGGAATATTGCGGGCTGAGAAAATAAAGTGGTCCAGAAGAAATGCACAACACACTCTAAATACCCCCAAATCACTGCAGTTATAAAACAGCATCATCCTGAAGTATATCTAAATCAATCACATTGAAATTTTCACTTCTTAAATCTTATCTCATCAAACTGTAGCATACCTAGTCAGTGGCTTAGACTGACTGTCGCTTTCAAGTTAATGTAAGATAAATTAATCATGCATAAATCAACTACCCCTACATACAGTATCGAAACTATAAATGGCATTTTTAATACAAGCAATTTCAAGTCAAAATTTGACCAAAATCATGAGTCAAAATGTGTAGTATCAATTTTATTTGATTTAAAACATGATGAAAAAGTATTTTATTTTAGAATTATTTATTTTCCTACTTATATTAAATAAATATTCGTATTGGTACAATTAAAAAAAATATATTTTGCAGTTTCAATACTGCTCTTGTGTGCAGTTGAAATTATATTTCACTTATGTCAATTCAACAGTGTTAAGTCTATCAGCAAAAAAAAATCCTGGTATCAAACAACTTTAGAAAAAAAGTAAAAATCCAACTCCCCATATTTCACACACCCCCACAAGGATGTGTGAAATTTACCTAACCAATACTCGCCACATATTCTAAATAGAAAGCTACTTTTCAATTACTTCACTCTTGAAAGAGAAAGTGTTAAATCACACACCAAACTTACAAAACGAGAGTTTCGTCAAATTCTTGTGTGTCTCACGAACACATTAAATATGAATAGATACTCCACTCATAAAACTTAATAAGCAATGAAATGCTATAAAAGTGTCATACAAATTTTAAATTTATAATCATAAGCAAGCATCCAATTCCGTTCCAGTGCATTGTTATGTCGATGACATCCTTTCAATTTGATTCATCACAATAGCATATTTATCTAGATCTTAAATTACTTCTGATATATTTTTTCTTTGTAGTAAAAACACATAGGTACATAATGTAATGTTCTATAAATTATCCATAGTTTACTTGGTCTTTTTTGACAGCATTGTGGACTCAAACACTTACAGCTTTATGTCCACCCACACAGCTTACATCAATGACTTTTAGTTTCATTGTAAAAGCTCTAAATGAATCTAGGAAACAAATTTTAGCTATTATATTAACATAAGTGACAGTAGTATCTGTCTTATTGTCTTTCAATTCTAAACAACAAGGTCTTATATTCTTCCCAACAACTTACTAATTACATTGCTGCAGTATTGTGTACAAAAATAATAAACAACAACACAAAGTAATAAGCAGACCATCAATCACGCTGGACCATTCTAGAGTTATGTTATTCAAGTGTCACCATAATCACAGAATAAATAACAGTACACAACAAAAACAATACTTCCCCAGACAGATTAGACTAACATTTGGTATTACATGATGTAATACATAGTTTTATTTGATTACATGATTTAAAAAATTCAGGGTTTGATAAAGGATAGACAGGCAGACACATTTTGTCTAAACATTGAAAAATTTGTGCATCTATTTCTTTTCATCCTGGATAAACGCTAGTATCAAATATTTCTCAGTCCCCCTTGCTCTCGCCGTTTCTATTTTTTGTCCTGTTTCGTTTAAAAAAAAAGATCTCTACCGTTCTCGGCGCTCGATCGCATACAACCTTTGTGGCACGCTCTACCTGAGACAGATAACGTAATAGTCAGTACCTGAGAGACGAGATGTTTCTTCACTTATCTGACCTTGCGGCACGTTTTTCTTAGTAGTGCGCTCGTCGCCCTGCGTCTTGTCATACAAATTCCTATACTGTTGACTTAGCTCATAAGCTCACTGCATTGTTAAAAGGCGTTGTGGTGGATAGTTGGCTCAGTTTCGAAGCCTTGGGAAAATCCGTCTTGCGGATGCAAATATTGCGAATGTGTCCCATTTCATGACGCAACCACTTTAATATTCAGAATTTATGACGAAGAAACTTCGCGAAAATTGCAAGGTTGACCCATATCTGTACTCAGAATGTTCGAGTCTGAAAACTGTTATTTCTCACTTTTGTACAGCGCCGAAGATATTACGTAGGTACATTTATCAGTCCAGGAAATCTTGTCACCAAATTCAACTATTGGAAAATGACAGAACATGACAATGCATTTCTAGAACATGCTCTTCACTGTGTGTTATGTTGCTGTGACGACTGTATGGTCTGCAACAAAACACCAGGTAGTAGTGTAATGAATGAATCGATCATGTCAGCGAGTGTTTTTGGCTCGGCCTGCTCCGTGGGCGGCCCGTAGGTGGCAGCCTCGAATCTATCAAACTGACTACACTTAAAACTGCTGAAATGACTATCCCATACAAGACTTGCGACTTGCAGGCTACAGAACAACCGCCTTATTTGTAAAATTGGCCAAGAGATGGAACTATATTTTTCGTGAGAGACTTTCGGTATTAGGATTTAGGAAAAACGATGGTGGCTCTCCCATTTAATTAACAAATAAGTTGGTCGCTCTGAAGCAGTAAATCACTATTGGCAGTTATTGCCAGTCGTAAATGTATACGCATTAGGCATACATTAGTGTCATTTGTCAATCAGTGATCGCTAATGAATACTGATGAACCGTAGTCTTACATTTTAAGACGATGTACATTGTATATATCTATTAATGGCCATTATGATATTAAATTTATTTCCTCTTAAAAGCAGCTTTAGAATCATACTCGACTTTGTCTTTTCCAGTCAAGTTTATGAGCTGTCAAAGTCATCCGAATCAGCACATTGAGAACACAAAGGCCATGAAAAGCTAATCCAGAACATTCCTGATCCACACAACCCTCACTGGCCTCTTTGATCTAAAATATCTTCTTCCATCCACTTCCGGCCTACCGTCGCGTCGCCGTCGCCAAGATTTTTATATGCACAGCTAGAATGTGCAACTCTACCTAAATTAGTGTTTTCCGGAAAGTACAATATTTGTTTCTTCAAATACAATGTAACCGGGTTTTTCATCATTAAATATCTTAATTTTGACACCATCAATACTCAAAACTTCCGAATAGCTAAACTCTAAAATCAGCGAGTTCTTTATGACAGTCTTCGTGATTAATATTTCTTAAGTACACCTAGCAAGTCGCCAAAATGGATCCCTGCCATAAACCGAGTTTGAAATCACCCAGTAGGTAATCATCGAAACTCTACGGATGTAATTTTGCAACGAAAAGTTTGAAGCCTCAGGGTCTTATTCACACATAAGTTAATCAAGGAAACTAGTAGTTCGCGTATGACGAGTGATGATGAATGGGTTGATTACACGTAACTAGTAGTGACGAGACAGTAAGTAGACACACTCGGCCGAGCAAACAAATCAAGATTCTAGTGACTGTCTCGCTTCGTCATAATGTTTATACAAACCGAGTACTCGGCCGAGAGCACTGTCTCGCCACTTCGTTACGTATACCTAATCCTACTAATATTATAAACGCGAAAGTTTGTGAGTATGTTTGTTGCTCTTTTTTTTTTTCACGCAAAAACGGCTGAACGGATTTACATGAAATTTGGAATGAAGGTTGTTCATGGTCTGGATTAACACAGGCTATTTTTTATCCCGGAAACGCGGGTGAAACAGCGGGGCGCAGCTAGTCAACCCATAGGTCTTCTAGTCTCCACACATTTTCTGTGCAATTTCATACTCGTCACATTTTCGTAGTCAGCTGACAACCATCAATGTTAATGAGTGATTAATCCTCACAAACAATCGCAACTATTGTCGGGCCATTTGCTTCATGTTTCAGGTGCGTCCTGTATAGTATAATCGTAATCAATTAGTGAATAATGCCGACATAATCCGCGGTTGACTCATTCGTTGATACTTTTATGTTTTCAGTTTGTTTGCCAAGCGACGTTTGTACTGTATTGACTATTGAGTTTGATTTCCAACTACATACATTATTATGGAAATATTGTTTTTTTAGTCATTTTCATGTTTCTATAGAAATGGGTTAACACATTTAGTTATTTAGATTATAATGACTGAAAATGTTTACTGTTCACGAATTCCTATGTTCTCCTAGTTCTGACTAGCTAAACGTAAAGAAGTTGCTCTTTCTCTACTCCTGTAACAATTAAATCAATATCATTCTTAGCAACAAAACAGACAAGCGCCTAGTTTCGCAGTTTCATAACTTTCAATTTCTTTTCGCCAACAGCGCGCCTTTGTTCTCATTAGGTCGAACCCAGTTTTCTTGTATTTAGACTGTTCTCACTCACTTACAGCGTAAAATTGGACTTGGCACACTTTGATATTAGTCATACGTGTAGTTTGTTTACCTGTGTTGCTTCAAGCGTTCCTCCAAACTCCGCTCTGGGCCCTATTCTGGCCGGTTTGAGACTATCTCTCTAATAAGTTTCCTATAGAGAGAGAGAGAGACCGGATCTCGAAAGAATTAGAATAAGGGCTACGAACCCTCATCTCGAACCATATGTTTTTACCTAAAGTTTTATTTTGATGTTTTTCATTCCTTAAAAGGGCTAAATGTTATTAACGAGAGTCTTTGGTAAACAAACTAAGCGCATTTATTATTCTTTGTGTAACATTTGATTTGATTCTAAATGGGCCAGCAGTCGCGTGATCTCTAATCTAAAAGATGACATTGCCAAAGAATAGAGATTCCAAGATTCAGTGCAAATTCCTGAAGATCAAGACAGTAAATCACAAACTTGGAACGGATCCGAAACAGCCTATTTCCTCTGCTCCCGATTTATTGGGGTGACCTGAACAATAGGTTTTGGCATTGGTTCTGCTGTACCATTCCCAAAGCCGCTTGAAGTAATTGGCATCTTGAATACTGTTATAGTTTCGTCCAAAAAATAAATAAGGCGCAGTTAATGTGACACCAATATTTTCCCCAAATTCGCCTGATTTCCCAATACTTTCCTTGTCAGCAACACTACCTAATTTTTGTTCACAAACAGGGACCAGGTTTCCATTGCAAATACTGCAATGACTAAGTGCAGTTGGCAGATTCCCGTAACCGCATCAAAGTTATTTTCATAACGTAAGCATTGAATATTGAGAACAACCGTGTTCGGCTTCGAACAGTAAATGAAATTCCTTTAAGAGGTTTGTTTCACAAATGCAAGTCGGGCTTTTGTTTTGATTACAGAAGTTCAAATACCTTTATCTGATACTCGGGTTCGTTGATCAAACGTCTAAAGAACGATTTCTGTTCCTTTCGGACCTGTATAAATATGTATCTTAGCTCTCTGCATTCTACGTCTGTGTCGTCATTATGCAGGTCGTCACTTCGCTTGGCTGCACGCCGTCTTGCACTATGTTTGGTTAATCACGATCTCTACACTAGTACTCGACGACACCTGACATCAATGGATATCAAACAACTGATATTTTTTTTCTTCAAATTTTACTGTACTCTATAAGTACCGGGTTGTCATTTTAGGTTTGTTTCAAGACCTATTAAGCTGTTTTGAAACCATTCTACCATAAGCTCATGGTAAAAATAAAATCTCCAATAATATCGGCTCTTTCGGGTACCATCGTACTTATAGGACCACGATAGATACAGTTAATTCATCCGTGAAGCGTATCGTCTCGGTCGTATAGTGTAGCACACAAAAATATAAGTATTGTATTACTGTCGGTTGTGCGGCTTCTTGTAAATAATAGTTAAAAAAAAACTAAAAAAACACGCTTTTTATAAAAAACCGAACTAAAAAAATAGAAAATAAAATTTTATAAATTTAAATTAAGAATAGGGTTGAAAATTTCAATAAATATAAATTAATAATAGTGTAAATAAATAAATATATGTATTTTATTTTTAAAAAGCGTGGGGTGTTTGGGTCAATAGATATTATATATTTTGTAGATACATTTTGTATTGACAGACATGAGTAGAGTGATTAGCATTTTGATAATATCTTAGAAAGCACCCCACGCTTTTTTAAAAATAAAATACATATATTTATTTATTTACACTATTATTAATTTATATTTATTGAAATTTTCAACCCTATTCTTAATTTAAATTTATAAAATTTTATTTTCTATTTTTTTAGTTCGGTTTTTTATAAAAAGCGTGTTTTTTTAGTTTTTTTTTAACTATTATTTATTTTTCGCTTTTTAGTTCGATTTGCTAACTATTAACCATCCTTAATATGTACAAATGTGTTGGTGTTATCCATTTTTGGCCGTCTGCTCAAGCAAATTAAAAATAAAATTGATGCGTAACAAAAAATATTGAGCAAAAAGATTTGTAGCCGCGTGGTTTCGATCCTCAGACCTCATAAAATAAAATTGATGCGTAACAAAAAATATTGAGCAAAAAGGTTTCTAGCGCGTGGTTTCGATCCAGGGACCTCTGGGTTATGAGCCCAGCACGCTTCCACTGCGCCACTCTGTTCTCTGACACGAATGACGAAATTACCATTTGTAAGTTAAACGGTATTAAAAGTTAAAGAAACTTTATAGAAAAAGCGTGTTAAAAAAATTAATAGTTAAAAAAACTAAAAAACACGATTTGTTTAGTGTATTGTCATCGGTCCTCGATATATCTACAAAGTTTGAAAGAAATCTGACCGTTTAAAGTGGGTCAAAAACGCGCTCAAAGGAGTCGGTTACATACAAACATACAAACATACAAACATACAAACATACAAACATACAGGTGAAGCTAATAAAAGCGTGTTAAAAATACGTCGTTTTCAACCAATCGCATTGTAATTAACACCTCTACTTGAATTTCCTACCATAAATACTTGTTTAGTATGGTGTTTAAAAATCGATATAGAAGTGCTTAACACACATACACACGAACTCGTACTCGTATGTGTACAGTTGTAGGCTCTAATTTGTCTAAACATGCTATATGTTGGTATGTCGATGAGTGAGGTCTTTAATTTTTTTCCGACATTTTTTGCTTGTTTTATTATTCCAGCAAAAAATTGCGAAGTCGACGAGTGATTAAATAGTAATGGTTGTACTTGATGAGTTTTGAATAGCCTTATAAAATGTTTACTGCGGCCCGACGAGCTAGATCTAATGACTGGGGCTGTTCGTCCGATATATCGTGACGTTACATAAGCCTCGCTAATGTAATACATAATAAGTAACGATCTATTGTCCGAGTTGAACCAAAAAATGTAGTCGACATACATGTTTCACTTGTGTTGTTTTGATGATGAAGTCAAAGGTGTTTTTCTATGTAGTCCATCATCCTTCATCGTATTTTTGTTTTGAACGTGTCAAGTTCTTGTTACAAAGATTTTAGGTTTCTGACAATTATCCGACATTTATTTTTCTTTCATTTACACAAGTTTCATTATGGCACAAAAAAATAAAGAACTTTTGAATCACACGAAATTATATACCCATTCTTGTAAAGTTGTGACACTATTGAAAGATTCATTTTTGAAACGCGGCTCGGAAATTCGTTAATAAAACCTAGAGTAAGCTTGCCAGCGTATGCGCAATGAAAGTTGTGTCATGCGCGAGTGTTTACCAGAGTTGGCCTGAAATAAATAACTTCAGTCGACAGTAACGGCGGCGCCGGGCGCCAGACAACAATAAGTCCCTAGTTCTCCCGAATCGAGAGCGAGCGCCGACCGCCGAACACACCCCAGTACCTTTAGTATGAGTTTTGATAGTTTTCGAAAACGATCAAACGTTTCGTAAAGCTCCATAGATTATAATAGTTTCCGCCAGGGGCGCTTTACTGTACTGTATGGAGCCTTACGAAACGTATCGTTTCGTAAACTATCAAAACTCGTACTAAGGGCTGTACCCTTAGTTCGAGTTTTCGAAATTTACATGCATCACAAACTTGCGGTTTAACACTCGTAAATCTGTTATTATTAAGTGAATTCTGAGAATATTGACCGCAATTTGTCCTTTTGTTTTTGAATGGATCCTATTGCTGTTGACCTCTTTTGATCTGAAAATGTGCATCCCGTTATTTATGAGTAATACATTTAATTTTAACTTTAGTTTACTCGCTTTCCTTGTATTATTTTATTCCCCAACAGAAAAGCTTTTATAAAATTGGTTTCTCCATGTTGTAAATCCCGTGAATAAATCAAGGATTACCATAATAAGAATTTTGATAACAAAGCTAATTTTGATATTTATGTCATCAACTTCCAAAGCTTCGAATCTTGCTTTTGACCAGAATATCTTGCCTGAAAAGCTTGCTTTTTCTTCTGGTCTATCGCCAATAGACGTACCTTTTTTTGAGACCATCCAATACTTTGATTTATGAAAAGCGTGGGTTAAAATAGAAACTGTACTTTTAAATGCAAAGTTATCGTACGGATGCAATATAATCATCCGTGTAGAATCACAATTAACCTACCTAATGAAGAATTAACGTGACTAAAGAAACAGCTGTGACGTACACCTACAGTTCGCATGGGCAAGCCTGTGGTGGGGCTTTTATACCTAGCTCATTGTGATGGTAATATTAACGTCATACAAAATGAACGCGTATGTTCACGTGAAGAGAACTACGTAGAAAATTAAGAATTAGGTACAATCAATCCCCGGTCTAGAACCTGATAACCAGATTTATAACAAGAAAAAAAGAACGTGAAAGAAAAAACAAAAAACTGTTAAAATCATTATGAGTATTGCCAGAAACATATCAAAGACGGAATCCAAAACATGGAAAGTCTCATTATCATAGGAAGAGACGTATTGCATAGCCAGAAAAAGAGAGAACGGAAATACCATAGCCGCCTGCTAGAATTCAAACTGCTTAGACAAACAGATATTAGGCTAATTAGTAGAGCTAAATGTAATAACTCGTATCTATTAAAAAATAAAAAAGGTCTTCGGCGTTTGTACGCCGAAGACCTTTATTAATTTTTTCTTAAAATCGATTGGTTCAGCCAATAGAGCGAGTTCAAGGTTACGTGTCAATTACGCGTTACAGGAGCCATAAAGTTGATTAGTGTCGTCTAGTCCGATCAATTCGATACGCTTTGTGGACTACCGGTGCGGTCGAGTCGTTGATATTGTCTTCTCATTTGGCCCATCGAAATGGGAATACTAAATCAACGACTCGTAAAATGGGGTTTAGAAAATTATTAGTTAGTTCTGGATAAAGTATCTTATACCTAATCCATAGCCTTCTTATTCTACCCCTGGGTATAAGCCTGCGCCAATCAGGTGTCGGTTCACTGGTTCAACCGGCACTTTCATAAATATTGTCAATCCATCTCGTTGCCGCACGACCAATGCTTTGTTTGCCATGCCTCGGTTACCGCTAATTCAATTTGATTCAAATTTTTCTTTACCTACTTGTTGATGTGCATAACTATGTATGTTTTGTGCGCTTATTCTCAGTCACAAGATTATTTTCGTCATCTGTGACTCCCTTTGAGGTGGACATAAGAGAAAGAAGGTCAGCAGAACTCGGAGATAATATCGTTTGCTCTATAATATGTATAATCGGCCCGCTAAACAGTAAAACGTTGCCAAGGTTATTAATGTCTTATTGATTTATTGCTTTTAAAACCTTTGCTATGACTTGAATAGTATATAGTTAGTATTTTAATGAATATACCACTACTATGCGAGTAAAAAGGTGCTGGTATCTATTATACCGTCCCGAGTAGCTCTTCGAATAAAATAGTTTGCTTCGCTTCAAATCCTCCGTTTCTTGAACTCGGTTCTGTTCTCTGCAATATTCTTACGAATTTATTTACAAACTTTCTGTCAGCTGTCTGGTGTCTAGCATCGTCGTCTGGTTTGTGCTTCAAGTCATTGAACTGCTGTGAAACACGTGCTCCCATAAGATTTGACAATGCTAGACACTGACGCGATGAATGTTTTATGCAATATATCTACTTGGTACTGAACCTGCTCTGGGGATAAGAAACTCAACGTCTTTATTATACTTTATGTGTATACCTGTTACGATTTCAGTTGATAGATTCACTTTAAAAAATGTGGTAAATCAATACTAAATTATGTTTAATTTTAAATTATCAAAGCAGAAATTTATGTTCAGTTCTTAAAAATGCTGTATAATTTAAAACTGTACACCGAAACGCTGGCTCTTATCATATCTTTATTTTCACATAAAAATGTGGTGACACAATTTCGCATTCGCGTGACATCATTAGCGCAAATCGCATGTAAAGTAAAAATATCGCGAACTGTCACACTCACACGTACCCTGCAGAACTTGATAATTGAGCAAGGTCGTATGAGGTTTGGTCCTAAAATATACAATGATTTGCTAATTCCCCTTTCCACGATGAGAACACACCTGCTTTTCTACGATGGAAATGTTCATGGAATTCGCAATAATTATACCTATTTACATACACCCTTCTCCTGCAACTTCATGGATACTTGATAGATAGATAGATAAACTCTTTATTGCTCACACCATAAATTACAAACAAAAGGATTACTTTTTTTTACACAGTTTATTACACACCAGTTCACACCACAGACTCCACGGTCCGTGAGTTTTAACTATTACAATTTATTTTTTTAACTTTTACAATTTTTTTACAACTTGATAGTCTCTACAAAGACAAACAGACAAATGGACACACCACGAAACATTTCCATACTCCGTGGGATCTAATTTAAATACGTTGATGAACTTCTATTGTAAAAGATTCATCACATTTAACCAAGCTACTGGAATACAAACCTCATTCAATAAACTGGTATTAGTTCATTCATCGGATCATTTATTACCATTAGAGCGGGTCCACTGCAGCCGGTAGGGCTGACTCTACAATATTTGCCCATATTCATACAAGATTTATTCTCCTAGTCTAATCTAATAAATGATTTGGCTTTGGAACGCCTTATTGGGCTTCTTGATAATACGCTCACCTTCTATCAGTGAAGTATGAAAGACAAGGTTTGCATAATGATTTGTTACTTCGCTAATCAGATTAAGGATACTCGGACTGATTCACGCCTTCCTACATAGTGAAGTGTATGTTATAATTACGTTTATGATATTCTTTAGTCGCCGTCTCATATGCTTGTTAATCAGTTGATAACTACTTGTAATTGGCTATCGTATCTGCGTAATTCACTGCAGTATATTTCAATATGTACTTTGACATCTAGGATATCTAAAAGCAAATCACCAGCTCTAGCTTCTAATTGAATGTAGGTAAATAATAAATATGTCAATATTAGTGCTTGCTTACCCGTTTAACACACCAAAAAACTTGTTTTATGTGTAAAATAGATGACATGGTGTATCGTACCTATTTAGCCGTTATTCTTGGTTCATATTTTGCTTCGTTGCTCGCAGCTAGCCCTATCAGCTACAATATTGAGTTGCACCCAGCCCACAATCCAATCGAGCAATAGGAACAATTTGCATTGCCTCCGACAAGGTAGCGTGGGTGGATAATGATTCAACTACCCGTGGGCTGCTCAAGGACTTCCCTTTTACTGCAGCAATGGAGGAAGGTGGATGCACGTGGCCATACGGTGTGTCGCGTCGCCACTCACGCGACGTCACAACACAGATCAGTGTTGTGTGTGATACAATCTGTACATTTTATATTGCGACTCTTAACTAGATGCATGTCTAATTGTCTACTATCCTTACGTTTACTACTTACTTACTAATTAAACAGTATAACCTTGCGGACCCTCAGTATCTATATATATAAAAGTGAAGGTCGTGACTGACTGACACATGTACGCACAGCCTAAACCGCTTAAGCTACAAACGTGAAATTTGGACAAAAGTTTTATATCAAAAAGCGGACGCACACTAAGAAAGGAATTTGCCCAATTCAACCCTTAAGAGGGTGAAAAGGGGTGTTTAAGTTTGTATGAAAATTTTTTTTTTCTTTATGCTACGATTATCAAACTTTGCGAATATACTAAAGTTAAAAAAATAATTGACACCTATTTCAACATTTTTTAAAAATCAACCCCTAAAGGGGTGAAACGGAGCAATAAAGTTTGTATGAAGATTTTTTTTTTAATGCTGTGGTTATGAAACTTTGCAAATATACTAAGCTTAAGAAAATAATTGACACTTATTTTTTTGTTTTTTGAAAATCAACCCCTAAAGGGGTGAAACGGAGTATTGAAGTTTGTATGGAGATTTTTTTTTTGATACTGTGGCTACGAAACTTTGCAGATATACTAAGCTAAAAAAAATAATTGACACTTATTTTTTTGTTTTCTGAAAATCAACCCCTAAAGGGGTTAAACGGAGTGTTGAAGTTTGTATAAAATTATTTTTTTCCTAATACTTCGATTATTTAACTTTGCTATTGTAATAAGCTAAAAAAAATATTAGATACCTGTTTCATTATTTTTTGAAAATCCACCCCTGAAAGGGTTAAACAGATTAAAGTGAATGTCGAGACTGACTGACAGATCAACGCACAGCCTAAACCGCTTAAGCTACAAACGTCAAATTTGGACAAAAGTTTTATATTAAAAAGCGGACGCACACTAAGAAAGGAATTTTTCCAATTCAACCCCTAAGGGGGTGAAAAGGGGTGTTTAAGTTTGTATGAAAAAAATATTTTTCTTAATGCTACGATTACTAAACTTTGCGAATATACTAAAGTTAAAGAAATAATCGACACCTATTTCATCATTTTTGAAAATCAACCCCTAAAGGGGTGAAACGAAGTATTGAAGTTTGTATGGAGATTTTTTATTTGATGCCGTGGTTACGAAACTTTGCAAATATAATAAACTAAAAAAAATAATGGACACTTATTTTTTTGTTTTTTGAAAATCAACCCCTAAAGGGGTTAAACGGAGTGTTGAAGTATGCATGATTTTTTTTTTCCTAATACTACGATTATTTAACATTGCAATTGTACTAAGCTAAAAGAAATATTAGATACCGGTTTCATTATTTTTTGAAAATCAACCCCTAAAAGGGTTAAACAAGTGAATGTCTAGACTGACTGACAGATCAACGCACAGCCTAAACCGCTTAAGCTACAAACGTCAAATTTGGACAAAAGTTTTATATTAAAAAGCGGACGCACACTAAGAAAGGAATTTTTCCAATTCAACCCCTAAGGGGGTGAAAAGGGGTGTTTAAGTTTGTATGAAAAAAATATTTTTCTTAATGCTACGATTACTAAACTTTGCGAATATACTAAAGTTAAAGAAATAATCGACACCTATTTCATCATTTTTGAAAATCAACCCCTAAAGGGGTGAAACGAAGTATTGAAGTTTGTATGGAGATTTTTTATTTGATGCCGTGGTTACGAAACTTTGCAAATATAATAAACTAAAAAAAATAATGGACACTTATTTTTTTGTTTTTTGAAAATCAACCCCTAAAGGGGTTAAACGGAGTGTTGAAGTATGCATGATTTTTTTTTTCCTAATACTACGATTATTTAACATTGCAATTGTACTAAGCTAAAAAAATACTATGTATTTGTTTCATAGTTTTTTTTTAAATCAACCCTTAAAGGGGTGAAACGGGGTATTAAAGTTTGTTTGGAAATTTTTTTTTCTTAATGCTACGATTATTTAACTTTGCAAATGTACTAAACTAAAGAAAATAATAGATACCTGTTTCATTATTTTTGGAAAATCAACCCCTAAAGGGGCGTGGTAAATATAGTACAGAGAGAGAATTGTAATGACTCACTGACAGACAACGCACAGCCTAAACCGCTGGTCGAAGAAATTTGAAATATGGAGGGTGTGTTTGTCTTGATGAGTAAACGTGAACCAAGAAAGATTTCTTTGAAATTCAACCTCTTAGGGGTGAAATAGGGTGTTAAAGTTAGTATGGAGAAGCATTGTTTTTTGACGCCTCGGTATTGAAACTTTACAATAATACGAAGCTTAAAAGAATAACGAACACCAATTTCACCATTTTTGGAAAATCAACCCCTGTGGGGGTGAAATGGCGTGGTAAACATAGTACGGAGAAATAATTTGTTTTGATGCTAACTCAATGAAACTTTACAGATGTACTAAACTTAAAGCAGGTAAACAACATTCTTAAAAAATCTAAAACCTTCGGAAAGTCCAATCCTCGAGGTGGAACTGCTAATTATCTCGAAAACTAAAAACATTTTTACCAAAGCGCTGAGACTAAAAAGTCACCAAAACCTCGGACCTTTCTGGAGCCATTAAAATATCATTAAAAAAATGGCCGCCATACAAACTTTGAGAGCCTATATCTCCGAAACGGTTGAAGATGGGTGGGTGTTTGACTAAATGTCATCGGAGTTAGCTACTTGATGGTGGCGGCGAAAATCCAAATGATTCAAAATGGCCGCCATTTTTCTAAATGATTCGAGGGGGCTGATTTATTTCATCCGGGGGTTTTTTGGGGTCCCTGCTTCAATTTTGTGACGCTTTTTACATGCTCTCAAAAAAGAAGGGTTAAATTAATTATTGGTTCCCGAGGTATAGTCCACGCGGGCGAAGCCGTGGGCGGAAGCTAGTGTATTACAATTGTACATCTTGCGTCAAATAATGTTGAAATTTGTGTTGTATTTTTTTTATACCTTTCTAGTATGAATAAACGAGAGTGAGTATTGTTGTCATTTGTTGTAGAACAATAGCCAGACGATTGGCAGGAAACGGAAATGCACAATATTAGAAGCCGCAGGAGTGGCTCCAGCCGCAGCTAGAGCTCATTGTAACCAAACTATTGATCTATTGATACGTACCTACTCGTATGTTTCGTGTGTACCGAACCGAAACAATACAAAAACTGTATTAGTATATGTTACGTTTGCGACACCAAATAATCAGAATGTCTGGGCGTCCGGTCTTGATCTTCATCTCGACAAGCGCAACCCAATGACGCAAGAAATATAATTTGTATAGTGTTATTCCAAAAGTTCTATTTCGGTGTTTCGCGGCGTCCACCCACAAGCACATGCAAAACGAGGTTCAGACTTGAGCGAGTGAGTGGTGTTGAGATTGAGACGGGATCATTAAATTCAGTGTCGATATTATTTACTATCAAATATTAATTGAACTAGCGATAGCGATACGTGATTGTGCGACGGAAGAATATGAAACGAAACGTGAGTACAAGTCGACCATCCGCTCGCCACTATACGCTTCATACGAGCTATTTTTACCACAGAATATAGTGCTTGATGGTTACACGGATGACACGGTGATGCCAACCGAAATGTTTTGTTTACATGCCCGAACAACTTCTTTTACTTTTGCATTGCGGACAAATTTATTACGCACTAATTTCGTCACCTGTTAATGCATTTTGTCATTAGATTTAGACGATAATTTTCTTGATATTTTAGTAAAGGTTACAGACAAAATAGTAGTCCTATAACATACAAGGTTACCTAAACCACTGACAAAAGGTGCGTCGTTACTTCGCGGCACGTGTTTACTAATTTTATTTTATTAATTGGAGTAGAAGCTTTATAACCCAACATGGAACTATATGGGTTAAAATAGAGATGAATAAACAAATAGACATTAGGAAGAGCAAAATAAAAAGAGTTGTAAAGAGTTGCACAACATTCGGCAGAATTTTTCACGGTATTTAGGACAAGTTTCCTTCCTACGCTACGTGTACAAGCGACCTACTTCGCTTGTTTATACATTTTGGATCAACCCTGAATTATTTTTGGTCGTAAATGTTTACAGTAAATAAATGTTAGACTTAAATATTGTATGCATGTGATGGGTTGAATATTTTAATATGTCGTAGTTTGTAGCGTCCATTTTACCATTCCTTCCGGAATGGTAATAGTGTTCTCATGGGTGTTGAAAGTCTTCTTTCCCTTAAAACAGTAGGTACTTCCAATAAGATACCTTGTCTATATTAGATTTTTTCGTCCAAGCTGTGACTTTATCGTCGACATCACTTTGAGAAAGCTTCATTCGGCTCACAAACATTTTTATCATGGTTACCCATTCGATTATTTATTATTGTCTGTTATGAATTCCGGGGTATTGGTGCGTTATTTCTCGTTATCATCGAGTAGTGCCCATCATTTGCTCCATTTAAAACGTTTCTGACATTTGAATGGTTTAAATTTAAAAATAACCTTCTCACTGCATACCGTCCGGATTAGTAACGCGCATAACGTTTGCTTGTCTTTAAAGCCATTCATTAGTAAAGACGTATTTATTTTGTTATTATCCTTACAGACTTGAATAGAAAACTGGTGCAATTTAACAAACTTTTTAAGTTTAAGATTTAGGAAAGTTCGCCAAAAATGTCGTTGAAATTGAAATTAAATTTTCCCATTGAAGTTTTGTATATATTCTATATATCATCAATCCGGGTGGAATAGCTCCTTCGCTATTTATGAGAGGTGTGTGATAAGTTATAGTTATTTAGAAAAGTGTAATCATATTCTTTTATCATTATTTGAATCACCCTTTTAAAACCAAAGCCAAAACGACGGTACTGATAGTATTGTCTGGGTATCCTCCTGGGTTTCTTATACGAGTACAGTCTGTTGAGTCTTTTTTGAAGATAGAAACTTATTCTTGCTCAATTCTCTACATTGTCACGTAAAGGCATAGATACTGTCAAATTCGCGAAATGTCTTATCATATTCATTAATTATTGTATTTATATATTCAAATGTGTCTTATTCATAAAGCTTTCAATTATATTGGACTGCCATTGATGTGGTTCTTAGTATTCTGTTTGCATCAAACAGATTAGGATTGTCTTCAACGCTGGGTCGTTGACCTTGTATCACCTACTACTGTATGATACCAAATAAGTAGGAATCAGCTGATAAAATATAAACGAACTCGTTTTCATCATTCAACTAAATTAAGTTCTTTTAACTAAATTTGCAACAAACTATGGCAATAACTTGGTCGCAATAAAAATTATTACAAAGTTTTTATTTGTATAAAATGAACGGCAAACAAGAAGACGTTTAGCTTGATGGTAAGCAGACCGCTGCCTTTGAACATCTGCAACACTAGCGCTGTTGAAGCTTTTCTAACCCGTAAAGGAGTTTGAAGACACCCTTTTAAAAAACTCGTTTTTAACCAACTTCCAAAAAGGTTATTTTAAGTACAACTGTTGTGGGTAGGTAAACTAAAATCAATTATTTGAAACTAAAATTAATTATTTCATACAAAAATTAATTATTTTCTGCCTGCGCAGTTACCAATACCCGTTCATCCCATTTATAGGCAAAGACAGAACGTAAAAGAATTAGATCGCAGTTTGTTTTATCACTCGTTGTTTTTCACTTAAACTGAATTAATTAATTAGTTAAGGAAGTGTCTCGTGTTCAGAAGATTCTACGCCGTCTTCAATCTATGACTAAACTGGATTAGCCTTGATCACATTTAGACTTGTCATTGTTACCTCCGATGTTTGATTGAAATCTAATTATGTCTCGGATTAATAACACATACAGGGCTACAATGTAAATTGCAACACTTTTAAACTCACTTGCATCGAACGTTGCGTTAAATTTAAACTGCAGAAATCAATGCATGTATACAGTACAAGGATATAAGGAAAGGAATGCATAAAAAAAAAACATCATAGTACTCACCATTATGAACAATTTTTATTATGGGAACCAACCCGGATGTCGTAAAAAAAACTGTTCCATCCATTTTTTATTTTGTAATTTTTGACTTTATTTAATTTTAATTTTTAATTAATTTTTGGTTTTTTTTATTATGTATTATGTAATATTTTTATACTTGGACATTGTTCTGCAATAAATTATTATTTGAATTTGAATGAATAGAACAATGTCGATGGACACTTGACAAAATATATGGAACAGTTATTTTTTTTTTCGCGAAATCCGGGTTGGTCCCATAATAAAAGTTGTTCATAATCATGAGTACTATGAACCTTTTCGGTTTAGCATACCCTGTCCTTATAACCCTGTTATGCAATACATGCTTAGATGGCGCAGTTTAAATTTACCACAATGTTCGATGCAAGTGAGTTTAAGTGTTGCAATTTACATTGTAGCCCTTCAAAGGATGTCAAGACATCCATCAGACTCTTATGGCGTACGCTGCTCACTTCCTGTTAATACACCACATTATTTCCGAAGAAATGGAGATTTTATTATCGCTCATAAATATTTATCAGATGATTTTTTTAAACTTGTGCATCGTAATGTTGTTTGTCAACCCGAATCGTCCGTTATTTATGGTCGGACCTTATTCGCCATTTTCCGATATATTATGCTCGGACGCATCGAGCGTTTTAATACTTTTTATCATAATGGCAATAATAATTAAATTACAAAATGATGTATGGTCAGCGCATCAACACAATGCTTCTCCATTAAAATGTTGGTTTTATAAGGAACACGCAAGGAAAAATAAACAATCATACTCCATAATTGCGATTGTGTTGTCAGTTGTCGCTTCAGGGTATTTTTAATTTCACCGGTGAATCACATCACACCTGAAACACAAAATTAATTAATATGTTTTTAAAACACCTTAATTGCATCGTTGACATATCTAACTACCTAACAGCAATTTAGCAGAAAGCAGTCCAAAAAATTATAATCATAGTGTATTCTAACTTTTAAACCAGACCTACGTTATAATCAATACCCGCGGTAGACAGCGAGAACAAAGCTTTCGAAAAGTTCTAGTAGCTTCTCTCAGGGGTGCAAACCACCCCTCTCCCGAAACGTCTGGCCCGCAGTGAAAGGGTCATTTCGAAACTCCAAGAAGTTCATCGCGCAAGCGCCTTCGCACACCCAAGACTCCTACCATTGTACCTAACACAATCGAGTCAGTTTCATTTCATTCCCATGTTTTTCTGTGGCAGCTTCGAGTTTGCGATTGCAAATATGCGTTGTTCTAGATCGTACATCACGATAGCATTCGTGTTCGAGTCGATCGTGGTACGGGTCGATGGGGTTCTGGAACGTTCTCGTCTGGTCTCGAAGGCTCGCGCTCGCGGAGCGCCCACAGACTGTATAAATACTATTCATCGCCGCTGCCGCCGCAGTACATACCGAGACACGAGAGAGAACGTTACTATTTGATCGATTCGTAATCGCGTTCGAGTGAAGTGTTTACAGTGAATACATTCCAGTGTTTTGTTGAATTAGAAAATGGAATCACCTGTCGTTGTTGATAAACCGCCGGAGTATCACGGGAATAACGACGTAAGTGACAATGATTAGCTTTACATTCAAACAATAAGTGCAAAGGCGGAAATGCAAGTTCGGAAATTGATAACATTTTATTTTCCGGGTGGAAGTTACGATTTCGGTAAATTCTGATATTAATAATACTATTTAATTACAAATTCAATTAAGTTACATCAACTTTCATTCATCATTAAAGAAAATTAAATTCTATGAAGGGATTTTCGTATTATTCATTCATGATTCAAGATGACACGAGGTCTTGGGCTTTGTGAATGGAATTTTAGTATTGTTATTAATCAGCTGACTCGGCTGCTCTAATTAAATCACAATTTCATTGTATTAGGATTAGGTAGATGATCTCACTAATGTACATGCACACAGCTAAATATTTAATTTATTTTCCTTCTTTGCTTTAGTAATTTGGACATAGTCCAGAAGTCGGCATGGTCAAGCCACATTGTTTCTTAAGGACTTTCCAGTCTCTAAATAGATGTTAGACTAATCTGCGTATTTTTTGAAGAAGCTCTATGTTGTAAATGTTTTTACTCTCTTTCTGTTTTACTAAATATGCACGCGACTGTCGAAATATGTATCAAGTTATGTTTATGATGCACTTGTGCAAATATTGTTCGATAATGCCTTTCTTCACTTAAAGACAGCATTTTTGTGTTGTTTCTTTAATTTTTAATCTTCAAAATATTGTGAATCCGGAAAATGCATATCATGGTATCTTTTTTATTTTACTTGTAATTTCTTTAAACTTTCAAAGGTTTTAGCTGGTTTGTCGAAATAACACAAGACGTGCAGAATAAACATCCTGTCTTCGGCAAAAAATGCGTCTTTCGTTTCTTCTGTTTATTTACTTCTGAACATAACTCTTTATATTGCAAACACGAGAGGTTTGTAAACAATTTGACGTGAAACTTCGCCGCTCTTGTCGCGTCGTCTCTTTAGAAACTGACTCACTGTCGTCTACCGGCGGCGCCCGCGCATCTGTCCATCGAATCTCCATAAAAAGACTTTTCGCAGAAACCACTTTTATTGTAATAACATTTTCCCGTTTGGGATCAGTGATGGTTATAGGTGTTTCAACATAAAGCCTACATTTTCCTTTCGTACTTGCAGAGTTATCAACGTTTCTGTTTGGACAAAATTAAATATTTACGTTTCCACGGCGTCATACAAAATGACTTAAAATTCAATTAAAGATATCCTTGTGATTGCAAATGCACATATGCATTTCCTCGTCGTTCAGCAATATTAAGTTGAACAGCATTTTCATTTTACTTCTAAATCTTCAATAGGCCCAAGTTTGAAGGCATTTTAAGACATCTAAACTAACTAAAAATATATCTGTCTTTATCATTGCAACATTGCAAGCCATTAGACAAGGATGCCAATAGTTTTAGAAAATTTAGATCTGTCTTAAAAAAGCCTTCAAACTTGGGCCTAATGTATAGGTAAGTATATTAAAACCACTACTAATGAATACACATAACATCAATTTGAAAGTTCACTTACCTTATTACGAGTACCTCTCTTCAGAAGATATCGATACCCCTCCTGCGGTATCTTGCGGAGTGGTTCGGTCTAAATTCAGTTTAATAATAGCAATCAGTGATTGGATTGCGGTAGATTCATATTACTTTAAGGTTCATTGACACTACACTCAGATATACATTGTGTTTATAGAAATGACCGTAACCGTTCCCAGTTTTAACCTTGCTCGACTTTGGAAAATATTATTGTATTGTCCTTGCATCTTCTATTAATTCTTGATTTTCTCTGGTGATGATGTAGCTTGTAGAGGTATTGTTATTGAAATTGCCTCTGTTTACAATGTTATTGTTATGCCAACTAATCAAACGAAGCAATATAGCGTCATCCACGTGAATATTACTTGTCCATTTAAAATCTCGTTTCTATTGTATCGTCAAGTTCACGGAGCAATCCGAGAATCTTCTCGGTAAATAATGAGCTAAGTTGAGTCGATGATGTCACTTGACTGTTTATCTCGAAAAGAAAATATCAGTTGTATAAATCCGGGCTTAGAACGTGCTCTGTGCGTCACTTGACGGATCGCAGATCGCCTACATGGATTCAATAGCCAGTCTTTTTATGGATCAACCGTTTTAAAAACTACCTCAATGACGAAACAGAATACCTATTTAATGCCGTCAAATTCTCCATAATCAGAGAACTTATGGAATAATCAGAGACTAGTTTACCTCCTACATGAATTCAAAATACGATAAGTGGGTCATAGCATATGCTTACTTGTGTTACCGTATATGTACGTGATGATGACCCAATCAGAATTAAGATTGTTTAAGTATCAATTAAGCTCTTGAGTCTAGCTTTATCGCAGTCTTGAAACGGTTTGCAGACACAGGCTATAAGTTTCATGAATAAATTAGAGATTAATTTTAAGCTTGATTAACTCTTCGTATTATTCATCACGATTAGACTGGCATTCAATGACGAAACAATCTAAGGTTCATCAGGTTTTTTAGGTTCTATTCAGAAAATTACATTGTCCAAAATAATTGCCCCTGCTTGATAATGCCTACTGTTATTTATTTTGTCTCTACCATATTTCTGTTGCCATCGAACTCTTCGTGACGTATTCATCATTCCAGCGGTCAATGACTTGGCTTACGTCAGCTTTATTATATTAATGTCACCAAGTCACCATTAAACGTATTATATAACTTTCTATTAATGCGTTTTGTTGTTTGACCAAGCATGTTTTTATGCTCAAGTTTCTCTTTATCATTTTTACCTGTTGCAGTTATCTAGTTCGAAGAAATGGGTATGTTCTGGAAAATGCTATTTTATCGATTCTCAAAATGATGTCTAGAAATGTCCATGCACGCGCCTGGACACGTGCTCTACTGATATTGTCCGGTGTAAATGTTTATGTACGATTCAGCCGCGATTGTGTGACGCAACGGCCACATCGATTATGGATCACTCTGCCCACTCGCTGATGCTGTGCGATGATGTCATCTTGTAATTCGTCATTAACTTTTTCTACAAAATTTGTACGCTAATTTTGCATCAGTATATTATCTTAAATCGAGATTTAAATTAGATTTTTAAATGGCTCGCATCTTTCTTCAGTGTCCAAAAGAATTCTACACGAAGACTGCGTTCGTCGGTTTTTTTTCTAAAACATTGTTCCTGGTACATGTATCATTAAATTTGATTCATTTATCAAATGCTAACTGTAATATCACGACGTATGACATCAAAGTCAGCAGTTTTATGTAACATGTTTGCAGTTAAATAACTAGGGGTAGTCATTCGTTTAGTGCGCGCTTGCGAGAAGACAGCATTATGTTTTGATAGCCGAAATGTCTCGGTCGTCCTTCTACAATGTCACTGTGTACTACAATATCATCATTTTCATATTTAATTTTTGATCCAAGATTAGTACAGGACAAGAATACTCTATAGACGAATAGCAAAATAAATGTATTGTAAAAACACCTTACAAAAGAAATTTTTGTAAGGTGTTTTTATTTTAAGGTCACTGAACTGTTAGACCTTTTACCCACGCAGCGCGCAGGATGGATGCAAATAATGAATTCGCCTACGCCTAACATTAAACTGCACAAGATTATTAACCTTCTGCGTATTGAATCATGAAATTTAATATTATAAATAAATCTTTATGTTTGCTGGAAACTTCCAAGCTGGTAATTATAGTAAAATAATATCGTACATCAGCTTAAGACTTAACCCTACAAATGTTAAAAATATACTCCGTTATATGTATGTTATCCATTCTCCAATGAAACCTCATGCATATCTGCAATTTATAATTCGGTCCGCATGTTAATTCCAAGAGTATCAAAATACGAAAGCCTCGTTTTTAAAGGTCGCTTCCTCGGTCGTCCTTGCCTTATATGGCTGCAAGCGACGCAAACACCGTCGGTATCTCCGCATGTATCTCGATTTTTGTAATCGAATAAACGATAAACGAGATATTAACAATAAGTCGTGTCGTTTGCTAGGACCATCTCTCATCCGTCGAAAGTTTTTGCGGACCCGTCGAGTCCTTCGAACGCTTCCTGTATTGACGAGACAATGCATACTAATTCAACCTGTGGGCAGTTATCTTTCGATACAGTAAAAAATAGGTCCGGAAAATGAATTTAATTGCGTCTGGCCTTAACCACTGCGTTGACCGCCGAGCTGTCACGGTCGGGGACCGGCCATTGTGAGACTGCACGTGTGAACCAGGATTGTATTACTCCATAAACAACTATTAAAATATTCAAACATTCTCTTGGGAAACAAAATTCTAATCTTCACGCCGTGAATAAGACTGAAACTTATAGTAATTTACACTGTTCTACTTTTTGTATTTTACAAAACGTTTACTTTGATGACTTCATTATGAATCAGGGCGATATCGGTGTAGGTGTAGGTTTCAGCTGAAATGACTAAGTTAACACATCAAACTGTTGCTTCACTTATTTTAGAAATACAAAAATAAAATTATTGTTGAAATTGTTAATTAATCAGAGACAGGAACCAAGTACAACTAAGGCCACCAAATACAACTCCAAGAAGTGTTAAGAGCCTCTCAAGTGACAATGTATCTGACCGTGGTCGTGTGTTGTTTCCAGCGCGGTTTCCCGTTCGAAGAGGAGGAGGGCTCCGGCGCGTGGAGCGAGCTCGCAGCGCGACACCCCGACATCGCGGCGCGCCTGCGCCAGCGCCCCGCCACCTGGGCACGGAAACGGAGGCCTTCCAGCCAGGACGCCACTGACGGTATGCCTTCCCATTGCAACATGCATTTTACGAAGTTTGAGTATCGAGTAGTTTGAGTGTTGGATTCACGAGATTGCCAGTGATCTAGTCGTTTGTACGTTGCATGGTGTGCCGCTTTGCGGTATTTAGGAAGGATCAAAAAACTATTCCAATTTAAAATTACGTACCAATTAAAAATCGTATAGACCTATTCGTTGCTGAACGAACAAGAGCTAAACCGTCTGTATTCTTACAGGGTGTATAAAAAAGCGTTTCATCGTTGCAGATTTCGGCGACAGCTTCGGTGGCTTCGAAAGATTCCCCTTCGACGATATCCCGGCAGAGTTCAGAGAGCATTTCCCTTCACATTGGAACCGGCGCCACAGCGACCGCGACCAACCCCCGCCCCCGCCCGAGCCCGCCGCGCAGCACTCTCCGCCCGCGCCGCCGCCCCCGCACCACCACACCGCCGCCACACAGACCGAGCACGAGCCCCGCCCCGAGCCTGAGCAGACTCTCCCTCAGTACGGGCTCCGGAACACGGTCGACCTCGGCCAGAAGAGCCCCGCCGACCCGAGCGTCGATGCGGACGACCGGAGCCAGCGGTCCATGTCAGCTCCCCCCGACGCGCCGCGCACCGCACACCCCGACATGAGCGCCAACCACCAGGAGGCGACGCACGAGCACCACTCCAACGTGCGACACATCCCCATCTTCGTGGAGGGCCGCGACGAGCCCGTCATCAACAAGAACGTGGAGGCCGGCGCGCACCACGAGCGCGCGCCGCCGCCGCACATCGACCGCGACCAGTACTTCGCGGACGACAGCCCGGGCGGCTTCCACCACCCGCCCAACTTCACGCGCGCCTTCGGCACGCCCTTCAACAAAGGCTTCCGGCAGGGCCCGCAGCCTTTCACGCAGCAGAAAGCGTACCCGCAAAACGCGTTCACTCGAGGCGCGTCGCCTCAGCGCGCGCAGGCGCCGCATCAGCAGGAGGAGCCATTCGTCAAAGTCCCCGTTCATCACGAGCACGCGGCGCCCAGCGCCGAGCCTCCGTCCCGCGCGCAGCACAAGCAGCCGTCCCCGCAGCGCCAGCAGCCGCCGCCGCCGCCGCAGCAGCAGCGCGACCAGACTCCGCCGCCGAGACCGCAGTCCACCTCCAACGACCCCATCACGCAGATCCTCAGTATTCAAACCGACGTCCTCAACCTCATGACCGAGGTCGAAAACTTCAAGGGCACCAAAAATGATAAGAGATACATGTTCCTCGACGAGATGCTCACGAGAAACCTTATAAAGTTAGACAATATAGAGACCGAGGGCAAGGAGAATATACGACTGGCGAGAAAGGAAGCCATTAGATGTATCCAAAAATGTATCGCCGTTTTGGAAGCCAAAGCCGACAGCAACGGCGTTCTCGCCGCGCAGGCGCGGGCTCAGGACGTCGACATGAATGAGAGTGCAGGGTGCGCCCCGGAACCGGCCCTCATTATGGAAAATGGAGAAATCGAGATGAAAGAAGCGCCCAAAGAGGAAGCGAAGGTCGACTCGCAGCCCGAGCGAATAGACGACTCGAAGCCGCCGAAAGAAGAAATCAAAGGAGAGGCGAAGCGAGAACAGACACCCAAGCCGCAGGAAGAACAGACACAAAAAGCGGAGCCGGCGGCCGTTCCCGCGGACCCGCAGGCCCCCGCGGCCGACACTCGACCCGACGAGACCCAGCCGGAAGAGAAATCGGACGAACAAAACAAAGTAGTAGACAATAAGCCCAGCCCTAAGAAAAAAGTAGTTAAGAAACGCGACAAGAGCAAAGATAGTCCAGCCGTGGACGAGTCGAAAGAAGCGCCTAAAGACAGTACCGAGGAAGCGTCCAAAGATAGCAATAAGCCAGAAGTAGCACAAAAAAATGAAAAAGTGGAAGTGATGCAAGTAGATGAGAAGGGCGACAAGGCCATGGAAGTAGACGGTGCTGCTAGTCAATAGTTAGTCGCGTTAGTGAATTGTCTCATTAGATCACAGTGTAACCAGTGCACGGGGCTCGGCTGCCTCATCGCTCCTTGTGTTTATTGTGCGTTAATAACGAGTGTTGACATTGTTTATGTTTGTACATTTTACGTTTTTAATATTAAAACATATGTAAAGGAACTTGTCCTTGTGGATTTGAAGTGGTCTCCTTTTTAAATCCTAATATTTAATTTAATTTATTGTTTATCATATCAAGGTAACACTTGTTTAAGTTTATCATTACGGGATAGATAACACAATTTTCTCAATAAAGAATATGAATCGGCAGTGGTTTTTGCTTTATTACATCCCATGTTAGGCACACCACACTTATAAATATCGATAGATATGGTACATAGTTGGAAACGAAGTTTTATCTTTTTGCAATTTACTTGCTCATGCTTGGCTGTAAGGAAAAATATAGTAATGCCATCTCTATCCTTAAAGTTTCTAACAAGAACAATACTTTAAAGTTTACACTGGCAGATTAATTTTGGTAAAACTGATTAAAAGTGAAACTAAAAAGAAAAGAATAGGAGTGAGTGTAAACAGGCCGATTGACCAATTCAAACAATAACTCACTGTTCAAATCATCTAGCATGATTTATTATGCAATAAATTTAACTATAACAAATAAAATTTTGGTGATTACGTTTCAGGCGCGACGTAATTGGAAAATCTAAGTTTCAGTGGCGGAAATGGTGGTAGTGGAAAAAAATTTAAGGCGAATATAAAAGATTAAATACAAGATAATGAACATACAGACGAACATAGAACCTCCTCCTTTTTGGAAGTCTGTTAAAAATATAATGTTTCGTCCAGATGATGCAAGCAATCTGTGCGAGTAGAGCGCGGATGCATTAATCATCTGTTTTTAACTTGAGCGTGTTGAGTCACTTGCACTGTGTGGCAATACGTCAATAGTAATAGAGTTTATATTTTCAATATATTTTTTCCGCCTGCGTCGCGACTCGTGAATAAGCGTCTCACCTTTTACTTTTTACAATACAAGTAATATAAATCCTCATTTCACAGCAGTCTGATACAATTGCATTACTTACGAACAAAATAAAAATAATCTTTCTAATAAAACAATTATGGTTACGCTAGCAATTCTATCAACTTGATTATAGTAATTACATGAATACATTGTGCAAATAGTTTTATATATATTACTTTATTACATAACTACATCACAAAGGTTAAAATAATTCAAACGTCAATTCACACCGAGATGGCAGGCCTGATCTAATCTAACAAAGCCATTGATGTGTTATATTATATGTCTAGTAGTGGTAGGGCTCTTTTGCAGAGCCCGCCTGGGGAAGTACCACACCTTTGCCAGATATTCCACCGCCAAGCAGTAATGTGCAAACATTACTGTGTGTTCGGTTGGAAGGGCATTGTTTCCAGTGAAATTACAGGGCAAATGGGAGATTAAACAACTTATATCTCAGGGTGACGAGCGCAGTGCTGTGCCGCGCAGGGTTTTGAACGAGTTCAAAATTCTGGGTGGCGCAGACCTGTTATGGGTAAACGTGACGTTTAACATCAGGCGAGCGCTTTGCTCGTCTCGTCACTCAATGACATAAAAAAAAAAAAAAAAAATATTAGATAAAAGCTGCCATCTCGGTACAAAGTAATAAACGAAATCGACAACTAATATCGCAATATCTCAGTGTTCATTTCTACAGGCGTTTCGTCTTTATTAAAGTTCTGAATAAAATCTAAAAAAACTAAATGGCCACCTATGGCGAGGAAAGGTTCTAATATTCGCGCACACCTTTCTTCTCTTCTCCGTTACACTCTTTGAGCATTCGGTCTCAATCCTTATTTCCACAAACATGCTCCAAATACAGTTTTGTGATCAGTTACAACAAAACGTATAAATAATTTTCGCAAGGTATATGTATACAGGGTTATTCATAAATGGTATGCTAAGCCGAAAAGGGCGCATAGTACTCATCATTATGAACAATTTTCACTATGGGACCAATCCGAAAATCTCGAAACAAAAATCAGCTGTTCCATAGAAAAATCACTCAACAACAATACTACACAATACAACACATAGACACTCAACAAAATGTCTGGAAAAGATGATTTTTTTTTTCGCGAATTCTGGGTTAGGGTTAGTCCCATAGTAAAAGTTGTTCATAATGATGAGTACTATGGGCCCTTTTCGGCTTAGCATACCCTTTATGAATAACCCTGTATATCCTTTAATTTCACTATAATTCCAGTTCTATCTCGCTCGCACCATCACATTCCCCGTGATGCCGTCTCCCTCACTCCCACTCCTTGAGCATGCGATCCCAGTCCTCGTCGGGTATGAAGGGTCGGTCGATGCAGTGTATCATGTGTTCTCCGCAGAAGACGCACTCGGCCGCTACTAGTTCATCCACCTCGCCGCGCAGTACTTCGCGTAATGGCAGTCCTGAAACAGACATACCATAATTTACTAAAAATATATGTACCTAATTAATATTACAAAAAGATAGTAACGAGGCGTCTTTAGAAGTACTAAGGCGTCTTTAGAACCTAAAAAAAAATATTGATAGAAAGATTGATAGTGACATTTTTCTGTGGCACAGCTGTTTTTTTTTGCGATTTCCGGGCTAACTCATTGTACAACCTGTTTGTAATAATAAGTACCTGCTCTGAGCCCTTTTCGGCTTAGCATACCCTTTTCTTATAACCCTATAGTTGAAACGGCAATGTACCTGTGGACGTGACGGTGTTGAGTTCTATGGAGGACAGCACCGCCAACTGCCGCTGCAGGTCCGCCAGCTTGTTGCGTTTCGCGGGGCCTAAGATAGTACAGAATAAGTTATAATATTATTGAAGTAGTTTGAACAAGGGGATTTAATTAACTGGTGGTGAGGCAGTGTGAGGTAACAGTTACTTGTGTATAAGTGACACATAGTAAACGCTAATTGCATAAAAATAAGATTAGGAAAGACCGTGGAAAGCGATGTGTCACCAGAGGATTTCCAACCAGTAACACCGAACAAGTCGTACCTAATGTTACTGGTTGCAACTCCTTTTTCCAAAAAGATACCCACCAACCAACCATGTCACATTAACACTGCAACACGTTTAGTTGGAAACCCACTAGCAGAACGCCCTCGTCTGACTCTAGTATCGCACGGTTTCCTCTGACTCACCCAGTATCGGCATGGTCTCGTTCATGAGACAGTCGGCGTGGAACTTGTGCGTGCAGGGGAACAGGTAGAAGGGCCGCAGCAGCAGCGCGATGTCGCACAAGCTGCACGCGTCCGACACCAGCACCAGCGCGCTGCGGTGACGGAACGACTGGATTTCAGCTCGCACCTGTGTGTGTATACATAACACTATTATTTAGGCTTTAGGGGAAGGCTGGAAGTAGCGCCAAAGACAGAAAAGTAGACAAGTAATTGTTGATTGGGTATGACGGTAGAGGACGACCAAATAAAGTATAGATGAAACGTGTGAAAGATGATATGACGAGTGATAGAAATGAATGGAAGAAGTGTACATACTGTACAGACCCCGCTTAGGTCGGATATGGGTAAGAAGATGATAATTATTATTAACTAGCCTTTCAGGCGGCTATTAGACTTCATTAAACTCGTGACACCAAGGCTAGCCATTGGGCCAGTACAAACATATTTTTTTATAATTCTGTGTTTATAAAAATTGCGACCTGCTAGCATGTAATAGATTTTCAAAAAAAACTCCTTCGCGATTCATAAAACTGTGATAACGATATGGAAACAGCAAAGTGATAAAACAAGAAACTTACATATTCGGCAGAGCGCGTGGCCTCCTCAGTTTCGGCTTTTATCTCTTCCATTTGGCTGTTGTATTCCTGAAAAATAATTATTTTGTAAATTAATAGAAAATATAAAGTTTTAACATAAAATATCTCTATTTGTGACTTTTAAACCTGCACATAGGTACTACCTGAACAAAATGTGGCATACCTAATTCCTACAAATTACAATTGTTACCTCAATTTATTTATTTCAATTAGAACCGCTTACACGAGTTACTCTTATGATAAGCTAAAATTCAAAAATAATTACAAGAACACAAATAATAATTAAAAACAAGTCAAAATAGAATTAAAGAAAATGTCAAAGTAAATAATAATAAAAATGTCAAATAATAATCAAAATCATGTTATTTAAAAATACTAGACACTCTCTTTGAGGCAAGCGACTCTCAGTAATACAAAGATTCTGCCATAATATGCCTCCAGTCGCCGGCCAACAGATCACAGTTGGGGCTCTTGTCTAAAAGAGCATTTAGCGCAGCAAGGGATCGCGGTAGAGTGTTTTTTTAAAACATGCTAACTCTACATCCAAAGAGGGAAGAGTGTTATCCGGAAAGAGTTAATGTTACCTGCAAAGACTGGCAGATAGGCTCTCGGAAGTGGTCGATGGTGACCACGTCGCTGAAGAAGGGCAGGATATCCTCGATTTTGATGAGCGGGCACTCTTGCAGGAACCCCATCGCTTCTTTGATGTCTTGGTTCTTCGTTATCACGTGCTCGGCTGGAACAATTTCGATGAAATTAGAATACATGAAAAGCGAGTCTTAGTTCAATGCCCCGAAGTGTCTTTCTTTCTGACGTTTTTCTACGCTGTAGGCTCGGTTAGCGACGCTTTTAGCCCGCGCCGGCCCTACTACTAAAAATACTGCTCTAAAATGTTCACCGCATTTGACATATTGGCGTACTTTGCTACCTGACACCTAGAGCGACTGTCCCTTTTATTTTACCCTAGGGCCTGCGCTGCTCTTAGCTAGTCCCCCAGCTCTTAGTACGGCCGTGCACTTCTGGCACATTCGACTGTTCTCAGCAAGCCTAGCATAACATCTAACGTGAAATACGTAACGGGTATTCGTTAGAAAAGTGTACACCATTTACGCCCGGACAAGCGTAAATGGCGTACACTTTTCTGTCAAATACTCGCTACATTTTCACACAAACAACTGACATACAGATGACCATCAGACACACAGAGAAACAGATGAGAGAGAGTGTGTGTGTGTGTGAGAGAGAGAGAGTGAGTGTGTGTGTGAGAGAGAGTGTGTATGAGAGAGTGAGTGAGGGTTTGTGTAGAAAGAGTGTGTGTGAGAGAGAGAGAGTGAGTGTGTGTGTGTGGTGAGTTGATGTGCATCAGATGTTATATCCGTGCCTGGCGTGAACAAGTTGACATCTCGACTTGTCGGTTTTCTTATTTTGTTGGCTCAATGCATTCTTTGCATATGAAAATATGTAAAAAATTGATAGCTCTTAATATACATAATGTTTGGAGAAATCTTAGTGGGTAAACTCGCATTTTGCCGATTAACCAAAGAAGGTCAAACTTTAAAATGGCCGCCCTGTAAAATTGGCATTTTTGACATGTCAACATATTCTCGCCAGGCGCGGCGTGTTAAGCTAGGCTCGCCTCACCGATGGAGAGCCACAGCTGCCGCCGCGCGTCCCCCGAGTCGGCGCGGTCGGCCACGCTCTTGGCGAGAGACAGCTCCACCCGCAGCGCGAGCTCCACGGCCGCCTCCCACAGCCCCAGCAGCGCCGACAGCTTCACGCACGCCTCCGACAGGTTCTTCTCGCGGCACAGCCTGCCGGTCAGGTTGAAAGGTTAGGTTTCGAACGAGCGCTTCCAAAATGTGCACTACCGCCAAATAGAATGGATAACTTTGGACGATTTTTGAAATTAGACTAGAAGTAGTCGGAGTGAAATATAAACTACGTATTAGGGAGAATTTAGTAGGTTATCGCATGCATGAAATAGTGTGACGTGACGCTTCTACAACCTTTTCATCCTTGGCTTAAAATCCTGCTACTGATTTGTTCAGATTTGCAAAACAAATTACTGAACGTGTGGGTCGTTATATCTAATATTCCAGGATGATGGGCATATTTTTAGGGACAATGCAGCTATTAAAGACGAGCATTCACCCCCAGGAGCACGTCCTGCTCGTATAATTGCCTTAAATTACCAAAAATACAAAGCAGTATCTAGGTACAAGCTCTCACCTCAGAGCATAGTGAACGTCGTAGTTGACCATCTGCTCATCCTGCCCCTGCCTGTCGAGGTACCTCATCAGCGCCTCCCGGTTGTACTCCGCGTACAGCGTCAGCAGGTAGTTGTGTATCGCCCTGTCCTTCACGTTGAAGTGCTGCACCATGAACTCCAGGTACCTCGTGATCTCCGATACGTGTTCCTCGTCGCACTCACACGACAAAAACGCGGGCAAAAGCTTCGAGGGTATCAACCTTGCTCCTTGAGAAATTAAGGCGTTTATCGTTTGCTTCGGGATTTCTTCTACGAGAATTGGAGCGAACTGATAGAACAGGTCGGGTTTTTTCAAGGTTGTTAGAGTTTTTAACGCTTCTACGTAAGATCCTTGGTAGATGTTCTGAGCGATGACATTTTCGTAATCTTCGTTTATGATGGTGAGTTTGATCAGGTTCTGCCTGTCTCCGTGGGAGCTCATTAGATCGTAAATAACCGATTTGACGTGCTGCATGCATTTTGAGACTTTAGGATGGAGGAGAAACACCTCAAAATCGCTTTGTAAAAACCGGTACCTGTCAGTGTCCTCCTGACCTGATCGCCTTAGAAGACCTAGTTGAGACAAGTACAGTTCCGTCATCCAAATAACTAGCATCGAGATAAGGGTCTTATCATCATCGGTTAGAGCGTCCAATCGCCTGTACAGGTACACTTTTAGAGCGTCATTTTTGTCCAGCTCCAAAAACTTGAGGCATACCGTTTCGAAACTGCTCTGAGTTTCAGCGTAGATTTCCGCGCTCCTTTCGTACTCCCCTTTAGAGAATAACAATTCCGCTTGCTGAACGTTTATAATATCAATCAACGCCGGATTGTTATGACAATATTCCTTGGCCATGTCGAACTGTTCTTTTTCTGAATAAATCTTCCAAAGATTGCGTTCCTCTCTGACGACTTTGTAGCGGAACACGGACTTGTCCGTTATGGCCCAGATTGTTCGCTTTTGGACATCTCTGACTAGGTTTTTGAGCTTGCCATGTGCTTCTGTATAGATGTCTTCGTAGATCAACTCCTGGTTTAGTAACGACACTACTTTGACTCGGTCAGAGTACATGAGTAACGCGTGGAACTCTGTTAAGACGAAAGAGAGAGGAGCAGATTCCTTCTCATCTCCGTTGGCTGGGTAGTTGATCAATTCACCTTGTGTGAACAGGGAGTTGGAATTTTGCTGGGAAGTTGGGTCCAACTGGAAAAATACGAAACACAATAAAGAAGCAGCAAGATTTTGATTGCTTTTTAGTTATTTTAACCACAGCCAATAACTAAGTGCCAGTGACACAGGTACACAGATGTGCAGGTGTTGTGAATTACAAATAGAAGAATTTTAATGTCAGCAGGGAAGAAAATTAGGGCAGAATTCCAGAGCAAGTTTACAGCATAAATCTGAGGAAGACCACTAACCTGTCCATAAAATATCCCCGGCTCAGTCAACCACGCAAACGTCTTTGGCATGTTATCCCTATCAAAGAAAAACTGTAACTTCGAATATTTCAACATTGAAGGTATCTCTTGAAACCCAGTCTCCGGCATTGTAAGATATGAGTAGAATATAGACTGCAGAGACGGCTTGTCATCTGTTGTAGTGGCTTGGCCAATGAACTGGTACAGCCTGGTAGGGGTTGTGACAAAGATAAAGTACTTGTTGAAACTACTGCTGACTCTGTGGAACTGGATCCCAGTAATAGGCATGTCTGTGCCTCTCCCAATGTCGAATATCTGTGGACCAATATAAGATATTAATTGTGTCAAAGGTATAGCTGTAGAGGACGACCAAAGAAAGTATGGATGAACTGTGTGAAAGATGATATGAAAAAGAAGGGAGTGTATTCAGATATGACGAGTGAAGGAGACGAATGGAAGAAGTGTACATACTGTACCAACCCCACGTAGGGGGTTAAGGGTAGGCAGATGATGATGTGTCAAAGTTATTTCAAAGATCCAAAAAAATAATATATACATATATTCTAAATTTTCTATACGTGTGGTAATCTTATGAGCAGGGGTGACATTTAATATCAGGCAAACAGCTTGCTTGTCTTGTTCCAAATTACTGCGTAAATTGAGACAAGTAACCACAAAATATTAGGCAAATAGGTGACAAAATAGGTACAATGAATAATAGGAAGGCAAAGCAGAATAAAACACAACAACAATATTAATTATTTTAAAAATTACCAATCCATCAATTTCCCTGCCTCCGTAAAGAGGTAGATAGTTTGGCAGCTTGTGGAAAAAAGTTCAATATAAGATACAAGCCATAACATGAAAAAAGGTTATAAAAAAGTGTTAGTTTACATGGACAAGTTCAGGAGTTACTCTAAGTAACTATTTGTTAGGGCGTCCGCTGCGTTAAGCGGGTTCACGGCGCGGGCGCCCGCGCGGCGTACTGTTTCTTGTAATTCCATAGATCAGCGCTGCGTGCAGCGGGTGCCCGTCGCACGCGGCGCGGGCGGCGAAACCCGCCCCGCGGGCGGCGGGTGTCCGCGCGACGGAGCACGCGAGCGGAGATGTTTTTAGAAAATCAGTGAGCGCCGTTGTGTTATCCGTGCCGCACGTTCCGTGCTTGTACAGTCTAATCCATTATTTTGTAAGCAATGAGTATTATTGACACGGAACGTGTCATTGTAGAAGTACAATGTCGCCCCCCATTGGTGATACCTATAGCTGATACACTTTTTACTTTTAAAGTACTAAAACTATGTTTCAAATATGTTTCAAGTTTCCACAATATTATTCGTCAAATGTTATGTAGACGTTGAAATTTTAAAGTAAAATTATTAAATTTCTTCTCATCTTCTCTTAATAACGTAAACTTGGTTATAAATTCTCCACACAACAATCTAGACGTGACATATGGGCTGATTGGCTGTCGCTCTTGTCTACGTCGTCTTTTGGCTAGGTTAGGTAGTATATCAACAAGTAATCCGTGATATCGACTGTACACCCGCGCGATCGAAATTGTACTGGCGGCGCTGCGAGAGGCGGGAGTCCGTCGCGGGCGTCCGCGACGGGTTAAATTTGTCCGCGACGGAGCACGGCGCGGGTCCCCGCGACGGAGACCCGCGCCGTGCTCCCGCTTAACGTAGCGGACGCCCTTAGTTTAAGTTACATTAAGCAGAACTCACTTGTCTCCAATACTGCTGGCTAGCTGTAAATCTCTTATCACTGTCAGCCTCCACTTCCGTCTCAAGAATATGTCCGTGCGAAGTTCCGAGCAAAATCGGTCCCGTTGTAATCTCCGATGTGTTTTCCATATTCCAGCCCACTTCTGTAACCTCATAGTTGCGGGATTTGCTCACAGTCTTCAGTTTCATGCTCTTTCGGTGGAGGTACACCAGTTCTGGGTAGCTTTCTTTGGTGCGTGCAGTGAATGCCATGAGAAGGTGGTGTCCGAGCGGGTCCAGGAATATGTTGGATAACTTGGAGCTGGATTGGACGAACTTAGTGTAGTGAATTTCTGTAATTGTTTTTTGCTAAGTAAAAATAATTTTTTAATGAATATTACAATAGAGCAAAACTAATTTGTTACTATCTTTCATGTTATTACAAAGCAAGTTGAATGAATTCGATTTTTTTTTGTCGTAGGGCCAAGTGGCGTAACACATCAAGGAAAAATATGGTTGCTGTAAGTTAGTCCATTGCATACTCTGGTAGACCTCCTAATTTTAGAACGATTAAATAGGAGCCAAAACGAAACTATTGTTACCTACAAAAATACTAGGAATGTTAAAAGCTTATGAGGTAGGAAGTAAAGTAAATACCTTCATCATTATCAGGCCTCTTTAAATCCAGTCGGAACAGTCTCCCGTTGGCCATGGCGAGCACCAGGTAGTCACTACAGATAGCAGCGTGCGTTATCAGGTCTGAAGGGTTGAACTTCATCTTTTGTTTGGAAAACATGGGCGTGTTGTCTTCGAGCTGCATGTTTATATAGCCCGAGGAAACCATCGGCTCCACAGCTGGCTTCGCTCGCTGTGAACTCTGCGCGTCCTGTTCGTATTGGTCTAGTATCGAAGTCATTTTTCCTCAATTTCACAAAGCAGGTTAATACAGCTGATACTTATTAACACAACTCTTGTGTATAGAGATTTACCTGAATAGGAAAGTTTTCATCATTAACTATAGGTATAGTATTGTAATGATTTTTAACGATCACTTATTTAAGGATTTTTAATATTGTAGGCCAAAAAATACAACTATTGCAAATCTTTCGGAATTAAAATGATTTATTTCCTCCTTCAAAATTAGTTGAGTTGTGTTGTCCTTGTCCTAATCCTAACCAGTGCTGCCACTGTGTGTTTGGAGAAAATGCTAAACTTTGGCATAACGAAAATATTTATCTTATGATGATGAAACTAATATAATCATTATGTAAGTAATCACGACAAAGTTATTTGCTATTTTAAAATAAGTAAAATCATTTGAATCCAATACTATTAGTTTAGTTTCTGATCTTGAAGGTGCATATCTTCAGAATCAAAAAACAAGTGGTGCCACAGTAATGCTATGTAATGGGATTCTAAGAATGCCAAATTTAGAATAAGAATCATAAAGTAGCAACACTTTTCTTAACTAATGTCAGTGACATTGACATTAAAGATTTGTTTGACTTTGACACTAACAAGAACAAAGATAAATAAACTGTCAAAACTTTATTTTGAGCAGTCATGCTGATCTCTATGCCATTGGTTTAGGATTTAAAATCGGAAATGTTGGTAATTTTGGCATGGTTTAGTTTAGTAGTTGTTTATCAATTTGAGAAAATTGAAATAAATAATTTATTGATTGTGTGGTGATTAGGAAATAATCAGTTATTTGCGTGAGGTACCTACTTTTATAAGTATTTTTTTGTATTTTTCCTTTACATCTTTAAATGAGAAAGTTTTAAATACTATTTACTCCACTTACAATAGTTCAACACTCTCCAAGTAGGTACCTATTCAAAATACCCTCAACGTTTATAAATTCGACTATTATAAAAGAGAATTTTACAGGAAAAGTGTGGCAAGAACCGGTCGGTTTGACAACATTTTGGATACTGCGCTGGCGACCTTGGCCGATATCATTTACTTATCGCTTGTTGAATGTCAGAGCAGCGCGGCTTTTGGTGCGATCTGTATTCTGTTTTCGCCGCGCCGTGCGTAGCTAGCTAGCTATACCTAAATAGTTATCTTTATCCAACATCTACTATGGCTGGGAATACGCTTTTGAAATCAACGAAATCCACCTGTAAGTATTTTATTCAACTTTAATAAGTAGGTATCTTTAAAGATAGTTCATAATCTTATGTAGATAATGGGCCCTCAGCACTGTCAAAATTCCACCCATTCACTAGTTTACTAGGAGTTTTGTCTACCATAGCCTCAGCAAGGGTAAGATGCTAACAGCTCCAAGAGGCCTTATCTACTCCTTTTTCTAGTTACATAGCCTAACAAAGCCTGCCTGTACTTGATTATTATTTTATATCTATATGATAGCATTGTAGAAGCTGTTTGCTTGAAGCATGAGGTCCCAGGTTGGATTCTAAGCCAGGCATAAGTTTGAATGATAAATTGAAATATCTGCTCTTGGTCTGAGTTTTATTTGTCCATGTCATTGTATGTGTTTCATAGTGTCCCTATGAATCCTAGTTAAGAACTATCAGTGTGAACATTTATTTATGTATCTTTGTTTTTCAGTATCTACTTTACAATGTCTGAAGACACTAGCATCCCAGAGCCGCACCTTCACAACTCAGTTGACAGAGAAACAGCTTGAAATCCAAGCGTTGACGAGAGAGTTTGCAGAAGAGCAACTCAAGCCAAATGCTGCCAAGCTAGACTTGGAGGGGCGCTTCCCTTTTGATAATGTAAGTTAACAACCTTGAATATTTGAATTTAATAAATCTTAAAAAGACCCAGACTTATAATAAAGTTTTGTGCCACAAAAACTGTGGGCAAATTCATCTGAGTTTTTTATTAAGTTAAATTGTTAAGTTAAATTTTTGTTTAGTTAAATTTTAGCATTTTTTGTGTCTATTAATCCGACTGTGATGCATTTTAAATTGTCAGCAAGGCTTAATTCACAGCAAGATTGCAATGACTAATGCCACTAATCTTCTCACATATATTTATTTTTATAATGTAAAATTAAATTATATAACACTAAAAATTACTATGAAAAACTAAACTAATCTGAAAGACTGTTGCCTGTGGGAATATGAGCAGTTTCCGAAACGCTAGGCCAATTACCATGTTGAATGGTGATACTCACCCTTTGGGCGAGATAGAGACCGGCATTTTGGTCATGTATTGCTTCAACCTGACAGGAAGAGGGCTCTTTATAAATTTTCTTAGCGCACAGCCCCCATGGTAGGCATGTTAGTCTCTCCTCCTAAAATCGTGCTCCTCATGTCAGAGTTCTCATGTTTTATGAATGATTGATGAAGATCAATTAAAAAATCTAAGTAGGTATGGTAGAGAGTGAAGTCTGACATAGTTGCGGTCACATTTAATATCATTTCATCCTAAATATTTTATGGTTTACTTAAAACTTGAATATGCTTAGTTTGAACTTACATATTATCTAGTAAGCTTAAATAATGTATCAGATATATGTAATTATGTATATTTATTATTCACACATATATTATGATATCATACTTACTTTTTTAGCAAACATGAAAGAGGCATGGCACATCTTTACTAGATAAAGTTTTGATAAGATACATGACACTGGGCGAAACATTCATATCATTCATATAAAAACTCTTATGATATTGTATCTTCTTATTATGTCATAATAAAATATGTTACATGTATCTATTTTATGACCAAAAAAAACTGCGAAGCGAATATCAACTGTAACCACTCTAGATAAGATACAAAATAGCTTATCAGTTAATTATATAATACGAAAGTCGATGCATGGTGTGTTTGTGTAACTAAGCTTGTGGGTTCCCACTTTACTCCATAAAAGCTGAAACGGTTTTAATTTTACGAAGGTTTTTAGTTATTTATTTTTTTTGGAAATACAAGTATTATTGTAAAAAAGAAAAAAATACTCGAAAATGTAGCCTTTGCCATTCCAGATATATGGCACAGACCTCTTATGGGCAAACGTGACGTTTAACATCAGGCGAGCGATTTGCTCGTCTTGTCACTCAATTACATAAAAAAAAAACATACACATTTTGGAAGTAGGAAATTACAATTATAGTTCCTGTTATCAGATATATAATATATTACCCCAAAATGGCAATTAATATGCATGAGACGAACAGAACAATGGCACCTTAATATACAGAAGCGTGACAAATACCTACTTATCATTGCTTTAATGCTAGTAGCTACAGTGCGACACTGCGTATAATGATAACATTAAATTAAAACTCTCGACAAAAATAACGACAAATAGACTTTTTGGAATCATAATTTAGAACATTTTCCATTAGGTCACCTCATTAGGAGCGAAGCCACAGACGGTCACACATGTTCATGTTTAACTTATAACTCGGTTCTGTTTGCGTCGAGGGAAAGGAAAGGATGAGGATGCTGTTACTTCCTTTGTCTTTTTTGCGCTATTAAGAGAAAATGAGACGATAACAGCTGTAGTTCCATCATTCACCATTTTTGTAGATTTGGGACATACATTAGCCATAGTCCACTTTCGTCCGAAAATTATTAGTGTCACAATACATATATATACAGGGTTATTCATAAAGGGTATGCTAAGCCGAAAAGGGCTCAAACAAAAAAAAAATCAGCTGTTCCATAGAAAAATGTCAATGACACTCGACAATGTATGGAACAGCTGATTTTTTTCTCGCGAATTTCGGGTTGGTCCCATAGTAAAAGTTGTTCACAATGATCAGTACTATGAGCCCTTTTCGGCTTAGCATACCCTTTATGAATAACCCTCTATATGATACAAAAATATTAGTATTTGTATATTTTTGTCAAATAGGATATCAATAAATCTCATTCGTACAAGTGTCCAAAATGTAAATTGGAAGCCGTGTCGCAGCATGCTTGGTAATCATGCTGTTTGTATCTCCTTGACACACTGCAAGTCAGGCGGACCAGTTTACTGACGTTCATCTTTGTACCCGCTTAATCCCAATAAGACAAAATATTTAGTGTAAATGTGTGTAGGTCAGTGCAGTCATACTACTAGATGGTTGTACATAGGATACTCAGATAAACCTAGAGGGAATTACCGGAGTGTCGGTAGACGGTGTCGGTTCAATTTAGATAAACTGGTAGTATTTACAACTGAGTAGCGAGCGCTACCGTGGTCCGAATGTAGTGGCGGATTTACATATTTGCCTATTAAAAATTTAAAAAAAGCAATTGGCCTTGAATTTACCGCCTCTAAAATCGGTCCTACTCTACTCACTACTATTCAGCCTGCTGGTAAATCCGCCAATGTCCGGATGACACGCTAAATTGTTGGACCGATTGATTGTCCTTTTTTTTTTTTGTTTACCCAGTGGAAATCCTTTATGGATACCACGCCCGCCCCGGGGGAGGCAGGGTGGTTATGTGGGAGTCTCCGCCCTGCGGCGGCATACCCACTAAAACCACTGGGGTGTTCGGCATCCGCCTGAGATGGGGCAAGGTGGGGTCGCGTTAGCAATCGCCACCTCGCCCCGGCGATGGGCCCGATTAGGGCCCCCCGCGTATATGGAGGGGTGACCCTGTTCCCCAGGATCACCCCCCAGACAGTCAGTGTGGGGTCGTGCAGGCCGGGAGAGTCCCCCGACTCTCCTGGCAACCCCACTGCAGAGGAGCGAGGAAACGGACGAACCGCCTCCTCGCTCCCTCGTCTGCGCTGGAGCGGGTCAGATCGGGCGTCGTCCTCTCTGACCCGCTCCGCGGCCTCCTTCTGCGTCATCACCTCTTCGCAGAAGGAGACCCCGGCCTGGCACGATCTCTCGCCGCCGAGCACGGCTTTCACCACGCTCGGCAACGAGAGATCCCGGCCTATGTAGGCCGAAAGCGTATGCCGCTGGGGGGCCCCATGCGGCACACGCTTCCAGCGTCCACCCTCCTCCTTTCCTTGCACTCCCGACCGCAACCCACATGCGGCGAGGAGCACAAGGAAAACCCCCCTGGTGGCAGCAATGCCACCGTCCAAGCCATCACGCTGTGCCCTCTGCTAGTCAGAGGGACACGCGGACGGGCCCACCGTGTCGGGTTATTTGCCAGCGTACGGTAATACTGCATAAAAGCTGCAGTATTACCGCACGCTGTTGCCCAGGGTGCACCACGAGGAGGTTACCCGACCTAGCACCCCACCGATTGATTGATTGTCCTGCGCCAACAAACGCTAGGTTATGTCAGAGGCCAGTCAGACAATCGGACGGTCTAAAAGCTCTGACACCAGGGCTAGCCACTCGGCCTATACGAACTTATCCCAGTCCTGGCAAAGGGGAGCCACCCCAAGCCCAACTCTCACCACCCCCGAAAAGGCAGTGGAAGGACCATGATTTCTACTTACTTATTGGAATAAAGTCAAAATTACTTCCAAAATACAAATAAAATCAATTTATTCACCAGTCCTGACGCTATCTCCTTTTCAAGTTTCCCTCAAATCCGTTAAGCCATCTCAGCTTAAATAGATACAAACATACATACATACATACACTCAGAACTTTCGCATTTCTAATATTAACGTGATTAGTACACGTATTTGGCATGTGGCAGACGGCATAACAAGAGAGGGGCTAGCAGCAGAAGAGCAGCAGGAAAGAGAAGGCTGTAGATGATGATGATGATGACGATAGTCCCTACACGTAAGTTTCAGTGCAGCAGGTATCATAAAAACAAGTCCTATTTCTCCACAGATCAAAAAGATCACCGACCTGGGTCTGATGGGCGCCTGCGTGGACCCCGCCTACGGAGGCCTGGGGCTCGACTACCTGTCGCTCGCCATCGCGGTCGAGGAGCTGTCGCGCGGCTGCGCCAGCACCGGCATGATCGTGTCCATTCACAACTACCTGTACGCGAACCTCATCAACGAGAAGGGCACGGAGGAGCAGAAGGACAAGTTCCTTACAGAGTTCACTAAAGGCGCTATTGGAAGCTTCGCGCTGAGTGAGCCCGGTGAGTTCTCATCAAGATCTATCACTTGTGTATATCATCAGTCACTTGCATCGTACGTAGATTCCTGTTGGTTTTGTAAGACAGGTTATTTGAGCTATGCTCGAGTTTGATGTTCAATTCAGAAGTAGGTGACCGAAGTCGCAAAACCGCGGTCATCCTACTCGCCCGTATGTGATTATCCACCCTAAATGCCTAAAAATAGGGTAGCATTCCGATACATGCACATAATTCGTTTGAGTGTATTGCAAATCGGGTCACGCCGTGACGACTAAAAATTGTGTTAGAATGCTACAGTAACATCAGGTGTTTCTGATAGATACTCGCGTGTAGAAGAACTGATGATCTTCCACAACAAAACGACGATAAATCTGAATAAAAGGTCTAGTATTACCTACCTGCTCTACCAGCTACCTCCTAATTACCATATTTCCTCCACAGGTGCGGGAACAGACGTGGCCGGCATCAAAACTATAGCGAGGGAAGACTCCAACGGATGGGTGCTGAAAGGAAAGAAGAGCTGGGTGACGTCAGCTATCGAGGGCTCTGCTTTTATCACCTTCGCTACTGAAGACCCGGAACTCAAACACAAGGGAATCAGCTGTAAGAACTTTCAAGATGGCTTCTATTTAGCCTTATTTAAGATTAGATATAATTTTATCCCGCTTCTGAATCATTTTAATTTTGATCAAAGCAACCCACGAAAAACGAAGTTAATTTTTAGTGAAAATGTTTGTAATTCCGATATTTATATTATAGGGAAATATCATTAAAATTCATATAATAATATGCTGTCCAAAAATATTTTAGCTTTTTTATCTCAAATAACTCCCCATTTTGTTGGTTGTTTGTTGGTAAGCGACGATGTGGTCGAAGATAAAGCACTACTTACTACTTTAATTTATTTTTCATTTCTTTTTCTAGGTTTCATAATACCGACGGAAACTGACGGAGTGTTTAGAGGCAAGAAAGAAGCCATCATGGGAGTTAGGTAAGCACCTCTATTTCTTACACACCCACTATATTAGTTATACTGTAACCACATTACATAATGCTTTTCTAAATACAACTCGATTCTCCCAAACTAAAGGCCCCTATATGCTAGTGTCACGGGTCAACAACCTTATCTTCATGGTACAGTACGTGCACTCGTTAAATCCTGTTATCACCCTTATCAGCGCCCGTTTGATAAATTGATTACAAGTACTCGTATGGTGTATGACTTTGTAATATTTGCACACGTACAATGTCATTGCTCTTCAGTTTTTTTTATTAAATACTGGAGTACTTTCAACTTATTGTTTTGTGACTTTACACAACGCCACATTGAAAACTACCATATACGGTAGGACCAAACCAAACTAAATTTCCAAATCTGGATGCGAACACTCTCGATTCGTTTTAATTTAAACTTATTGCGGATCGAATTAGAGGTAAAAGTAAAACTACTCCGCTATGGCGGCCTTTTGAAAGTTTGAAACGTCAGCTGCACCTTTATGATGAAGAGAAAAGAAAACACACAAGTAACACCAGCGTGAAGCGTGTGCCACAGGGCCGCTACTGGCTGCAATGTGACGTTCGAGGACGCACGCGTGCCGCCGCGCCGGGTGGCGTGCTCGGGGGAGCGGGGAAGGGTTTTGCGTAACCTATATTCTGCCCATACATTCACATCAGATATAGGACAGTTTTTTGAGCGGTCTCAATATTACCACCAAGATTTTTCTACGGAATGGGTCAGGCCACGTAGCCGGCCCCGGCACACGCAAGTAACACAAGTGTAAAGTGTCTGCCTCAGGGCCGCCACTGCCTGCAACGTGACGCTCGAGGACGTACACGTGCCGCCGGGGGGCGTGCTGGGGGGGAGGGGGGAGGGGTTCCGCATCGCCATGGCGCAGCTCGACCAGGGCAGGATCGGCATCGCGGCGCATGCTGTCGGTGAGTTCAACACATGCAGTCTCTCACCTCACACATGTACCTTTTCTGCAACGTGATAGTGGAGGTACCTGAACCTGGGAACCGTGAGGGGGGGGGGGCGTAAGGGGTTTCGCATCGCCATGGAGCAGCTCGACCAGGGATGGATCGGCATCGCAGCGCATGCTGTCGGTGAGTTCAACACTACAGCCTCTCACTCCACAGATGTACCTTCTCTACAACTTGACGCTCGAGTAGCTCAGATGTATTCAGAGAGGCCGGAGGTCATAATTTGACAATTTAAAAAATAACCCCATCTTAAGACTATCTGAATGAACACACTAACCAGTTGGATATTCACAACATAATCGGAGAAATAAGAAAAATATGTTATACTTTCTAGGTATCGCACAGTCAGCGCTAGACACGGCCATCGACTACGCCAAGAAGAGGCAAGCTTTCGGCAAACCACTCTCACGTTTGGCCTCGGTTAAGGTAAATATTTTGAAACAAAAACAATTACAAGTACTCATTCCCAACTTTCATCTTCATCATTTTACTATCCCACTTCTGAATTTATCTCGTTATGTCATTTCCTTCGCTTCTGCGTTTATCGGGTCAAGGTAAGACTCGCGATTATGACACAACGTTGACCGATCTCGCTGCTATACTTACCACCGACGCTTTTTCCCTTATCACTAGAAGTTAATACGAAAGTAATGCTGTGTCTCTCTGTTTGTTATCTTTAACGATAACGACTAAACTACAGGGGACCTCTCGTTGAGATCAGGAAATAGTATCACAGTAATAAATACTAAACTATGTTGCCGCTCTTCTTAACGTTTGAACAGGCTCGAATACAATTTAGCACAACGGTAGCTTATAGCGTGGATTAATACATCGAGTACTTTTTATCATGGAAAAAATCGATTCCTGTATTGTACCTATCACTGTATTAACATGTTTATTCTAGAACTAGCGACCTGCCCCGGCTTTGCACGGGTATAAAAATATAGCCTATGTTACTCAGGGATAATGTAGCAATCTAATGGTGAAAGAATTTTTGACATCGGTCTAGTAGTTTTTGTGTTTATTCAACACAAACACACAAAAATACAAATCTTTCCTCTTTATAATATTAGTATAGATTTGTTAGAAAAGAGCGCAACTAATCGAAAAGATCGAGCTAATTAATTTGTTTCGTGTTCCAGGACCGTCTGACCGACATGTGCATCCTGGTGGAGACGGCCCGGCTGGCCACGTACCGCGCCGCCACGCAGCTCAGCACCAAGAACAGCGCCATGGCCAAGTACGTGGCGGGCAGACACGCGGCCGCCGCCGCCGACCACTGCGTGCAGGTGCTGGGCGGCCGCGGGCTGGCGCTGCGGTACCCGGCCGAGAGGCACTTCCGGTACGCCTTCCTACCCACATCCTCAGATCAAGTAGAAAGGAGGATATAATGCTGCCTTAGATCAAAGTGAAGCCAAAAACTCCAAAAAACTCGATGATCCGTACACGGGGATCAGCGAGTTTTTTTGAGGTTTTGGCTTCACCTGCATCTAAGGCAGCACTATATCTTAATTTCTACTTGATCTGAACTCTCATCCATCACATCTTTGATTAGCTCAAATTTTAAGACTATGTGACAGATCCAATGACTGCCTAATCTAATCACCCTTCGAGGGTACACCTGTATCCCAGCAGTGGGAGGATTAAAGGTTGAATATGATGATGATGATGATAGATCTAAATAGTTTAAAGTATTGATGTCATCGTCTTATATGTAGATCGCAATTTCAAAGACAGATTTAATTTAGTTTGTTTAGATCCGTCACATACGAGTAAAGCCTTCAAACTTGTGCCCAATGTAGACCAAAAAAACACGAAAAACTAAATAAAACAATCCGATTTGTAATTTTAAGGTATAATCCAACCCTTCTATGATAAGCTATATATCTATTCCAATTTTTTAAAATCGGTTACTAAACATTTAAATTTTTAGTAACAGTAATATGGGGTAACAAATATACACACACACCCAACTCTTACATTTATAATACATATTAGAATAGGATAAATTATGTACTCGTAAGTCTGTGTTTATTTGATGATGTAAGTCTGCGTTTATTTGATGATGTAAGTCTGCGTTTAATAGAGTGTAATGTGTGTTATTTGTTACAGGGACGCGCGAGGCACGCAGATCTACGGCGGCGTGACGGACATACAGAAACGTTTGATCGGACATTACCTCCTGAAGGAACACGATGCCTTGTAAACTAGTCTTCCATGTTAGATATTGTCCTACGTGATCGACAAATGTGACACGGCGATGCGACGCGACGCGACACAATGCAAACATGTCAATTTATCTATATATATAAAAGAAAGTCGTGTTAGTTACACTACTTATAACTCAAGAACGGCTTTACCGATATGGCTGAAAATTGGTGAGGAGGTAGCTTAGAGCCAGGAAACGCACATAGGATACTATTTATTCCTATTATACTATTTATTTCTATTAAATAAATTCGATAGTATTCAAGTGTGAATTGACATAAAACATCAGTCACTATAAAACGAGGTATAACAAAAAAGAATCAGACTTGGAATAACAAAACGACTTATTATACTCTTTGCGCAAATGACAGCTATGTAATGGACGTATGGATGACAATTTGATTTAACAATTTAACAGCTAAACAGATTTTGACGAAATTTGGTATGAAGGTAGCTTAAGCCCTAGGTAATATGTAGATTACTTTTTACCCCAGAAAATTGAACGGCTTTCCGCTATTCTTGCAGGACAGCGGGTGAAACCGCGGGGCGCAGCTAGTTGATGATAATTTACACATTTTAATTTAAGCTGTATAAGTCAGGAATATCTAGAGCACTTGCACTCATTTATATCATTGAGGTACATCTCATTTTTCTACATCGTCTATTTTAATCTATTATTTTCTAAACTACTCTAACTCATTACTCCGTCTTCCTGTTTGCCGCTCTTTCATGTAAAAAACTCTTTTAGTGAGTTCTTCTAAATACGTGTCTTACTATTCTAATGTCTAAAAAACTAATAGTATCATTTCAAAAGCCATCACATGTGGTTTAGATACCGGTAGTACAGAACACACGTCATTGTCTCATGGATCAGTTACGACTTAGTTTTCAGTCACATTGCATCGCGTCGCTTTCTGTCGCTCATCTAGGACAATGGGTTAGCACGATACACTATCGAGAACTCGATACTTAAATTAAAAAATCGATAGTAAATGTAAAACTTTTACAATAGAGTCGGTGCTCGGCCCTCGCAGCTAGGGCTTGTATACAATGCTCGCAGTATTTAGTATAGGAAAATCGGAAATTCGTATACGTAGTAAAGTGCCATTATTCGCAACTATTATTGCTTAGTAACTATTTAGTAAGCTGTTATATTGTTATATCAAATTTAAATTGGCACAAATATTTTGAACATGACCACAACAAAAGTTATGGACAGCACGAAACCTGATGTCATCTTTTTCTTTTATATTGAATTGAAAAGAGATGCAGATATTTTGAGTGCTGTTTATGAGTTGAAAATATAATTTATTACATAGTAATCGAATGTATTGATTTTAATATTGAGGCTCTTTGGCATTTAGATTATAAGTTCTAATGTCTGAAACATTCCTTAAACAAATTACCGCGTTTTACATGAAATGAAAATGATGTGCTTCTCTTTCAGACTTAGCTAAACAAAAAGAGAGGTAAACAAAAACGTGTAACTTTTCAATGCTCATTGTATGTTAGTCTACAACGGGCGACTATTAATTTGGCCATCGGCAAAACTTTGTAATTTTTTTTTGCTTTCGCGAATTTTGATATAATGAATATTAAAAAAAAAACATACAGGGTTCTAGGGTGCTAATATTTGAAAATTTTGATGTAAAATATGGTTTTGTTAATATTTTTTTGGATTTATTAGCATTGTAGTCATTCCAAGTTTAAGCGTAAGTGAAGGTTTCGAAGTCATATTATGTACAGATTTGTATAATATAGGTGTAGACATAGATATACTAACGGGTAGATTTAGGTTTGCGCTCAAAAATGTTTATACCAAAGGTAAACAAACCGTTGTAAGTATTCAACTAAAACTTGTTGCAATGTTAATTAGGCATTAGTATAACGACTAAGGTCTTATTAGTTTGTCGATATTTTAATGCATGGATGTTTCTAAGTTGCTCTTGATATTAGATAATCATCTAATATTGGTAAAATTTTGAGTTAATTTTATACTGGACCTAAAATCTAAGTGTTGGTAAATCTATGGGTTGATATACAAAAATATATGCACGTAAAAAAGGAAATATTAAAATCGTTGTACTTACTGTTATATTTGAATAAATTTCTTTAAAAATATCATACTTTCAATACTTTATTATAATGTCGACAAGATGACAGGAGCACCAGGATAAGACATGCTGAAACGCAGGGGACGCAGTATGGCACAGGCAAATATTTCAGGGCAGAGTGAGCGAGACAGACATAGGGCGCAGAGCAGGACGGACACATGTCTGCGTCGCACGTGCCTACACCGCAGCGTACGTAGCTCTCAGTACGTTCATACATTACAAAATGTGCTCTGCCCTGCTCTACGTCGACCTGCATCTCAGCATACGCCTAGCCCTAGAGGGTAGGTAAATACGAACTAACCTCGATATAAGGAAAAAAAAATGATTTGAAAATTTAAAAGATAGATTTTAACCAAAATCATGAATTTCTGCCGAAAAGTACTACGTAGTGATTACAAGGTACAAAAAGTACCTATGAAGTTTAATTTCCACGCTGTTCCATTTTTTGCACATTATATAGTTATCGAAATACTCGCTACGTACTTTTTGACAGAAAATGCTCTAACCTCACGTTCAAAAACGCCGCACCATAAGAGGACCGTATAAACAGTGGATAGTGCATAGAGCTTCAAGGCAGGATGGCGTCGCTTTTGTCCCTCATGATGAATTACAAATTAGGATACTTTATTCACGCGGACGCCGAGAGGGCAAAGGGCTCATGAAACTTACATGAGCGGATTGACCGGCTTATGCCTTCCTACATATTTTACTGTCCTTTTTTTGGAATTGAAATGTCTTAGTTTTAAACCCTTATCTATAATATTTATTCCTAAAGTTAGTACTTTAGTTTGGACGATTAGAATGCATTAATTAACGATCATGTGCCGGTTACTAGTGTTTTAGTGCCCACCATAATGTCATGTACAGTGGGGCACGGCTTAAAATTAAGGTGGTCAAAGGTGAGAGTATACAGGGTTGTAAGGAAAGGGTATGCTAAGCTTAATAGGGCTAATAGTACTCATCATTATGAATAACTCTTATTATGGGATTAACCCGGAATTCGCGAAAAAATAATCTGCTGTTCCATACAAAAATGTCAATGACATCGACAAAAAAATGTATGAAACAGCTAAATTTTTTTGCAAATTCCGGGTTTTTTTCTTTTTTTTGTTATTCGACTGCCCAAACGAAGGATATTGTTTGTTGGGTGTGGAAATGTTACAATGTGACCTACCGCCTACACGGCTTGACCGACTTTAGTGAAGTGCCGTTAACTTGGTCATTATATACGAATTGTTTGATTTGGGAGGTGTCCTTAAATTTATTATTGTATTAGATGATTCTCTCCTAAATTTCAATTTTTTTATATTATTTATTTTGCAGTCAGGGTTATTGTTTTAATAGCGCCTTCAAAATATGACGTGTTGCGGTGTAAATGCTATAATGACATTCGAATCGATTCATTCGAAACTGCAGTTAAATCGAGTAGTATATACCTGCCGCGTTGCTGCGGAGCTGCGGTTAACGAGCGGCAGACGCTCGAGTTTCACAATCCGTCTAATAGTCACCTATAGTTCGTACCTGCGTCCTCCATGCTAGCGTTATGTTTGTAATCTACACTATACCAGGTCGACCACGATAATTGAATACTTAGAGACATTATCATCGACGTTTATCGATATTCTCATTGGTATCTTTTTTAAATTATTATATTTTGTAATTTATTTAAACCAACTTGGTTCGCGCAGCTCAGCGACACAAACTGTCGTGGCTTCCGTTACTAAGAGGCGCCATCCTTCACTGTCTTGATACAGTTCATGCCAAACACGAGTTAGGAGTGTCCGTTATAGCCAGGGGCCCGAGCTCAGTAAAATAATACAAAATCTTAATAATAGGGTCCCCTTTTACGCTTCGGGTAAGGAAACCTAAAATACCCAACGATTAAAAAATATCACGTTTGTTTGTTCCAATGTAATATTCATTGTGGTCAAACTATTGATCTGTCAACATAATTATTTTGATGTTCATGTTTACTCATTGTCCGGACTACTTAACTAATGTTTTTGTTTACATCAAATCGGATCATCTTAACGATGGCTTAACTACATCCCGTCAAAATATTTGTTTACTAATTTCGTCTATTAATTGACTTTCCTAGCTTTGATAATCCATTTAAGTAGAGTTAGTTCTCTTGATGTGTTTGTATTTAAAGTGTGAGCTATAATTTGACAGACCACAGGCGTAAGCGCTTATAGTTATTAGTCATTTCATTTTATCTTCCACCCTTTGTTATGAAGGTTTTAAGGAAGAGAAAGGGCCCCAGTGATTCACTAAGTTCCCATTAATCCGGCAGTATCTGAGCGCGTCACATTTCAGCAATGTACACAGAGCGGCGATACCGATAACAGCGCGATAAAGAACCTTATCATTCCACCTCGATTAGCAGCCAAACGCACACGCCTTAATTTTAAAGAAAAGTTTTAAAAAGAAAACAAATTTACATTTTGGCCCAACACGAGGTGTGTATTTAGTTTTAGTCAACGTGAAAGAAAAATGCGCGCCTTTTTGACTTTCCTATTTTTAATTTACTACGCGAGTGGCCAGGACTACGATGCTACTGAAGAGGTTCTGAAGCTTATAAAAGTTTGTGATGTGTGTACGTGCAGTGAAATACCAGATATCGAAGGGAATTACTTAGTGTTGAATATTTTGTGCTCGGAGTTGGATAAACTAGAGAATGTGTCTGATTTGGACAAAATAGCGTGGCCTCCTAATCCAAACGGATTGAAGATTTCGGCATCTTTCGAAGGACTGGGACTTTCTACGCTCGGCAAGTAAGTCTATTTTCTTATTGTTTGCCAAGCGTTTTCTAATATTCATCTAAAAACACTCGAAATAGTCATCAAATTATTTTTTCAAGACATTCCGTTAACTAAACCAGGATATCAATGAGAAATTAAAGTCCAAGATGGCAAATGCGCTGATCGTGCTAAACCATAAGGGCTGAAGAAAATGTCTCGGTCACAGGTAACCGTACCTGTGTGATCATCACAGTTACTTTAAGTAAGTACAATAGTTAAAATGTTAGGCGTTACTATTTCCCTGAGAGGTGCGAGTATTTGTCTAATACTTTGAATTTTATTTTTATCACCTTGACTGCTTATCTGAAGCCATTAGACTGTAATTACAATTACGAGCCACATTTTTAAAGGGCATTTTTGTTTGTTCTTGTCTTAATCTTTGTTTACCGGCGTATTTAGGGAAACCCGTATCTTCTATGGTACACATGATTACGTGAGGTAAAGTTTTCCCTGAGCAAACTTGATTTTCCACATTTCATTCAGGATGAACGAAAGAAAAATAATATCTAATAAAAAGGATAACAAGTCGATTATTACTGAGATCGTATGTTTTAGGTAGGTATGCAATATGCAATGTTTGGGACGTTCAAGTAGTCGTGCTACAGTGCAACAACTACAGCGACCGTTGTTATTTCTTAGGTGTTAAACATCCCCCTGTCGTCAGCGCCCTCCTCTACATTCATGATAATACGTGTCGAACTGTAACTCCTACTTAAGTATAGTGCGTATTTTCTAATCAAATATTATAGTATGTCCTGTTTTGTAAGTAATTCTATATATATGTACTCAAACAACATTCTCCAAACAAATCATACCCATACCTACCGTACCGTCAAATAAGAGCACGTTTTATCAAAGTTTTGTGTCAAGGTATCCTCCTTTTCTTTACCTTTATTTTACTAGAAATATCAACCTATATCTATGACTAAAATGACCTATATTTTAAAGGAATTTACCACTGATCAGTGACCGTCGCCTCTTACCTAGTATTTGCTACTCATGAATCAGTAAACAAACACGTTCTACTGATAAACTCCAGTGCCTCTTACAATACTATTATTGTAATCATAGGTGCATATTGATAAGTTGCAGACTGATGCAGTACCTATATTTATAATATAAGTTATGGGCTGTCTACGTAGATTAGCTAGAAGTTCAATCATAATTTTTCCTAGAAAGTACAACCCGGGGATGTTGAACGCATTGATTGCGGTCAAACGCATGCCTAGTCCGATGTAAAAAAATCAAACTTAACTTTACTAACTTAACATTCAAGAAATTTGTAAAAAAAAGTAAATGGAAAATGTTCAAAAGCCAAAATTGTTTTTAAAAAGTATAAATTGCGATTCAATTCAACGCAAAAACTAATCCAACAATTTATAGCGAATGGGACTTCGGTATCGACCGAAAACTAAGTAGGTATTGCGAACAGGACCTATCGCAAATTATGAATATTTTCCGATACTTAGGTACCAAACTGTTACAACCCCATGTCTCGTCTCCCCTACAGACTTGTTACCACGCAATCAAAGGTCAATACCCACATTATCATACAAAAAACAAAGGCACAGGTTATCAGAGACCCATCAATCAAGCAGCCGCAGTTTGCTTTGCGAATCATGCAGGAAGCTGCGAACTAGGCCTCGCTTGCTAGATACATACAGACCTACCAACTTATCTCGTATACTTGGTCAAAACATGGAACTAAAAATTTGCTACGGTTGATTGTAAGGTTTGTTCGGAAGATACGACGGTGGCTCCTTCACGCAACTCTACAGATAATATGGTCGCACTATACCGTGACTGATATAGCAATTAGGAGTGATGAGAAATAAAGATGTGTCGTGAAATATTAGGTAACTGTGCCGAATTTCGGGTCGAGTCATGTAGGTGTAGGTTTGGGCGTTTCCTAGAGGTCGCGCCAAATTTTATGACCAATTTGAATTGAGGTAGATAGCTAAACGCTGCTCCCAGCCCGGTCGTCCAGATTTGCCAAGATATTTTTTTTAGATTGGGGTCAGATATTTTACGGACTTTGAAATACTCACAAGCGCACCTCAAGGGGAATTACCTTGTAGGTACTAATTTTATCTTAATTATCTCCATTTGGTTATTTACAAACTTTCATCAACAAAAATTACTCAACTTTACCTCTTACTGTTTTAAAATTCCAGATTACCACCAAACTCTCAGGTAGAAACTCTGCGGTTCAGCAACAACGCCATCAAAACCTACTGGCCTGACCCATTCAGCGACGTCCCGAACTTGAAAAAGCTGTCTTTCTCACAAAATGAGCTCACAGAGATCACCCCAGACCTCTTCACAAACATCCAAGCTTTGGAAGACTTGGATCTATCATATAATAAGCTGACGGAATTCAGTGCATTGGATTTCAAACTTTTACGCAACGTAAAAAAGTTGAATTTGCATAGCAACCAGCTGAAGAAAATCCCTTTAGAAGCTCTGCAGCCAATGACGTCGCTTGAAGATTTAGATCTAAGCAAGAATGGGGTACATGATCTGATTCTGCAAAAGAGCGTGACGGGTGCACTGGCCGGGTTGAAGAGATTATATTTGAATGGAAATCGGATAAGATCTGTGATGAAGGATTCGTTCCTATCAGATAATGGCTTGTAAGTAAACAGAAAAACAAAAAAAATATTCCCGCCTAATGCTGAAAACTAAAAGGACCGCGAAGCGTGATAATAAAATAACATTTGATAAGTACAAGATGCTCAAACAAATCTCTATTGTTTTGATGCCCGACTTGATTGGCTGTAACATTTTATAATGATAGAAAAGTACACATCTTGCAGCACCAGTCTTTTTTGAAACAAAATTTCAAGTTTTACCATATTCTGTATTATTTTTCAGAGAACTTCTAGACTTATCCAACAACATCATCGAAATTGTCGAAGAAGACGCATTCCTGAGCTGCACAAACCTTAGAGAATTGAACCTTGCCCAGAACAACATAACGTTTGTTTTCAATCTACCCGCCACGCTGCAAATAGCGATACTAAAGGTCAACACTCTGTATCATTGGCCGAAGTTCCCGAATGGCATCAAGTATATAGATATGTCGTATAATAAGTTATCTGGGATATATGATGAGAACAGCGTCAGTTTTGACAGCTTGGAGGTAATAACATAGTTTAATTTACGAAGGCGCGAAAGAGCTTTTCTCCTATAATCCTACACCTAATTGCTTGTACATATTTGCAAATGTGCAACTCTTTTATTGTTTTACTCTATGTGGCCCTATGAGCTTTGTTTCGGGGTTGAGAAAGCGCCAGAAGTACCGGATCAATAACTAATTCGTGAAGTGGGCAGACACACATTAATATAAATTGGCTAATCATGATTCAGACATTGATCACTACTCTGTTAGCGGTTTTTCTACTTCGTTTATTTGTGCTTTGGATATTAAAGAAAGCCATGATAAAGATGGTAATTTTAATACTAAGAAAACTACTATTTCAGATCCTAAACATTGGAGGAAATCAAATCAAGGAACTGAATATCGAGAAGAAGCTACCCAACCTCTTCACTCTAGACCTATCTTACAACTTATTATCAGAAGTACCCAAATCTATCAGCACGCAGCTTTTCCCCAACTTGGAGGAACTCCACCTGGACGGCAACTTGATGGAAAGCATCTACTTCAAGAATATAATAGCATTGCGAAGTTTGTACATGAACGATTTGAATAAATTGCGGGTAGTCGACGATAAAGCGTTCAGCAATGTAGTGGGGAGAGGGGACGCTACGGAAGAGTCGTGCTGCTTCTCTCTCTATCTGTCGAATTGCCCCTTTTTATCCGAGATCAAAGAGGGAGCTTTTGATGGCACATCGGTGTGCATGGTAAGTTATTTACAAAAATAAACTAATTTTTGAACGTCCTCTTTGTACATTCTCGTCTATTTTTTTTTTTGAACTAACGTTCACATTACAAGTATTTAACAGACATCTATGAGAGGTAATGCTATGGGTTATTTTTAGGGTTCCGTAACAAAACGGTAACAAGGATCACTTTCGAAGAGAGGACGGTGTCGGTCTATTTGTATGTCATACAGCCAGTTATTTTTATTCCGTGATAGTCTTGCATTCGACTGCCATCTCGAATTTCTGCGCGAAGCTTCAGTTACGATTAATATTGCTAATACTGTTTCCAGTTGGACATAAGCAAGAACAACCTATCGTTTCTATCGGAGAGGCTGCTGGAGTGGCAGTCGGTGAGCGAGGGAGTGAACCTGCAGTGGAACCCGTGGCGCTGCGCCTGCGCGCTGCAGTGGGTGGTGGACCGGCTGCTGCCGCTGGTGTACCGCGCCAACTCGCGCCTGCTCGCGGAACTCAGGCACAGTACAGTACAGACTACTCTCGACAACCTGCAGTGAACCCGTGGCGCTGTAGCTCTCCATTGGTGAAAAAAATAATTAAAATCGACCGGTAGATTCGATTACCCTTTATGTACAAATAGACATACAAACTTCTATTTTTTTACGAAGTTTAGAGTATTTTAGCAATTTTTTTTATGCACCTCTTCAAACTCGGCACTCGGCACCGAAAATTTTTCCGGGATGAAATTAATTTAACCCTCTTTTTTGAGAGCATGTAAAAAGTGTCATACAATGGAAGCGAGGGGGGGACCCCAAAAACCCCTGGATGCAATAAGTCAGCCCCCTCGAATCATTTTGAAAAATGGCGGCCATTTTGAATCGTTTGGATTTTCGCCACCACCATCAAGTAGCCCTTGTTAACCCTATGACATTTAGTCAAACACCCACCCATCTTCAACCGTTTCGGAGATATAGATCCTCAAAGTTTATATGGAGGCCATGTTTTTGAGGCGACTATGTTACTTTTAATGGCTCCAAAAAGGTCCGAGGTTTTGGTGACTTTTTAGTCTCAGCGCTTTGGTAAAAATGTTTTTAGTTTTCGAGATAATTAGCAGTTCCACCTCGAGGATGTGACTTTTCGAAGGTTTTGGATTTTTTCCGGATGTTGTTTACACGCCTTAAGTTTAGTACATCTGTAAAGTTTCATTGAGTTAGCATCAAAAGAAATTCTCTTTTCACACACGGGTTGATTTTCCAAAAATGGTGAAATTCGTGTTCGTAATTTTTTTAAGCTTTGTATATTTGTAAAGTTTCAATACCGTGGCGTCAAAAACAATGCTTCCCCATACAAACTTTAACACCCTATTACACCTTTTTAGAGGTTGAATTTCAAAAAAATCTTTCTTGGTACATGTTTACTCGTCAAGACAAACACACACACCCTCCGTATTTTAAATTTCTACGACCAGCGGTGTAGGATGTGCCTTATCTGTCAGCGAGTCATTACAATTCTCTCTTTCAAAAACGAAAATATAAGTGTCTATTATTTTCGTAAGCTTTTTTTTTTTTTTTTTTTATTCAGTTATAGGCTTGCGTTTGACCGCCATCTCGCCTGATGGTAAGCAATGATGCGGTCTACGATGGAGCACGCTTGCCTAGAAGGAACCGATTCACTCGCGACTTGAAGACACCCAGATTATATCTATCGGGAAAGACCCACTCGGGCAAAGTATTCCACACTCTGGCAGTTAAGCTTAGTAAAGCAATGTTAAACAATCGTACCATTAAGAAAAAAATATTTCTATACAAACTTTAATACCCCGTTTCACCCCTTTGGGGGTTAGTATATTTGCAAAGTTTCATAACCATAACATTAAAAAAAAATCTCCATACAAACTTCATTGCTCCGTTTCACCCCTTTAGGGGTTGATTTTTGTAAAATGATGAAATAGGTGTCGATTATTTTTTTAACTTTAGTATATTTACAAAGTTTGATAATCGTAGCATTAAGAAAAATATTTTTTTCATACAAACTTAAACACCCCTTTTCACCCCCTTAGGGGTTGAATTGGGCAAATTACTTTCTTAGTGTGCGTCCGCTTTTTGGTATAAAACTTTTGTCCAAATTTGACGTTGCGGTTTAGGCTGTGCGTTGATCTGTCAGTCAGTCACGACCTTCACTTTTATATATATAGATTATATATATAAATCTCGTGTCACAATGTTTGTCCTCAATGGACTCCTAAACCACTTAACCGATTATAATAAAATTCGCACACCATGTGCAGTTCGATCCAACTTGAGAGATAGGATAGTTTAAATCTCAAATTATAGTCGCAATTTTAATTTATTATTGCAAATTATATATATACTGATAATTTTTACTATAAATTGACAAGTTAGCATCAACATACTACGGTTGCTATAGTTACGCAATATGACATTTGACATAGAATTGAAGCAATGGCTTTTGACAGGACAACGTCTGTCGAGTCAGCTAGTAGATTATATGGATAAGTATTGGTTGAACATATTGTAACTATGTTTCAGATGCGGCTCCCCTCGGCCCTTCTCGGGTCTCCGCCTCGTGCACTGGTACAACTGGACGGAGCAGGCCATGTGCAATGATGACTACATGCGCTCTGGGAATTACATGGTTGGTCTGGTCATGTTACAGTTCTACACTTCTACATGAAATGAAATGATTCAAAAAAATTCAGAAATGATGAAATATTCAATCGGTGTCTAATCGCAAGTCGAATTATAATTTATAGCATTTAATTTAATATATCATCCTATTCCACGCAACTCTATCTGCCATATTTTTTATTATCTTTAGCTATACCATTTTATGCCAAAGTTATTTTAATTTATAAGAAATCTTTAATGCATAGGATAAATAGTTATACACTAGGGCCAGTTACTATTTTACTTACAACAACTTGTTTCCTGATTACAGATCGAGTCATCTTCCGACCGGAACTCGCTCTCCAACGTGAGTTCCCTGACCGTCATCCTCGGAGGCAGCATCATCGTAGCACTCCTCGTAGCGATCGCGCTCACCGTGTACCTAGTGAAAACGCGCCGGAAGTACCGCGTGCGGCAGGCCGCCATGCGCCGGAAGCGGCAGAGCGCGGTAGACGCTAGGCAGAGTAACGGGAAGGAGCAGTTCTCAGCGCTGAATGCGTGAGGGGAACGACGCTGATTACAGCAGCAAAGTGGCGGAGGCGAAGAAAAAACGTAGAAATGCAAACTCTTATTTCGTTAGAGAACAACTGATATAAAACAAAGTTTAGCGTCGCGCCGCAGGTCGAAATGTGTTTTTTGCATCTAAAAAAACTGGGTTTTATCCCTTTTATAGAGTTATCGCACTGTTACAGTTCTTTACCCGTGTCATGTATGTATGTAAAATGTGACAAAAAACTGTTAGGAAGATGTAGAAAACCACGTAAAAAGCGTTACTGGAATTTTAAAATTGTCATCACAATTTTTTTCCAAACAAAAATTTGAGATTACTATTTTTTGGTAGTTTGACTAAGATATAAGTGTTAATTACTAGTAAGTAGGTTTTTTTATTTTACAAAACGTAGTTGTAAATATTTTTTACGAAAATGCCCTTACCACCTCATAACAGTATTTTTATATGAGTAGTACGTGTTACCATATTTAATTGTACATATTTTTAATCAAAAATAGTGTAAAGTATGTTGTCTATATTTAGAGCCAAATATTATTTAATAAATTAATTTTACAATAAAAATAAACTGTTTGATTCATCTTCCAAAGGGGTTGATAAGTCTACGTATATTTCCAGGGCCATTCCATTTCCCTTTCAGCAACTTGTTCCAATACAAGTAGGGCATTATATCCTTCTTCAAATAATACAGGAACGGACGCTCTTTGCTCTGGAAGTAATTCAATTGTCTCTGTACTTATTAATTACGCAAAAACTTGCCTCTGGCTGTTTAGTCTTCCTAATTTATTTTCAATCATAAATCTTGTAAAAAGCTTAAATTATGCTGGCACTGTGCCATATCAAAGGCATATTGGTCGGCTTAAAAGGTCTAAAGTGAGAACTAGCCACGCAGCCGGTACTAACTTAATTTTATGTACCATTGTCCACGAACTTACTAACCCTTTCCACGTCCCACTTCAACAATACAGCATACCTGATCGAAAGGAAACGTCTCCCACACGTGTTTATCATACACGAACTCCGCCAGTATGGCCGCGCGGGACGAGGTGAGGATGGGGCAGGCGCCGTACCCGTTGTACTCGGCGGTCGGCTGCTTACCAGCCATGACGGAGGACAGGTTCCTGAACACGACGGGGCTTTGCTGTCCTGAAATGTTCAATAGTTTATTAAGTTGATATCTTGTAGGTATTATTGGGTAGTCCATTTTGCGCCACCAAATGCAGCAAACGTCACTCCACATGGGCCATAGCGGCCATATAGTGGCCGCAGTAAGTAGGTATATATATAATTTTTACTGCTGGACAAAGAAGATGGGTAAGCCTAAGCTGATTCTCGACTTTTCTACTTATGGCGAGCTCTCATAGAAGTTTTAAACTTTATCATGGCATCTCACACACACTAACACAATACCCCAGTAGCAAAAGGTGATGCTAGTAGGTAGCAGTTGATAATGGATCTAGTCTAAAGGCGCATGTTTGTCTACTCATCTACTGCAAAAAGTACGTCACGGACTTCACGCATTATTCCAAAAGATCATTTCAAAAGTGATTCACCAACAGCAGCCGCAGTCTTGCTGTTAGGCGTGGCCAAGCAGTCCCCGATCCCGAACACGTTGCTGCTCCTCCGATGCTGTAGGGAGCGCCGGTGCACGTCCAGGTAGCCCTCCTCCGTGGCCAGCTCGGGGCAGCGCTTGAGACAGCTCGGGGGGCGCATCGGCGGCGTCACGTGGAGGAAGTTGTACGGAAGGGTTATACACTGGAGTTAAAGAGTTGTGGTTTTAATGTAGGATGTACCTACATAATTATATTGTATACCTTTACTTCAATTAGGCGTGTCCTCGAGTACATCGTCTTGTTTCCTGCTGTGACAACTTGTAGAAGTTCTTTGTGACAGAAAATGTCGACGCCAAAAAGATAGCTCGATAAGTTGGTTCGAAAAGATGCGAACCACTCTTGACACCTCATTATTTTATTGATTAGAAAGGTAAGAATGTAAACAAAACGACTGAAAATCTGAGATAGTAATTCGTACTTTGGACTGTATACTTTACCCCACCCCCTTTGTCCTTGTCGACGAACACCGCCCCTCGTGTTGTAATTTCCACCAGTTCCATATTGTAGTTGACTGCGATGTCCCGGTCGGCTGCGATTTTGTTGAGAGCGGTCGCGTACTTCGGGACCCCGTACGTGACGTCATTGCCTGTGACGTATGTTATACTTGTCCTGTTCCGGATGTTTTGCTGAAAGATTGTGAAATTGATCTTTGGGCTGGCGCTTGGCGGTGTTTATAAATGAGCTGCTAATTAATGATAGATAGTAGACAGTTTGACTGGAGGTCAAGTTTAGGAAAACGACCTAGAGACCCTGCACCAATCACTACATTAAGTGGACTGGTGATGTGATGAAGTAATTTTTTATACTATATCGACATCTGGGCACCTGCAGACGCGTAGACGTAAAGACACGATTTACTTCGCTCAAAGATTTGCTGTAGTTCTCCAACCATCTTGTCTCAATACATCTTTGCAAAGCCATCGCTCTACCTTCCTCCAATAGTCATCAGCCAGGTAGGTGACACAGTGCGTGGCTCCGGAGCACTTCCCGCCGAGCTGCGGCCTCGTGAACACGGCGAGCCCGCCGCGGAAGTGCTGCATCAGCCGCCATGTCTTTACGCAGTACACGGGAGAGTAGATCGTGGTCACAGGGGATACGGCTGTTTCGAGAGCTTTTTCGAGGCCTGGGATCTGTGCAGCCGGCAGATGAGTTGAAAAAATCAAGGTTTTCTGAGTTACAAATAAAGTCCATATTTAAATTGTTGACGCTAGCTGCTTGCTTGACCCTTGTCGCCCTTTACATTAATAAATACTTTAAATGACCATGCGATCCAAGCAAAAAGGAGCAAAGACAGACCTTCCGTTAACCATGTACAAAGAAAAAAATTATCACTAAGTTAAAGTACCTGGTCGTAATCATTCTTCAGCCCAACAGCCACCACCATGAACTCATACGTGACTTTATCCCCGTTGGTGGTGTAGACGACATTGTTGCACGGGTCGAAGTCTGCCACGCAGTCCCTCAGCCACAGCACGCTGGGCAGCACGGCGCCGGTGGCTCGAAACGTGTCTTTGAACTGCCTGATGCCGCCGGCCACTAGCGTGAACTGGGGCTGGTTGTAGTGGACCTACAATATTGAAGTTAGCTGCTTTAACCTGAACGAACTTAAGACTTCCCGACTCCTGGCTTTCTAACCCCCTTGATCAATCTTGCTATTTTTAACCACCGACGCAAAAACGACAGGGTGTTATAAGTTTGACGTGTCGGTGTGTCTGTTTGAGGCATCAGAGCGCCCGAACCGAACGGATGGACCGATTTTGATTTTGAAAGGTGAATTAGTCGGGAGTGTTATCTTTGATGAAAATCGGTTCAGCCGTTTCAACGCTGGGGATTTTTTAAACTTTAATTATAATCATTCTTTTCTCCGATGCGACGTGCCAAATGAATAACCGTACTGACCTGTGAAGGTTCTATGACAATAATCTCGTTCTTTTTCAGCGTCTTCGAGAAGCGCCACGCCACGCTGCAGCCCCCGGCGCCGGCTCCCACTATCAGCAGCTTGCATCTGACATATTAACACTAGAATAAGTATATAGCGCAAAAGCGAGCTCTACAAAACAGATCAGTCACACATATATACAAACATCACTTACTGGTATTTGTTTTGCACTGTCGACACTCCACTGAATGCCCGCACCGTGTAAGCACTGTACCAGCCTAGCTGTTTCAAATTAATACCCATTTGCCACTTTTTATTTATAAATTTGGTATTGGGTTAATTATATTTAATTTTGTGCAACATGTTTACAGGAATTCTGACAGAAAGGGAACCAACTAGATTGTTTGTTGTACTCTTGCTTTGGACTTCATGAGATAAACAACTTTTCAATAAATTTGTTGCTCGTAAGATCAATTGATCGAGAGATCAATTGAACAGATTGATTGATTTTTTTGAGATTTGTCGTTGTAAGATTTTAGCTCGGGTTTACTTTAATTCTCGCTCAACAAAAACTTACCTGTTCTAAATTTTTGCTGATCGCAAGTCTATACAATTGAAAAACCGATGCTAAGTTGCCTGAAAGGAATCGCTTTTAGCGATAAAGGCGCCAGTTGTAGCACTACTTTTGAGCGTTATTCTTATTTTCTTTATATTCTGTATCAGATCCCAAATTATTGGTTCTGCGTTTTTATATAAATAATTGTAACCTATAGGTGGCTTTTGAATAAAACTCGTTTTTCCATAAAATATATAATAGTAATAGTTAAAAATATAACATTGTATAAATAACTCTCAAGTATTGCTTATATACATTTAGGAGCAATACACACGATTTTAGATCTTTCTCAATAACATTATTTTTAACTTTTAATCCAAACAATAACAAATACATATTTAAATTAATTTTAATCTCACTTTCTGAGCATCACGATTAAGTACACCGATAAAAAATAAATCGAATAAAAAATAAAGCTTAGTTACACCTTAAAAATAAAATCTTAGAGAACCTAAATATTTATAACACATAATTGCGTAAGCGTTTACTCATTAAACCAGATTTTGTTACCGTTTTACATAAGTTGAAACAATTACTTATTTCAAGGCTGCTTTTCCATATAGAAAAAAAACCCCAAATACTAATTTCGTAAAGGTACATATCATAAGTACAAACTTGAGTGACTTGAGTGCCTCATCATGTCCATTGAAAATGTATGTATATCCATACGAATCATATCCATAAAATCACACATACATAAAATCTCATATTTCGAATAAATCAACCAAATACATAAATCCTTATCATTTGTTTTTTTTTTCACTACCGTTATTTATTGATCGTATTTTCAGGAGGTTAATCTCGAACGGGACTTTTAAATCTTCACTGTTTATTATATTAATTTCCGAGATACGAGTATGAATTATAAATCTTGAAGCTACTTTCGACTAAACTATAATTTCTAGCGAGTATTTAAGTTTCAAAAGCTAGACAAGATAAAACAGCCTTACACCATTAACATCGTCATAATGTTACATCAACATGTTAACATCAATAAAACATTAATTATTACTCTCAGATAACCTACAGAGAAAGATCAGGCACTGCTACAGATTTGGGTGAAACCAAGAACTCCTCTACTTTTGCGCGTACGACCAAGCTCTACCGCGACTAGAGGATATTATAATGTCGATGTGTGCGTCTTGTGTACGCGTGAAAGAGTTCTCGGCTTCACGCAAATCCAACACAGTGCATCTTTCTCTAAGTTTATCTGAGTAATAACGTTGATATTTACTATTGACATAACCTCAGTCTGGAAGCACCACTGTATCGTAACTTTCGTCCCTAAATCTTATTTAGCCCTGAAGTTGACTATTTTCCTGATCGCCTCAGGTCCGTGGTAGTACCCCTTCAGCATGAAGTGCCAGTATATGAACGGAAACAGTTCTTTCTTCATTTGGAACGCGATTCTGCTTTCTGCCGCCTGGAAAATTAAATGTTAAATTAGCATGGACGTATAATTGAAATTTACAATTAAATAAGAGTATATACCCATTTTGAGTCGCTCGAAATGGGCAAAAAAAAATGTTTTTTTTATAAGATGTTTTTTGACAATTATGTAGCTACTTCGTTTTGTCATTATATTGCAGACACTATTTGTAATTAGAACAATATCATTGATCACATTAATTAATTTTCTGGAAACAGCTTTTAAAAAAAATATAGTTTGTGTAGTTCTCAAATCTTTATTCCAGGTGATCGTTGCCAACATTAGTAGGTTCAGTGGGCATTTATAATTACTTTCTGTAATTACGGATTAAATACTGAAAATAAATAAAAATAATATCTAATGCTACTGAAATACGGACCAATCTACAGTGTAATATTTTTACTTTATATGAATTTTACATTAATATCAATTTAAGAGGAGACCTATACTCAGAAGGGTGGAAAACAGTAAAATATGATGTTGAGCCTATACTCAGCAGTGGATAATAAACGATTGAATAAGATGTTGATGATGATAAAGTATCAAATCAAAGCAATGAAAAAATCACCTCCAAGTGCCCAAGGACGTTTACTCTAAATACTCTATTTACTATACATACATGTTTAGTCCTGTCTACAGAAAACACCTGGTCGAAGGGGAAGGTCTCCCGCACGACTCCGTCGTACACGAACTCCGCCAGGATGCAGGTGCTGTACGAGGTGAGCAGCGGGCACGCGCCGTACCCGTCGTACTGCTGCGGGGGACTGTCGCGCCGCATGCTGGCCAGCAGGTTGTGCTCTACTACAAAACTCTGCTTCGCTGGAAAAAATATGACAATGGTTCATTTATTTTTACTCATGACCCAACGTAAAAGGTAGGGTAAGGTAGGGGTATGCTAAAGCCGAAAAGGGCTCGTAGGACTCGTTATAAACAACTTTTACTATGGGACCAACTTGGAATTTGCGAAAAAACAGCTGTTTCATACATTTTGTCGAGTGTCGTTAACATTTTATGGAGCAGCTGATTTTCATCGAATTCTGAGTTGGTCTCATAAGAGTTATTTATAAAGATGAGTACTTTGAGCATTTTTCGGCGTAGCATACCCTTTCTTTATAGTCCTGTATGGATAGATTGTTCATGGTTCACGCTATAGAAATAGAAGAACAAACGTTTGATGTAACGTCTGCGAATATTTACGTTACGTTGATGTGCATGTTATGTTAATATTAATAATAGATTAACGCAAGTCATGTTACATTTACGATGACTGGCACCGACTCGGGTGATGGCCAGTCATTATGTTGTCGAGAATGAAACACAAAAAAGGTTGCATCAGACGTTTTTTAAAGTTTGACCTTCAGAAAATATCCTATTCATCCCTATAGTGATAATCCCGTAAAATGTCGTTTTTGTTACATTTTCAGGTAATATACTTTTACTAAGCCGAGTTCCCAAAACACTTGAGAGCATAGAGTTATGAAAGTTTATGAATAAAGAGTAAAAAATCGAGTACTTTGTAAATATACTTCGCTCTCCAACAAACGAATTAGTGGTCACTCACGGACTTAATCATGATAAAAAATTAAAAATTTAAAAAACCCCCGACACAAAAACCTACCTAAAAAAAGTACGAAATAATAATTTGATTTATTTAATGTTAGCATGGCAACCCCCAACGTCTTGATGGTGGCACCACTGTCGGCTGGCTGACGGATGGTGCGTCACTCTCACGACTGGGGAGTCGTGAGAACACCGACAAGATGGCGGTGCCGGTGATAATACGAAGGCGATATAAAAGATGGAAGATGGGAAAGGCTAAGCCGCCTGTCTTCTGATTGTGATTGTGAATAAGTGAAGTGCTGTGATATTATTAAAATTGTGAGTAGCTTCCATAAAACCGATTGAGTATATGATTCTAGTGTATAATTCCCCGAAACCCCATAGTAGTATAGCCATAGGTTACGTAAGTCGGAGGTAATGCTCTGACATTAACAACCTGTACATAAAAACTAAAACACCGCTAAAAATATTAATAATTACAACAAAATATTAGTTAGTTACAAAGAAAACGTCGCGTCGGGGGGGGGGGGGGGGGGGGGGGTATACTAATCAGTCAGGAGTTATACTCATCGTGGTAGCTTAGTTGTAAATACTAATATTTAGAAACGGTCCCCCCGACGCGACGTTTTCTTTGTAACTAACTAATATTTTGTTGTAATTATTAATATTTTTAGCGGTGTTTTAGTTTTTATGTACAGGTTGTTAAATAAATCAAATTATTATTTCGTACTTTTTTTAGGTAGGTTTTTGTGTCGGGGGTTTTTTAAATTTTTAATTTAAGTTTTTATTTAATACTTTTTGTATGTTAGTACCAACATTGGTATATTAATTGTTTTTTTTTTTTTATTTTTTTTTTAATTATTAATAAAAAAAAATCTAGACAGTCCTACCACTGATAAAATATCTTATCTTTCATTTGACAACCATTTTGGGCACATTTGTAGAATTTTGGTTCTTCCATCCCCACTTTAACCCACCATAACTCTTAAACGGCTCAATCGATTTTTATAAAACATAGCTAAGAACACTCTCGATTAAGTCTCCTTTCATCCAAAAAAAACTAAACTGAAATCGGTTCAGTGGTTCGGGCGCTATGATGCCACAGACAGACAGACAGACAGACAGACAGACAGACAGACAGACAGATAAACAGACACGTCAAACTTATAACACCCCTCTTTTGCGTCGGGGGTTAAAAAGTGTTACCGAACTTACCAATAGCGGCAGCAGTCTTGCTATTCGGCGTGTTAGTGCAGTCTCCGATCCCGTACATGTTCTTGTACTTGGTGTGCTGCAGCGTGTACTTATCCACGTCGAGGAAACCAGTGCCGTCCGCCAGCCCCGGGCTGCGGAGGAAGGCGGGGGGCTGCATGGGGGGCGCCACGTGGAGCATGTCGTACGGGAGGGTCACTTCCTGGGAAGCGATGTAAAAATATATTTTTTATATGCTAAGTATAGTGTGGTGTTGACTGGAGTGTGAGAGTACAGGGCTGTGGAAGAAGGTGGCCGTGCGCGTCGGAGGCGCTACGGTCGTACGGGAGGGACGCTTCCTGGGGGATAATACGTGTATGTATACGCTATAGTTTGACGTTGAAGTGGACTAGAGTTTGAGAGCACGCGGCTGCGGAAGATAACGGCCGTGTGTATCGGGGGCGGCACGTGCAGCATATTGTACGGGAGGGTCACTTCCTAGGGGACGGGAAGATATACTGTAGTGTGGTCTGCAGAAACTTGCGTTCATCCCGTTTCGAGTACCCTATTTCGATCCTGCTTGGCATCGAAAAACACCCGCTAATCCACCTGATCCCGTAAATTGGGGATCCTACAGTACGAACAAAACTTGCATGTCGAACGTTTTGTATCTTTTTTTATAAATAATTTAATCAAAAAATTGCAATGTTGCAGGTATACAGGTACACACGTACGTTCCTTCCTATAACCCTGTACTAGGGTTGAAGATCAACAAATTATAAATGTAAAATAACAATTCACAAGACATTCGAACCAAACACCCTCTTTTTTTTTAAAACATTTATCCCCTAAACATCACGACGACAGAGAACAATCGCAGAATACTTCTTTATCCGTAGAAAGTTACAGAGAAAAATGGAATATCGCCGAACGTTTAATGAGTAACAACAACCATACCTGCTTCTCGTCTCCTTTAACGAAGACCGCCTCCCTCTTCTCGTGTCGCACCTCCGTGAGCAGCGTCCTGTAGTTGACGTTGATCTTCTTCCTCTCCACCACCTGCAGCAGCGCGTCCGCGTACTTCTTCACGCCGAAGATGACGGGCAGGTTCGTGTTGTAGTGGATCTGGGCTTTTGAGCGGACTTTCGTCTGGGGTAATGAGAGAGTTTGTAAGAGAGTGAGGGTGTGTGTTTGTTTCTCAGTTTACGATGAAAAGGGTTAAGATATTTGGAAGTTATTAATGGCTGGGTATAGCGAGTAATAAATAAACATTTCAATACTGAAGCATTTGTTGCTACCAATATGACGTGCACATCTGAGTAAGCATATTGTTGGGTAGGTAACTACATAATGATGCTACTTGGTTCTAGCAACATCCCACTCGTAGCATGCCATGGCTTGCAAGGAAACTTTCCTAACAACTTTTTTGAAAGTCACCGCCAAAACTACGTCTAGTAATACAAACTGTAAGTATGTAAAGATAATCTCATTATCTGGATTGTTAACTAGAATCTTCAATGCCTATAATTATATCACGCACACATACAAATCTACTTTCATTCTATTTTTCTTATCTTTTATTCTACTTTTCTTAAATTATTACGATGCATTACAATGCATTTATCACTGTCACGGTCAATTTATTCCGATAGCTAGGTAGATAGCATACAAATATGCAGATATAATGTCATTGTTGTGTCACCGGCCAAAATCGTTCAGTGTTGACTTTACTAACTTCAATAATTTGCTACAAGGATGATGAATAATATTGTGATAAGTAAAAGTAAACATAAGCCCATGCATAAGTTAATCACCATTGTGTATCCAGGTGTTATTATCGAGGCAGATAACATAAGTAATCGATTAGTAACTTACTAATCGATTACTTATAGTATATTACTAATAGTAAGTTAGTAATACCATGATACTTAGTAAAATGAAACAGTGCCACACCCTTGTTTATAAAGAGCTAGCTTTAACCCCCGGCTTCCTCCACACGCAGAAATGATTTCTTTTTAACACGCTTTTATTAGCTTCACCTGTATGTTTGTATGTTTGTATGTTTGTATGTAACCGACTCCTTTGAGCGCGTTTTTGACCCACTTTAAACGGTCAGATTTCTTTCAAACTTTGTAGATATATCGAGGACCGATGACAATACACTAAACAAATCGTGTTTTTTAGTTTTTTTAACTATTAATTTTTTTAACACGCTTTTTCTATAAAGTTTCTTTAACTTTTAATACCGTTTAACTTACAAATGGTAATTTCGTCATTCGTGTCAGAGAACAGAGTGGCGCAGTGGAAGCGTGCTGGGCTCATAACCCAGAGGTCCCTGGATCGAAACCACGCGCTAGAAATCTTTTTGCTCAATATTTTTTGTTACGCATCAATTTTATTTTAAGAGGTCTGAGGATCGAAACCACGCGGCTACAAATCTTTTTGCTCAATATTTTTTGTTACGCATCAATTTTATTTTTAATTTGCTTGAGCAGACGGCCAAAATCGGATAACACCAACACATTTGTACATATTAAGGATGGTTAATAGTTAGCAAATCGAACTAAAAAGCGAAAAATAAATAATAGTTAAAAAAAAACTAAAAAAACACGCTTTTTATAAAAAACCGAACTAAAAAAATAGAAAATAAAATTTTATAAATTTAAATTAAGAATAGGGTTGAAAATTTCAATAAATATAAATTAATAATAGTGTAAATAAATAAATATATGTATTTTATTTTTAAAAAAGCGTGGGGTGCTTTCTAAGATATTATCAAAATGCTAATCACTCTACTCATGTCTGTCAATACAAAATGTATCTACAAAATATATAATTATCTATTGACCCATGCACCCCACGCTTTTTAAAAATAAAATACATATATTTATTTATTTACACTATTATTAATTTATATTTATTGAAATTTTCAACCCTATTCTTAATTTAAATTTATAAAATTTTATTTTCTATTTTTTTAGTTCGGTTTTTTATAAAAAGCGTGTTTTTTTAGTTTTTTTTTAATTATAGTATGTATGACTGACGCAAATTTTTTATAGATATACTCGTAATTCCAGGTAGTCGCAAGCTAAGGTTACCAAAAATATATCAATACGGTGAAGCTCCGACTCTACGATTTTTGGAACCGGGCCTAAAAGAGGTATAGAACGAGATTTAGAGATATGTTTTATTAACAAGAAAAGGACAAAAGTATATTGTAATTGTACCTCATTAAAAGAAAGTTAAACATACTATGTACCAACAATGATCAGCTGTCACGATATCATATCATAACAATATGATGACCCATTGCACTTATTTTAAATAAACAATACGCGTATTGAATAATTGAGAAGAGAGTAGGTACCTCCTAAGTTTTTCAAACAACGAATTTTTAAATATTGTAATGATTTGACTGCGGTATGTTTACCAAAGTTTTAATTTCATACCTTTGTGAAGTAGGATTCCGCCAGGTAGGCAATCTTCTGCGGCGCCCCGGGACACTTGATCAGTCCACTCGGGTAAGTGAAGATGGCGTCTCCGCCCTTGAACTTCTGCAGGTCGGCGAACGTCTTCTCGCAGTATGCCTCGTCGTATATCGTGGACACGCTGCTGTTGGGGTCTTTTAGGGCTTCCGCGAGCCCTGGTATCTGGGAGCGGGAAAGGTTCAGTTACAGACCAACACGAACATTTGAGACGCCCGCCTTAAAAAACAGGAAATTGTACAGAGATGATAGACAAGAGCAATAGTTTGTAAGCATTGCAAATATATTCTAACCAGTAGAATAGATTTATTATTTCATTGTTCACGACAATGATGCCAGAACCTGTGGCTGTGGTTTATTAAATTAGGTGAAATTGAAAAGCAGCAAGTGCTCCATGGGATGGCGAGGTCTATCAGCCTATTAGAGCCAGACCAATTTTATTGAATACTAAAAGGCAGGATATTTTTTACTCTAGCCAGACATGAGGAACATCACAAACGAATGATGATCATATATGTAATTCTGGGCGTAATTTTTACTATAGCCAGACATGAGGAACATCACAAACGAATGATGATCATATATGTAATTCTGGGCGTAATTTTTACTATAGCCAGACATGAGGAACATCACAAACGAATGATGATCATATATGTAATTCTGGGCGTAATTTTTACTATAGCCAGACATGAGGAACATCACAAACGAATGATGATCATATATGTAATTCTGGGCGTAATTTTTACTATAGCCAGACATGAGGAACATCACAAACGAATGATGATCATATATGTAATTCTGGGCGTAATTTTTACTATAGCCAGACATGAGGAACATCACAAACGAATGATGATCATATATGTAATTCTGGGCGTAATTTTTTTCTACACATTAACGGAGCTTTCTCGAATATTCGAGTATGCCGCTCCTACGTATTAACCATAATAGGGAGAAACCTATGGTACTAACAAAAGTTGAGTGATGTCTTACCGCTCCATAATCAGAGTTGAGTCCGACCGCTACGATGATGTACTCGTAGTTGATGACGTGTCCCTCCCTCGTGGTGACCTTGTTGGCCTCCGGGTCCACGGAGTCCGCGTAGTCCTTCACCCAGCGCGCCTTGGCGGGCAGCACCGCGTGCGCGAACTGGTGCGTGTCCGAGACTTTCTTCACGCCCGCGCCCACTAGTGTCCATAGCGGCTGGTAGTAGTGGTCCTACGAAGGATATTGTGAGATAAATAAGTCAGAAATTAGAAATCACTGACGTGAAATAAAGTGGTTCGTATAGCGTATAGGCAGAGTTGTGTCAGAGTTTGAAGCCTGGGGCCTTTGAAATGACTGGCTGGTTATGTATACTATATAACTTAACTTAACGTGTCCGCATCATACGACTGATGTCATGGTGGAATCAATTGCCAGTTCATAACCAGATAGCAGCATCCGGCAAGGGAAATTGAATTACCTAGCGTCATAAAAATAAGATAATGTTCAGTGATGTAAAGTGATAAGACCTATGCAGCTCTTTAGATTAGCTTTGCTAGAAGCTATCGCCTCGCGATATGTTCTAAACTTCTAAGTGACTTACTTCTACATATTTACATTTCATTGAAAAGCTATTTAAATCAATCATTTTATTTCCATGAATTCGCCATTTCTATATTCTTTTGAATCTCTCCCACATTTATGCCAATCATTGAACTATTAGCAGAATGCTGATGATTGAATGATAAGTATTTATTTACAAAACTTCAAGCATATCACATCAGCACATTAACATCAACATATCAGTAGGTAACCTTGAATGAAGCAGTAAACCAATATTTACAATCTATTGTTAACACACAGCAGTGATTGGTTGTGGAGCTGTTTAACTGATAATACTATTCAACCTCGCTCAGGCTTTACTGAATCCATACTTTTATTGGATGATAACAAAAACATTGCTATAAACGAAAAAGTATATATTTTCGTACTTATTTTACTAATTTTCATTTTGATAAATGGATAAAATTTGATAAGGAAGTGGTGTACCTAAGGAAGTAGCAAGTCCTACTGAAATATTGTGGACAAAACCACTGGTTGTAGTTAGTAGGTACATTTATGACCTATTTATTTTTTTCTAATAAGAATAAGAGATTTAAGTTTGACAATAAATAATGTTGTTCAGCTGACTTCTTTGTAACAAAGATCTGTTATAAAGCAAGCTAGTAAATGCGCATAGTAACTAGTAACACCAATTACAAAATGCACCATTCAATTACTAAATCCATTAACTTCTCATCAAATGACCATTAATCCACCTTCTATAAATATATACAATATGATAACATAAGTAAACTGCCCCTATAAACAGTATCGAAACTACAAATGGCATTTTTACAGGCGAGCAATTTAAAGTCAAAATTTGACTTAAAATACGTAAAATCTATTTTATTGGATTTTTATTTTTTTGAATTATTTGTTTTGCTAAAAGTATATTAAATATTCATATAATTAGTATAATGAAAAAAAAAACGTGATTGCAGTTTCAGTTGTCACAGATTAATCATTGTTACTTACAGTCTGTACTATTTATTTATTCTGTGCCTACAGAGATAAAATAGTTATTTGTAACCATCTCCAGTAGATGGTAGTGGACCAATGATGATTGTAGTGAATTATAATTACCAAATTATATGTCTGGATATTTTAAACATTACACCAGCATGATCCATTTCACGTTTAGAAATGCTAACATTCATAATTAATTTATTATACTGTCATATTTGATACTGCAAGTGTTTTTATAAATAAAAAATATGCTATAAGAAATTAAATAACTTCTCTTGAAAAGAGTAGAATGAAAGTTTGAATCTGAAATAGTATTACAGTGACTTACGGAACTTGGCTCTAAGACTATGACATTTCCCTTTCCTAGTCTTCGGGCAAACTTGGCAGCCATGGTGCAGCCCCCCGACCCTCCTCCGACAATAAGCAACTTGCACCTAGAAAAGAAGTCCTCATATCATATGAGTAGAAGAACCCATTATTTCATCTGCAGGAATATAACATTTTTCCAGGGTAACATTATAACATTTTGTGATATATTGCAGTATAATCTACTTTCATACTAAATTTTGTTTAACCCTTTGACTCGGAAACGTACACATTTGTCCTCGGCAAACTTGATCACGGCTGGCTCGGAAACGTACACATTTGTACGTATGCGCTACCCTCTTTAAAAAGGTGTATAGATCGGTTTTGAACGAACTAAATAGGCGTGGTTTGTATAGAAACAAAGAGATGAATAAACCCTCCTTATTTTGGTGTATATTAATAGCGATATTTCAAAGCTTCGGATCATACTGGTCAATTTATTACTGTCCCGCTAAATAGACGTAACCCTAAAATACAAATTCGTAAAAGGCATATTACCACAGAAAAAATTAATCAGTTTCAAAATAATATAGAACATGACTTTTTATCTGAATTACAAATTAGCAATAATCCAAATGAATCTTACAATAATTTATTCCAAATTCTAATACGAAACTTTAATTCCACATTCCCCATTATTTGCAAAAAACTTGACGTCAATTTAGTCTTCAATCAATGGGCAACTCCAGGTATAAGAATTAGTCGAGATAAAATGTATGAACTTTACAATCAAAAGTCAGGGAGCAATGATGAACGTTTGATAAATTATGTGCGCAAATACAGTAAAACTTTTAAAAAGATATGCAAATATGCAAAAACCTTGTATATACTTAACAAAATAAAGCAGTCAAAAAATACCTCAAAAACTGTTTGGTCTATCATAAAAACGGAAACTGCTAAAACCAAAAGTCGAGAATCGGAATACAAGCTTAAGAAAAATAATGAAATAATTAGTGATAAAAAAGATATTGCAAATCAATTTTTAGGCTTTTTTGGGGATATACCTTATAAAACCACTGAATCACTGGCAACCAATTGCACGGAAGCTGCTCATTTATTAGTTGAAAATGTTGCTGCCAGCCCAAACCAATTTAAATTCCACGAAGTCTCAAGTGACACTATTATCAAAACATTTAAATCAATCAAAGCAAAAAAATCGGAAGATCTCTGGGGATTGTCAGTCTGTTTCGTTGCTGAAATAATATATAACTTAGCTCCTTATTTAGCCCATATATTTAACTGCAGTGTCGACAGTAATGAGTTCCCCGATCTTATGAAGTGTAGCAAGATTATACCTTTATTCAAAAGTGGTAGTAAGAAAGACCCTAGTAATTTCAGACCAATATCTATCTTACCATGTCTTAGCAAAATATTTGAAAAAATAATGTTAAATCAGTTAGCTTCATTCTTCTGTATTAATAATTTATTATTTAATAAGCAATTTGGTTTTTCTAAGGGCTGTTCAACTGTGGACGCAGCCTCGAATCTCGTAGAGAGCATCTACGAGGCTTGGGAGTCTCAGCATGATTCTTTAGGTATCTTTTGCGATTTGTCGAAAGCGTTTGATTGTGTGAACCATGAAATTCTATTATGTAAACTTTCACACTATGGTGTGACAGGTGATGCGTTAATTTTTTTTTTTTTTTTTTTTTTGTAATGATGCATTTTATCGATAAGTACATCATTAAAATTACGATCTAGCCTGAAAGACTAATGAGTAATTTGCGTTTAACATAAATTGCTAAGTAAGTTATAGCTAAGATTGTGTCCATTAACACATTTCTTACTGTCTCTATTAAGGCGAAGACACTTTGTTAATGTGTTCTTTACTAGTAGATTTAACTAAACTACACTTCACTGTCATAACACTACACTAACTCGAAAGGTTTTTTCCTTTTTAGTCTTCTCACTATGTTTGTGTTGTCGAGGAGCTGGATAGCCTCGACGTTCACGTGGTGGTGGAGTCTATGTTCATGAGCTTCGGCAAACGTTTTAATGACAGTTGAGACGAAGTCCACTTTTAGGTCCCGATGAAGGTCTTCGTTTCTGATGTACCAAGGGGCATTGACAATACCTCTGAGCACCTTATTTTGGAATCTTTGTATGATCTGCATGTTATTTTGGTTGGTACAGCCCCATAGCTGGATACCATAAGTCCATATTGGCATAAGGACTTGCTTATATAAGAGTACTTTATTATGTACCGACAGCGTGGATTTTCTCCCAATTAACCAATACATATTTCTGTAGCGAAGATCTAGTTCATCACGTGATCATAGTGATGCGTTAATGTTGATGAAATCATATCTGTGTGGTAGAACCCAAAATGTTGACATAAATGGGGTTCGATCGGAGTCGGCTAACGTTTCAATCGGGGTCCCTCAGGGTTCAATTCTTGGCCCATTCCTCTTTCTAGTCTATATCAATGACCTGCCTTTCTTAGCGCGTAAGCATTGTGAAATTATTTTGTTTGCCGACGATACATCTCTGTTATTTAGAATCAATAGGAAAAACTACGATATATCCAAAATCAATTTGTCGCTTAGTTTAATTAATAGGTGGTTTAGCGTCAATAACTTAATGCTAAATGCCAAGAAAACGAAAGCTATTAAATTCACATTGACTAGTAATCCTTCCTTGCCTAGTATAGTTATTGACGGCGATCAACTTACTTTGTCGAAGGATGCTAAGTTTCTTGGCCTTATCGTTGACAGCAAACTTCAATGGGGAGCACATATCAAGGAACTGTCTAACAAATTGAGTTCCGCAGCATTTGCAGTGCGGAAAATAAGAGAACTATCAGACATTAAAACTGCAAGAATTGTTTATTTCAGTTACTTCCACTCTGTTATGTCGTATGGATTATTGCTTTGGGGTAATGCAGCAGACGTAAATAGCATCTTTATTTTACAAAAACGCGCTGTTAGGGCTATTTATAGGCTAGGTTATAGAGAATCTCTTAGACAAGTTTTTGCGCAGGTGAAAATTTTAACATTACCATGTTTGTATATTTTCTTGAACATTATGTATGTGCGTAAAAATATTCATAAATATCACAAACGAAGTCAATATACTAGCATAACAAGGAACAAGTTTAAACTTGTTCTACCTAAAATTAGATTAGCCAAAACTGGCAACTCTTTTGTAATGAACGGCGTACTATTTTATAACTTGTTGCCTGTTACTCTAGTACATAAGAAAGACACAGATTTTCAAAGAATTTTAAAAGACTTTTTAATTGAAAAGGCTTACTACAAAATTGAAGACTTCATCTGTGATAAAGTCTCTTTACGTAAATTGTATTTAGACTGTAATAATAATACTTGACTGATTATACCTACTATTGTAGTTATTTTATACATTGATATTTTGACATTGCAATTATTTTATATAATTTTTGACATTATTTTCTTTGACATTTAATTTATTGTGTATTAATTTATTCGTAAAAATTGTATTTGACATTCATAAGTGTACATTGATGTACCCATATTTGAATAAATTATTTTGAATTTTGAATTTTGAAAGCGCAGTCGTCGACTCGGCCATTTCGAAAAACGCCATTTTCGGGTTGGTTGTGCTGTCGTGACGCAAAGTTTTGTGAGTGATTTTAGATTGTTTTCTTGTAAAAGGTAAGTAAAACCTATTATAATTTTGATCATGGCATATGTGTAGACCTTTTCACTACAATAATGAAGCAGTGAATACAATATTATGTTAGTTTTTTTGGATACAAATGAAATGAATGAAATGAAATTTGAAAATCGAAATTTTTTTTGTCTCCATGTTTTTGTATAAATTAAAATTGTTTGAAATTTAAATCTTGTTGAATTTAAAGTTAAAATGTAGCAGCGTTATCATATAATGGACTGCTTTTTACATAAATTAAAAATATTTGATAGTTTTTAAAGATTCGTAATTTTTCTAAACGTCTGCTATGAAGGCGGTTTTCCCGCCATTACGCGTCCGAGCTTACCGGTGTAGAGTTTGGCAGGTGTCACCCGAGTCAAAGGGTTAAATCCATTCAGCTTTTAGGAGGTTGAGTGGAAAACCGACATCATAGCACACTTGCACAAAACTTTCAACATTTACAGTATTAGTGTGATGTGATAACACATACATTCAGCATGAATGAGATGTTTAATACAGGATATTTTTACATGAAAAAAATAGGTAGAATACTAGAAAACTCTGGGCATGAGTATGTAGGTTTAAGACGTATCTACCCTATAAATAAAATTATAGGAATTCCCAACTTAACACATTTTTGAAATTGCTCCTGGCTGGTTTATAACAGGCAAGTATGATTAGCGTGATTTTAAATTGAATTTATTGAAATGTATGTGACTATGGATTATAACTAAAATCAAAGTTATATTGGGCAAGACCAGAATAACAAAGTTAAGTTAATATTATGCAATGCAGTTACATAAAAACATGAGTAGATGGACTTTCAAATGCAGACTACATGGATTCATTTATATGCCATATACACTGGTACAACAATTTTGTAGTTACTCACGAATAATTAGCATTATTGGCGGTGGTCACCGAAAAGTTCCTGTAAATCCCCGGTGAAGGAGCGATCGACGTAAGTTTGCGTATTAGATTCATAGTGGGACACCAACTGCTTCACTACACCATCAAGGGATCCGACTGAACGGTGGAGGCAGGCGCTCGACTATCTTATATTGCGATAATTGTTGTTGATTAGCGATTACTGTTTTTTATTTGCCGCTGTTGAAAAATTCATGAAATCACGCACGAATCACGATCTCTGTTCAACTTTGTTTTGACTTTTGAATTTGAATTTTGTTTGACATTACCAATCTATCTACGACTGAAGTTGACACTAAAGGCAGGCTGGCAGACTGACTTCTGACAATGACAATGACATCTAATCTAACGGTAAAACCATGTAGGTAACAATGTTCCATAGTTTTATTAGTGGTTTGATAAAACTTTTAGCATAAAACAATGAGCAATAAATAAGAGGAGAGAACCAGAAAGAGAAACAAGAAAATTAAATCGGAAGTCCGAGGTCTGAAGTTAAGATTTAGACGGATAGAAACTATCTGAAATACGCATTTTATAGAAAAAATGACGGGTGGACATTGGCAAAAATAAATAAATAATCAAATACATTCTTAACGGTCATTGCACGCGTAACATGCATTTTAACAGCTTCTAGTGCTCTTAGGCTATAAATTTAGAATTTCCCAAGAGACAGGAACACAAAGTTATGTCACGCTAAAAGGAAAATGGCCGACGAAGACGAAATTGACATTTTAGGCGATTTCTCATTTAATTCTTGTTTTGCTCTAAATAATCAAGGCATGTAAGTAAAATATGCTTTGCTTTTTTTATTTTCTCATTCATTCAACATATTAAACTAACGAAAGCTTCTTGCACCTTAATTGTGAAAGTTTGTGTTCATATTATTCTCTGGATGTTTTGTTGACACAATTTCAAATGTCAAAACAAAGATTTCTGGCCTTACTGCGTATTATTTTCGCTCTAAGATACATGGAATTTCTTTTAAAACATCCTTTTTTGTGAATTAAACACAAAACTAAACATTCCCTCAAAAATACCTTGTGTGGGTAATTTTTTTTTTAATAAAAATAAGTGGCAAACAAAACAAGCGACGTGCCACCTGATGGTAAGTGGTCACTGCCGCCTATGGACACCTCCAATACCCAAACCAAAAGTAATGGCGGTAAAACTATTATTCCAGACCGTCCTGCTCAAGCCGTGAAGACACAGTGCACCCTCAATGGTTGCTGGACTCCACGGAGACCAACTGGTACGACAAGAAATCTCAAAGGTAGCATACATTTTGTTAAGTTTTTGCTGTCGCACTACTAAATCAAGACCGCTTATCTATTTGTCTCAATTTCCTGGTTTGAGCTGCCCCTAAAACTTTCACGTCTTTTGTGTACCTCTTGATCCTTTTTTAGATTTTCCATTGCTGGTACAATATATTATTTGTAATTCATTAAATAAAAGTAAGTTAGTACATACAAAAATAATATGTCTCATATTTTGGTTCTGTATTTCAGAAGTGGTCCATCTAGAAGATTAATAGGAGATAAGACTTTTAAAAACCGTGATGCACATGTCAATACAACATGGAGCTCTGCTGAGAGAAAAATTTTGGTTGTAGAAATGGTAAAATAATGATAAAAATATAAATACTTATGTATTAAACATTAATATACGCATTAAACATTATGTCATAAAAAAATACACAGTATAGTTTTTGTTGTGGAGAGTAGGGGTCTATGAAAATCATGAGAGAAAAGAAGTGTATTACTATTTTATAAAGTAAAAATAAATACATTATTTCAGGCCAAATATGGAAGAAATATCAAAAAAATTACTCAAGCAATAAAAACAAAGACTGAAGCGGAGGTACAAGCTTTAATTGACGCTGAATATGGGATACGCTTGGAGCCTTCTGACGGCTTCGACAAATATGATGACCAAGACGACATACCAACAGTAGTTCAAGAAGAAATCGTAGCTGATTCAAACATGAAAAAAGTCGTAATAAATCCAACAATAAACGTACCGAAACACCCCTTCAGAAAAAAAACTTATAGCAAACCTAAACAAAGTCTACTTAAACCCAACTCGGATGCCAACCCTGAATTTGCCAGCCCTGAAGAGATCTTCTATGATGATGACCTAATTATTGGATCGACCCAGTCTATAGGTTCAGAACTAGATACAACAGATGTAGTGTCAAAAAATATAGCTAAATATCAAGCGAAAGTAAAGTCTGAGAAGAAAATAGGTAATCACAGAAGAAAAGTGTCGCAGAATTCTGATAAAATCCCAAGGAACAGAAGTAAGGAGCTGAAGTCCCCACAAGGGCGGCAGAGGAAAGACTCGAGCTTGTCCGATGATAGTGTTAAAAGTCCGAAAATGCAGATAGTTTTGGGATCAGGACAGGCATTGCCAGTGTCTGAGGGAGAAGAAGTGGTAAGCTAAATATAGTAAAGAACAAAAATGCTATTTGTAAATAACTTACACTTACATTATAAATGAAAGTATGTAGTTTGATCTCTGGCCTTTTCATATTAGTCTCATGTCATCTTTATGTACAAAAAGATATGTTTATGTAGAAACAGTACTCAAGAAGTATAAAATATGATATGATGTTGGGCATTATGTGAATTATCCACTTTCAGTTTTGGTGTAACATTTGACTTTCATTTCAGATTAAAATAGAGAAGAAGAAAGACTCTGAACCAGAAAGTGATATAGAAATAGATGTAGATAGCGATAACGAAAGAAGCATGAAAGAAAAGAGCCCTAAACAAGAAGGCACAAAAACCCCGGAGGAGCCTATTGCAGTGCCGCTGAGGAAGTTTGAACCCATGCCTAAGAGACAGAAGAAAATTAACTTGGTAACATCAAAGTTTTCTATACTTAGTTCAGTTTTTAAATATCTTTTAAACTTATTTTATAATTGAAAGTTGGATCTATATTAATTATACTTTAAAATAGAGTATATCATGAGAAATGTGTGGAAAAACAGCATTGCTTAGGTGCAGGGCATTTGATAATGAGTCATAATTTTCAAAAAACCAAACTACTCTCAGCCAAAAAGATGTAAAATGGATTTGTTCCCCAGGGCGGCGGCGGCGGCGGCGGCTACACCATAATGCACACGGCGGCGGGCGACCTGTACGAGGTGGGCACGGAGCCCAAGCGCGAGCGGCCGCCCAGGAAGCAGCCCGTGCAGCTCCTCCGCTGCCGGGTCTACAACGCCGACAAACCGGTACGAGTAGCATGTCGACACAATTTCACAATTGTTGTATTCCAATGATAATATTCTCCATAATACCTTTACTCCGTCAGTTTTTAAAAACCTGTGTGCTTGAAAAACTTTTGTATCGAATATTATCATTGTCCTGGTGGTCCTGTGGTGCATACACTGGTAATTGTACTCTTTATTAAGTAAATAGTTTTTAAAACAAATAAAAATGCACGTGAATAAAATTACAAATTGGCCTTTGTACTCATCTAAATTTCTGGTCGGTCCCCAGGCTCCATACTCGGTGCTGGTGTGCGTGTCGGCGCTGATCCTGATGGACGCGCACGCGCACACGTCGCGCGCCGAGGTGATGGGGCTCGCGGGCGGCGAGCTGGCGGGGCGCGCGCTCACCGTGCGGGCCTACTGCCGCGCCGCCGCCGCCGCCGGCGCCACGCACTGCGACATGGACCCGGGTGAGCGGGCGCCGGACACTAGTCGCCGGCCGGGGCATGGGCGCGTCCAGGTTCCGGCCCAGGGGCGGGCAAATCAGATATTTCAAGGACTTAGTCAAGTAAATCAATCATGTCCATGTGTCATATGCAACCTTTAATCCTCCGACTGCTGGGATACAAGTCTATCCTCGAAGGGTGATTAGGCCGTATTTCACCACGCTGGCCAAGTGCGGGTTGGTGGATTCACATTCGCCATTGAATATCTTCATTGAATATGCAGGTTTCCTCACGATGTTTTCCTTCACCGAAAAGCCAGTGGTATGTAAATTCATACGTAAGTCCCAAAGAACTCAACGGTACGAGTCGGGGTTTGAACCCGCCACCTCAAAAATGCGAAGGGGCTGTTCTTCCACTGAGCTCTTGTTGTTTTGTTGCGGCAGTGTCGCAGGCGCAGGCGGCGGAGGCGCTGCGCGCGCGGGGGCTGCGCGTGGTGGCGTGGCACCACTCGCACCCGCAGTTCCCGAGCGCGCCCTCGGCGCAGGACCTGGCCTCGCAGCGCGCGCTGCAGCGGGGGGCGGCGCCGCTGCTGGGGCTCATCACCTCGCAGCACTGGCCCACGGGCCGCCGCGCCTCGCAGTACCGGTAACTACCTACACTGACAAACATTTCACCTAAAGTACGGACCATAGTTATAATTACCAAAAAGTATGATGATAAGCACCAATTTTTACAGTGACAACTATAATAATATATGGTTCTCACCCTAAAAACTGGTGCTAGTACTAGTTTTTACGATGACAACCATATATTATGATAGTTGTCACCGTAAAAATTGGTGCTTATCATCGTACTTTTTGGTAATTATCACTATGCTCCGTACTTTAGGTTAATTCATCGGAATTTTGATGGGCATTTTTCTCTGTGTACACCGGTCCGGTACTACCGGTATTCATTGATGCCTCGCTGATTGTATTCGTCGTTAACCCTATTAATGTTATTACTAGCACAGAATTCTACGACTAGTGACGCCCCGCAGTTTCACGTGCGCATTGATGAAAAACGTTGACGATGATAAAAATACAAAACAAAAACTATCTACATTCCAAATTTCACCAAAATCGGTGTTACAGATAAACGTTATAACAAACATTTGTACACACAAACTTTGGCATTAATAATATAAATGAATAGAATAGGATTCTTAAGTTTGAAACAAAAACATTTTGGTCTTGGACTAAATTTTGGGTGAAAATAAAATAAGAAAATGAAACAGTAAACTCTATAAATGTCTTCGTCACCAGCTGCCTCCGCGCAGAAGACGACCCCTCGTCCCCGGACCCCGTGGGCTACCAGTTGAGCGTGAAGCTCGTCCCGGACATCACGGCGCACTCCCTGCCTCACTTCGTGGCGGAGCTGCGGACGGTGCTCCGAGACGACAACGGGGACGAGTCGCGCGTCGACATGGCGAGGGACGTGTGTCCGCAGGCGAACATTACTTATTTGGAAAAGGTGAGCAATTAGTTAGATTTTGTTTTTTATCACGATTAAGTCCGCGTTTGACCTCCAGCTCGCTTGTCGTAATGGGTTGATTACACTACACGTAACGAGTATAGTGGCGAAACAGTAAATATACTCGTATATCAACCCTAAAACGACATTCTGGTCGAAAATGAAGCATGCAGACCAGTACTAGGATATCCCACGCTACTTTTACCGATTCAGTCTTTAAAATAAATCCGACTAAAGTGTACCTAAGTGTGTTATTATCCTTTTGTTTGTATCTATCTATCCACTTCTTTTTCAGTGCATATCGAGTATATCCCACCACCTGCGCTCGGCCGGCTACTCGGACGACGACCCGATCCCCGCGAAGGTGATAGAAGGGATCCGCGACGTTTTCAGATAGTAATGAACATACTTTACGGTTTAAATTCGCTTGCACAGACCTTCGATCGTTGTGCTGTTGTTTGTTTGTATCGATTCAAATAGATCTCTTATGCTGGGGCCACACTAGCGTTTAACGTCAATGCCCATTATCTCGATAATTATTGCGATAATTTTTAACGCATTAAAGTGGGTGGCTACACTTTAACGGTCAACATGAATGCTCATTATTGGCGATAAAAACGGCGTTGAATTTACTTCAATTCAGGCAAGATGGTCGTCGACAGAGCTCTATATTTCATGAGTGTAAATTTATATTATTTGACTTTATTGAATTGCGTTCCACGGTTCTTGAAACTTTTGAGTTTCGGATCCCACAAACATGGTTCTGTTTGCAGAATCTCAAGAAAAGTAATTACTTTCTCGTTACTCCACTCCGTCGCCATAGTACGTATAGACAAAAACGTGCGATTTTGAGGCAAATCCTTCGTAAAAAAACAAATACGTCCGAACCCGTTGCGCTCTCGACGCACACTGACAATATGTAGTGTGGCCGCTTCATCGCATCAATTCTCGCGTTAAACTCTTTGATGTACCGCCTCTGAAGCTATCGCCTAACGCCAAACGGCATTGTTAATGCCATTGTCAAATTATCCCTACACCTATAGTTAACGTCCATTACCGCGATAATTAATGGCATTTCTCGTTAGTGTGGCCCGGGCATTACAAGGTGCCACGTTTGAAACTGGTGTTTTCTCATGATTTAGTTCCATCTGTCCTCATAGCATAATTCTGTTGTATCATTTTCTACTTTGACAGTTCTAAATCGGTAGCCATCCCTTTCTCCATTTTTTAAATGTCAGTAGAATGACATAACCGAATGTTTGGTCTTATAAAAAATAAATTTGGTATTGATAGATAATAGAGATATATAAATAAATATTTATAGATTTAGATTTTTTTTGTTTATACAATTTTAGTATGAAAGCTTATAGTAATAGTGAGAAAAAACTTGATTTTATGCATGCGTTATGATTATTTAACCAGCCAACGGAACAACTGCTTCATTTGTGAAGAATCTATAACCGAAATATACTGTTATGTTATACACCTGCTTAGTGGGTTTTTATTAAAAGTATTAAAGTAATTTATTCTAGTTGTATATAGGGAACTTGTAGTTAGACGGTTTGAAAGCCACTTGATTTGATCTTTCTCTGTTATAGTGGGATTTTGTTTATGTTCTGTAAACCAGTACTGTTATATACCATGTCAACTTATAATTTTGTTTAGACTATCTAAATGACAATAACTCGTCAGCTAGCCGGCGAACTTGTCGGTGCCAATTTCTGTGATTAGAAATAATAAATGATAAAGGAATAGAAACATCGTTTAATTTAGAATAACCCGCTGTTACTTTACACCTCTAATCACTTTTAATCACCCCACTGCTGGACGACTTCTTGAAGGGTGATAAGGCCGTATGGCCTGGCGCCCGCGCGGGCCAAGTGCGGGTTAGTGGATTCATATTGGGATACCATTGAATTTCTTCTCATATTATACTCACGATGTTTACCCACCAGTAAGTAGGAATACATAGATCAGAAAAAATTGTCTCAGTTTTCAAACCAGACCAAATACTGTATAGCAAGTCTGTGTCCTAAACACTGCCACTTGTTGGTCCACCTACACAGTTCACTTGGGTGTACCAGGGGCATTTTTTTCTTCCCGTGGTTCTCTGATTAATGGGATGTACCAGGGAGTTGTATTCATTTTTTAAACGGTTTTATTTAGCTCACGTTTTCTTTTTTCTTGGGTCAAATTTAGTAATTCAAATTTCACCCTCTTCCTGTCAACCGATTAATCTGAAATTTTGTATACACTTTGGATTTTGGTGACAATACAATTATGTTTATTCATTATCATTATAAATTCAAGATGGCCGCCGCTACAAAATGGAGGATAACGTAGGTTTTATCAATCCCATCAATATGGGTATCAAATGAAAGGGCTCAACATGCAGAATACAATATACTATAAAAAATTGAAATTCAAGATGGCGGCCGCTACAAAATGGCGGATAACGTAGGTTTTATCGATCCCATCAATATGGGTATCAAATGAAAGGGCTCAACAAGCAGAATACAATATACTATAAAAAATTGAAATACAAGATGGCGGCCGCTACAAAATGGCGGATAACGTAGGTTTTATCGATCCCATCAATATGGGTATCAAATGAAAGTGCTCAACCAGTATAATACAATGTACTATATAAAATAAAAACTAGAAAATAAAAATAGGTAAAAAATTTTTTTAAGTTAAACGGTTTTATAAAACAATAACGGGGCACGTCCCACGGTTTTCTTGCCCCACGGTTTTATTTTAGTCTAGTCTATGCATATGTTTATAATTCCCACGACTGTATCTATTTTATTATTTTTTGGTTTTTAGTACATTTTTTTATTGTTTTATAAAACCGTTTAACTTAAAATTTTTTTTTACCTATTTTTTATTGAAAAGAATGCCCAGATGCACTGTGTGTAGGTGGGCCAAGGGCAGGGACCGCCACTTGTAAATCTTGGAATGTTATTCGTTGTTAGCATTCCTCATATTTTCCATTTATCGATAGAGGGTTATATATAGTGCCTATGCGTGTTTAATAGTGTTTATGCCACACATTATCGATCTACGTGTGAAGCTGTACAGTTGGCGGCATATGTGAAGATAAAGGTGAACAATTCGAGAATTGGTATTTACTTGCACAACCTTTCAGGTCGACCTTAACCCTTATGAATAAAAAAACAAAAGTATATGGCACAGTTCCAGTTTATTTTTTAAATGTTACATGTGCTAGATAAAAAAATAATACAGTCCTATTAGTGAAATTCTTTTACTATTAGACAGTCGTCGACGCGACCAATTTTTGAAAGTAATACTTTAGTGTCAATTTAACATTATTACAAATCTTATTTTCGTATACACTCTTAAACTTCGAAAACGTTATATTTTTTACAATTTTAACAAGCAAATTTTAACGTCGACATATTGAGCCCTCGTGGACATTTTAGCACTTACAAGGTACCTTTCGAGACGCTACTGTAAGAAAGTGCCTCATAATAATATTATTATAGTAACTTCATCTATTTTTAGTCATAGTCGCGAAGCCGACCGGTGCGCACTCGGCTGATCACCGACACAGAATGTGGCGCGTCGGTACACAAGCTATCCTCATTTGCATATAAATATCAGTCATTTACACTGGCAAGACTAATAGAAAATAGAAAAATAAATGGCAGTGATAAATATAATGTACAGATAGACCAAATACATGAAGACGAGACTCACCCAGTCTTACTTCAAAAATATGTAATCGCTTACATCACGCACTCACGGCTTATTTGCACGATACGAAAAAAGAGGCTGGATCGCATCTTCATTTATTTTTCAACTAAGTAATCTTGAAAACTTGTCTTTTTACTAATCTACTAGTCATTTGTATGGAAGACAGAAATAGATACCTACAAGGTAAACACGTTACAATTACAATAAACAGTCGACACTTGATCTGCGCTAAGAAGCGCTCTGACAGCTGGAGCAAATTAGAAAAGGCTTTACTAAGTTGTGAAACACTTGCATAAATGAAAACATTTCTTTCCATATGACTGTAGTAAATCGTCAATCAACTTACGACCTAGCATTAAAAAAAACTAGTAAAAATGATCAGAATTTTCATGAAGTCAGAACGATTCCTAGCGCGTCGCGGATATAACCATTCTACAGAAGAACAATCACAGATAGTTTGTGTACTTAACGGTAGCACAGCGTGGCAACGCAACCTTAGGCAATAAATAAAAGTGATTTATTTTAATTAAATTAATAAAAAATAAAGAGTTCGAAACGATATAGCGTTACGTCTATATGTACAGTGTTAACTTACAACTAACTAGAAGCATCAACTATGAAACTTTTATTAACATTGAAGGCACATGATTCCGCACCCGATTCCCTTCCTTAATCCGCTTAACATAAGGTGCATCTCTGCTGGCAACAATCGTTTAACTTTTTGGAATACACAACGATTTTTATATATACACCTGCAGCACACCATCGCTTTCGCTAGCGATTGCGATTCGATGGTGCACTGAAGACGTTATGGTTAAAAATACAGCTAGTTGTGTATCCCGTGGACCGGACCGATAGCTTACTTATATTTATATTTTACAACGCATTATAAGTACTGTTCTATTTCCATTGCACGTTGCATTGATCGAAATATTTGACATAAGATCTTCATTAAAGCCAACATATATGGGACACATTAATATTTAAATAAAAAAGTAAAAATTTAAATAAAACTTTTGAAAAACTGAGTAATAGGCGAACTTGTGCGCCAAATATCTGGGCTGTAATGATAGCAAAAGGACATAAAAGGTAGATTCGCTCAACATCAATCTAGCTAAAAGCAAAGCATACAAATGAGCCATTCATACAGTATAGTTGTATGTGTCACAGATAGAGAGTGTCACACTCACATCACACCGACTTGTTACTGTATGTGGATAGATTCACGTTTCAATGCTTAGCTTCCAGCAGGATTGATGTTGAGGTAAAATATGATAAGTTTTTCGTAAAATTCGTTCAAAATAACATGCATTGCAAACGTGGACTAGTTACTGGTATTGACTTAGGGACAGTCAGTCTGGTCTATATTTATAATATTTTTATAGTTACAATTATCTTTGAAAAATATTATTTCGAAATATTTTATAAATTAAAAAGTTTCGAAGTCACCGCTGCAGGTTTGCTATTTGTAAAACTATAAAATGAAAATGTACGATAGAAAGCTTTCACATCAATACTTTGTATCGAGTCGGATCGATGACTCGCGAAGACCATACACATTTTCCAGCTAAAAATAGTTATTTTTGTGACTTACGAAAGACTAATCTCGACTGAATCAACAACTCCTTACTCTATCTCGTTCCCATTAGACTATTCACAGCTGCGGAACGGAAACACCGGTTCAGTGTTCACTTAAACAAATGTATTAAATTCATTTATCATTTCATTGAGATCCACCACTCGTTGGATGAAGGCTGCTACCTGCTAGTTCTAGAACGAGGCCGATGTAGAACTGAATGAATATTTGGCAACAAGTGCACTGGGTTCGTGACTTAATAGATATTAAGAAGCTTTCGAGACATAGAAGTAAAGAAGACGGAAACATTATGTTTCGCTTCCAAAATCAACTCAAACTTTATTTTGTTTATTTACAATCCGCAAATAAACATAAATTTCTACATCAGATTTTTATAGCAATTTCATAACTTTTGCAAAATCCGAATCCCCACTTGTTATAACGAAACTAAAATTATTTTTAATTCAACAGAACACGTCTATTTAAATCTAACAATTATTAATTTAAAAAATATACAAACTAAGCAGTCATTCAAGTAACACTAGGAATTAAAAAAATGCGTACCTTCATTCTGCGTAAAAATATCGTACAATAGTAAGCGTACTCCACTAGCTCAGTAAAAAATAATTAGAATTAATTTTATTCAAAGCTACGGAACCGTTCGCCCGTGTCGTGCGTTTACGAGCGGCAAACGCACCACACGTGTGAACAGACCCTAAGGTTGTAAAGGAACAGATTTTATACAATGTACTTGCGTTGTTTTCTCGGTTATCTTCATGATAATCGTAGCAAGACTATAAATAAATAAATTACTAAACTAATTCCACCCCTGGTTATGTAAATATACTCGGATATCTCTCACTGCACCAACTTCTTACAAAGAACAACCCACGTGTGAGAAAAGACAAAGTGCAACGTCGCGTATCCAAAGATTGTGATTTGCAATTCTACTTTACGAGATATGACATAAGGTTCACATTTCAACGCTCCAATGAGTGAAGTTGGTGCGACGAGCGGTACCCATAACTATTTTGTGCTGCGTTTTTGCGTCATTTTAAAATAGAGATGTTAACATAAAAGACAAAAATAAGTTGCCAAGATAATACCTCAACCATCTGATATGATACACACAGAACATTCACAAATCATGGATTGAAAACTTTAAAGCATAGAGTAGGACTACGCAGATATGCATCGAACAATAAAATTTACGTAGAAGTTTGTTTTTCATACATTCAAAGTATGCATAATCGGTGGTCTTTTTTATACATTACAACATTTTTTTTACTCGGATATCGCTACCGCAATATTTTGCGATTCACAGCGGCATAAACAAGATATCTCTGGATAGACCTTTAAACAGATAATGAGGTTTTTTTTTTCTTAGAGTGTGTATTTGTCCATAATACAGAATGTTAATTTTATCATTATACCACATCGTTTTTAAACAGGGTGTAGTTAATTATTGTACAAGGTTCTTTCACGTTCACTCGATGCTCTTGACCCGGGCCATGACCTTCCCCTCGAACATGGGCAGCGTGTCGCCGTCGCAGCACACCTCCTCCTGTATCACCGTGTCCAAGTCTGCGCAGTTCGTTTTGAAGAAGTATCTGAAATAGACGAGACTCATTAGTTTTCGCAATCGAGACAAAAAAAAAAGGTTTGCGTTCTGTACATGGATATGTTTATGCAATTTGGTTTAGCAACCGACGTACATTCTAATTTGGAATTCATAGAACCTCTTAATACAAAGACAACATATGTACATAACATATTTAAGTCCGCGAAAAAAATATGTCGCACACCGTTACTCCGTGAGTTCAACTTGAATAACATTTCAACCCCGTATTGTGCCTCCCAATCGAAATAGAAGGCCTGAAGGTAGACATCATATTAACGATTTATTTATCTAATTATGTAAGGTTCAAAGTATAGTATAACCTGTAGTTGCCCTTCCTGGGCAGGTAGTCCTTGAATATCTTGAGCGTGAGCGGCGCCGCCGGCACCTTGAAGCGGTACGGCACGTGCTCGTCCAGGAACGAAACCACCACCACCGTGTGCGAGCCCACGCCACCCGCGCCTGTGCCACCCGCGCCCACTGCTGCGTCGCTCGCGCCGCTACCTGATGATGATTTGCTGCCGCTGCCACTGTGGACACAAATACTTTGTTACATGAGGAATGACAAGAACAAATGACTGCAGTTAATCATTTAAGAAAATATCGTCGGAATATGAAGTGTCTGCAAAAGGCGGCACTCTTGGCTGAGAAACCTGTGGGAATGATGTCTCGCAGCACCACCTCACTCTTCAGAGCGGCAGCCTCGAGAGTCAGGATCGTCTTAATGTTGTCCAACCTCCGATTGGAGAGAAATTAAAGATGAGTAGTGTCCGTACCGTGGTCGGGCGCCGAGCTTGTCCCGGCGGTCGGCGGAGGAGGCGCGCGGCTCGCGGCGCCGCTCCGCGCCCTCCATCCACTGCAGGATGCGGCCCGCGTCCCCGCCGCCCGCGCCGCTGCTGCAGCCCTCGCTCACCACCGACACGCCGCTGTCCGTCAGCTCCGTCACCGTCTTCTTGGAGAACGACCTGCGCACGCGCTCGTGCGGGTGCGGGTGCGGGTAGTGCGGCGGGTAGTGCGGCGGGTCGGGCGGCGCGTCGCACAGCCCCGAGTCGGCGGACAGCGCGGAGGGCGCGCGGCGCGGGGGGGCGCGCGCGCGCCGGCCCACGGGGGAGGCGGCCGGCGTGCGCTCGGCCCACACGCGCGACACGTGCTGGTCCAGGATGTCCTGGTCGTTGTCGTCGTCGGGCTGCAGCTTGTCGCGGATGGCGGCGGCCACGAGCGCGGGCGGCAGCTGGCAGTCGTCGGCGTCGGCCAGGCGGCGCTCGAGGCGCTCCTTGTTGTCCAGGTCGCGCCGCACGCGCTCCAGGCGCTCGATCAGCAGCGGCGCGAACTCCGCCGGCGGCAGCACGCGCAGCTCGGCCTGCGCGCGCGCCGTGCGGGGGATCACCTGCCGGGACACCACACGTGTCACGTATCGATGCTTAGTGATAACACTGAAATACTCGAGGCTAATCTCGGTCACATCCCGACTCCGTCGCAACAATCTAAACAAAAATCTAAAGACAAAACTGTCAGAATTTGAATGCTGTCAGCCTCGTAGCCAGCAGTGAAGAAGATCAATTAATTTTCAATCCTGTCGGTTTAGCCCTGTCCAGCTCGCATCGCCGCCGACTCACCATGGCCGTGTCCTGCTCCTTGTTGATGACGGCGTGGCGGTCGAGCCCGTGCATGCGCGCGCGCTGCCGGGACTCGCGAGACTCGCGGGACTCGCGGGACTCGCGGGACTCGCGCCGGAGCGACATGCCGTCCCTGCAGGCAGAGCGAGCGGGGTTATACTAGTGTAGGCTTGAGAGGTTGATTGTACACCGATACTTGATAGTTTTATATTGATAAAATTTTGAAAAAGTGAGATTGCAAGAGAGAGTTTTAAAAGATTTTGAATGTTTTAGAAAAATAGTTTTCCAGTATTGATGGTTTTCCAAAAAGGTTAATTTTGTGACAGCCAAACGTTCTATTTTCTCCCAATTTGTGTTAATTATTCAACTATCGATCTATCGGTTGTTTACGTGTAGTTTACATAAATGTATAACAAATTAGTGCAAGGGTAATGAAGCTCATTCAAATGATAAACTATAAAAGCTACTTCATAATTACAATCGCTAATAATCAAAATTAAAATAAAAATTGTTCTAAATTACACAAACATGTAAAAACTTACCTTCGAACGAGCTAAGTAGTTGAAATTACCTTTACAAAGACGATGCCAGATACCATACTTTGAACCGAGACGTTTGTTACCGATCGCATTAAGGTTGAGCGTGACAGGTCTCGAAAGCAGACAGCAGTCTGTCTCAGGGCCCCCGGTCCCGGTCGAGGTAGGCGCGCGCCGCGGACGGCAGTACTCACGCGCTGGTCCCGGAGAGCGACACGGCGTCGCTGTCGGCGCGGCCGCTGGACAGCGAGGCGCGCTCCGAGTCCTGCCGCGACGCGGGGCAGTAGCCGCCGTACGTCGCGTGCGCGCTGTACACCGAGCGCTGCTGGCGCCTGCGCCGCGCGCCGCCGGACACGCGGGGGGGGGGGGGGGGGGGGGAGGTAGCGGGAGATTTCGAAATCGAAATTTAAGGTTTTGAGACGGTCCCAGGATTACATTTTGAATTCATGTTTGAGGTTGTATGGATATTTATGGATAATAGTTGAATCGTAGAAAAACGTTTTTTTTTTACGAGTGGCAATACAGGGCATGTGCGTATAGTAGCGGGGCGGCATGCGGGCGCGGGCAAAAACATGGGGGAAAAATACGCACGTGAGTAAGCTAGGGTGGGGGAAAACATATTAACAAATGGGGCCACAATCATTGAAATCATTACCACAATTTTTATGTACAATGCAAGCGAAATTGGACTTTAAATTGCCCAGAAATATATTTCTATCTAGCTTGGATTTTTGATGATTTCAATTATTCTGGCAGGCATTAAAATTAAATTAGGCATTAAAAGTGCTTGGATCTTTGCTCATGCATCGCTAAGGGGTCACACATGATTCCACTAATCAACTACACATATTCTAGAAAAATCTTTGGACATGTCAGTATTTTGGTGTCCTTAGCAGATTTTCTCAAAAGTGGCGTTGCAAAATTTTGACAAGATCCAATTTTCTATGATGTACTAAATAATTTTGTAACTAATTTTCTATACAGCTGCTAATACCAAAAAATGTAAAAGTATAATCTAAGCCAAATTAACTAACTGCTTCAAGTTTTACTGACACATCTACTTCTATTCAGTTTTATGACAAAACCTTCAAAGTGCAACGCAATAGTGGAGGTTACCGTTTCAATGGAACCAATCGCAGGAATTTATTTCACGACCTCAGTCCAACTGCCAATCCCTTTAACGCGATCATCTATTGCGATCAGCCAACCTCCACTGTTGCAAACATACTGAACGCAGCTGGATCATCGACGATATATTGACATCCGTAAACGCTATCTCGTCGATCGTCCAACTAGCTTGGGAATACTCAAGGCACTAGGCCACAGAATACTAAGACTTGGCCAGGGATAGCAAACCTACCACGCGACAAAATATTTTAGGCACGCCACCACCCAATTATCAATAGACAAAATTATTTAGCGGCACGTCTAAAGCCTCATTAAACATTTCTTTAGAAAACTTGGCAAGTTGATTTATAGGCTCGCCACCTCTGCTCTAGGCATTAGGCACGTTACACGACACAAGGTCTCACGGCGATAGATGATCGATCCTCCAACTGGGTTCAGTATAGTGTAAGCACTAGGCACGTGACGTGGCACGTGGCACGTGGCACGACACACGGTGCGGCGAGTACTCACGGCGCGATGTCGGAGTGCAGCCGGCGGGACTGCGTGGCGAGCAGCGCGGACTGCGTGAGCCGCGCCGCCCCCGCCCCCGCGCCCGCGCCCCCGCCCCCCAGCTCCTGCCCCTCCGGGACCGTGGCTAGGGCGCTCGTTGACATCTGCAATTACATTACCTTGTTGTTACAGTAAAGCCGACGAGGACCAGTCGTAGGAGAACCGACAACCGTTCGGGTAGACGGGTTCTAGAGTGGAGGCCACGTATCGGCAAACGTGGAGTAGGGCGCCCTGCGGCCAGGTCGCAGACCTAGAAGATCACCTATTCACTCTGACCTTGAAAAGCCCAGCGGCTTATAAGCTTTTGTTTAACTTGCCGTGTCAGTATGTTTGTTTGTGTGGTTCAAATCATCCAACTGAATATTAATCCACTTCCCGTTGTTCGTTAGAACTGAAAATTGGTATAACTGTGTAACTCCGACGACGATACAACATAAACTTGTTTTTTTTTTTATTTGAGGCCTATTGAACGCCTCTCTACGCCACATACCTCTCTATGCTGCGGCGGCGAGGCGTCCGGCGAGGACAGCGGCTGCGTGGCCGCGCTCACGTAGCTCACGTAGGCCTCCGACCGGAGGAAGGCCTGGTACGTCGTCTCCGTTATGGCGCGGGTCACCTGGCGACAACAAGCCACGGTTACATGTGTCCAGTAACGAGGTGGGAACTGGGTGCTCGACCAAATATTTATTTATTTATTTAGTAATAGACTTGCAATTGACCGCCATCTCGCCTGACGGTAAGCAACGATGCGGTCTACGATGGAGCACGCGCGCCTAGAAGGGACCGATTCACTCGCGACTTAAAGACACCTAGATTATATCTATCGGGAAACATCCACTCAGGCAAAGCGTATCATAGGCAAAACGAAATTACGCACACTTCATCGGTTTGATCACGGATAATGCATAAGAGAGGATGATGTGACAGTTTAATGCAAGAGTATTTGAGGTTTTTGTCTAGAATTTAGAATTAAAGATTGCAAATTAGTTACAATGAGAATAGTTGCACTCCTGATAAGACTATTGAATGGCCGACGCGACGGTAACAGCACAAAAAGAAAGATGAGAAAAAGGGAACAGGACAGATGTTTGCAACCAGAAAAGCTCGTTTTTGTCTCACCTCCTGTTCCATGTTATCAAATATGGTCTTCTCGATGTTGACTCCATCCTTGAGGTCCTGCTTCACCTGCAGCTTCAGGTCCTCGGGCATCGCTAGCTGTGACTTGCGGAGAAATCTGAAACAGAGCTGTTCATTAAAATACGACAAAGAAGGCAGACACTCGGTTCTCTCACTTGGGTCCACCAACCAATCACGAATAAAATAGATATAATAAAAATAGCAGTTCTATACATTTTGTCGAGCTTCGATGTAATTTTCAATGGAACTGCTGATATTTTATCGTAATGTCTGAGTTGGTTCCATAGTACGAGTTTTTTATAATGATGAGTACCTACTATGAGTATTTTTCTTAGCATACCCTTTCCTAATAACCCTGTATAAAGTTGAGTATTAAACCCCAACTCACTTGTAAATGGCCGAGACGACCTGCCGTATCTTGGTAGGCTCGTGCTCCTGGCGCAGCCCCTGCACCGCGAAGTAGAAGTTGAGGCGGTCCACGTGCAGCCCGCCCGCGCCGCCCACGAACTTGCGGAACAAGCGCACGCCTTCTGCATCCTGAGATATCACAGTGGAATATTAATTCAATGAACATCGCACGGTCACCAAACGAGCCATTCAAGTATTACATAAGCAAAGTTTTTTGAAACACAGTTTTGTTATTTTTAATATAATTTTACTCTCATATAAATATCAAAGTTTGGATGTTTATTGCTCAATCACGCGAAAAAGACTGAACTGATTTATAAGAAATTTGGTATGAAGCTAGCTGGCTGTTTGGTGACTAGCTTTTACCCTTGATTAACATAATATGGGCTACTTTATATCCCGAAGAATGCGAATGTGAAACCGCAGGGCGCAATTGATTTGTTTTAATAATAAGCAAAAACCTCGTTCCCCTTTAGTGCTTATGCAATATTTGAATAGTTCCAAGTAATTGCTGAATTGATCAAAATCGTTCTTGAATTGGTGCAAGTGTTACCTCGAGTAGCTCGTGCAGACTCTTGGCCCAGCGCATGTAGGGCGGCGAGGCGGGCGAGCGCGCCGACGAGCCCGACGACCCTTCCGTCTGCTCGCGCCATACCATGCCCACCCTGGAACGGAGCCACGACCTTAGTCACGAGGTTTGTGAACTGGTTTCCATTTCGTTAGATAACAATGGAGCAATGCCGAAAGAAACATCGAGAGTAGACAATCATCGACCCGACTTAGCATGAGATAAAAACGAGTAAAGATACAAATAGGAGGCCTGTGTTTAGCAGTGGGCCAAACAGAGACAGATAAAGAAAATATAAAACTAGAGTCCTAAACTTAGTTTTAGGCAAAAGACTTACTTGGACAGATGTGGTTGTGCGAACACATGTTTGGATTGAGATTTGGTCCTGTCCTCACCAGAGGCGGGCGGCAGCGACGTCCTGTCAGCAAGCTTGTGCTCCCAACCTAGACATAAATACTTGTATTCGTCAATATTCTTTATACTCAGACGATAGCTAAAATTATAAGGCAAAAAGCTAATATTTCAGTATGACGAGCACCGTGCAGTGCCGCCTAAATTCGAACTGTAGAAATGAAAACTTGCACAGAACTGTAATGGCCAAGAGTAGCGCTTACCATTAGGCAAGTGATTTATTCGTGAAAATGAGATCTGTTAAAATTCCAATCAATTTACATGGTATATTTAGTGCACCATCGAATTTAGCGAGTCACCCACCAATGTGAATATTTCATTGTCGTAGAACCGGGTCATCGAACGCCGCTAAAGCATAGGGTTTAACAGCTCAAAGAAGCTTAGTAAAAATCAAGTCCCTATTTAGATAAGTAACACGTAAGTACCTTGCGGGTGGCCGCCTATAGGAGTTTGGCTCATGGCGCACAGGCCCTTGTCCCACCCGCGAGCTGCATGGCGAGACACCACCTGCCGACAACACAAACACCGATCAAACACACGTACCAGGCACTTTTCAATTCTGCACAAATATTTTAAAACTACACTGAGCTGTCGTTAATACTGGGATAGGTTTCTAACCCTTTAGACTGTGATCACAAAATTTTGGGTACCTATTTCTTAAAGCAAGGTAGATGTTATAGGGCTAGCTGTGAGTACTTGTTTTCCTATACACATATTTTCAATGCCTAATTACAATAATTATTGTAGTAATTAATTATTGTGAAAATGTGTATTTATTATAAAAGTAATTTACACACATAACTGTCATATAAAAATAAGATCATTGCTCTATTCTGGCTTAGGTAAATGTCAAAAACAAAAAGTAAATCTAGTAATTTTAAATGTACCTAAACAGATCTGAACTATTATTTTTTTCTCCATCTTTTACAGTGTATTGGAAATACCCATAAAATAAGCACAGAACAATAAAGGTATGTCTATAAAAAAACTACTTAGGTATGCAATTCATAACAATGTCCCTAAAACCCGAGCGTACCCCAAATATCACATCCCAACCACGCTTGCGTAGCGAGACAGCACAAGCCACGGTAAAAAATCAATACAGCAAACAATAAGGATCATACCCTGTACTATATTTGATTTGTAAGAGTTGGAACGGGACAGCAAGAAAAAATTAAGAGAGCGTGTAAAAGTCAAGAGTCTACCGCATCGATCGGCGTTGGGTAGGAAGCATCATGGCTAAACCTAATCAACCACACAAAGGATTTGGGCTTATTCCGTTCCAAAATAACCAAACCATAACATTAATCTACTCAAATGATCCATAAAAATATTAAATTTCATAAATACTAAAGCATAACAAAAATATCCCGCAGACTTCAAAATCATATTTCTAAAAAAAATGCATTCATTCTCCAATTTACTGCACAAGAAAGGATATACTAATAAAGGAACATGCCAAAACAAATTAAATCATAACTTTACGGTTCAATAACTTGTAAAAAAAAGCATCTATATTATGGGGTGGCAAAAAACTCATAATAGACCTTACCATGTTCATTGTGTATTCAAACAACACACAACTGGAAGTGGTGAGGTTAATAGAATTATATTTCAATGTAATAACCCAATATTAATACTTTACAGTGAAAAAAATCTATTATTCACAGAAAATAGCACGACCGAGCAACCCAACGGCAGTAGTCCGAGTGAGAGATCCGTGCTCCGAGACGGAGTGCTCAACACAATGGGGGTCGGATCAGACTCCGGCCCTTGCATATTGTGTGTCTGTATTATGATAGGGTTTATTAATATGAAATCAATAATGGGACCGCTCTGAAGTTCCGTACAAGTATGCTTATAGTGATGTTTTATGATCACATTGCAATTCATTTATAGATTACAGATATTGAAAGAAGCAAATAAAAGTTGACACTTAGTGGCTTGCCTTACATTAATTTAAAATACATTTGAAAAAGAAGCATGGAGAGTATTAGAAAATAAAAACTCAAGTTATATTCACTTACAAGTTTGTTCAATAGTTCCCATACAGGGATACATAGATCAAGATGTGTAATGTTCTGAAGAGAAATGTCCAATAAGCATCGTAGCGCGTCTGTTTATACGAATCGGATAACTTTTCATAGAAGATGTCGAGCGTAAACACAGGAAACAAGTTGTAAACAAAGGCCCTGCTCGTAAAACCAGCGTCGTTGTTGTCGAGCTATGGTGTAAAATTAACTGTCCACTGCTTGAACACCACAAGACTTTCCATGTAAATTAATATCACATCATCATAAACAAAAATCAAGATACAATGACGAAATCGAGATTTCAAACTAAAAGTAAAACCGGACGGATCGTATTTTTAGCGTGGTAATGAATGAAACTGGGAACGATAATGAGCACTCTTGCTTGTTACAACAATTTAGTGGAAAACTCTGAAGTATGGTGTAAAAAAACCACTTAAAAAGTTATTTGCAAGTAAATAATAAATTAGTTCCGCTCGCTTGTTCGTTTTGTAATTTCGTTCGTCTCGTGCAGAGCAGAGCAAACAACAAATTTGACGTTTAGTGTGATTGACATTGATTTGACAGATCATTTGACAGATAGACATCGGTATTTTACAGATAGCGCCATCTGTAGTTTAGGTTGTAAGTCGAGAAAGTTGCAGGCGCCACACCACCTCATTTGCATAACAGGACAGGTCGCCGCTAGATGTCAGACCCAGTATAATTAATAGTAAAATAATAATTCATAATTTATCCAAAGTTCTTCGTGTCCTAACTTCGTGTTTACAAACGATGAAGTTTCCGGTATAGCAATATTATTATAAGCTGTTCTAAATTCCTAGTCTAAATTCTGAATATTGTAGAAACCATAATTTGAACTCACCTGCGTAGCAGCTTACTGCCGCTGCATTTTTATTTCTCTTTTACTTGTGACTTGCTTTAATCTGAAACAATAATAAGAATTTTCCTAAAAAAACTGTGAATTGTTCTAAAACCGTCATTTTGGTAATGGGGAGGTGGTGAAATATTCAAAACATACCCGACTGTATTTGTGTACAGGCGGGTTGTCGGGATTGCACCTACTAAAACCCTCTGTGGCCCGACCTCTGTGCCCTGGCGGAAGACAAGAGAACAGAACCGTAGGAACAGGAACACTACGGCAACACCCGCGGGAATTGCTAGGTGCATTTCGATTCCTAAACAACGGCGGGGGCTACTACACCGCGCCGGTGTCTTCCAGAGCTCGCTTGGAAGTGGGTCATATACCAAATCTAGCCACGAGCCCAAAGGCCCCTATAATCGCTTCTTAAGACAGGCAGGGGATAACGAAGCCATAGCTATTCGGGCCTCGTACCTACCGCAGTCACGGCCTAAATAGTCTAAAAATAAATAAATAGAACATTATTAGATTCTTATTGTGTTTGATTAGATGCCTCTGAGAACACTTATTTAATTACATGAAACTCAATTCGAGATCAAAGTGAGTTAAGGCCACTTAAATTTCAATAAACTTCTCACAACCCTTTGGGTATGTTATTGCTCAAACGAAGTAGGCCCAAAAAATAAAGACAATCCTTTGAAGACGAATTAATTTCGAGATTCCAGCTCGATTTACAGATGAAATGAACAGATGGATATCAAAGCGTTCTGTGTAAGCATTACTGTGTTCCGGTTGGAAGGGCATTGTTTCCAGTGAAATTACAGGGCAAATGGGAGATTAATTAACTTATATCTCAGGGTGACGAGCGCAGTGCTGTGCCGCGCAGGGTCTTGAATTCTGCGAGTTCAAAATTCTGGGTGGCGCAGACCTGTTATGGGCAAACGTGACGTTTAACATCAGGCGAGCGATTTGCTCGTCTCGTCACTCATTACATAAAAAAAAAAAAAAAAAAAAATTGATATTTGATTTCGCGCGTAAGCCTACCCTAGACGGCAACTGATTGCAAAACTGACTAAAATAATTCTACCTACCAAATAAATACCTACGAATAGCCGTATGCGGTATACGTAGAGTGTGGGCATATTGCAGGAAGAAGCCTCTAATCTAATTAAAATAAATAATTACTTATTGTAGTAACAACTACAATCTTTACTCTTTAGGCTAGAAAATTTGGGGTCAATTTCTGAAGTTTCGCAAAATTAAAGTCCTGTTGAACTACCGATGCCGTCGGTGTATGAAGTGTTACATAAATACCTCCAGCAATCAGACCAAATGATTACTATGGGTATGGGACAAGGGACCAACCAGGAATTCGTGAAAAAAAAACAGCTGTTCCATAGAAAAATGTCAATGACACTCGACAAAATGTATGGAACAACTGATTTCTTTTCGCGATTTCAGGGTTGGTCCCAGTCCCATAGTAAAAGTTGTTGATAATGATGAGCACTATGAGCCCTTTTCGGCTTAGCATACCCTTTCCTTATAACTTTAGAACCCTGTATAAAACATGTTAATAAAAAAACATTCAATTGAGCAGTTCTATACCTAAGTAATCATACTCAAAAGTCAAAAATATCTATCAATGAAGCATAGAAAGGTAATGATTTCAAAGCAACTAGGTAACCAAGTAAATGCAAGCACTTAGCAACTCTTTGATGTCGGTGAGCTCGTAACTTTTCGGTTCCCTTTGATTGCTATAATGGAACATGTTGTTACATTAATTGAATTTTCGCAAGCCCACGCTTTACCGGGACGTATTTTATAGAGGCTTCGTACCTGCAGCGATATTAAAATGCAATCAGGTTAAAATAACTCCGTTCGGAATAGTGTAGGTATGGCATTAGAGAGTGCCACAGCGCAAGATGTAGCAGTGGGTCCGCTTTATCTAAATGTCCAAAAACTTAAATGACAATTTCAATTACTTTTAATGCAATAAGCATGTCTTATAAAATATAAGACACAGGTATTATTAATTGTTTTACATGTTTACTAATATTTTAGCTCAAGCTATACCTATTTGGGTACATAAATAAGTAGTTTAAAATAATTACGTTTTAAAATGATCAACCTACGAAATAAAAAAATATGGTCTAAACAGCTGTTGTATTTTGACTAGCTCTGCGCCCCGGTTGCACTCGCTATCCTATATCAACTGAGAAAGAAGCGTAGGTATTACCTAGTCTTGTAACTTATATTTTTTCTAACTTTATATTTCTTTCTTTTTAAACGTTTTTGTTCTTATTAATTAGCTCCCACCGCCTTATAACATATAACGGTACATCTATTTGATCTTTCCATTTGACAAAAATATATTTCCCTACGCGTCTACAGTTCTTTGACGTTTGTTTGGTAATAGTTTATCAAAGACGCCTTTAAGTAAATTTCTGTATGAAAAGGGACCCGAGTTAAAAGGAAATAATACTGCGTGATTGGTTTTACAAGTCCGCAACATCAAAAGCCCGGTCCTTTCATTTCGAGAGCCAGTCACCGATTACACTTAAATACTTACTAAACTTTTCAACTTAATTATAACTGTTTTAGTAGTAATAAAGATAAAAGTAGGGATCTTTGTGATTGTAAAGTTATCTTTATAATTTACGAACGTTAAGATAATTATTTCCGTAACTTTTTATTGGCATCAATCTTTTTGGAAATTAGTACATAACATAATACATAGTTAACTAATAATTATTTTATTTTCGGCTGTTTCTTTTTTTTTGTTGAAAGGGCCACGTTTATTTGAAACCGTAATGATGTCCATCCATCCAAACAAGAGTGTGTAATTGTGTATGTAGATGTAGATACGAGGAACATTTGAAACCACCCCCGCCTCCCGAATCTCCCGATACAGTAACATCAAATCAAAAAGACAAAGATAACATTAGTCAGTCATCAAAGCGGCACTTTGATCCATTTTCCCGAGAATTTCCTTACACACTAATCAATCGCGGGGGCACGTTCAATTGGAAAAGGCATTAAGGGCAATAGTTTCAGCTTGCGGTAAACTGTTTGCGAGGAAAGAGGAGCGTGGGGTAAACTGGGGGTCGTTCTCACCCCGTACATCAAAGGCGAGCCGAGACAAAGCTGTAGGAGCCTTTTAACTTTATTTAGCGGAGTGGTAAGTTTAGCCGGTCGCGATTCGCAGGTTAAAGAGTAACACACTCACTTTGTGCCCGGCCCGGTGCGCGGTGGGGGTGGATAGGGCTGTCGCGGGCTCGTTGGCGTAGATAGCTCTACACTGGGATTACTAAAAATCAGACTGGAATATAAAGGAGAGGGACAACATCCTCATTGGAAAAAAACTGGTGTCAATGTCAACCAGATCATTCATGAAAAAATTTTTTTTTCTCTACTAAAATTAAGCTCATTCGTAGTGTTTTTTACAAAAGGCATCTACGCATCATATACAATTAATAAAGGACAACAGACAAACTTATTAACAAGCCAGTGTCCCAGGCAGATAGCGCACAAGAGCTAAACAAATAATACATCACACAAAACAGATCAAAGGCATTCAATTAATATCCCATTATCAGTGCACGGTTACTTAAAACGCAATTAAACTTGATTGAGAGGTTTGTCGTAGGTCAGGGCTCGAATTGTCAACCCTGCCGGGGGGTGGGGGCATCAAACGGGCCGCTAATACCGCCCGCACCACGCCGCGGCGGCTCTTTGTCGGCGCCCTTTGAGTTGCGGATGATACTGAGCGCCACCTAGGCTTTGACCACAGTGCAAATACAGTAGAGACTTGCCGATTCAAGTAATAAGTGTTCATATTATAATGAGAAAAGTTTTGGTTAAACAGACTCATGCCCGGGTATATTCAGAATACAGATTCGTTGTGCCTGCTGATAGTAAATTTCGACATGTGTTTCTTAGAATAACTTAGCATCAAACGCCGAGTAAGTTTTGAGATTAAAATATAGCATTATTCAATGTGTCTATCAGGAATACGCACTTAATTGTCTACTGATTTATTAGCTCAATGAAATGTAAAGCAAGCGACTATCCAGCAACGCTGACGTCTTAGCAGATGGCTATTCTGTTTAACTCCTATAAAAAAATAGGGCTTTTTTAAATCAAGGTTAAATTACATTATTGATCATTTCACCACACATCACATTAACATCACCGACGGAGCTAAGGTCTCTGAAAGCCACAACATCAAGTAAAAGAAGTCGAAACATTGACTGTCAGAAGTTGAAACCTTGTCAAGCGTTGGCTCTTGAATTCCGGATCTTAGCCCCAGCATTGAGAAATCTACACGAATAAGAAGAGAAATTCAATTATTACTCTTTTATTGGAGTAAATCCACCGTATCCAGCACACTGTGGCATTAGCAATAAATTGTCAATGGGTTCCCCCTCGGGCGGAATGGCGAGATAAACACGGAACGCGGAATAACTGCAACTTTCGGAACAATGGTCACCTCCTGCACTACCTACGTATGAGCAGTGTTGTTGACTTGAATATTGTTTGTTACCTGCCCCCCTAGCTAAGTTGCACTTTCATTATCGCAAACGCTATAGAAAAATAAGACAATATGGGAAGGACATTTCTGTAATAGAACATAGAATCTATAAAGAAATTTTAGAAATGTCATTCCCATACATTTTCTTAGTACATATTCTATAGCTAGGGCCTAACTAGCTAGCTAGGGCTATAGAGTACTATGGCTAGGGGGGCTGTCTCTCTGTCTGCAATTCTGCATACATGTTTAAATGTCACTGCATCGAAGCTCTTTAAGAATGAGATGAGCAGGCCATAAATAAATTAATTCTACCCCTTCTCCAGTTACATGGATGTCGTCATGGTCAAAAGAAAATTTAAACTAAATTTTCAATTGAAATTTTAGTTAAAACCTAAAACACGGTGCCACAGTACAGTACTGCCACAATCTGGTCAAATAAATTACTTTTTTCCCTTTGCGAAGCGGACTCCTTTGATCATTGGAAAATCAATTTTGTCGTCCCTGCCGCAGATTTTCAGTGGGACTGGTCAGAACGAAAACGTAATTCACATGTTCCGCAGATCTGTTTTCAATCACGGGGTAAAAAGTTCAATTAATGCGTTCCATTTTCATTGTGAAGTTCTGGAGACTGCAGCAAAGGCGGTCGGCAGACCACGTATGATCGGATAATTGCATTGTTATTTTAAACATGTGATTTCTTTATTAAAATTAGAATAGCTATTGTGAAGATTAATTATATTTGACTTAAAGTTTGAACTTTCTTGACGTCAGGGACCGTTTCACCTATGAGAGTGATTTGAGATCAGGGAGTTTCAAATAGAATTTTGTAATTATTGTCATTGCACTGAACATTCCATTAACTTAGTAGGTATAGCTGTCAAACCCATAAAAAATGAAGCAAAATTAAGAGTCGACATCCCAAACCTGGCTAAAGTCTAGACTACCCAACACAGGACATGATAAAAGCACCAAACGTGCGTTTGAAAAAGTTTTGTGAAGCACAGTGGCTGCAAACTGCGTGCAGCGACGTCACAGCGCTAATTCGTCAAAGGGCGCGCCGGCTTTGTGCCGGCCAGCTTATGGTAATCAGCCCGCTTGGGATCCAGAACCACTCGCATTTAATGAACTGATTTATTTTATTAAACACGTGCTCGATGGCTTTGTTTACGCGGCGTGCTTTGATTAGGTGAACGTGACGGGTTGGCGTTACGTAACTACGTGATTTGAGTGACGGCGGGTTGAGCCCGCCGAGTGACGGACGGAAGACAATGGACGCGACCAGCTTTTTGGTTTTTTTCTTGTGAATTGTAGCGTTAGTGACGTAGCTCAATTGACCGGTTTCAATAGATAAGTGCGATGTTAAAGAAAACAACAGGATCAGTCAGCAAGCAGTATTGACATCTGAGCGATAGAGTATGGTAAGCGTAGTCATGTCCTTGTTGTTTTACCTATAAAAGCTCTGCCATCAGAACTGTCCCCTCAGTAACTAAGAATGTACCCATATTTTTAATTACAAGAGTTGACCCGTTGTCAAACTTGCGAAGATAAAAAAAAGCGAATAGGTATGTAGATGTAGATACTCGTTAAATCTTAATTTTGAACTTAATTCACTTAATTTCCAAAGTAAACAACTGTTATTAACATAGGCTTGTCACGTAACATGCAATCAAGTTAACGTCATTTGATACATGTATAACTTACCGAGCACGCGCTTATTATTGCTTTATCAATTACCGGGAACTAGGTACGAGTATTAATCAACGCTTCCTCGAATTGGAGCTGGCTGGCTGGAGAAACTACCTACCCAACCCGCGGCCCTATCGGCTAACTCCTTCCATATTCGATTCTGGCTTCATGAAATTCGTAATGAGCCAATTTGGCTTTCCTCAAGCCCGAGGTATCATCATAGCTTTCAATTTCCAAACTTCATGATTTGAATCCAGATATCAAATTGTCCGTTTTGACATAAAATTCATATCGGCTAATTTGGACGACATCCTGAAGTTTGATTCCCGAACTTCAATAATTAGCCGATAAGGCCGCTGGAGTTTTATTTCCGATAATGGACACGAGTATGTTACATGTTTGAGAAATATATGAAGCCCTGCATGAACCTGCACTATGTGTAATATATGAAGCCCTGCATGAACCTGCACTATGTGTAATATATGAAGCCCTGCATGAACCTGCACTATGTGTAATATATGAAGCCCTGCATGAACCTGCACTATGTGTAATATATGAAGCCCTGCATGAACCTGCACTATGTGTAATATATGAAGCCCTGCATGAACCTGCACTATGTGTAATATATGAAGCCCTGCATGAACCTGCACTATGTGTAATATATGAAGCCCTGCATGAACCTGCACTATGTGTAATATATGAAGCCCTGCATGAACCTGCACTATGTGTAATATATGAAGCCCTGCATGAACCTGCACTATGTGTAATATATGAAGCCCTGCATGAACCTGCACTATGTGTAATATATGAAGCCCTGCATGAACCTGCACTATGTGTAATATATGAAGCCCTGCATGAACCTGCACTATGTGTAATATATGAAGCCCTGCATGAACCTGCACTATGTGTAATATATGAAGCCCTTTTTTTTTTTTTTTTTTTTTTTGTTTACCCAGTGGAAATCCTTTATGGATACCACGCCCGCCCCGGGGGAGGCAGGGTGGTTATGTGGGAGTCTCCGCCCTAGTGGCGGCATACCCACTAAAACCACTGGGGAATTCATCGTCCGCCTGGTAGGGCAAGGTGGGGTCGCGTTAGCAATCACCACCTCGCCCCGGCGACGGGCCCGATTAGGGCCCCCTGCACCCATGGCGGGGTGACCCTGTTCCCCAGGATCACCCCCCAGACAGTGTGGGGTCGTGCAGGCCGGGAGAGTCCCCCGACTCTACCGGCAACCCCACTGCCGAGGAGCAAGGAGACGGGCGAACCGCCCTCTCGCTCCCCAGCCCCGCTCGCTCGCACGTGGTGGGCAGTGTGGTTAGCACCACCCACCCCGCCTTAAGCCCACGTTCCTTTCACACCCGACCGCAAACCTCACGCGGCGGGGTGCAAAAGGAACCCTCCTCTTTCCCTTACACTCCCGACCGCGACCCACACGCGGCGAGGAGCACAAGGAAAACCCTCCTGGTGGCACCGCTGTCACCGCCCGAGCGTGGAGCGCCGTTTCCTCCAGCGTCCACCACACTCGTCACCGGTGGCAGCAATGCCACCGTCCAAGTGTGGAGCGCCGCATCCCCCGGCGTCCACCACACTCAGACCCTCCTCCTTTCCTTGCACTCCCGACCGCGACCCACACGCGGCGAGGAGCACAAGGAAAACCCCCCTGGTGGTCCGAGCCATCGCTCAGACCCCGGCTCATCCGCTGTGCCCTCTGCTAATCAGCCCTCTGCTGCCAGAGGGACACGCGGAAGGCCCCACCTCGGGTTCCTCTTCGTTTCACCGGGCTCAGTGCCACGGCTACTTATCCCCCCCGCCACGGAAAGGCGGGAACCCATTCGGGGGGGAATATATGAAGCCCTGCATGAACCTGCACTATGTGTAATATATGAAGCCCTGCATGAACCTGCACTATGTGTAATATATGAAGCCCTGCATGAACCTGCACTATGTGTAATATATGAAGCCCTGCATGAACCTGCACTATGTGTAATATATGAAGCCCTGCATGAACCTGCACTATGTGTAATATATGAAGCCCTGCATGAACCTGCACTATGTGTAATATATGAAGCCCTGCATGAACCTGCACTATGTGTAATATACTGCGTACATACTCTACAAGCAGTATGTAGAAGTTTTTGAACTAAAGTCAATTTCAATTAGAAAAACAAGTCTGTATCCACGACAATTTTTAAATTAGAAATTGATATAATCATAACCCTGGACCCGATTAGCAGGGGACCGAGGCAGATGGCATAACGGGAGAGAGGCCTATACCCAGCAGTGGGATAGAGAGGGCTGTGATGATGATGATGACGATAATTATAACCCAACGTGAAATCGATTCTATCGTTAAAACTTTACTATGATTACTATTATTGTTCAACGAATGAAAAATATGTTATTTGAGTAATAGTTAAGTAGGTACGCACGCACTACGCAATGACTAATAACGAATCTTTAAAACCTTTCGAATATCAACGACAGTAAAACGTGAAAGGATTAGTATTTCAATACAATAGATCAAAAAATTCCAAATATCAGGAATTCCAGAGGCATATCTGTCCCGCCGCGCCGCGCACCGGAGTCACCAGACCGCACTCGGCCGCCGCCGCTACCCGTCCGTCCGCGCGTCTGCCCGGACTCGGCTCCGCTCAAGCGACATTTCGCATCACGCATCTTGACCACAGCCGTCCGCTTCCGTGATTTCATTTTAGAAATATGAAAAATATTCCACATAAAATGTGGACTGCCCGATCAGCTATACGAAATTTTTGAAGAAAAATGTCTTTTTTACATTCACCATCTTTAACCGGATGTCCGGTTAAATGTAGACTCCGTAACTTTACTCCGCATAATTTCAGCGATATATTTAAAAATGCTTAAGGTAAGGAAACTTGACAAAATAAGACACACGAAGATTCGATCCATAACAAAAGCCACAGATGCCTTGAGATCCGCACTAAAGCTGAAATGGAAATGGGCAGGACATATAGCAAGGCTTACCGACCAGAGATGGACTGCAAAAGTAACGACGTGGAGAGGCCCACTAGGTAATAAAGGAAGAGGAAAACCAATAACACGATGGGACGACGAAATAAAGAGAACCGCTGGTACAAATTGGACTCTAACAGCAAAAGATCGTGACAAATGGGCATCATTGGAGGAGGCCTTTACCCAACCTGGGGTTCTTGTAGAAGAAACAGAAAGCTATGATTAAGATAAAACTTTTTATAAATAAAAACTACAAAAAACTTACTACTTAGATATAATTAATTATAAACTAGGTTTAAGAAACTAACACAAAACTATATTAGAAAATTAAGCAATAAATTATTAACTTTAAACACTAGATATAAGAAATTTGTAACATTCAAGAAATAAAAAGGCTTTTTATTTTATTTTATTTATTATTTAAAAACGTGAAAATATGAGGGTACCGGCGACTGGGACCGCAATAAAGTGGAACCGCGGTCCCAGTTGTCGGATCCATTTAATTTTAATATTTCTCGAACTTTATTGCGACCAGTTCGTACGTTTGTTTATTTTAATTTACTTACGTCCCAGTGGTGGATTTACCAGCAGGCTGAGTAGGCTGGAGCCTAGGGCGGCAGATTTCAGGGGCGGCAAATTCTGGGGCAAGTTTTTTTAATTTCGGACATGATTTCTGAAAGAAAGTATTATTGTGAGCAGGGACGGGGGACGGGGCTAGTGTATCGAATTGTTTAGGTCGGTAGGGGCGGCAAAATGTTGAATAGCCTACGGGCGGCAAATGTGTAAATCCGCCACTGCTACGTCCTACTGCTGGGGAAATATTCCACAAAATACCTATCCTAGATGGAACACGTAGTATTCTCTCGAACTGTTTTGTAGATTCGCAGTAATTCGTAGTAAATGCAATCAACTTAACTGCAGTCGAATAAAGGATTTTTAACTTTGACACATACGTCCAAGTCCATTAATCTCATTTCTATGTATAAGTTAATAAATACGCAGCCACCAGTTTCCCTTAATTTGCCATTTCTACAGATATACCTATATTGGATTCGTAGACTGAATGCTATTAAAATCGCGGAGGAATTTCACATGTGTGACGACCAACTTATCTGGAGAGTTGGCCGATTGACGGAACTGAATACTTGCTACGGACAGCTATAAATTTTCTTCAGAAAATCCAACAGTGGCTCCAACTCTCTGCCAAATTATGTTTGGTCGATTGCTATTTTCTAAATCTTCTAACAACTGTTTTGTTCTGCTAAAATAAGTGACAATAAATACTGTTAGCGGAAACATTATTCAAACAGTAATTGTTTTAAATTCTTTGTTCTTTAGAGCGTGCATTGTTTTGCTGTTGACACCACTGAAGTGTGATGTATGTGGTTGACGCATTCTCGCTATCTGACGCACGAGATGCAGACAGATGTAATAAACAGAAAAACCGTACTCTTTGGGCAGTCGGGTAAAAATTAAACATTACGTTTGCACGTCAAGTTGATTAGGGGATACAATTTTGTAAAGATAGGTTAATTAATAAGAAGATAACAAGCCAAAGACAAAATAACAAGACAAAATTTAAAGTCTGAACATTTTGTGTAGTTCATTTTACAATATCTTTCGTTCGTTTGGTTTGCAATATCATTTACAATTGGCTTACATATAAATAAATAGGTGTACTACATTCAGGTACCATCCGTATTCAGACACCCTTCCGTTTATCGTACAAATTGTCCACCTGTATCAATCGCTAGGGGAAATTGACCAGCACGTGCCTTAACAAATCCACATGAATAAACTTTCTCGCACCAATGTGAACCTTATCGTCAGTTTGTAAAGTTCACATTAGCCGGGAATAGTTGGAATTAAGGGCGCGAGTCACGTGTCACTAAGACTCGATCCGATAGGGGTGTATTCGTGCGAAATGTCTATGAAATGAAGGATAAGTTGTCACTGGGGGGCTTCAGTTGCGAACTTAGAATTGCTTTCGTTGGAGTGTGGAAACGTTTGAGCTATTTTTAGAGGTGCAAATAACTTATGAATTGGATAAAAGGGCGGTACGGATAGTTCAATACTGAGATGCAACCCGCTCTTTCTCCTTTAATCTTCTGCTCCCCTCAATGCTGTTCGATCGTGATTAGTTCAAATCATTCAAAGATACATTTTTGAAGAATTCTACTTTAGCTTTACATAATTTATTGCAACATAAAGTAGATAGGTAGATGCCTGTTCAAGACAATTGAAAAAACAAACGCGGTAAATGAAAACCAATCTTTTCAAAGCATGCAAAACAAGCTTGCTTACGAATGATCGCTCGAATCCGAAAGCAATCAAGGACAAAAGGCTCCTCGAACCGCCCTAGGGCAGCCTACCTCCATTCAATCCAGCATTGTCTCTCAGATTACAGGCCTGATTAACTGGCTCGTCTGCCGGTGACATTTGCGGGACTCAAATGGGAACAAATTGAAAAATACAACCTGGTCGCTAGATAATCGATTCCATCTAGGCGACAGTACTCTATCGACTGCATCGTCGCTTACACTCGTCGTGTCGTCGTTGCGTCGTGCTTTGGTACATTCTATTTTGGTGTCGATTCCGTTGCACCACTATGTAAGCTAAACTAATTTGACAACGCTGATCCTATCTGCGTCTCTAATTATTCAAATTTAGAAAACAATGGTAACAATTACAACAATGAAACTGGTTTAGTCAAGCTTTAATTTGGCTTCGATGCCTCTATTCCCAAAACCACAAATTAACAAAGGCGCTAAATACTGAGATCTGGTAGAAGGTAACCCCTCCGGTTTTCAATCACCCGCTGCCTTCGGTCGCCGGTGGGCAGAATAACCCAGGAGCGGGTTAATCTCGCGCACAATGCCTGCCTGCGCGACGGATATGTTGAAACACAATCACAGGTTTTCTGAGAAGCTTTCAGAGTTTATTTACAGTGCTTCTAAAGGAAGTTCTAGTGCTACAGTTAACTCTATGCTGCGTTTAATAAAAATGTGTTCCTTTCATCTAAATACTCGTAAGGTTACGTTTGGCCCCACGTAGTCTGAGTAGGAGGACTGGGAAAGGAGAGCGATTTACTCGTGGTTGTTCTATACTGTTTAATACGAGTACTAACCGTTCTAGTAACTTGCATCTAAAATTGTCAACTATGAATATTTTATATGACTCATTACAACAAACCCTTATTTATTTATTTTTATTATTCATTCCAATTTTAAAACTTTTGCCAAAATATTAGACTCAAAACAATACTGCAGAATGACCATGAGGGCAGTCTCGTCTCCGTACCCGCGGTTAACGTCTCGCGACCCGATAAAGTGGTCACCACTCGCCACACGATGTTGACGGCCAACAGTGGCCCAGCTCAATACATGTTGACCGCAAAATTCATTTAGTTTTCAATTTTTCACTGAGGTTTCCAGTGGCCGTTACTCTTCGACATATTCGATAGGTCTGCACCGCAGACTGATGCGTGCGACAGGAACACAACAGGATAAAAAAAACTGTCAAGCTCTTTTATCGTGACACGCTCATGTTTAGGTTCCGTAGGTACATGAGAAATAAATCAACAAAATAAACTGAGTTTTTAGCTTAAAAAGTTATTTATGAATGCTGGTTTTTCGGAACACTTTCCTTAATAATACTTATTAATTACCATAATTAGGTAAAGTTCGTTCTTTCCACGAAAATAATCCATTGGACACTGCTGCAATTCCAAAAGACGATTTACTAATAAAATCTAGTTAGTTCCTACAATTGATCTATGCGACTTAATATATCCGTAACTTTGGTCGCATAGATCATTTAAAGTGGGGCTGGACAGGACATATGCTTCGTTGCAAGATTAATAAATGGAGTAAGCAAGTAACCCTATGGTATCCAAGAGATGGGACTAGAAAACCAGGACGTCCAAAGACACGATGGGAAGACGATATCCGCTTAACACTAGGGCCTTACTGGACAAGAGTGCCAGAGGACCGAGCACAATGGAGAGAGTTGGAGGAGGCCTATGCCAAAAGGCACACCGAGCTGCGGGACATTATATAGTTTCAACTCATTTAGTTAATATTAAACAATATTCCCAATGTTTCGGAATTAAATGGCTTAATATATATATATATAGTTCCTACAATTGTCATTGTCTTTTACTTAATACTATTTTAAAATTACTGGAGAAAACACAGCTGCGTAATAGGTCCCTTATTTATTTTCAAAATTTATGTCTAAGCTGAATACAAAGAATCATTATTCAGATCTAAAGCATTAAAAACCGTAATCCTCCAAAAAATCTGCCGTAAACGTCAATTTGAATAAAAACCGTTGTTAACTAAGCCAATTGTGATCTAATTGAGAATTTAAAATTTGATGTCTCACTCTGCATAACTAAAAAATACGTAAGAAAGAACGAGAGGGGAAGAAAGTGAAGAGATTCCTTTTTTCGAAGGTCTCGACGCCTTTGAAAAGCCCTCGGCGGTATGGATGATTGGAGCTATGAATAAAACATGTGTCAATTTGTGGAATGGCAAAAATCGGGGATTATGCAGTAGTCAATTTAATTGTTGCAGATTTATTGAGTGGACAGACGGACTGGAACCCAACATAATACCAGTTAATGATCTTAACAAGATTTAACTTTTTAATATCAAGTGCAGCCTTCAGAAAGTTTAGATAATTTCTAACTTGTCCATCGAAACAGTGAAACCCGGAAACTACAATGGATGCATACTCGATGGAGTTTGAACTGTTTTCCTTAACTTTTACTCATGGCATCCTGGATTCAGTTAGGGACTTTGTTGCATCCGAAAATTAATTGATAGTGCATAGCATATAGCATACCTAGTTAAGATGGGAGAGGTACATTTTGTAACTCTAACCTTATTTACGTCGATACAAACGTTCGTCTTCTCCTAAAGCTCGCCCGTGGTAGTGATTTGACTTGACTTGTAGTAAAAAATCCACTAGCAATCTACACTCTCAACGTAGTAAACATTTTCGTCAACATCTGCATTATCAACTATTGTTTTTAGAAAAAATGTCTATAATGGACTTCTGTTACCTTGCTATTGAATGGGTAGTCCCTCTGATTTCTGATCTGCCTCAACCTTGTATAGATTGAGCAGCTTCTAGCTGTATGTTGTGTGCCGCAACCCTCTGCTCATCATTAGGTTCGACCCACGCCTTTCTCTATGTTGCAGAAAAACTGCGTATCACGCTCGGGAAACATTCATGCAAACCTATAAACAACTTCTTACAAGGATTCCACTGCAGCAGGGTCTCCCGCAGCTTTTTTGACAGCAAACTGACAGCCAGCTGACAGCCGCTGGGTTCTGCGGTTGACAGTAATGACATTCAGGCAAGGTGCGTCATTTGCAAGCGAGTTTAATGTACGAAATACAAAAGAATTGTAGGCAAATTGTAAGGGTTGGGAAACAATAGCTAATAATAAATGTTTGCAAAATAAAGAGGGGTGAGTCGGACGTTGCGCGTTGGTGAACGAAACATTTCTTGTTTACTTTAGGAAACAACTTGTGCAAAGAAGGTGAATATTATTGTGCTTTTTACAGAAAAGTTATAAATTATTGCCATCATTTTTTCTTACGTACAAAATGAACTATTTTATTTATAGTTTTTGTTACAGCAGAAACAACGTCAATCCTTTATCAATTCGTATTTTTCTTTCTACGACTCCAGTCACGTTGCATTACAAATCATAGAGTACGTTCGGCATAATGTAATCCAACAAATAGATGTGGAGTAACATCACTACAACCTGATTTGGCGCAAATAGCTTCCCCGGCAAGACGGGAGCGATCCTGAGCAATCGCAATAATCATATCGCGATATGAAGTGCACATTTCAGCGGGATACTTTCCGAAGACTAATGTAGTCACCGGTAAGAGAAAATAAAATATATCAACGAAATAGAGCACTAACAGAGCCACGCGGTTTTACCTGATTATATTCTGTAGCATCTGTTTTCGTTGTAAAAACACAGGAAAAAGAGATTAACACACTCGGATAGATAATACAAATAGAGAGAATTAGGTAAGAGTAGATAAGGTCAGAGTGAATAGGTATCTTCTAGGTCTGCATGCTTCATCTGCGACCATAATATCTTCGCTAACCAACAGGCGAGTTGGTGGTCAAACGCGAAGTTACACGCGATAAAAAAATGAACTTATTTATTTCCGAAAAATCTACAATACCTGTAAAATCACGAGTTTATATTATAAGTGTCAAGTACTTCAGGACTCCAAGTCTTAACAAGCCTGCAAAAGCAATTTTCCCCATGAAAGGCCGCGTCCAGTCAGCGAGAAGACACAATGGGCAATCGGCCACATTGTTGCAGCAGGGTATTGTATCCGGGAAATTAATTCCAACTTTGTCCAAACCAGGGCTCGGGGAAGTACGTACGTGAAGAGTGTTCTTGAGGTAGAGCTTTTATTAGACTGCAGAACGGCCTCAAGTTATGTTTTTGATTTACTCTTTTCTAATGATTTTTTTTCTGAGCGAATAGTTAGAGGTTCTATATATAGGCTATCAGAATAATAACGCTCAATCAAATAATTTTAAAAATAAATCTCGGTTATCTTGGTATTTGGTCAAGTGTTGCACATAGTAACAGAAAGCTTTTTTAACAAAAAAATATTAAATACTAGATTAGCTCTACCAATATACACACTAGAAACGTTATTGCTTATAGAAGGCAATCCTTTCTCAAAACATCTCTTAAAAAAAAGTAAATATCAGTTCTCACACAACTTGATATGAATCCTCGATATTTAGTACCGAACAACCGAAGCTCCAACACCGGCGACAAGCGTTTTAATGTTTATGTTATAGCCCACCGATTACAAGAAAACTAACGACTCCGCCAAATTGTTTTGGCAATTCGCACGACTCGTGGCGCGTCCAGTCAGCCGACGAATAAATAAAAACGTGAATAAATGACACGGACGGGCTGCCACCGCTGCCAGCAGCGAATAGTGCGGTGATCCCGAACCCATCAATTAGCGCGTCCACTTTTTTACCGTTTTCCACTAGTAAACACTTATTTATAGGGTAATTAATGTGTGCCCGGGCGCCGGTGTTAAATACGCAGCTATTTGTGGGGGTAGGGCTGTCGCCTGGTGATTCGGTTTAGGAAACCGGTACAAAGACGTGAATTTTATATTTCGGTCAATGTAATAAATCAAATCTCTCAAAAAAAAAATACAAATAAGTACAAAAATATTTATTTTCTGAAAGTTTACATTGAACCTTATAAACAACTAATAAACAATCTACTCATATTTTTTTTAGATTCAAATCATTTAATACAAAAAAGTCGTCTTGTTCTTCTAGTCTTTGGGGGGGGTTTTAGAATTCTACTAATTTAAAATATAACTGTGTTTTATATACTCGTATACCTCTAGTGCTCTATAAGAAAACAGCTTAGAAAATTTGTAAGCACTATTTCGAACAAGCCCTTGGAAATAATCACGAATATCCGCACAATCATTTTAAGAGTGACAACCCTACCGCAAACTGACAGGGAAACGTGGAGACAGTTTAGCAGACGGGAAAAATTCGCGTTCACGCGTCCAGACAGTTGAAATTGTAGTCGCTGATTCCATGCTGGAATGTTGAATGAAACGCCGAACTATCGCAGAATGAGGTTTATTGAATGACAAACCTACCGTCATAATATTCAGCACTACCCACATCTTATTTAATACATTACATTATCCTCCTCTTAATTGTAACGGAAAAGTAATTAAACAGACTACTTAGGTGTGCTAAAACCATTTGTACAATTGCTTGAAAACAACAATATATATTAAATACATAACATATTTTTAAGCCAAAAGATCTTTCTAAGATAAGAAAACATAGGATAACAATGTGAGTATGTAACTCGGTACAATACATGCCTAGCTATTATTTTATTTATTTCTTGTAATCTACAGCATTTATATCACATAAAAAAATTGAATCTTAAAATTAAAAAAAATAAGGCCAAAAAAGATTACTTATATCTAAATCTAATACATAAATTTTACATCTACCATATACTATTCTAATTGATAAATTGAGTAAGTAATGATAATGATAAAGGTACTTTGCATGAAGTGTGTGTGTTCTTGCAGAGACGACGTGTATTGTGTTAGTGTGTGTGTTTGTGTGTGTGTGAGTTGGTGTGTGTGTGTGTGTGCGAATGAATGTGTGCAAAAAATTATTGATTAGTTACCGAGCTTGTGAGATTCCTTAATTTGGATTTTCAGGGCGTTTTTAGATAAGTGGAAGAGGTCTAGTTTAGAGTAATTAATATTATAAGTTTGAGCGGCACGAGATAGAATTGAGTTTCGAGCATAGTTGGTATGTACACGAGGGACGTGAAACAGTGGTGTAGTGTACCGAGAACGGCGGAATGGTACCCTTATTGGGACATTAGATAGGAGCTCACTGCAATCAATTCTCCCAGAGAATATGTCATGCAGGAGAACCACGTCATACTGTTGACGCCTCTGCTCCAACGTTCCTATGCCATAATGTTTACAAGCTTTAGAGTTTGAGTCAAAGGTTTTAAAATCTTTGTAGCTTAGAAATTTTAAGAACTTGTTTTGTATTGATTCCAGCTTCTGAATGTGGACATTGTAACAAGGTGACCAGATACTGCATGCATATTCTAAAATGCTTCTCACGTATGTGAAGTATAGGACTATGATACAGGCAATGCTTTTAAAAGATTTACACACACGCTTGATGAAACCCAGCTGCTTATAGGCTTTATCTACAATAGCATCAATATGCTCGACCATCATCATTCTCGAATCTAGTCTGACACCTAAATCTCGCACTGTGTCAACCTTTTTTATTGGGGTATTATTAAAGTGATAGTTGTAATTAATAGGCTTTAGCTTCCTAGTGAACGTAGTTTGAACACATTTAGCTATGTTAACAGAGATTCTATTTCTAGTATAAAAAAGTGCTAAATTGTTTAAATCACTTTGAATTTTTGCGCAGTCATCGACAGTTTTTACTTTAAGGAACACTTTTTTATCGTCGGCAAACATAAGGTGTTTAGAATATATTAGACTGGCGTTTATGTCAAATAGATACGCTATATATAACAGTGGACCTAGAATCGATCCTTGGGGGACTCCAGAACTGATAGTAACAAAGTCACTCCGTGCACTACCGATCATTACTGCTTGTTTCCTGTTAGTGATGTATGAGCTAACCCATCTATAAAGATCTCCGCGTATACCCATCGCATAGAGCTTGTGAAGCAGGATAATGTGGTCCACTTTATCAAAAGCTTTTTCAAAATCAGTATATATTACATCAACCTGCAACCCTTCATCCATGCTACGATAGACATAATTTGTTAAGACAGCTAAATTGGTGATAGTGGAGCGTTTGTTCATGAAGCCGTGCTGTTCACTAGGGATTGCTTTGAATATTGTTGTACAAATAGTTTTATAAATAACCTTTTCAAAAACTTTGCTGAACGTATTTAAGATAGATATGGGACGATAGTTCTCAACACGACCTCGTAAACCGTTCTTATGTATGGGTACGATCCTAGCTTCTTTCCAGATTTCAGGAAATACGCCAAAGACATTCACAGATAATTTAAATATAATGCTAAGTGGCTTCGAGAGAGTTTTGGCACACTTTTTTATAAAAAGTGGAGTAATGCCATCAGTGCCAGGACCTTTTTTTTCATCAATGCGATTTAATAAATTGAAAACGGTGTTTTCGGAGATATCAATTTTATGAACTGTATCCTCTGGCTCTGGGTAAGAAAACAAGTAGTCGCTGTATGATGGAGCAGGTTTCTGAAACACGCTTTCAAAAAAATCATTAAACCCTGTACATATTTCTGATTCATTATTTAAGGTTCTGTCGCCCCATGTTAGCGTATTTGGATAACTCGAGTTACCGGCTCGTAAAGATTTCAGATATGACCACAAGTGCTTTGGATCTTTTTTAAGGTATAGTTGGATGTGTTCCAAGTATAATTCAAAACATTTTTTCTGAATTTTTTTTTGCCTAGCTCTTAGTATAGAAAATTCGTCATAATCTCTCGGGTTACTATGTGCTTTCCATCGTGAGTGGGCCTTTATTTTGTCTTTAATAATATGAATAAGTGATCGCGAGTACCAGATCGGGTAAGTACCTGAATTGGAAATAACTTTTTTTGGAACATATTCATCTATAGCCCTACGAATATAAGAATAGAATTGCTCGATGACTTTGTCCATAGAATCAGCATTAAGGAGGAAATTCCAGTCTGTATTTGCAAATGTATTATTAATGCTGTCATAATCTGCTTTATAGTAACAATATTTGGTTGTAGGCGAACGTTTAAGACAGGGTGCCATAAGATCTGAGATATCTAATTCTAAACTAGGATGAAATTTATCTTCTTTTTTTACTAGTGAAAAGCGAGAGCGCGATACCTCAATTTGAGTATTGCTAAATATTAGATCTAAGATATTATTACTGGAGTTCTTATAGAGATTGTACTGTGTTAACCCGGAAAGGCTACATGCATTAATAAAGGCAATTGCTGCGTCTTGTAGTTCGACAGTACCACGTTTCATATATTTTGGTCCCGACGGCAACCAAGAAACGCCAGCACCTGAGAGATTAAAATCCCCAGTTATTATAAAGTGATCATTTGGACATGATGCATATATATGTGTAAGTAGTTTAGTAAAAGCTACCAATCGAGATGCATGGTTATTGTTACCTACTATGTAGGCCGCACAGATATGTAGGTTTCTTTTATCACGAGCTCCTAGCAGGCGCGCCGGCACAGTCACCCAGACGCATTCGAGGCCGTCGCACGACCACTCCGGCCGCTCTTGCGCATGCAATGTACGTCGAATGCATATGATAGCTCCGCCGCCAATTGTTTTGGTTGAAGTATTTTTGTTGCGGTCACATCGAAAAACATCATATCGATCGTCACATATCTCGCCATTATAAACACTATCGGGTAACCAGGATTCTGTAATAAGTATGACATCGTAGTTATGAGTAAGGATGTTCTGTCTTAATTCCGACGTTTTAGTGCGTAGCCCACGAACGTTTTGATAAAATAAATTTAAATTAGATTGGAGCATTATGGCGATTAGCATAAGTACGTAAGCTTAGATAGCAATTTAATCGATTTGCTCTGTAAATATTATTTAAATAGTAAAGTAATGAAATACTTGTAATTATGTAATAACTGTGAGTACTCGAGTGTAATATAATTCTGAACGTGACAGAAGTAAGTGTCTGTGGCGGGATTAGCTTTAGAATATGTTTTATGTTCGGTATGTAATAATTGCGATTAGTGTAGTGGGAAGTTGTGTATGTGTGGTTGTTGATGAATGAGTGTGTAAATAGTATGTTTGCATTGTACCTTTGTGAAAACAGCGATTGCAAGATAAGAAAAACAAAGTAAATAAAGCGCGATATTTTTTGAAAATTATTCTGCAAGTATACACTACAGATAGATAGTTTACTCTCAACTAACAGTGCTAAGTTACAAATGTTAAGAATCTTGGTACGTAGTTCACTTACAGTCTGACATTTCACTTGAAAGGTTAGTAGGTATACGTTGCAAGTAATTAATACACAAATAATGTTACATAATAATAATATAGAACACAGTATGCCTAATGCTTTGTTGACGTTTAGACAATTTTTTGCAAGTCTTTTATCGAGCCTATCACGATCACAGGAGACTCCTCGTTTTTTCTTAAAAAAATATTGCAGTTTCTTACCCAGACAAACTTGTATAACTTATCTTTGGCGCGTAATTTTGAAGCATTAAGTAGTTGTTTATTTTCTGGGGTTAGATGTTCATTAACGAAGAATCTCCTGTCCGTACTACCCAAGCCTAGGTCGCGCGTAGTGATACCCTTAGTTTTACGAAGACCAGAGATTATCTGATCTTTGAGTAATCTAGTTTGAAGCTTCACGACGACAGGCCTGGGCCGACCTGCAACCTTCCGCATGGGCTGGACTCGGTGCGCCGACTCGATCTGCGACCGCTGCAGCTGGACCCCGACGTGAGCAGCGATCTTCACGACTATCTCGGTCGCTGACTCGTTCGGCGTCTCGGGGAGGCCGACAATTTCTAAGTTTGTTGATCGTGCTAGCTGCTGCTGCTTATTTATTAGTGATTGTAAGTCTAATAATTTGTCCCCATCGGCTTCTGATTTTTGTTTGAGGTTGTCGAACTCTTTTTTCAATAAATTATGGTCGACTGATAGCTTCGTGTGCGAACTTTCGAGACGATCATATTTAGCGGAGACAGTCTTCAGCTCTTTCCGAAATTCGACGGTTAGTGAGTCTTTTAGTTCATTTAGTTTAGAGTCTAGCATGCGTTCAATCTGTGACAGTAAGCTTCCATCGCTAGTGCATTCAATATCGCTATTGTTGTTATTGGGACTTGTGTCCGTGGTAGGTGAGCCGAAAGCGGGTCGTTTCGATGCACGTGGGGTTGCACCAACAGTAGACGATAAGGAGCTCGGTGAGCCGGTCACGGCCACTGATGCATTATCTTTCGGTTGTTTTACTCGGCAGGTGGGACATTGCCAATCTAAGTATCTCGTAAGGTCTGTAGACGCTAGCTTCACACACGATGGGTGATACATCGTTTTGCATATCGCACAAGATATTTGATGCGTTTTAGTAACATCTTTTTTACAAGTCCCACAGTAAGGCTTCATTGTGTTTACCTGTGTTTTTGTGGCCAAGTGAAGGTTATGTGCAATCGGTGAATCAGCTGCGAGTGATTAGAAAGTGCGAGTGGGAACACCAATCCAAAACACGCTTGGGTGCGATAAGGACGGAGTATACTGTCCGGCCACTACCCTCTTGTGAGTAATGAACTTGTAAAACGGCGGAGACTTCGGATATTAAACTCGTGTTATCTTTGAGTAAATAGCTTAATTTGCTTAAACTTATATCACACCTTGTAGGCAATCGTCCACTGATTAACCAGATATCACTTTTTAACAACTTTGTACACTGATTACTAATTATAAAGATTTTAAAAAGTACGAGTGCGTAAAATTACGTTTACATTCGGGAACGGGAGCTAACAAAGAAAAGATAGTTTGTTAGTTGCATTGACTATTAAGTACCTATGTACTGTACACATAAAAATAATTTAAATATAGTATTTGGTTTATTTTCTATTGCGTGGTCTTAAAGTCATAGTCATAGGCGCAAGTTCACGGTAAGCTCGGCGTTGGCGCGCCACGACCCGGTCCGGTGTCACTGCCGGTGTGACCGGAGATGCTGCGGTCGAGCATCCACCACCCGACGCGGAGGACGGCGACTGTACCAGCGGAGTTGACCAACCATCGGTCGCGCTAACATCGAGGTTTCCTTCCCCTGGCGGTGATTGACCTACACATGCTAAGGAATGCCGTGATTTACGCGGATTTTTATGCAACAACTGATCGACATGCTTGTTAGCGACCTTATTGTTGTCAGTTTTAACAACGAATGAAACGGGACCAGTCTGACCTAATACTACCCCGTCCTTCCACTTAATATCTTTATCTGCGTAGTTGCGCACGAGCACCGCGTCCCCGGGCGCGACGTCGCGCGGCACGCCCCCGCGCCGCTCCTCCTGCGCGCGCTGCTTCTCCCGCACGAGCTCGCCCGTGTCGGGCCGCAGCAGATCAAGCCTGCCTCGCAAACGGCGTCCTAGAAGAGCGACTGCGGGCTCTTTCTGTGTCGTGCAATGTTCCGTGTTCCTATACGTAAATAGAAATTTGCAAAGGGCCGTGTCATAGTCATCGTTTTCTATCGTTGCCTTTTTAAGTGCCTGTTTGACCGACCGCACGGCGTTTTCGGCAGCGCCGTTACTCGATGGATGAAATGGAGCAACCAAAACACGTTTAATTCCATTATTTTCCAGGTATGACAAATACTGTTGCGATGAGAACGGGGGTCCATTGTCACTTACGACGGATTTTGGGAGGCCAAAACGAGAGAATATCTTTCGGAAAACTGCTATCACCGCAACTGCCGACGTAGTCGATACGCGTTCCACTTCTAACCATTTAGTATTAGCATCGAGTATGATTAAATAATATTTGTTTTTATACGGTCCCAAGAAATCGACGTTGAGACGCGTCCACGGCTCCGCGGGCCACGGCCACGAGTGCAGCGGCGCGGGCGGGGGCTGATCCCGCTGCGACGAACACGCGCTGCATTCGCGGCATATTTTCTCGATGTCACTATCTAAACCCTCCCACCATAAATAATTGCGAGACATCTGCTTCATTTTGACAACGCCTAGATGTCCACTGTGCAGTTCTCGAAGTACCGTCGCCCTAAGACTGGCGGGTATAACCACCCGATAACCCCATACTAAACAACCGTGTTCTAAAAACATATTGTCTTTTTTCGGTAAAAATGCTCGGTCTCGTTCGTCTTGCGAACGATCTGGCCAACCAAATTTAATATACCCCACAACCTTGTTCAATTGAGTATCTTTCATAGTTTCGGATTTAACTTCATTGAATGTAACCGGCATTTTATCTTCGATGAAGTTTAAATAACTTCCTTCTAATATTTCACTATCGTGCCCTTTCTTAACCGTTTGTTCGAGTGGCAAGCGCGATAAAGCGTCCGCAAATACATTCCTAGACGACGGAACAAACTCGATATCAAAATTGTATGCTGCTAATCGAACCGCATATCTTTGTAAACGACTCGCGGCAGTCTGTGGTATACCTTTATTTTTGCCAAAGATATAACTCAACGCTCGATGATCACTGCGCAATAAGAAATGTCTCCCGTACACGTACTGATGGTGCTTAATCACCCCGAATACGATCGCCAAAGCTTCCTTATCTAACTGCGAGTAATTGAGCTCGTGCGAGTTGAGCGTGCGCGAGGCGCAGCTGACCGCGCGCTCCGAGCCGTCAGGGTAGCGGTGCCACAGTACCGCACCGAGTCCGTAAGCAGAACTATCCACCGAAAGGATCAGCGGTAAGCTCGGATCGTAATGCGCCAACACCGGACCAACACTCAATACATTTTTGATCTCATTAAAAGCTAATTCACATTTTTGACTCCACTGCCATCTAGCGTTTTTCTTAAGCAACTCATACAACGGTTTTAATATATCGCTTATATTGGCACAAAACTTGGCGTAAAAATTTACGAGCCCCAGAAAGCTTTTTAATTGAGTGACGTCTTTTGGCGTAGGCGCCGCTACTATGGCTTCAACTTTCTTATCGTCCGCGTGTAACCCGTCCTTATCTATGCGATATCCCAGGTACGTGACGCTGTGTCCAAAAAAATTCACATTTAGACAGATTAACTCTTAAACCTGCATCTCTCAATCGGCTTAAAACGGCTCGCAAATTTTCAAGATTACTGGCCCTATCTTTACCGGCACAACATATATCATCTTGAAACACTACCGTAAACGGCAAGCCACTGAGAATTTCTTCTATCATTTTTTGAAAATTTTCAGGAATGCATTTGATACCGAAAGGTACACGTTTGTACACAAAAGTACCTACATGTGTGGTGATTGCCGTCATCGGTTGTGACTCATCTGTCAAAAGCACCTGTTGATAAGCGTGGGACAAATCTAACTTAGAAAAAAAAACCCCCCCGGCGAGCGTTGCAAATATTTCTTCGATACGCGGAAGTGGATAATGGAAATCCTTCAACTTCGGGTTGATAGTGATTTTATAATCCCCGCAGATACGGATATCGCCATTTTTTTTACAACGACCACTATAGGCGTTCCATAATCTGAGCGATCCACTTTGTAAATAACCCCTTCGGACTGTAAACGCTCCAACTCCGCCTCGACCGGGGCTCGCATGGCAAGCGGCAGCGAGCGAGCTTTCACAAAAACCGGCGTGTCGTCTGCCAAGTGTAACTGCATGCGAGTTGTACACGTCCCAAGCCCATCAGCAAATACATTAGGAAATTCTTTACGTAAATTTTCTACAGACTGATCACAAATGTCCGTCAGACTGTAGCAGTCATTGACATTGAAGCCTAACATTCGAATCCACATTCGTCCCATTAGCGGTGGACCACCGTTTTCTATGACAAACAATTGCAACATTTTTGAACGCGACGCGTATGTAACTTGAACCTCAATGAAACCTATCGGCTTAATAACCTCTCCGGTGTAAGACTTCAATGTCAACGCTTTCTTTTGTAACGGTAAATGCTGAAAAAATTTATCATAACACGCTTTTGAGATAGCCGTTGCAACCAGTGTCCACTTCGAATTTTAATGAATGCTTCTCGACCGTCAAATTGACATAATACGGGTCGTCTTCAATATCACACGATAAATTGTAAAAGTGCATACCACCGTCATCGGAATCAGAATCAACTAAAAAAAACTGACCTTTGGTCTGCGATGAATGCGATCCACGACTGTCTTCGTACTTACGGCACATAACTTTTAAATGACCTTTATCACCACAACGATCACAACTGTAGTTTTTGTACCGGCACTTGGCCGCCGCGTGGCCGTCCCTGCCGCACCGCGGGCACGGGCGGCGCGGCGCCGCTGCCGCGGCTGGCGCCCCCTGCGCCGCCGCCGATGCCGCTGGCTGAGCGCGGCGCGGCCCGCGCGCCGCCGCCGTGCCCACGCGATGCAGGCCCTCGGCGGCGGGCGCGCCGCCGCCGGCGCCCGCGCTGCCGCTCACCGCCGCCGTCGCCGCGTGCCTGTCGGCCGCCTCCAACGCCAGCGCGAGCTCGACAGCTCGTTTGTAATCCAGCTCGCGTTCGGCAAAAAGCCTGGACCTCATGTCCTCGTGGTGGAGCCCCGAAACGAACTGGTCCCTCAAGTTGACCTCTAGCGAAGCCCCGAAATTGCATGTTTTCGCTAGATGTTTCAAACTCTGTAGGTATTCGTTGATGGCCTCCCCGGCTGCTTGCTTCCGTTGCCGAAAAACATGTCGTTCTGCGATTTCCGACCTCTGCGGTTCGAGATGCTGCTTCATGATAGCCTCGAGTTCATTGAAAGTCTTTGATTCAGGCAAATCCGGTGCACATAGATCACACATGAGCTCGTAACACGTGATTCCGACATGAGTAACCAACGTGGCCACATGCAACTCGCTTGCTATGTTATTTAACGAGATAAACTGTTTTATTCGCCTACAATACGCTTCCCAATTATGGGTGCCTATCTCAAAAACTTCTATTTTACCTATAGGCATTGTCACAAACACTAATCGCACGTAAATTCAATTTTAATCCGGCTGCGCCAAATGGAATGTTGAATGAAACGCCGAACTATCGCAGAATGAGGTTTATTGAATGACAAACCTACCGTCATAATATTCAGCACTACCCACATCTTATTTAATACATTACACATGCGAACGTTTTATTTCGTTTTGAAAGAAACGTAAGTGCGTGAGGGTTTATTTAAGTTACCTACCCTTTTTACACGACTTTCTAGAGAAGACTTTCTAAAAAAAGAGCGTTATCATTTTGGGGTTCATGTACATGTGTGTGGAGTGGATTCTTTTAATCCTACCATCATGCTGGACCGATTTTGATAAGAGTGGAAGTGGAGTGGCAATAGTGGCATCGCTAGAATCCTTGCATTATACCGAAGGTCAAAGGATATTGCAACTCTTGTCAGAAGACTAGGTGTAATTTAATTTTTTATTATCTACATAAAATGGAGAAAAACATCCGCAATAGCAATTTGCCTGGATTCCGTAGAACTGCTGCGGGTCTAATTTGTAGCAACTGTCTCTACCCTCTTATCTATTTCCACTGGTTAACATGACAACATTTTTAATACTTTATAATCCCAATGCACTCCTATTTCTACATCTCGTTTGATTTAAAAACGTGTTACTACACAAAATACATTTTAGTTGCAAAAATAAATTGTCAGCACAGAGATATTTATTATATCATCCGGCGAGCATTACACCAGAAATAATGTACCGTCGTGTGTGTGCAGTAGTCGATATAAACCGTAATGTTTATCACCTGAAAGTTCAATAAAGTTTAGAAATAGCTTTATTAAATAATATTTGTGGGCTTTTAACTTTTGACACAGATGTTTAATGGCTAATATACCAATACAACACTTTTTATATTTAGATTTTATAGCTCAATCGGAGGGGTCGCGGAGATAATTGTGCCTACTCGTAACATGTCGGCATCTAGTTAAGAGAGTTTATGTTATCAGGCTAATTAAAGTTATTCCCGATCATTACATGAAGCTCAGTCCAGATGCCTCTCTTTTTAGCTTATATATATTTATAATACTACAACTACTTTAATTTTATCCTCAGACATCTCTGGAGACGAATGGAATACGAATATCTCTAATAGCTTCGAAACTATTGAATTTATTTCAATCGCTATTTCAAAGGGCGCGTTCCCTAAAGCGTACAGCACCAATGAGCGTACTACATTTTACAATTACACTTTTAGCGCATCTCGGATTCTATATAGGTAATTGTTATTATCTCTATAGGATCACGCGGCTCGCAATATTTTTATTCCATAGGAGGCAAATATAAATCGATTAAAAATCACAAGCAGAGGATCACATATTTGCGTTGTCAGCGATTATTATCGAAAGAGTGGCGCGCGTCGTTGTTGTGTAAACTTATTTAAAGCGATTCGATCGTATTGCAAAGCAATAGGTACTTGAAGCATTACGGGAAGGAATTGGAAAGAAATGAGAACATAATTTAATAAGGAGAGACCGATTTAAAGAGTTGGAATGAGGCAGCTGCCGCTCCGAGTATTGGTTACAGCGGCGAGGGAAGAACGGATTTTTTCCATTTTCAGGTTGAACGTCCAAATCATTTGAATTTCAAGTTATTCCGGCAATATTCAATTCGATTTTTTTAGAAAATACCCGGGTCCGGGTACTGTCGCAGAATAAAGGTGAACTAAGACAGTCATACCTGCTACTGTTGTTAGTAGTCCCGTTGTATTTTTTTTATGAGAGGCAGTAGTACCGTTATCCTTTTTTTCCCATTCTGAGAATTGTTTCTGATAACCTTTGAAATATTCAAACACTTCTAAAAGGCATGATTTATTTTTTAAACTTTTGTATTTTGTTTTAAAAATATTTTTAAATACAAATCTAGGTCAGCAACTTTCACCAGCTTTCCCTTGGTAAACAATTATTTAATAGTACAGCTCAAAGTAACATTTCCAGTAAGAGTATAATTAAAAGTGATATTTCTCTTCATGAATACGCGGAATAACTTTTTTCCTTTACTTCAGCTTTTGCCCTAGATTGCATCGCACCCGCGCGCCCTACAATAGTGCAAATGAATTTTCTCAGAATACTAAACCTATTCAAGGCTCTGTAAGGAGTACTCAGGAGTTATAGAACTACAAAGGCTTCTTAAAACTGCCAAACATGAACCTCACTGACCTGTGATAGTCTAAGATCCGGCTGCAGGATTAGTGCGTTCATCGGTTTTTTGCTGAAAACCGAATTTTTATGTATTTTATAATTAGGAGAATATATATTTATCAGGTTGCCTATCAAAATTTGGCCGCCAGTATTTTTAATTAAATTATTTTTAATTGATTTTTGGGAAAAAATTTCGTTCACTTGTTTTTTAAATAAAATAACGTCTACATCACGGCAATTTATATGAAGATTCAAAAAAATCACGGTTGCCATTGCGCACTTGGCCGCACCTCTTCGCAGCCAGGTGTAAACAGGTATGATTTCGATATATTTATACGTTCATAACGTTTATTTATGAATTATATATCAAATTAAAGCTAATTTTTTTCTATTTATTATCATATATGGTTGCCTAATTAAATCTACCCGCAAATAAGGGTTGCTGGCTTTTAAAAATTATAAATATTTAAGGTAGAGTGAAAGAGAGTTAGCGCGTAACATCATTTGTCAGACGAGGATAGCGATTGCCGGCTGTGCGACGCTTTTAAGCCATTGCGCATGCGTCGAATGTTAGTGTTCTCAACCACCGAGGAGTAATAGAGACGACTTAATAAATACTCCAAAAAATGTCTTCCTTTTCAAAATGACAAATTTAAAAATTACAAAAAAAAAAATTTTGATTGTACTACGTTACCGCGTTTTTCCATAAAAATAAACATTAATATATATTTTTTTAAATTTATTATTTTTATATAATTATTATTTTTTTTTAAATTAATCAATTATTTTTTTCAAATTATGCGTTAGGTAATTGTTTAAGTTATTAATATTAACTAATTAATAAAAAAAAACATTAAATTTTAAATTAAATTAATTTAAAAATAATAAATAAAATATATTAATATTTATTTTTATGGAAAAACGCGGTAACGTAGTACAATCTAAAATTTTTTTTTGTGATTTTTAAATTTGTCATTTTGAAAAGGAAGACATATTTTTTGGAGTATTTATTAGTCGTCTCTATTACTCCTCGGTGGTTGAGAACACTAACATTCGACGCATGCGCAATGGCTTAAAAGCGTCGCACAGCCGGCAATCGCTATCCTCTTCTGACAAATGATGTTACGCGCTAACTCTCTTTCACTCTACCTTAAATATTTATAATTTTTAAAAGCCAGCAACCCTTATTTGCGGGTAGATTTAATTAGGCAACCATATATGATAATAAATAGAAAAAAATTAGCTTTAATTTGATATATAATTCATAAATAAACGTTATGAACGTATAAATGTATCGAAATCATACCTGTTTACACCTGGCTGCGAAGAGGTGCGGCCAAGTGCGCAATGGCAACCGTGATTTTTTTGAATCTTCATATAAATTGCCGTGATGTAGACGTTATTTTATTTAAAAAACAAGTGAACGAAATTTTTTCCCAAAAATCAATTAAAAATAATTTAATTAAAAATACTGGCGGCCAAATTTTGATAGGCAACCTGATAAATATATATTCTCCTAATTATAAATATACATAAAAAATCGGTTTTCAGCAAAAAAGCGATGAACGCACTAATCCTGCAGCCGGATCTCGTACTATGAGCTGCTCGGCAACTGTAAAGGAAGGCAGTGCCGGCAGCAATACCCCGTGTGTATCGACGCGAGCGTCCTCCTGCGCCTACCGTGGCGGCACAACAGCCCTCCGCTTTCATTCCCGCGGCATTATGCCCTAATGTCACTTAATTTGCCGTCTAGGGCCCTGAATGCAGCCTACAGCCTACAGGTTTAATATAAAATGTGACTTTCCCGTCGGCATGCGAGCGGCAAAACTGTTGCCTCTTTTGAGAGTAAACGCGTAGAACTAATGGGATTATGTGTTCGCGATGTGATTTTATTAGTGAAATTATTTTTTATGGCTACAAACGTAGAGGCTGGAATTTAAGTTATTAAAATAAATACTTACTCGTATTTAGTGTTACCATATTAATTATATTATGTATCTATTTATGGTAATGGGTTAGTGCGATAATTGGGAGGTTAGTCTCACTTTCAAGTCGTGATAACAATGTAGTGCGGACTCGGAAGCTTTTCTAAAAATCCGATAACCTGTCATACAAGTAAGTAGTATAATGAGAGAGAACAATAATGTTCAATTATTTTAATTCATTATCATTATTATGTCATTGGGTAAGTTTTGTTTAAATAACCTTCACATAACTTTATTTAATTTAATCCGAAAATATCTTTTCAAACGTAAAGTACTTACCTGTAACGTTCAATGTCAATAAATATTTCTGATAAGCCCGAATGCTTCAAAGATATGTGTGAAGCTGCAACTGTTCCGGGCAGGTGGCCGGCGCCGTTCCCGACCTGCCGCCTCGCCACTAAATTATAGGGAAACGTGTGAAGCTGTGAAGCCGATACTATTTCGCAATCGACACTTGAGGGGGACATAGACGGTCTTGAGCTATCTCTTAGGCGTTTTTCCCATTACAAGCTTTTATTTAACTTGTTAGTAATGTATTATGTCGGTGTGACGCTTCCTGACGCCCAATTTAATTGAGCTGAAAGCTGAAATGTAGTATATCTGTGTAACTCCAATGACATTACAGTGCAGAGCTTATTGTTAAAAAAAAAAATTTTTTGATTATTCAAAATCACTAAGTCTAAATTTAAAAAAAATGATGCTGAATTGTACAAACTGTATTTTACCACGTCCATAAAAACAAACTGCAGCAGTAAGTGGGCCTTACAACAAAAAGGTATAAGATTCGAGCCAGGTGTGCGTGTAGGTGGCCGCTGTTAGAAAAATAGAAATGGCTCGTTATTGTTAACGAAATAAATCGAGAGATTACACACTCAGCGGATTACGTACGAATTGTTCGCAACTCCGCTAAATTGATATTGCCGGTATTGATTGCTGCTATAGTGCTTTTAACGAGGTTCCATTATAAATATTGCTGGTAGAGAGATTTTTAACAAGGTAAAGTAATAACATATAATATAATATTTTTCGGACTAGGTCAGCGTTAAGAGGAATGTGGTGTAGGTATAAAACATTATAAAATTAGCTTGACTTACCTTTAAAATTTAACTAAATGGTGCCGTATATGAGGAGAATAACATCCTGCAACAAAAGATAATAAAATTGGTTAGTTTTACATGTGACTAAAGTATGCGAGTAAAGCTGAGTTACATAGTTAATCAGACATCTCAAAAGCTCCGTCCGACACATCGATCAAGTATGTCTGACATAACACATTTCTTACTTAAATGTATTACCTAAAGTTGTGTCAAATCTATTAATTTATTCATATTTACAATTGACGCCGCTGGTGATAAGAGGGCTGGCTCATTCCTCGCGCAAAGAATTTCACTGGCAATTCAGCGCGGGAATGCAGCCAGTGTTCCTGGTACTTTGCCACACGGACAAAACCTACTTTTTGATCTTTAGTTTTGTAAATTTCTTTGTTCTAGTTATTTTAGTTTTTTTTATTTTAGCTTATTTTAAATTTAAGATGTAAATACATAAAATATATGTAAATATAAATAATTTAAAAAAAAAATTAAGCTATTAAATAATGTAATATATTTACAATTGTCATAATTCATATCCATTACGTACAATTAATAACCGATTTATCATCATTATCATTATGTATTATTGTTGTTCATTATTATCGTCGGCCACATGTATCTTCTTCCGTCAGTCAATTAGACGAGTGCTCTATAAAATATGGCTGTTATTCTGTCACTCTGTTTCACATTTTTAACTTCATTTCATATTTGTGTTGCAGTGACAATCAGCTAATGCACTTTATGAAAGCCTGGTATTTGCAGAGCCATCGAGCCACGGACTACAAGGGCGTCGAGGGCACTCCGGGAGGAGCAGAAAATATGACGAGAATTAGTATTGTAAGGTAAATCCAGAGTTACATTGGAATAAGTACTCATGGAATATATTAAGAGTAGCTACTAACTCAAATATCTAGCCTAAATCAGTAAATATTATATAATAATGGTTTTGAAAATACTAATGATATAGAAATCAAGTTAAATTCTAACAATGAAATTGATGATGCAGTTGAAAAATGTTGGCCAACTTGAAAAGTAGAAATGAATTAAAAAATAATTGTGCCTTTTAGTCGTATATCAATCAATACAATACAACGGTGAAAGTGGTGGTTCTTCGAAAATTCTCGTTAGAAATTAAACTTTGGGTTATTATTAGAAGCAGGATCTATAATATTTCTTTACAAGATTCACGATTAACTTAGTGAAGGTATGATCAAACCTTATCTTGATGTTACCGATTTTAGGAACAATCTACACCAATGTCTATATTGTGCATCAATATCGTAAGCACAACATATCATCGACTAGAAAACATACAACTATAAGTACTGACCGGTTGGAACTTCCGGCCAGCATACCTCGCACAAAGCTCACGACCGACAAAGACGTTTATAAATATAGAATTACATCAAATATTTGCAACGTAACGTTTATCAAGGAGTAAGGGCTGGCGCCGGCGGGCCGACCGCGTGGGTTGCGCGCACGCAGCCCCAGCAAAAAGCAGAGTCCGCCGACCGGCCGGCCGCCGCGCCGCCAGCATTCCGCCTCCAAACCGGTCCCGGCTCAATGGAAGCCGAAGGCACAACGCAGCACGAACAAAACGAAACCTTCTCCGCCAACGATTTGAATTCGAATCCCATAAACGCGAAGAAACAGCGGGACAGATGCGAGAAAATTATAATCATATTACAGAAGTAATAGAGGACAAAAAGTTGAATGATGGCACTGATGCAGAATACAAAATGAAAGCGAGACCTTGACGTATCAAATCACGGGGACGCGGACGTGATGGATGGACCAGAAATGAAAAAGAGACGCTAAAAAGTGGAACTGGTGTTAATGTAGACGAGTAATATAGCCACTGTAATTTGAATTTAGAACCAGAAAGTAATTCTGCATTGTGTTTATGATGACCTTTATATGAAGCATGTTAATTATAAAATGAATTTGGGTGTGTGTTTTGAATAAAGAGTTCATCATAAAAATAATAGTAACAAGATAATTATATAGTATTTTACCGACATACCCAATTACCCAGTAAAAAATGAATTCTTAAATGTTTGATGTATTCTTCGTGAATTCGAATTCCCTTATTGTGTGTTTAGTAGTTCCATTAAATAGTAAAATAAACAAACTTTAATTATGCAAATCAAACTCCAACATTCATATCAATAGTTTTAAGATCCTGACGTCATAAATAAAAAGACCGACGTATGACCGTAGATGAAGTACCTAATATTTATTATCGAAGGCGGCGCGGCTTGGCAAAAGAACAGGCCAGGCTGATGGCGTACTGTAACTATCAGCTAATCTGCGGCAGTTTCAAGGCAGTTCCTGGAAGTCGATCCTGCCAGCACCGGTCGGCCATAAACACCCACAGAGCCGCACACCCTTTGCCGCGATATCTCGCCGAGAATTTCGAAATTCCAACTGTTTTTTTTATCAAGAAAGCTTTGGGTTGTGTTGTGAGTTATTGACTTTTGGAAGTTAGAGGGTTTTAATGAATAATTAAATATGAGACCCTCGATAAGTACATTACTACATATATGCCTTAGCTTGAGTTTTTTAAGATTCTAAAATGTTTTTCCTAAAGTAGCCGTTGGCAATATTGCAACTTTGTAAGTTTTTCTTTTTGACTGGTACTAAATCATAGAAGTCGTACTAACCGAAAGAATTTAATACGTTGTCTGTAAGAATTTCAGCAACACCTTGCAAAATATTCTACGAAAAAAGCAGTTTCATGAAACAATTGCTGCTCTGTGTTGCGAAATTCGAGTTTCACCCGAGTTGAAATTTGTTTCTGAGGCTTCAGAACTTTGGGAAACCTAACCGGAGCTCTTTCATCTCCTTTCATAATCTTATTTTATACAAGCCCCTGGTTTTTCTAAACAAAAGATGAAACTGGACGTGAAAAACAAAACTGCCCGGGAATTATTACGTAAAATGTTCATGTTTGCATTCACTCCGTTGACTTATACTAATAAGTATTGCCTTAATGGTATTGCTTTGTATTCTTTTACATGTATGTATAATAAGTATTTACATAGCTTACGCTTGCGTTTGAAATGTACTTTACAAAATGTCACAGAAACACATTTAGAGTTAATTGAAAATTCGTAACATTTCGTTAATTTCCAAAGTCCATCAAAGTATCTCGATGTCTTTAATTAAAGGGATGACATGGAAAGTGTGTGCGAGTGTGTGTGAAGTGGAGGTTCCACACACTCACGCGATTAAAGTTCGTTGAGAGAGGACGCGCGAGTTTGCGACGTCTTGTGGGAGTTACAAGTTGATAGGACATTCCGTATTAATTAACTAAATAAGTCTGGTAAAGCGGAGGAGTTAGGAACAGTCGGCACGTCGGCAGGCGGCGGCAGCGCGGCGCTGGCGACTTGCGAGTTGTCACTCGCGTGTCAATAAGACAGCGAGACACGGCGGATTTAAGTATGGGGCCGGGGGCGACGGGCGCTCGGCGCTCCCACCCCAGTGTGTGGTTTCCTTTTGATGTCATCTTCGCGCAAACTTTGCTACGGATCGGCTTTGAGATAGAGAGACGGAGAGTGACTAATTTGGCCCAGCATTTGATCTCGAGAACTCCAATGTGTGCGTCCTGCTCGCACCCGCCTCCCGCCGCAGCCGCCGCCGGGAAGCTCTTTGCAAAATTTCGCTTTGATCGCAAAGTTAAATTATATGGGAATTGAGCATTAAATGGATACACAAGTGAAGCGCACGGGTGAGCCTTCGCGAAAGGGCCTGGCAGCTTCGCGGCGCTCGGCCGTGCGGCCCATCGCTCGGACCTGGCGGGCCATCACGTCAAAAATAAAACACAAGGGAGCGTTTGACGATTACGACATCTTACATAAATAATGAGCGAGGAGTCACTTTCCAAGTTATACATTTTGTGAGAGCGGCGCTCGTATTTAACTCCGCCTAATTTGCCGCGAGTACGCAGTACCTTTGAGAGCTCCGTTTTTACTAGTTTACGAAACAGATATTTGCGCCCGCCTTTCCTTTGATACGGCACTTTGTGGAGCATTTTACACGAGTTTCTTTTGAGGCCATTCAGACGGTGAGTAACGAAAGGCTGTCTTTGATAAACACGTGCGAGGACTCTTCAGTACTTATTAGGGGTGCTCCTTTGAAAGTGCTTCTTGTGAAATCTATTTGAAACGTTCACAATATCAAAGCGGCTCCGGTGAAAGCCGCGCTAATTAAACTGTCACTAATAAAATTACGTGAAAAATTAAAATCTTCTCTTTGATAAAGGCTCTCATGAATTAGTGTCAAAAATTATGTACATCGATGAACTTTATACTAGACGAGGGGATGATGATGATGGACTATTTGGCTAAATTAAGTAAAACCAGGTCGATTGTGATTTCGTTTGATGTTATAATTTTAGTATCGATTCCTAGAGCCGCGTGAAGTGTTGAAAGCGTGGGGAGCTATTAGTAGGTTATTAATGTTGGGTTCACACTCGTGAGAGTCAAAGTCGAGTGAGCAAAGTGGTGCCTTTGTGAGTCCACCGCGCCCGTGCTTTGCCGGGAAACGCTCCGTGTTTCAACTCCTCGCGACAAACTCTTTGTCTTACGGCGCCTTTACAATACACCGCTTCGAATAGGCATTACAGAGTTTACTAACGAAATTACCGCGAGAAAACTAGTTCCAAAAGTAGACTCAGCGAAAGCTTTTTAGTAAATAATGTTGCTTGTTGCTAAAGAGGACAAGTTCCCTAAATTTTGAGTTCTTAATAACAATGTTCTGATAATTTTATTGTGATTAATAATAGCTTAGCATGTTGAAATCTGTCTATGTATTGGGTTTAAAACGAAAACACGTATCTTAATAAAGAAAAAAATATTTTGAAAGAAAAAATTCCTTACATCGATGACATTGATGATCGGGTACAAAGGACGATGGATGCACCGCCGCCGCCGCCAGGGCCGAACTGATGAAAAACTAACTACGGCGCAAACACTTCATTATCAACATCTTAATTGTGAACTTACCTATAGATTTGTATTGGTTAAGACATTCTGACGTGCTCATTAAAACATACCGAGTCCATTTGTTGCAGTTCGTCGAAACGTATCTAGGTAGAGGAATTACAGGGAATGTTTTACGTTTTAATTATAAGTTTAAAAACACATCGACAGAATACGTAATATGTAGCAGAACTTAATTACTACACCGAATACCGAGGTCATACACGATACGGAAACCAGCTCATAAAAGGAAATTCACCGAAGCATTTTTTGTTTCGCGAAACGTAGTTCTGCTTTATGAATCGTATTTTCAGAAATGATACATTTATAAAACGGATGAATCAACGGCTACGATATTAAAATGTCCAAGAATATTATCAAAGAGACACTACAAAGGGCAAAAAATATAATCAAATCTTCAAATATAAGCGCTTCTAAGAAACACTCGAAATCAAAGAAGACACCTAATTTTGTAAATTGCAATTACACCGGCAGGCCCGGGTTCGGTAGACAATAAAAAAATTTGCAGAGAACAGATTACGAACACTAAATTTAATTACAAAGAGAACTCGAATATAACAAATTGGAGAGGATAAACGCGACAAAGTAAAAGAGAAAACACACCGAAAAGGAAACTCGTAGCATTGATATAAACGAAATTTAAATTAAGTACAAAGGGAAAGAAGATGAAAAAAATCCTTTCATTGAAAGCTCTCATCCCGGGAGTCAGAGGGCCGGGCGGCTACATCAAAGACACCTCCCGTCTCTAGCCTTATCTGTGCGAAACCGACTTTGGAAATTAGCACAGAGCGATCCTTTTTCTCGTCTCCTCGGACAAAGGCGCCGCGTGCGCACCCTTTCACCGGCGAGGACTGCTTTTAGTATTACGCTTTCATGAGGGGTTTTTGTATAATTTGCAGACGGTAACCCGATAATGTACCTAATGACATAATTTTATTCAAGATTTGAAGCGCCCAGTCCATCTCCAGCTTTGATGGTAATAATATGCGAGAGCTAAGTGCCTGGCGAGGTGCCTTCCACACGCGAGTACGGCTTTGCGGGTGTGGTTTTGATACTTCTAATGCTCTTTTGAGTGACAGTATAATTAACTGTCGTGAAAATGACGTTGCGGTCACAAATATGTATGTTTCAAGTTTTAAAGCACGATTCACACATTAGTGTTTTTTTTTTCTTTGCAAAAATTCGTATAGACAACGTTATGCTTTGTTATGATAAATATGTGCGATAAATAGATACACAATATTTGTTCCAGCAGTGTTAAATATTTTTGGTTTTTTTACGGAAAAAAGTTGTTATCGTGTGTATGTTTTTGTTACATATTTATCAAATCTATTTAAGTTAAATGGAATTTAAGCACACCACCGACTACATTTCGGTTTAGTCCTGTCCATCCTAAAGTTCTCTGGAATAAATCGCTACAGGCCATAAGGCCACCCTTATAGGTACCTACTAGGTACCGAATGTAATTCTACTTGGTCTTAGTTTCTTCTTGTTATTTGTATAGCGTGTAATGAAGCTATATTCTATTTTATTATGAAAATATTAATATAAAATAATTTTTAATAGACTTCACCATCCTCGAAGGAAGCCAAGACGATCAAAGCGTCAAGAAAATAGTTTGACTATGCAGTGAGATTTACTCAAGATTTAAGCTGTCTACAATCGACAAAACTTTGAATGATAAAAAAATTCAAAACAAAAAGAAAGCCAAATTTTACTTTTAAACTTGACTTGAGACCTTTTTACATGATCAATCAAATATCGATGTAACTTATTTTTTAGTACAATCGTCTAATTGCAAGTAAAACAGTTCAGTTTTAATGAAAAAATCGTTTCTCATTCAAAGGCATAAAACTGTTACTTTTTCTAAATAATACAAAGTTACAAAGACCCCAAGCGCGTTGATGTCTTTTCCTCAAGAATGTATTATACGAACTGAAGAAGTAAATCCGAGTGTGATTTTTAATTTTTAAATTCACGAAACCATTTAATAACTCAGCTTTATCCACGAATATGTTGTATTGAAAACACTTTATTTTTGGAAATAATGTACATACTAAGTTTAAAAAAAAATAACACTTAACATGCAACAGAGGGTCATTGGGTACAAAATACAACAAACACCAATTGTAACACAAATGCTACATCAACAATACATGAAAATAACTTTTGAATAAACAAATCGAAAACAAATACAAGCAGAAACATCGATTGTAATAAACATAAAACAATGCATCAAAGTTAACAAAACAACGAGGGCACCATTGTCGGCAAGCGATGCCGTTAATAATTTTACACAATATGCACTAACAAACTAATGCTTTCGAAACAATAACAATAAAACCAAGGGAGGAAAACAATAGGCGCATTCAAACATTCAGAAATAAGGACTGCTGTTAAAAATGAGGGCTCTACTCTCACAAAAACTTGCCGGTGACGTCGGTCGCCGGGAGACGCGGGGATTCTCGCCCAACGATGTTAGTAACAATAGTCTCTGTGTTAGTTAGAAACAGATTTTATACCTGACACGATCCTAAATCGAATATCCGATTTATAAGACAAATCCAATGATTTAAGCACTTTACACTCAAAGCCTACTAATTAAGAGTTAAATAGACACTGATAATCCAAAACTACAAGAATGCACAAACACTAAGCTGTTTTTAAAAGTTACGACAGTTTTCAAACTCTACGATCGCGTCGCGAAATAATTTCCCGAGAAAGTGAAGCACCACTTCGTTCGCGGAAGCTAAAGAGCGACTGACAGTTTTCTTGGAGAGAAGTGCGCGCGCCGCACGTGTCCTTAAAACTGGGAGGAGCGAAGCGAAAGCTCGGCTTCTGATTGGACGAGAGGGCCCTTTGATCAGCCGCCGACGACTAACTACGTCGCTCTGTGCCTTAATCTCAGTAGTAACATCCTTTTAAAACAGGTAATTTTATTACAAAAATGTGGATACTTTTTATGGTCAGTGAAGCAAGCGTAGTGCTTTAGGAAGGACCCCTCGATTCGGGTATGATGCGCGGCGAGGGCGCTCCCGGGCCGCGCCGGGGCGGCAGCGGCGCCCGGTGCAATCTCAATAATACATTAACGGGCCAGTTACTGTCAAAGGATGAAGGCAGAAAGTTTTTTACCGAGCAACGTATTAGACCGTTTTGTAAATTCTGACTGTCTCTTTGAAAAGGACATCAAAGGCTTTGCAGTCTGAAAAGTATTTGACGAGATTTAGGGCTTCGCGGGTCAAAAGGAAAGAAGTTCTGAATACTGGCTAATTTACAAAGAGCTTTAGCTGGAGGATGGCACGCTTGCACACCTTTAGTTTGAAATCTGCATAGAAGTAGAGCTTATTTTATTTTATGTTTGGTGTAAAAAAATCTGGGTGAAATGGGACATTTCTGTAGTAAATACATACGAGTATGTACATACGAGTTTTTTTTATTGTTATGATTTAACGTATACCTACTTAAACCATAAAAGAGGTTTAACATTTTTAGTCAGGTGATATTGCTTGTAACATCTGTCATTAACACGCTTTTATTAGCTTCACCTGTATGTTTGTATGTTTGTTTGTATGTAACCGACTCCTTTGAGCGCGTTTTTGACCCACTTTAATTTTTATGAGAAGGAAGACTCGCACGCGCACCGTTGCGCATACGCTTGCCTGAACTTTGGTACGGGCTTCTATTATTATTTATTCTGTGGTAAGTGGTATTTGGTGCTAACGCTGAAAGCCACGGTCTTGGTCAATTTTTGCTGGCTCTTCGCCGTTTATTTTATGATGATTTACCACAGCTTAACACTATGACGTACTATATGTATTATAGTGTTCATTTTATGAACAGAAAACGACACATACATTACGAAGCGCGTGGAGTATTGCTTGTCTTGTATCCGGCTCAGTGATTGCACGGGCTCCGAAGGTTCCCAGCCCGAGGCTGCGCCTGCATCGGCCGCCTCCGCGGAGCAATCGCGGCCTCGAAGCGATATCGCTGATATTAATAAAGTCGGCGCGGCGTGCAGGGTGCACTGAAGGCCGCCGGCGCCGGCTCGTCTTCGATATTACTCCTCGCACGCACACACGCCTACGCCGGCACACTCTCGCGCTCCCCACATATAATGTCAAAGGGTGAGCGCGCCGCCTCACAAAGCGTAAGTGCAACCACTAAAAGCCAATCCTAAGTTTTATTGATACACATTGTATTGCGACAAAGTCTCCGTCGACGGGGCCGCACTCACCCCACGCGCCGTACAAAGACAATATCGCGACGTCAAAGGAGCGGGCCGGGGGGCCGCCCGCCGCCCGCCCCGGCACGCCTAAAGGAAATGAAAAATTAAATTGTCAACACATTTAATATCTGCGAAAACGTGCACGGCGCGGCGTTGCCTTTGAACGCGTCTCCCGGACGGAACCACCGCGGCTCGGCTTTAAGTATTAAAATTTTCTGACGTAAAATTGAAATTCTATTTAGGTTTAATTAGACGTCGCGGGCCGAAGTTCGAAGTCGCATTAGATCAGTAGCGCTAATGAGGCCCGCGGTGAGCACACGTCACAGGTGCGAGCGGCGCGCCACCACGCGCCGCCGCCACCCTCCGCCCCCTCGCGTTTGATCGACGCCGCCGCTTTGACAATTATTAAAATTTGCCTCGTACCTCTCGGGCCTCATCTTTTTCCGTCGCCTCGATTACGCCACGGGTTTGTCTCATTAGGGCTTTTGTATGGTATCGCGAGCTCCCCTTTGATGTAAGGCGCGGAGGCGCGTGGGGTGGCCGCGGTCCACCTGCACTTTTATTGTTCCCGGCCGGCCTCGAATTTGCACGCTCCACTTTGAGCTGTCTCTTTGCGATTAGACTGTCGCTCTTTGACCTGTGACCGGTGGATGGATAACATATCGCCGCACGGAGGGCGGCACGTTATGCCCGCGGTAGAAAAATATACTGGCCCGTTTGGTTAGGCCGTCCATAGAGTGTATAATAGTATGTCGAAATATCCGCTGTGTTTGCAGGGGCGGACCAGCGCCGAGTTGCGAACACTCGACACTCTTTTATTACTCCTGTTCTCTGTGCATGCACGCTATCATCATCAAGCATACGTTTCGAATTAAAACTTTGTCGCCTCTGTTCGCCGATATAATTGGCGCGCAACGTGGGGCGGAAAAAATGTTGCAAAGGTAATGAATTGGCCTTTCATTGAATACAGAATGGTAACCCGTCTGGAAAAGAGTGAACTGCAAACAATTATACTGCACATGTTCTGGTAATTTCCGTGAAATATTAATTAGGGTTCATTTGTTGACTTTGTTGGCGCCCAATGTACGCTACTTATGACATCATTCTGAATGTAGAATTTTTAAATACAGGTTTTTTTATGTTAAAACTAGGTCGTATCTTGGAGAAAAATAATATTTCAAAATAATGCTTTCTTTTTAAAAACTGTTTTTTTTTTTATACCTATTGCTTCAAGTTTTACTATCTGTTTTTTTTCATTTTAATAAAAATAATAAGTAGGTATGAACGAAGGGCATTGTTTCCAGTGAAATTTCAGGGCAAATAGGAGATAGATTAAACATCTTAAATCTCAGGGTGACGTGACGAGTGCAAGTGCTGTGCCACGCAGGGGCTTGAATTGTACGAGTTCAAAATTTTGGGTGGTGCAGACCTGTTATGGGCAAACGTGACGTTTAACATCGTTTAACAGACGTTTAACATCGTCTCGTCACTCAATAGACTAAAAAAATATATAAAAAAAAAATTTAGTAATTTTGAAAAATTAATTTATTAAGAATGACATAATAACGACGTTGAGCCACATCCTATTTGGTGTTAGTCCTAAATAAATAGTTCCACAGGAACTCTTCTCAGCAGTTAGTAATATTGTAAATTATAATGTACGACATGCACACAGTCAAAAGAGCTCTGGTTACTCTAGACGAGTTATCGTCACAAAGCTGGCATAATAAGAGAGCATCGCAGACATAATAAATAAAGCTTTGTCGCGGGACAGATAAAAGGGAATTTGTTTGCATTAGTAGGTAGGTAGGTGGTAGAGTAAAACAATGTAACTTGCTTCCATTTAACATTAAGGCAACGACATTAAATTAAATAATTTTTGCGGTAAATATAATAGGTTTTTGTAATTCTTCAATGTTTGCTATTCTCAAATATATTGAAATAAAAACTGTGGTTAAATTATGTGTTTCAAATAATAAGTTTCAATGTAAGTACATTCTCAAAAAAAAATTACAGTATGTGCTTAATTATCGTAACGACAAAAACAAACAAAGAAATCGCATTCATTAAGCATATTATTGAAGTCAGCACACCGTATGTGTGTCTGTAACCCTTGACCTGTTCGAAGGTGGGGAGCGAAAGTTGGCGCGGCGCGGCGCGGGGCGCGAGGAGACAAAACGCTTTGTTGTGCCGAACGCAGCCGCCCTTTCATCTTCCGCCGTCCTTCAAAGCTGTTTACAGGGCTGCCACTGCCACCAATAACGCATGCTCTACGAACTTGGCGAGCTTTCGTTAGAAAATTTATTACGTATAAAATCGGCAACGCGAATGTTTGTGAGTTAGTTTGTTAATTGGTCTGTATATTTTCACACTGTGACATTCAGATTTGTATAAAATTGAGAATTAACTCGGAGGTTAATATGATAAAAAATAAAGTTTACAATCGGTGCTACACCCGCTATCCTAGAGGAACTGTACATTTGTAGTAATAAAACCCAAAATGAACATACTGCACGGTCATGTCTTTATGCGACCTCGACTTTTATCACGCGAGTTAAACAAACTTAAAATAAACAAAAATGTATTCCTAATTGATCACACACATTTTTATACAAGTCTTACTAATTTTCCAAAATTTATTAGTGCACAGATTAGAATTTTTATAATTTTTAACTTTCCACTTTGGCCCGTTGTCAGTAAGGCGGCTCGGCTCGGTGAGCAGAATGGAGTCAATGGAGCTAAGCACAGCCCTGCCGTTAGTGCATTCCGTTTGATGTAAAGAGTATCCTTTGGGCGGCGAGACGCTTTTCTTATTATTAACTTGTCCGTGAATTTGAATATCGTTTGATTTCTTTGTGTTTAGAGTTTGAATTTCGCAGTGTTTTTGATGATGTTTGTTTATAATGTAATACAAATTACGTTCAATGTTTCGAATAGCCGCGCCCCGTGCTTCCTAGGCAAACTTGCTGAGTAGAAAGGTATTTCAACAAGAAATACTGAATATTTATTTGTAATAAAATTTTAATCTATTGTATAATTATGTTGTCGCAAAAGGTTGAATTTAATTGACGTGTATGGTTATTAGAAAAGTATTTATGCATCATGAGGACTTTTGAACGTTGAAATAAGAAAACAGGAAAATAGCGCATAAGCCTGCAGGGTTTGGCTAGTTTGCCCAAGATATACCCAACAGTCAGTTGTACTTACTTAACACTTACTAATAGCTAGATTCAATAAGTCTAATCAAATTCAAATAAAAGCCTCAATAAGTAATAATAACTTTCAAACTTCAACCCAGCCCCCCCCCCCCCCTCCCCCCTTCCTCCCCGCAATACAAGATTGCTGAAGACTGTAAAGACAGAGGAGCGAGTATTTGCCGACCCGGCCAGAGTTACATACTACCTCAGATCAAGTAGAAAGGCAGATGGGACTCTATCTGCCTTTCTTACAGGTGAAACCAAAAAACCTACTCTACTGCCCGTGTACATATGTTTACTACAAGCACATATTGGCGCATAAAAACTACCCTTCTTTTTTTTGTCCACGTTCTCTGAGCAACTGACGCAAGAATTGACGATTGATTCGGGTTGCGAATTTTTTATGCGTCAATATGTGCTTGAAGTATACGTACACGAGAAATAGGGTAGTTTTTTTGGCTTCACCTGTTTCTAAAGCGGAACTCTATCTGCCTTTCTACTTGATCTGAGCAGACTACACTGCATGCGAGACATATTGGAATAGTCATTTGGGCGGGCCCGAGCGATGCTAAATAAACTCGAGATAGAGATCTTAGTTTAATGTAGTCTATGGATAGTACATTATCTCAGCCTACAAGTTGGCAACGAACGAGCGTGTTGATGTAGCCAGTGTTTTAATCTTAATATATATAAATCTCGTGTCACAATGTTTGTCCTCAATGGACTCCTAAACCACTTAACCGATTATAATAAAATTCGCACACCATGTGCAGTTCGATCCAACTTGAGAGATAGGATAGTTTAAATCTCAAATTATAGTCGCAATTTTAATTTATTGCAAATTATATATATACTGATAATTTTACTATAAATTGACAAGTTAGCATCCACATACTACGGTTGCTATAGTTACGCAATGGCTTTTGACAGGACAACGTCTGTCGAGTCAGCTAGTTTTATTATAATCTATATATATAAAAGTGAAGGTCGTGACTGACTGACAGATCAACGCACAGCCTAAACCGCTTAAGCTACAAACGTCAAATTTGGACAAAAGTTTTATATCAAAAAGCGGACGCACACTAAGAAAGGAATTTGCCCAATTCAACCCCTAAGAGGGTGAAAAGGGGTGTTTAAGTTTGTATGAAAAAAATATTTTTCTTAATGCTACGATTATCAAACTTTGCGAATATACTAATGTTAAAAAAATAATCGACACCTATTTCATCATTTTTCAAAAATCAACCCTTAAGAGGGTGAAACGGAGCAATGAAGTTTGTATGAAGATTTTTTTTTTAATGCTGTGGTTATGAAACTTTGCAAATATACTAAGCTAAAGAAAATATTAGACACTTATTTTTTTATTTTTTGAAAATCAACCCCTAAAGGGGTGAAACGGAGTATTGAAGTTTGTATGAAGAATTTTTTTTTGATGCTGTGGTTACGAATCTTTGCAAATATACTAAGCCTAAACAAATAATAGACACTTATTTTTTTGTTTTTTGAAAATCAACCCCTAAAGGGGTTAAACGGAGTGTTGAAGTTTTCATGAAAAATGTTTTTTCCTAATACTACGATTTTTTAACATTGCAATTGTACTAAGCTAAAAAAAATATTAGATACCTGTTTCATTATTTTTTGAAAATCAACCCCTAAAAGGGTTAAACAGATAAAAGTGAATGTCAAGACTGACTGACAGATCAACGCACAGCTTAAACCGCTTAAGCTACGAACGTCAAATTTGGACAAAAGTTTTATACTAAAAAGCAGACGCACACTTAGAAAGAAATTTGCCCAATTCAACCCCTATAGGGGTGAAAAGGGGTGTTTAAGTTTGTATGAAAAAAATATTTTTCTTAATGCTACGATTATCAAACTTTGTGAATATACTAAAATAAAAAAAATAATTGACACCTATTTCATCGTTTTTGAAAAATCAACCCCTAAAGGGGTGAAACGGAGTATTGAAGTTTGCATGAAGATTTTTTTTTGATGCTTTAGTTACGAAACTTTGCCAATAGGTATACTTAACGTAAAGAAATAATAGACAATAATTATTTTGGTTTTTGAAAATCAACCCCCAAAGGGGTGCAACGGGGTATTAAAGTTTGTAAAATATTTTTTTCTTAATGGTACGGTTATTTAACTTTGCAAATTTACTAAGCTACAGAAAATAATAGACACCTATATTTTCGTTTTTGAAAATCAACCCCTAAAGGGCTGAAACGGAGTATTGAAGTTTGGATAAAAATATTCTTTTCCCAATGCTACGATTATTTAACTTTGCAAATGTACTAAGCTAAAAAAATAATAGATATCTGTTTCATTATTTTTGGAAAATCAACCCCTGTGGGGGTGAAATGGCGTGATAAATATAGTACGGAGAGAGAATTGTAATGACTCACTGACAGACAAGGAACATCCTACGCCGCTGGTCGTAGAAATTTAAAATATGGAAGGTGTGTTTGTCTTGACGAGTAAACGTGTACCAAGAAAGATTTTTTTGAAATTCAACCTCTAAAGGGGTGAAATAGGGTGTTAAAGTTTGTATGGGGAAGCATTGTTTTTGACGCCACGGTATTGAAACTTTACAAATATACTAAGCTTAAAAAAATGACGAACATCATTTTTCACCAATTTCACCACTTTTGGAAAATCAACCCCTGTGGGGGTGAAATGGCGTGGTAATGATAGTACGGAGAAAGAATTTGTTTTGATGCTAACTCAATGAAACTTTACAGATGTACTAAACATAAGGCGTGTAAACAACATCCGGAAAAAATCCAAAACCTTCGAAAAGTCACATCCTCGAGGTGGAACTGCTAATTATCTCGAAAACTAAAAACATTTTTACCAAAGCGCTGAGACTAAAAAGTCACTAAAACCTCGGATCTTTTCGGAGCCAATAAAAATAACATAGTCGCCTCAAAAACATGGCCGCCATACAAACTTTGAGGGTCTATATCTCCGAAACGGTTGAAGATGGATGGGTGTTTTACTACATGTCATAGGAGTTAGCAAGGGCTACTTGATGGTGGTGGTGAAAAAAATATTTTTCTTAATGCTACGATTATTAAACTTTGCGAATATACTAAAGCTAAAGAAATAATCGACACCTATTTCATCATTTTTGAAAATCAACCCCTAAAGGGGTGAAACGAAGTATTGAAGTTTGTATGGAGATTTTTTATTTGATGCCGTGGTTACGAAACTTTGCAAATATAATAAACTAAAAAAAATAATGGACACTTATTTTTTTGTTTTTTGAAAATCAACCCCTAAAGGGGTTAAACGGAGTGTTGAAGTTTGCATGATTTTTTTTTTCCTAATACTACGATTATTTAACATTGCAATTGTACTAAGCTAAAAGAAATATTAGATACCGGTTTCATTATTTTTTGAAAATCAACCCCTAAAAGGGTTAAACAGATACAAGTGAATGTCTAGACTGACTGACAGATCAACGCAAAGCCAAAACCGCTTAAGCTACTAACGTCAAATTTAGACAAAAGTTTTATACCAAAAAGCGGACGCACACTACGAAAGGAATTTTCCCAATTCAATTCCCAAGGGGGTGAAAAGGGGTGTTTAAGTTTGTATGAAAAAAATATTTTTCTTAATGCTACGATTATCAAACTTTGCAAATATACTAAAGTTAAAAAAATAATCGACGCCTATTTCATCATTTTTCAAAAATCAACCCCTAAAGGGGTGAAACGGAGCAATAAAGTTTGTATGAAGAATTTTTTTTTGATGCTTTGGTTACGAAACTTTGCAAATATTCTAAACTCAAAAAAATAATTGACGCTTAATTTTTTTTTATTCAACCCCTAAATGGGTTAAACAGAGTGTTGAAGTTTGTATCAAAATATTTTTTTCTCAATACTACGATTACTTACTTAACTTTGCAAATGTACTAAGCTAAAAAAATAATATGTACCTGTTTCATAGTTTTTTTTTTAATCAACCCTTAAAGGGGTGAAACGGGGTATTAAAGTTTGTATGGAAATATTTTTTTCTTAATGCTACGATTATTTAACTTTTAAAAAACAAATTTACTAAGCTAAAGAAAATAATTATATACCTGTTTCAATATTTTTGGAAAATCAACCCCTAAAGGGGCGTATTAAATATAGTACGGAGAGAGAATTGTAATGACTCACTGACAGACAACGCACAGCCTAAACCGCTGGTCGAAGAAATTTGAAATATGGAGGGTGTGTTTGTCTTGATGAGTAAACGTGAACCAAGAAAGATTTTTTTGAAATTCAACCTCTTAGGGGTGAAATAGGGTGTTAAAGTTAGTATGGAGAAGCATTGTTTTTTGACGCCTCGGTATTGAAACTTTACAATAATACGAAGCTTAAAAGAATAACGAACACCAATTTCACCATTTTTGGAAAATCAACCCCTGTGGGGGTGAAATGGCGTGGTAAACATAGTACGGAGAAATAATTTGTTTTGATGCTAACTCAATGAAACTTTACAGATGTACTAAACTTAAGGCAGGTAAACAACATTCTGAAAAAATCTAAAACCTTCGGAAAGTCCAATCCTCGAGGTGGAACTGCTAATTATCTCGAAAACTAAAAACATTTTTACCAAAGCGCTGAGACTAAAAAGTCACCAAAACCTCGGACCTTTCTGGAGCCATTAAAATATCATTAGAAAAATGGCCGCCATACAAACTTTGAGAGCCTATATCTCCGAAACGGTTGAAGATGGGTGGGTGTTTGACTAAATGTCATCGGAGTTAGCTACTTGATGGTGGCGGCGAAAATCCAAATGATTCAAAATGGCCGCCATTTTTCTAAATGATTCGAGGGGGCTGATTTATTTCATCCGGGGGTTTTTTGGGGTCCCTGCTTCAATTTTGTGACGCTTTTTACATGCTCTCAAAAAAGAAGGGTTAAATTAATTATTGGTTCCCGAGGTATAGTCCACGCGGGCGAAGCCGTGGGCGGAAGCTAGTTATTTGTATTTCTGACACTGTATGTATTATATTGTCTAGTTAATTGTAAGTATGAATCGTTTTTAATATGAATAATTATACATAATTTGATGGTTTTGTATAAATTTTATAATACTTATGGTTCTCCCGCAGTTGTTTAACGAGATTTATTATCCAGAAGTCTTTCTTTTTTGTGGGAAGATTAGATGACATTCGAGTGGGGCGGTCAAGTAGGCAATCAATTATAGCGTTGCTTAGGGTCTATTGACGTATTAGAAAGATCGATAAAGACGAATGAAAGCGATCGAACCTTAACAGCGTTTACTGCAACACCCGAGAAGACGCGCACACTGGATTAGTCTGTTTTAAAAGTGAATGAAACGGGAGCATCACTTGAGCCGCAGTGTGCCGATAGTCTCTGGCCCTACCTTCCCTCCAGCACTTCGTTCATTTTTCAATCCCCTGAATAGAATAGTAGATGGCTGAGCGATAAATTCGGCATCGGCGAGACGTCGCGCCGCCACAGAATAAACAATAGTTTTTTAGGCCAGTCGTACATACAGCGATGCGAGTTGGCGACTTCCGTGTGTTTGAATGGCGCACGCAAACAACTGAATTTACGACGTTATGTGACCTGTTAACATCAATAATTGTCCTCCCGCCTCATCGTCACCCTCTGAGGTTTAGATTTGACAGCTTGGACTGACCATCGAAAACGAAGTTATTAAGCTAACTGCGACAATGCCACTACTCGCCGAGTTTTCATACTTCAGTCGCCGTGTGTACGATCGGCCTTACACCGCCGCTGACGCCCGCCAGTGCCTACAATCTGCATAATGCACGCGACGGAGGCCTAAATTGCATTGCCGTGCTCATCGTGATTTGATAACAAATGCGAAGAATTCAAGACTTGGAAGTAGATGAGATTGGAATGGAATACATTTTATTCTGAGTGAAGTTTATACTTACTATTATTTATTCTGTGTCGAAGTTGGCAATATTAAACGGAATAGCGGAGCCGCAACTTGAAGAGACGAGCGCATAGCGTATTACTTACGATTGCATGCATCAAGTCCTCGAGCATTTTTCGAAAGATAAAAGCATAAATTTCATGACAAAGATCATAATCATAATTAGCCGCCTGAATTAATTAATTCGGCCGTTTCGTTTTTAAAATAATGAACAAAGAGCTAAAATTTCATTTAAGACGTGCAGACTAATTTTTACAAGTAAATACATTTTGTAAATAGCTGCAAAAAAAGTTCGCCTGTGTGTTTAAAAAAAAGGCCCTTTTTAACAATTTACCTATCTTGGTGAAAATAGAAGAAGGATTTCAACTTTGTAACTCGAATAACGCATAATACCTGGGAAATAGCGAATAAAATCGAGTGGCCGTACTAGTTTGTAATATTAGTGTCAATCCCAGTAGGTAGGCGACTATATCGGTTATGATGTGTATCGAGCGGTCTCCGCTGGATATTGTCGAAGTTGTCGAACACAGCTCCCGGCGACCGACTCCGACCCGCCCGCCACTCGACGAGACATGATGAGCCGAAACTAATACAACTTTACAAGACCGCCGCGAGTGTGTTACCTTAGGGACTCTAGTCTAGATCAAAGATTACCAAACTTGGAACTGTTGCCCCCGTTTCAAGTCTCCAGGGAGGTTATAATTCTGTTTAATCATTTATACAAATCTTCCTCGCTGAAACCTTTTAATGAAAAATAAGTACCTATGTAGCGCGAGCCTGAACTGAATCATGTTGGTTTTAGTCTCCCTTTTTTCTCAAGCTGACAAAGCAAGACGTAAGCCAGAGCGATCCAGGTTAAGCTCTCGCTAAGAGTTTACAGTACGACCTATGGCCACATACCTAACTCATCTTTACCGTTGTTGGCAAAAAAAAATTCCTGACCGAGATTAAAATATTGCTTTAATTTGTTGTCATATCACATCAACTGCACCAAAGTATCATGCGGAAATATATCAAGGGGGCGATGTATCTACCTTTGGAAATCACTGGCCCTGACGTGTGAAACTTCTTGTTTCGTTTTGCAATGTAAAATAACCGCGTGTTCAACTTCTTCAAAGGGGTAAGTACGCCCTTTGATGTATTATCTTCAAGGCTACAGCGAGTGTTGCAGTTTAACTTTACGAAATGAAGTGAGGTGTTACAATGAAATTTAAAAATAGGAGTTAATTTGTTTTTTTTTCAACTTACTAGACGTTGAAAAACTTGCAACGTGTAGTTCGTCTTCCAATCAATCATATTTACTATATTCAGATTAATTTATGAGCATGAATAAAAAATATATCTACTATATATAAAAGTGAAGGTCGTGACTGACTGACACATGTACGCACAGCCTAAACCGCTTAAGCTACAAACGTGAAATTTGGACAAAAGTTTTATATCAAAAAGCGGACGCACACTAAGAAAGGAATTTTCCCAATTCAACCCCTAAGGGGGTGAAAAGGGGTGTTTAAGTTTGTATGAAAAAAATATTTTTCTTAATGCTACGATTATTAAACTTTGCGAATATACTAAAGTTAAAGAAATAATCGACACCTATTTCATCATTTTTGAAAATCAACCCCTAAAGGGGTGAAACGAAGTATTGAAGTTTGTATGGAGATTTTTTATTTGATGCCGTGGTTACGAAACTTTGCAAATATAATAAACTAAAAAAAATAATGGACACTTATTTTTTTGTTTTTTGAAAATCAACCCCTAAAGGGGTTAAACGGAGTGTTGAAGTTTGCATGATTTTTTTTTCCTAATACTACGATTATTTAACATTGCAATTGTACTAAGCTAAAAGAAATATTAATACCGGTTTCATTATTTTTTGAAAATCAACCCCTAAAAGGGTTAAACAGATACAAGTGAATGTCTAGACTGACTGACAGATCAACGCAAAGCCAAAACCGCTTAAGCTACTAACGTCAAATTTAGACAAAAGTTTTATACCAAAAAGCGGACGCACACTACGAAAGGAATTTTCCCAATTCAACCCCTAAGGGGGTGAAAAGGGGTGTTTAAGTTTGTATGAAAAAAAAAATTGGTTGCCTGTAAAGTCGGTATACGGGCGAAAGTTTTACGTGACAACGACTTTGAGTGGTAAAATAATTTTAATGTGAATATTCATTCGTATAGTAGGAAGAAGGATGAAATAATAGTAACAATTTAAAACATTTATTTATACAAAGAATTATATTTAAAACATTAATTTATACAAAGAATCTCGCACTGAATTTCATATTAACAAAATTTTATGTCTGTCTCTCTCGCTCTTAGGCGGGCTAACCATGCCCGAGTGGAAGGGACGCGTGCCTCTCACTCGCTCTCATTGTGAGCGCATAACGTGAGCGGAGCGTAACGCAGTTTCTTGAAGTGTCACCCGGCAAACCAATTTATAAGACGTTGTCACGTCAAAATATTTTTCTTAATGTTACGATTATTAAACTTTGCGAATATACTAAAGTTAAAGAAATAATCGACACCTATTTCATCATTTTTGAAAAATCAACCCCTAAAGGGGTGAAACGGAATATTGAAGTTTGTATGAAGAATTTTTTTTTGATGCTTTGGTTACGAAACTTTGCAAATTCTAAACTCAAAAAAATAATTGACGCTTAATTTTTTTTTTATTCAACCCCTAAATGGGTTAAACAGAGTGTTGAAGTTTGTATCAAAATATTTTTTTCTCAATACTACGATTACTTAACTTTGCAAATGTACTAAGCTAAAAAAATACTATGTATCTGTTTCATAGTTTTTTTTTTAAATCAACCCTTAAAGGGGTGAAACGGGGTATTAAAGTTTGTTTGGAAATATTTTTTTCTTAATGCTACGATTATTTAACTTTGCAAATGTACTAAACTAAAGAAAATAATAGATACCTGTTTCATTATTTTTGGAAAATCAACCCCTAAAGGGGCGTGGTAAATATAGTACAGAGAGAGAATTGTAATGACTCACTGACAGACAACGCACAGCCTAAACCGCTGGTCGAAGAAATTTGAAATATGGAGGGTGTGTTTGTCTTGATGAGTAAACGTGAACCAAGAAAGATTTTTTTGAAATTCAATCTCTTAGGGGTGAAATAGGGTGTTAAAGTTAGTATGGAGAAGCATTGTTTTTTGACGCCTCGGTATTGAAACTTTACAATAATACGAAGCTTAAAAGAATAACGAACACCAATTTCACCATTTTTGGAAAATCAACCCCTGTGGGGGTGAAATGGCGTGGTAAACATAGTACGGAGAAATAATTTGTTTTGATGCTAACTCAATGAAACTTTACAGATGTACTAAACTTAAGGCAGGTAAACAACATTCTGAAAAAATCTAAAACCTTCGGAAAGTCCAATCCTCGAGGTGGAACTGCTAATTATCTCGAAAACTAAAAACATTTTTACCAAAGCGCTGAGACTAAAAAGTCACCAAAACCTCGGACCTTTCTGGAGCCATTAAAATAACATTAAAAAAATGGCCGCCATACAAACTTTGAGGGCCTATATCTCCGAAACGGTTGAAGATGGGTGGGTGTTTGACTAAATGTCATCGGAGTTAGCTACTTGATGGTGGCGGCGAAAATCCAAATGATTCAAAATGGCCGCCATTTTTCTAAATGATTCGAGGGGGCTGATTTATTTCATCCGGGGGTTTTTTGGGGTCCCTGCTTCAATTTTGTGACGCTTTTTACATGCTCTCAAAAAAGAAGGGTTAAATTAATTATTGGTTCCCGAGGTATAGTCCACGCGGGCGAAGCCGTGGGCGGAAGCTAGTCTGTAATATTAATAATTAATATTACAGATATTTTTTTATTAATTATTATCGAATAAGTAAAAATAAGTAATTTTACATATCAGAATTGCGGTTCCTATTCAATTCACCCCACCCCGATCTTCAGAGGTCCGCTGCCACGAGCCCTATTAGCTAACTAACCTCGCTATTACCATCTCATTTGGATACGAATTAAAGCTTGTTCGTGTCACACATTTTGCATACTCGTACCTTTAGGCGCCAAACGAATGTAATTCCCACTTCGTCATCCTCTGACGAGAGTAGCGAGCAGCCGCGACTCGAAACCTTTGTACTCGCTACTTCGACAACTAGGTACCTCCACTTTGTAGGCCCGAAAGTAAGACGAGTATCTCTTCCAAAGTTTAAATCCTCACAAAGACAACTCATTAGGCACTCTACACACCAAACAGATGGAGGTTCTATAAAAAATTCAGCGGATCCTTACGTAAAGGAGTGAACATTCTCATTTATATCTCCCTTTGAACTTGAGGCTTTTTCTTTTGAGCTACGTTTACACGATACGGATTGGTGGAGGTGAGAGTTTTTTGTTTGTTGGAAATGTTTGGAAAAATAATAATACAATTATTTGTAATTTTACGGAGTAGTTGTGGATTATCTTTTAGATAAGAAGCTACAAGACAATAGGCTCGCCTATCTGCGTTTAAGTTTTGCCGCCTACGACTGTTATCTCAAACCTGACAGCGCGTAGATAATTTTTTTACAGCGTTTCTTACACGCTAGCGGTTTACCTGCCGTTGCACCTATGTAAAGACTAACTGCACGCCACGGTTTTGCTCAAAATTTTTAAGATATTTAGTATTTTTCATGTCTAAAAATATTTTATGTTCGTCTTGATACCAACCATCCTTTGCCCATTAGGAAGGACCTTTTCACTTGTAAGTCATAAAAGTAACAAACAGACAAATACAGAAAAAAAGATAATTACGTTTGCAATTATGTACTCGTATGTGATGTGAAAGCACCTTACAATTTCCACATTTCCATACAGCCAGTGCCGGATCGAGTTGGCATAGTAATTAAATCATTGCTCCGTATTAAATCGCCTTTGACGGCTGTCTATAGCCTTCGAGAGCTCTCCGCGCGCCGATAACAGCTGCTTTCATGTTTTTTAATTCCAGCTTAAGGGTTGAGGGCTCTTTTCGAACCTCCAGTCACAGATTGTGATCTTTATGATATTGGAGGAATAACGTGAGTTCAGATTACAGAAGAGGAGAAGGAGAAGAGGAGGAATTTGTCTGACTTCAAACACCTGGATTTACAGCTTATTAAGTCTTAAGGGAGTCAAGATAAATACCATATCCTAAAAATTGTTGATAACTAACACATGCTAAACAAATACAGAACAAAGTCAGTGCCTTTTCACACGTACCGGTTGCCGGGTAGCCGGCGCCGGATACCCGGTGTCAAATGTACCCGCCTGCCGGATAAATAACGCCGGTACATGTGAAAGCTATGTACCATGCCCATACACTTCACCGCCGGGTAACCGGCGCCGGCTACCCGGCAACCGGTACGTGTGAAAAGGCACTTACATAGCAAGAAACTAACAAACATGCTCACATGCACACACCCACAAACACTCCCGAGTCCCGACCTTCTGGAGCAATTGGTAAAAAGAGTAAAAACTCAAGTGGCCGTGCTCCGAGTCTACATAAATACAATGAACAACATTAACGATAGTTCCCCAGCGTGAAATGTAGCGGAACAGTTAATTCAGTTGGGGGGTCGGTTTGTCAGTAATTAGGTTATAACCAGCAGGTCTGCGCTGTGATGGAATTATCAAAATTGCATTGTCAGCGGTTACGCGGGGAATAAACAACATTACACAGGTCAGAGGGGAGGACTTTTGTAGCGAGAATCAAAGGTATGTTAGGGTACGTTCGTTAATTAGCTCGATGCACCACTCAAAACGAATTACATAAAATAATCTAGAAGTATATCGACGACAGAATCGCAGCTTAATCTATCGAAATAAAATTATAATTATGTTTACTCACAGTGCAATTGCACCTATGATTGTGGTGTCGTTATATTTAAGGATACAAATATGTTTAGCCCATGGTATTGGGGTTTTTGAATTTCTTATAACACCATCCCAACCCAATTTTATGCGTTAAAAACCGTTGTGTGTGCAAGTCACGACACAACCCTGTCTCTGATTCCCAAGCAACGACTTCGCTCACCTAAACACAGAATCATAGTCTGTAGATAAGATCCCAATTTCAAAACCAACAAATGAAAAGCAATCCCAGCCTGACGCCCATCACCAACAAGCAATAAAATAAAACAGCCGCGTCCAAGCAACAATCCGCATATAAAAATTGCAGGCACAAATGGATGACACGCGACGATTGAACCTTTGGCGTCTCATTCTGGTCTTGTGGCAAACAAAGACCGTCAAAGGCTGTGTAAAAGGAATCCAGTGATAGAGGCAGTCAACAATGGGCCAGATAACGGTGTGCCACAAAGGAGAGACAATAAGCGATATATTCACCTACAAAGCGTGCCAAGGGTCAGGCTTACAGCGCGCACCCAACCTACCTGTAGAATTCCTGTACCTCTACAATCTGTACCTTTGTGTTCCATCCTCGTGTTTTCTTAACTGATATTTAACAGCCATATATTACATTAATTTATCGGAAAGTTTAGTTCCCTCATTAGGTAACTTCTACAAATATGTTGGTCGCGCTTAGTTTCAGGGTGATCTTTATCAGATAGACTGCATAGTTCGCGGTTTCGAGTTTATTGGTCTGTAAACCAGTTCTACGGGTAAAACCGGCATGAACTGCGTTTGCGTAGGACGTCCTAGTACATGTTCTACAAACAAGCAGCACGGTAGCTCGTTCTGACAAGTCTGAATGAAAGACTGTTATGTCAGGCCTCTCTCCTTTAACTATCGAATAAACAGAATACTGAATAAATGCAATGCGTATTGTGGTGGTCATCGCTACATGTCTTACATTAGGCCAGGCGGGGGCGGGCTGTGTCGCGAGGTGGGCTTCCGGCGTCTCGCTTTGTGGCGCATTGATACCGCCGCCGATAAATATTGTGGCGAGCTTTGAGCCGACCCTTTGTAGCGCACTGGCTGCGAGCTGCGACCTGCGCCGTATCCCCGCTATTTTACTACTAGTATCTGCTACAGACCTAAAATATTCGATGACCTCGCCTTTAGCCCTAAAGCGATACTAAAAAGCGTCATCTTTTACAAACTCGAGCTAAGCACCTACAACTTGTACTTGTACGGGTTGTACTAATTATTTCTTGTGTCGCAGCATAAGTAGGTAAATCTACTATGCTAATTAACCAACTATTAAGTATTAAGTAAAACTGTTATACATAATTATGTTAGTGCTAACGAGTTCCACGTAAATCAGGTTCAAGGAGGGGGGGGGTTTCAGATTCAGGTTCATTTATTCCTAGTGGGAAGCTATGAGTGTGAAACGTTAAATTAATTAAATTAAATTAAGGAAGTAAGGGCGCAGTCAGATCGGTGAGCTTTAAGCTAATGCATAGTGTGTTACTAGACTTACACCGCACGCCACACTGGCCGAGCTAATTGATAGAAGATAGTAAAAATTTCTGCTAAAAACTAATATCGTCTGACTCAATTACACTAGTTTTACAAGCTGACCTAGAATTCAATAATTCGCATTAACATTTTGCTCTCACCAAGCAAATCCACTGGCCATTTTGTTCTTCGTGACCTATAAAATATTTTTTAGCTACGAGTAATTAATAAATCTCAGTCTGACCCCGACCTTAAGATCTATGTAAATCGGTGATTGGTTGCAAGTACATAGGGCTTTATTATTATTCTATGCTCTGTCTGAGCATTTCCTAGTAGAAACTTTCATTACCTGCCTGCATTATTACCTGCAGTTCCTGGGAACTTTGCTCATCTTTTTATTTCCGGAAATTTTATTCTGTTTGCGAATTTATTTTTATTTAAAACCTAGAGAGAGCGTTACGGCTCTTCCACAGATCAATTCCGGAAAATGCTTTACGAGCTTTCATGTAACGAATAACGGTCACATTCGTAGTAATTCGAGCGCTCTTCATTACTCAGTGCTATTTCGCTTTTACTCGTATGTTGTTTCGTAAATAGATAACGCCACCAGTTCGTTCAGAAACATCTCCTCCATTCTAATACAACCAACAAAATAAGACTGCAGTTGAGTTACTTCTATGACGCAAGGACCTAAAGTGTGTCTTGTCCTCCGACACCAGAGAACGCCACAGATCTCGGAGCTGCTATTAACTACCTACTCGTATCATCTTAATTATTTACATAATTTGATAGTTAACTAGACTAGATATAACGTGTCGAGCCGCAGCTCCGCCCGACCCGGCCGCCGTCTCAGATGTTCAACAAATATCATAAGTCTCGTCTGGCGGCTGCGGTCGCTCGGCAAACACCTCGCAATCGTTGTGATCTGGCGCCGGAGTATGCGAGATGCAGAGAAATTACTGGGAAAAGAGCTTATTTAGATATAACATAGTCCTATTAAATCTATAGATTATTAAGAATTGCAACCTGTTCGTTGGTGAACACATCAATTGAGAACGGTAGGACCGATTTGTCAAAAAAAAACTAAATTCGTGACCGAAGACCCAACAGCACCGTATTGGACATGAAGTCTCGAATGTCACAATAGTTGTTTAGAAGATCGTTCAATAAAAAGGTTTATTTGTTGAGGCTATCAAAGGGTTGAAGGTCTAGCGGCGGCGCTGCCGTCCGAAAATAGTACAGATGGCAAACAAATAGTTTCAGAAACTCATTTTACAACTGCCATGCGAAACTTGCGCAAGATTGAGATCAGTTCAAATTTATTGTTTTTAATATCAGATAAGAGAATACATAAGAACGACTAGGTAGGTAGGAAGGTAGGTAACTATTATTTTATCTGATGTATGACGCTCTTGTGCCGGCGTTTCCTGTAATCTGTTAACAGGTCGAGTTATTTTAGCCCATTCTAAAAGCGACGACCTCAAATCCCACTTCTGAAGTTCTGACATAGATTAAAGTTGTTTCTCTGTACTACGCTACGCTTATTCTGTATCCAGCGTTCTATACCCTTTGACGGCGACGCGCCTACAAAGCGATTGCGGCACTGACAAACTTCGTTTATGCGATAACCTAGGTTTTGTGTTTTGCACACTAGATTCCCACATTCGCTTTTATGTCGAGCTCACACTTTGACGATTATATTTGAAAATGGAAGTTTACGCTCGTACGCGCGTGAGGATTTTCCTGGAATTGTGAAACGTAGTATGCGATGATCTTTTCTATACCTAACTTGTTTTCAATCGCAAAAATTGCAAGAATTGTAGGAAAAGTATAAGTAGCGGACAGCTATGTTTAAAATTTTCTGCATTTCCAGAATACTGCATCTAATACGATGCACACTACCACCACATCCTAGCCAAATGTCACCACGAAAAGGTAACAGACATGCGGAAAAATAAACAAAGAAACCGTAACATTCGAATTTTTAGCTCGGGTTTTTTCTGTTATTGTATGATAGATAGCTTTACATTTGTCCCTATCTCGTCTGATGGTAAGCAGTGAGTCTACGATGGAGCCCGCTCGCCTAGAAGAAACTGATTCACTCGCGACGAATACATCAATTGAATCTAAGAATCAGTTCCATTGATAAACGATAGTTCGAGCACGTGTGCAGCAGCTTCTTGATCAGATGGCGCGTGCAGAGGTCAGCGGGCAGCTCTCACGAGTGGTCACAGGGTAGATAGCTGCCCGGTTGTGTGCTGGGCCTGGGGCGACACAGTGCACTGAAGCAGTACTACTTGCTCTACTTATCGAGAGATCTAACAAAGAGACCTACCACTGTGACATCATTTAATTGACGTAATAAAGAACCTATTTTATGATTAAAGGGGTATTTAGTTTCAATGATTGCGTTTATTTGATAGTGTTCCGAAAAAAATAAGTCCCATTATTTTTCAGGCTTCGTTGTTAATTAAGAAACTCTACCATTTCGTCGTATCCGTCTGTATGTCACGGTACTATAACTTTGTACTATAGAGGTGAAAATCGATAATTAAATTATCTTCCATCTTTGAATGTTAATAGGAGTGTTTTGTCATTGACAGGAGACTTGTTAAAACGTAGTCATAAGTATGGGACTTTGTAGGCTTGAGACTTCTGTGACTCAATAGCTGTAATTTTACAACCGTTTGTATGTAAATGTCCTACTGTTAGTAAACTGTGACGTCACCAGCCGGCGCCTTTACGTCTGTCGGCGGCGCTTTGATCTCGCCGCCGTGACGCCTTCGATTCATTTCGCTTTTTGTTCATTTCATTTTGATTAACGCTCGAGATGAGAGCACCGGACGACGTATATTTTGATAGAATTATGTATTTCCATAATAATATTTACAGCTCTAATACTGATATTTACTAAAGGCTTTGATTAACAGAGCTTTCAATATTGCTCATTTTCGTAGTCTATTCGGCAAATACTAATAAAATTATTTTGACGATGTCTTTGACTTTAACTTTAGCATGTTTTTAATTTAAAGCTTTCATTAAATATTTAGGGTAACACTGCATTAATTAAAGGCAAGCGCACAGAGATCGCGGTTTTTTATTTGGTGCCAAAACCCGGCGCTCGCCCGACGCGACGTGTGCCATCAGTCGTACGTATCACAGTCGCGCTAATGAGACCGCCCCTTAACACTGTTTCTATGCTCAAACTGAAACTACTCTCTAAACCTATTTTACCCAGAACTCAGTTATTTCGTGGAAAGCTACAGGATTTACTTTTCGTATGTATTCAATTTATCTATCGAATTATCGGAAAATGTATTTAAAAAGAGGGGTTATTGTAATACAGTTATTTAGATAAAAATGCGGCATCACTCCGCTTTACAATCCTTTCAATGACTTAGTTTCGAATATGTCATAAGAATTTCATTATCTGTTGATAACACGAGACTATCTTTAGACTGCGACTAAATGGCTTATTTGAATGTGATCGACCCGGATCGCTCAATAATACGCTGTAGTCAGTCACCGATGAACAAGCAACCTCAACAAACCCCTGATTACTTCGCAACGGGCGACGACGGAGTGTAAACAAAAACACATTTGAGGCGAGAAACGGTCATGCAACCGTAAAATTTCGCAAATAAATAGCGGTAAAGATAATAAATTACAGGGAAATTGCTAATGATGAGAGGCGCGGGGGCCGCGGGCGGTGCATTAAGCCGTCGGCAAACATCAAAGGGCCCTTTGACCGAGCCGACACTCCCACACCACCCGCGCCCGGCCCGGCCTGCGAGCTACTAATGTCGAATACTCTATAGTTGCCATTAACGAGATCTGTGATATCAATTAATGATTCTGATTGGATGCGCTTCTGTGCGGGATCGCCGGAAGCGGGGGTTTGGATTGTCATCAATAGAGTCATCGTAGTCGTACTAAACTATTTCTTTGTGAACCAATTCAAAAGATCTGAGGTCTCGAATCATGAACTAATTTTTGTTTTCTGCATTACGCAACTGTACATTTTCCGGGAAATTTGTTGTTTGTTTTTCAAAGATTTTTTATTACATTTTTCACGGATAAAAAAATGAGACATATGTATTTTCTTGTGCTTGATTTATTCATGAAAAATCTTTTCTCGGGGAATGTATTTTTTGGTTGAGTTGAGGGTAACATATTTGTGGTTATAAAGCGGACTCAAAAACCGGTACCAGAATTGTTTAAACAAATTTGTTAAAAACATTATTACCAAATTACCAAGTAGTTACACTTATTGAAGGGTGCAAAAAAAATTATAAACCAGGTGTAATTCACTTTAAAAAACCTCAAGAATGGTATAATCGAGTCGCTAGATATATACATATTTTAGGTGCTACACACTGATAAGTCGTTTCACCTAGCGCCGGGTTCCCCAAACGCTCGGTTTATTATTGTGCCGCTGTTATCAACGGCTCAACAGCGGTGCGGTTTATTATTATGCCATTTTATCGACGGCTTTTGCATAATTTATAGCATTTATCTAAGGATTAAAAGATAATCTTTTTAGGTAAATCTAATAATGTGTTGGCTTGAGTAAATCCAATTTTGTAGATAAAAAAAACATAGTACGGTATATTATCGTACTTTTTGTTTTAATAACACGCGACTACTCACGTTTTATTGAGTCGATCTCAAATATTAAATGTTTTGTTTAGTTTAGACAGTAGAGTAACCTAAGGTACGACAAGATTTTGACCCTATCGCCAAAGTAGTATAACATGATAAATAAATAAGCCTGCTAAAACTAAATCTCCCACCAAATGATTTGCTCTACTCCAGTTATTATCGCGCTTCGAGCGGCCGCTCGGGGCGTCGCATAACTTCACAACTTTACATACTTTAAACTCTTCCAAGTTCCGAGTTTCAAGACGTTGCTTTTGAGACGACTCGTCTTTAGAATCTGATAGCACCCTTTTAACGGCTGCAAAAATTAATCCGTGTGGAGACTTAACAGATATTAATTTAATGACTAACGAAAGAATTTACACTAAACGAACTCCTACTACTTTTATGAATTTATTGACTGACGAATAAGAGTTCATCTTCATTATTAAAATCTTGGATAAATTATGTACTAATTTAGAAATAAAAGAATTCGTGGCAGGCTGAGGCTGGCCATAGTCTACCTACCAATACATACCTCCCTGAAATATGTAAGTATATTTACCAGCTTGCTATTCTGTCGAGGTGTCGTAATATCAGTGCTCGCTAGGAGTGGCTCGTTACCGCCCTCTCGTGGAGCATAACGATACTGCCGAGTGGAGTGCAGGCCACATCACCACATTGACACCTTGTTATGACTTACGAAGCTAAACTTGTACACATCTTGCAAGGGAACAACCTTTTGAAATGAAGAATGATAACTTGTTTATTTAACTTTTTGGAATATTGTTTCAGTCAATCATATAAATACTTAATTTTTATTATAAATCGAACGTCTCAGTAGAGGGTGATTGTTTGTTTGGTATACAACCAATTGGTGGTAAAATATAATAATGTACTAACGTAACGTCATAAGGGGTGCCACCGGGAAAGGGCAATCACAAAAAGTATTGATGGACTGAATCAAAATAAGATATAAATACTCGTATGAATGTGTAAAACATGTGATTGTAGAGATGTTAATAAAGAAAAATGGTGAAGTATTACGAGGTGTAGTGTGTACGTACGGTTTTATTAGGTGGAACCAAGGTAGGAATAGGTACTTCAATTTATTAACATACCGAGCTATCTCATTGCTTGTCTCACTCATTAATTGAATCATGTTTGCATCCCGTTTCAACGGAGTCATTGATCGATAAGCTACCAATTGGCCAAAGCATTCCGGTCCACCTACATTATTGCAGCGGGTGGACGGCTCTCCCGACCTAATTGATGTGCAAGTGCGCAACCAAGATCGAGGAAATGCTCACCATAGACGAGACGTAGCTAAGGGCTCTTGGTATAGTGGGCATCGAGTGCTATCGACCACTGACGGCGGACTGATTGTCTTGCTTCGACTAATCATCGTACTAGGAATGCGGACGTCTTGCATCGGCTGCGTCTGGAGCGTTCAAGAAATCCGTCACTCTGTATCCATATAATATTTTCAATGAGAAAGACAGTGATCTGAACTTCTTCTGGCCAAGCATAGTACTCGTATACTTTGTGATTTCGACGTGTTTACGGGTTTTTTATGGCTGGAACGGATTGAATTCAATCGATCAGTAACGCAGTATGAATGCAGTAATGGATAAAGGCACCGGCGTTGGGTAAAATACAAAAATTGATTAACTTTGATAGAAATGTGATGAAATACTTGATTGAAATGGTTTCTTCGTATATCGTATTTATTGCATTCTTTTTATGTATATGCGTTCACATTGACACGATCAGTTCATAGCGATTTGAACTTAATTTCAAATCACCGTATGAATGTACGTACATGTATGTATAATAAGACGGATACGTAAGTTGAACGCAAGGCTGCCGCTTGTAGAATATCCCATATCACAGATAGGTATGTGATTTTACATTACATTGTCTTATTGACAATTATCGGTTCAAGCAACAACAGTCCCGATTCTAGTCAAACACGAACAGTGCGCTCCGCGAGCGCATCGGCAGGCCAGAGCCGACGCGACGCTACGCCTCGAGTGACACTAGACATCGGGAGTTCAAAGGCGAGTGTTTGCCCCTTTGTCTTACCGGGCAATTAGTGCAGTCCGTTCATTTAATTCTATCGGTCGATTAGCGACGAAGCCAGGTGCCCATTCATTGTTCGGGCCAATTTGCAGTCCCTTGTTGGACGCCAGTGTTACTCTCCCACATAAAGTGCTTCGCTGAGGCCGTTTCATATGATATTAGAACTACTTTTGGACGGTAAGAGTATCGAGTATTCATATTGTAGTAACGATTGCGTCAAGTGCTCTTTGAAGTGATTGAAATGTTTAGAAGGATAAGTGGTACAATTTGAAATTACCTCATCATCATCATTGGCCTGAAGGTTATCGTCTATAATCTATAATAGATTATTTATGTAACGCCCAAAATATGTATGCGCTCGTGATTAAATAAGGCAATTCGGGAGCCCTAAACGCGATGAAACTTTTCGCAAATATGTTAGTCTGTTGGTGTGGCGCAGTTGATAGTAAGCATGAGGGTGCGTTTGTGAGCTATTAGGCTATCACATCGAAACAGGCTTTGTCCTGACTTGCTCGTATCTATTCAGCGATTGCGATCTTCTGTATCTTGCTCTCAGCCGCCTACGCCTAATAAGGAAATAGATACGTTTTATGACAAAAGAATAATTAAACTATGCTTTAAGTTTGACGCCTATAAGTTGAACGAAGATGTAAGTGGATTGGAAATTCTCAGTAAATATGAATATTCTAGCTATCAATCTTTCAGGTGATGCGACCCAGGCGCAAGTTTACTTTACTTCGCTAAAAGTACCGTCTCAGTTTAATAAGTCCAGATTTAAACAAATTCCTTTGAAACGTCTTAAAAGCTTGTTTAATTCTATCAAAAGATACGAGGAAAATTACTTTTCCAACAGGTAGAGGTACCTTTACCTACAAACACTCCGATAAAATCGTAACTTTGTAATCAGCGCACCTTCAAAGTGCAGGACTCTTTCTTAAAACATTTCTCTTGATATTTATCTTGCCTATAGGAAAGAGTTGAAAGTAAATCCTGGCGGCGCCCGCATACTGAGTTCAGACAAACTTATATATTACAGGATTGGACAAATCATCTCAGATTGGTTACCGGGACGTATGGATCTAAGTTTGTCTTGTTTGGTTCTGCGAAAAAGTATTAGAGACTTTTGGTAAATTTCGGTAAATAGTCATTATTTTATTTACTTGGTCAGAATTATTTAATAAGCTAAACGTCTAGTAAACCAAAGCAGGCGAACAAAGACTCGAAAGATTCTTCTAAGAACCAGCTGGTCCTGTAGTTTTCAAACGAAAGCTATCAAAGAAGTACACCCGTATGTGAAGTTAATACCTATTAGAGCGTTCTCTGAATTCAGACTGTTTATAATATCGATCGATAGTGATAGGGAGATTCTGCGAACTTGGGCGACCTCATTGAGAATGTGTCGCTGTCGCTGGTATATTGAGATAAAATTCAGCCGAATTGATTTTTGAATACCACGAACTACAATATTACTGCCTATTAAATACAAAATAGGGTCCTAGATGCCAGTTAAAATATAAAAACAAGCTTTTATTGCATTGTCATCGGAGTTACACAGGTAACCAAATTTCAGCTCAATCGCAAATCGAGAAGTGGTTCATAATTCAGTTGCAAGATTTAACCCAAAAAACAACAAACAGGGCAAACCAAATAAAAGCTTGTAAAAATGCTTCACAACTCGGACCGCCGATATTATATCATGACATGTAATAATGTCGTATCATCGTGTTGGTGTCACGTCAGGCTGTGTATGGTACAGTAGGTAGTGTCCTGTAATGTTTGTGTCATGTAATCATGAGCCGGTATCGTCTCGCTACGTGGCATGCACATCCACAACTTAATTAACTCAGCGACTAGGTACTAGTTAAGCCTAGCCCTCTAAATCTCTAGGCTACACTATTTATGGAATGCCTGTTCGTGTCCGCCCTCGCGCCTCGAGATAAGATCGGATAGGGGTTGATCCATATCCATATTTTAGCATGGCTATTTACATCTCGGATAATTTAAGGGTTTTTTTTAATTACAAATATATATAACCTTCAATTTATAAACCAAAAATATGAAATAGGCGATTGGTGTAATTTTAATTTCGTTAATTACTTGGTAATTTTATAATACCCATTCTGTAGATACTAGCTTCAGACTACCGTCTGGTCCGAAAAGAGCCGAACAATTTGTACTTACTTTGAGGCGGCTCTTGGCGCAAACAGGCGTAAGTCCCACTCCGGGACAAAGCACTGAATCGCCCCCTTCGAGGCAACTCATTGCGAAAACGTCGCAACTACGCTCTGTGTTTTGAACATCAATGACTATGGAAAAGAAATTAGCCTGCATACAAATTATTAGGTTCTATTCATTTTGGATAGTTCAATGATCAACAGCTGAACTAAAAGTTATTTCTTAGCGATCCGAACAGCAAACACATAATTACGTATATTAATAACTACAATTTTTTTAAACCACAGCTCACTTTTTGCCTCAATGACCCTAATGAGCTTAATTATTTTGATCTTCATTTATTACCAAATCTTTTAACATGAGACGAAATAATTATGAAGGATTGCATTCTACGATAGACAAATTAATAAAATTAATTTAACAGCGTCATAAAACCCGATATCTGTAGGATATTGCTAATTTTAGTCGGGGCTCCGCCGAGCGTGGCGACGAAAAATAGACCAGTTTTGTAGAAAAGGGAGTTACGCCGTTGTTCGCCGGGCGGGCGGTATTAGCGCACAGTCGCATCTTCAGAGGGCGGCGAGATCAAAGGATAGGTACACAGTAACCGCTCCCATTGATGTCGCGGACACAAAGGGAATTGATTGTTGCAAAACTACGCTTTTTTAAGGCGCAGATCGATGACACACGTTTTACGAGAACTTTTTACAATTCGAGCGCGAGTTTACGAGGCGGCGGGTTATTAAAATGACGTGTTCGCAGACTTCGGCGGTTTACGATAATGAAAATCTAAGTATATAAATAAATTGTAATAACATTTATATGTACAGTTAGGTGATAAAATTTTGTTGGGGACAAGATTAAACAAGTCTGAAATTCTTAAACTGCAAAATTAAGTTCGGAACCAAGAATAATATAAGTTTAAAAGTTATATTACAAGTTAAAGAAATGGATTGTGTTAAGTAATATATTAATCTACAATATAGCATTCAGTATGTTTCAGAGCTTTTTTTCACTAATTATGATGGCGGAGTGCTATTGGTACAAATTATTATGGTATTAGTACAAATTAACAGTACTATGATTCAGATAAAACTTTGAAGTGGTACCCAAGGTGAAAGTCCTACTACACCTGAACAAACCCACCATAACACATATCTTCTTGTATCTAAAATAAGTTACACAATATGTCAGCTATGTTTGCCGCCAAAAAATCTTTGATATCAAAGTATCTCATTTGACATGTCAACATAAACACTTCACAGATTTGAGTATGGAGACAAGTGCCACTCACTCAATGGTAAATGGCAATAATAGTTGCATTGTTACTCAAAACTCTATTCAGATTCAAAAATGCATACTTCGGTCTCTATCAGAATGAACACTGTTCTGTGATTAACGCATTACTTTGAGGTTTAGCTGTACATTATGAACAAGCCTTTTCTAGTAGGCATCTTTGCTTGGTAACATTTACACTTTAGAACCTGGGTATTCTTATAAATAATGTTTGATATTTGTTCATTGACCACTAAGTGTTTGAAATTAAGGTATAGTATTGCACTTAACTATCCTATTATTATATCAATATTCTTTTGTTTGCAATATCTGGTGTGAACAATAAAGAGTGTAACTATCTGTCACTAAAATAAAATGAAAGTAATCCCTTGGTATTATTGAGGGACCAAATAGGTACGTATTCTTGGCATTAAATATATTTTGAGTTTATATAATAAAGCTTGTTTTTGCTAAACAAAACTGCTGGTAATCTAAACAGCGGTGTGTGCATTTCACTCCAAATAATAACCAACATAAACAAAATATTTATTTATTTTTGTAGGATACATCTCAGTCGAAGTATATTTCTAGATTAAAATTTCCTTTTTTGTTAAGTAACAACTTATATTAAATAATGTGATTTTTTTTAGGTTCATAAAAATAAAAAGTGTTTCTAATTTCCTTGGGACCACGAGGTGTGGGAATCCATCTTCATATAGGGATCTAGGAATAATTAGTACAGTTAGTAATTAGGAATGGTGTGAGGAGCAGGATCAGGGTGGCTATCTAGGATCTTAATTTAGAAGTGAACTTAGTGGAGTGAGGTTTCAAATAATTGTAAGACATTTATAGGTCCATTTCCCTATAACTAGGACTTTGAACAAAAGTTTGTAAACACAACAAAACTTTTTTGAGGCAGTCTAACTTTGTCAATTTCTCCACAAAGTCAAAGTCCCATCATAAGCTATCATACACCTGCGACGTACGACGAATTATATATCGTCCAGTTCTTCAATACACCCAAAGACGAGATCCTAACCTTATTGAGATTATTTATAACTATTACCTGAGCAATGTTGTCCTTGCAACCTAAACACTAAAATGGGCTAATTATGAAGTACGAAGCATTATAAACGTTTGTTAGCATCGAGAGTGTTAATTTTAGAAGTCGTAATCTTGCTGTAAGCATCAGTTTCTTACCTCGTTGACACCTGAATTCCCAAGTGCTCCCTGAGTTCGTTACAACTTCACACACCAAACTTTCAACTTTCGAGAAACAGTATTTACACTTCGCGGTACCCAAACACTTTTGATAACTATAAATCGAGTCTCTCAGCTTACGAACGGATAGAAAACAACAGTAATCGCGTCGAAAACAAAAAAATATTCACACGCTTGACATCGCCTTCGCCATGGTGTTGATGCTAGTGTTACCAGGACACGTTTTCTAAAAGTAACGTTGGATACTTGGATAGTCAGCTACAAGCAACTTATTTAATTATTTTTCAAATAATCCACAATGTTGTTATTTAAAAAAAGTTCGTGGTTTTTTCAAGTGGTGTTGTAGGTGCCAATTTTTTTTTCTATTCAAGGTCAACTCCCCAGTCTAAGGGTAAAAATATGACCATAGTAATTAGAAAATCTTTGTGCTTAGACTTTTGTGGTAAAATTTGCCGTCCGCCAGTGTTTGTTTGCATAAAAAATTTTTTATCAAAATTTGTGTTATTTTATAATTATTGATGAATTGTCATGATGATTTGTATTTATTGTCCACTCCAATATAATACTATTTGGGAATCAGACAGTAATTATAGTCGTCACAAAATAAGAGGCCCGTTTTGACGTTTGTCATTGCGACGTAACTAGTGATGTAACCATACGACTCGGTACTCGATACTCACGATAAATCAATTCAAGTTTGTATGAGTATTTGATCGATTTGATTTTGTATTGTAAAGTAGGTACATTGGATTAAGGTTACGATTCGAAAATTTAGCTTAAACTTGAATATTATAAGTATATTGAAATGATACGAAATGGTGCGAGAGGTCAATTTGTCTTTAATTTAATCATCATCATCATCATCATCGTCAGCCTGTATCGACCCACTGCTGGGTATAGGCCTCCTCTCCCTTTTTTTTTTTTTTTTTGTTTACCCAGTGGAAATCCTTTATGGATACCACGCCCGCCCCGGGGGAGGCAGGGTGGTTATGTGGGAGTCTCCGCCCTAGTGGCGGCATACCCACTAAAACCACTGGGGAATTCATCGTCCGCCTGGTAGGGCAAGGTGGTGTCGCGTTAGCATTGACCACCTTGCCCCGGCGACGGGCCCGATTAGGGCCCCCTGCACCCATGGCGGGGTGACCCTGTTCCCCAGGATCACCCCCCAGACAGTGTGGGGTCGTGCAGGCCGGGAGAGTCCCCCGATTCTACCGGCAACCCCACTGCCGAGGAGCAAGGAGACGGGCGAACCGCCCTCTCGCTCCCCAGCCCCGCTCGCTCGCACGTGGTGGGCAGTGTGGTTAGCACCACCCACCCCGCCATAAGCCCACGTTCCTTTCACACCCGGCCGCAAACCTCACGCGGCGAGGTGCAAAAGGAACCCTCCTCTTTCCCTTGCACTCCCGACCGCGACCCACACGCGGCGAGGAGCACAAGGAAAACCCTCCTGGTGGCACCGTTGTCACCGCCCGAGCGTGGAGCGCCGTTTCCTCCAGCGTCCACCACACTCGTCACCAGTGGCAGCAATGCCACCGTCCAAGTGTGGAGCGCCGCATCCCCCGGCGTCCACCACACTCAGACCCTCCTCCTTTCCTTGCACTCCCGACCGTGACCCACACGCGGCGAGGAGCACAAGGAAAACCCCCCTGGTGGTCCGAGCCATCGCTCAGACCCCGGCTCATTCGCTGTGCCCTCTGCTAATCAGCCCTCTGCTGCCAGAGGGACACGCGGAAGGCCCCATCTCGGGTTCCTCTTCGTTTCACCGGGCTCAGTGCCACGGCTACTTATCCCCCCCGCCACGGAAAGGCGGGAACCCATTCGGGGGGGAGGCCTCCTCTCCCTTGCGCCATTCTTCCCTGTGTCGGGCCAATCTCATCCACGGATGACCCGCGATGGGTCTGATGTCGTCGACCCATCGGGCTGATGGTCTGCCAACGGAACGTTTGTCCGCAATCGGTAGCCACTCCGTCAGGGCTCTACTCCACCTGCCATCACCACGCCTAGCCACGTGTCCTGCCCAGCGCCACTTTAATCGCATAATACGGTGTCCGACATCTGAGACTTTTGTCCTGCGTCGGATTTCCGTATTACGGACTTTATCTCTCAAGTTAATGCCTAACATGGCACGCTCCATTGCCCTTTGTGCGACTCTAATTTTGTGCACAGCCTCTTTGGTTAGCGTCCATGTTTCGGCACCGTAAGTCATTGTGGGCAGGACACACTGGTTGTAAAGCTTGGTTTTCAGGCATTGCGGTATTTTTCGAGCCCTGAGTACGTCCTCAAGTTTACCGAAAGCGGCCCAACCGAGTTGTATGCGGCGCGAGATCTCCTTTTTGCGAAGCTCTGGGTCAAAAGACAAACAGTGTCCAAGATAAATGTAATGGTCGACCAGCTTTAACGGCTCTCCACCAACGGTGATTGATGTCAACAAAATACCTGTTATGCTGATCATCACTTTCGTCTTGGACCTATTCATCTTCAGACCGACTTTATGAGATGCATCGTATAGGTCTTGTATCATTTTTTGGAGATCTTGCATGTTCTCACTGAACAAGATTAGGTCGTCAGCAAAGCGGAGATGCGACAGGCGGACACCATTGATGTTCACACCTTTTTCGTCCCAATCAAGCGTTTTCATTACGTCTTCTACGACCGAAGTGAAAAGCTTGGGTGATATGTTGTCCCCCTGTCGCACACCTCGCCTTATAGGAATGTTATTGGTGAGTGTATGTACTCGAACTTGCATAGTCGCTGACTTGTACAAGTCCCGAAGGACATCCACGTAACGTGAATCAATCTGACAGCGATGAAGAGAATGAAACACGGCCCAGTGCTCGACGCTATCAAAAGCTTTTTCGTAATCAACGAAAGCGAAACACAGGGGCCGGTAATATTCGGCGCATTTCTCCATCAGCTGTTTCACGGTGTGGATGTGATCGATAGTAGAGTATCCGCTTCGGAAACCTGCCTGTTCTATTGGTTGGTACTCGTCGAGCTTTTTTTTTTTTTTTTATTGAGTGATAGGCTTGCATTTGACCGTCATCTTGCCTGATGGAAAGCAACGATACGGTCTACGATGGAGCATGCTTGCCTAGAAGAAACCGATTCACTCGCGACTTGAAGACTCCTAGATTATATCTATCGGGAAACACCCACTCAGGCAAAGCGTTCCACACCCTAGCGGTTCGCACAATAAAGGTGGAATCAAAGCGTTTCGTACGAGTCTTTGGTATGTCAACCATAAAACGGTGACGCTTTTTAGTGCCCTAGCTTGTATGCAAGTCTACGGCTTAGCACTTTTGCAAAGAGTTTATCTGTTTGGGAGAGGAGGCTAATGGGTCGATAATTGCCTAGATTTGAGCTGTCTCCTTTTTTGTGGAGAATGGTTACACTTGCATTTTTCCATGCTTCAGGTGTATGGCTGTTTTGTAGCACTTTAAAGAGCTCTACCAGAATCTGCAAGACTGCTTCTCCGCCTGCCCGTAAAAGCTCCACTGAAATTCCGTCCTCGCCTGGTGACTTTTCGTTCTTCATATGTGCTAGAGCCCATTCCACCTCATGAGGCAGAGTAGCTGGTAATTTTTATTTTCGACGGGTCGTAATGTAGGGTCGTCATTTAGTGTGCTACTGGGTTCTGGTGTCGATATGCTGTAGAGATCCCCGTAAAACTCTTCAATTATGTTAAGAATTTTCTCGCGATTTGTAGTTTTGTTGCCTTGATTGTCTGTAAGAGTTCTAATTTGTGGAGTTCCTGAATTTATTTTTTTCCGAAAAACTTTGGGTCCTCTATTATCTTCTATGGTTTTTAAAATCACTTGTGTATTATAGGATCTCATATCTCTTTTAACAGCTTTGTGTATTTTTTTGTTTTGTTTTTCTAAAAGTCTTTGGTCTATTGTCGTGTTTTGTGCTAGTAATCTTCTATGGTTCATTATTTCCAATGTTTCAGGTGTCAGTTTAGATTTCTTTTTGCGAGTGCTGCCGATGTGTTTATTTGCTGTTTCTAACAATGTTCTACACAGTTTTTTATTGAGACTGTCAGCGTCCAAGTTCAATTCTTCCAAGCCTTCAAATTTGATTTTTAATTTAATATTATTAGTTATAATAACATTCATTCAATCACAAAAAAACAAGAAAAAACGAAAGTGATTGAATCTTCATTCAATAATTTTCTTCGGATGTTGAGCCAAAATCGTCAGTATTGACTATTGAGCTATCGTCAATTCAATAATTAATTGATTACAAGAGTACAATACTAATATTTGAAAAAAGAAGACTGAGAACGTAACTGTTTTTGAGAGTTTCGTTATTATTTGACATTGGAAGCTACTATAAAGTATGCGCGAAAAGCGTTCCAATTTACATTCTACGGTCTTTATTCTCAAGTGTCAAAACGGGCCTCTTATTTTATGACGACTATAATTGGCATTCCTTTTAATTAGGAATTTTCATTTTAATCCACAGGCAACACTTATCGTGTACTTGAACGATCTATTTTATGTCAATGTCAATGTGACATCTACATGTTGATTTTGTAACTTGGGAGAGCTTCGGCTTAAATGACATAAGATACCAGTTTAAATCCACGCCACCTATCGTACTTTTTGGAACTAAAAAAAAATATTTCCTTTTGGTAAAGTGCGTTATGGGGCGTCTAAACGGGCTATATTTTACGACAATTTGTGGCTGCAATACTGTGGCCGGCAACATTGCTAGCAATACCAGCCACACTATGCAATATTTTAAGGATGGCCCGGCATTATAGCCACATATTTTTTGGTATGTCAAAATGTTTTTATGTGTAGCCGGCGTGTGGCCGAACGATCGCCTCGCAATCGAAAATACTGCAATATATCTGGGCCATCTATATTGTTGTTCTGTTTTACTGTATATGCGCGTCCCTTTCTCCCTGCGACGTGAAGTACTTTGCGTTTTACTTTCTGCGCGACGTGAAGTGTGCTGCGAGTGCTGCGACGTCCATCGTGTATAAATCTGTGGTGTGGCGAAGTGGCGATATTCTGTGCTGTCAGCAGCTGTCATTCTTGTGTTGTTTTGAAAATAAATTAAAATGACTAATACTTGGTCTGTCGTTTTTCTGCCAAAACAATGTAAGCGGCTGCGATGAGCGTCATTTCGTCGGCCATTGTTGCTGGATTGTGTGGCTCATTAAAGGGTTCTGAATCAAAGGCCATACTATTGCAGCCATATTGCAACATGTTGCCTGCAATTGATTGCTCAGCCATAAAATGCACTAAAATGTTTTTTTGATGGCTGGGCAATGTTTGCCAATAATTGCAGCTACAAATTGTCGTAAAATATGGCCCGTTTAGATGTACCTTTAGACATTCTTGTAAATTTTTTAAATAAGTATTTATCCAGTATTAATTCCTTGTCTACGGAATCCAAAGTGTCACGCCTACATAAGTAGGGTCGAATCCACATTCGTGTCCTTTTTTTTCGTTTTTTTGCCAAAACAATGTAAGCGGCTGCGATGAGCGTCATTTCGTCGGCCAATCGGCCATTGTTGCTGGATTGTGTGGCTCATTAAAGGGTTCTGAATCAAAGGCCATACTATTGCACACATATTGCAACATGTTGCCTACAATTGATTGCTCAGCCATAAAATGCACTAAAATGTTTTTTTGATGTCTGGGCAATGTTTGCCAATAATTGCAGCCACAAATTTTCGTAAAATATGGCCCGTTTAGATGTACCTTTACAAAAGTAACAATTAGGTAGGTAACGTTGGTTGGGCCACAATGACGCCCTTTGCATTGCTTGATTTTTTTTGTTTTGGCTTTTTATGTTTTGTTTATTTAGCCAGTGTCAAATTTTAAAATTATTAATTTTTGACCAAAGTCCAAGTGAATTAGTGAATGGAGAGGCCTACACCCAGCTGTGAGGGAGAGGGAGAGAGATGACTGTAGTTGATGATTATGATGCCTAGATGACCGATTTAAAAAAATGCTAAATAAAACTAGCTCTAGCATCTCCACAAAGATGTTTACTCCTATTTATCACTTGAGGGTTTCTGTCTTGATCAGATGATTAATCAAATTAGCTTTGGTTAGCCTGCTCATATGAGCGCCGCTTCTCTGGGTTTTACTTCAAAGCCAAAGTTCAAGAACGGCCTAGGAAGGTATGTTGCATATCTATGTATAGATGAGCATACCTATGTCGCGGTGATTAATTATGGGCGGCATCACAACTAAGGCAGCCTGCAGTCGGGTTTGCTGAATATGGTATACACCTGTCCGTTGAGGAGTGCCATCATGATGGGCGACACCTAGAGTGTGCCTAGAGTAACAATAGGAAAAAAAGAAAGATAGAAAGAAAGCTTCAATAAAACATTAATTTTAATTTAAAACTTGCTTTATTTTGACACTAATACAATTTTACAAAATTAGAAAATTGCTACAGTACTGCACAACAAAAAAACAGTTTAGCAGATCATTTCCATAATCCCCGTTGAAAGATCAGCCAACTAGTAGAAAAAAGTTTATTTATTTCAGTGCAATTTGGTATGGAGGGAAATTATTATCTCGCATAGGTGTAATAGGTAAAAATATATGCGATTTCTGTAGTAAAATCGTGGAACTTTCTGAACAGACTCGTTAAGCATAGTATCAAATGGTCCACTATGGGTTCTATCGGTCTATTTCTTCCATTATATCCAAAGATGGGCCGAAATCATTTGAGGATAGCGGAAATGATCCAGATATCTACAGTACAATACATTAACTGCAAAGAGGATATAAGCATTCGATGCATAATCTGTGTGCTATAAAAACTATGGCAGCAATACATTGCTTGAAATTGACGTATTTATTGGTATCACATTAAGGTACAATATACTATGAGCTATTACAAATAACAACTATTTATTCATGCATAATTTCGAGATAAGGCGATGCCTGTTAACATAAAGACGACTTGACACGGCTCTAAGTGGTCAAAATATTACTTAACTTACAAAAATGACTAAGAAATGACTTTTTCTTATTCTTACTAACGCTATGCAATAAATATTCAATTGTAAAGAAAATAAAGTTGTTGAGGTACATTGAAGTCTGTAAGCGGAACAATCACACAAACAAACACTTAACTGACAATATTATAACTTGTTACACAAATACACTCTCTAGACAGTGATGTAGGATAACATAATCTTTAAACGTATGATTATTTAAGCTAACTCACAAACAAAGAATAGTCCAAAAGCAAAAATAACTTAATGTTAAGTTAAAAATACTTTTGACACAAAGCAATCACATCGACGATAAGTCCAATGCAATAAATAGAACAAAATTTAAACCAAACACTAAACTCTAAACAAACCAATACAGCCTCGATGCCAGACTCAATGGACAAAAAAAGTAAAAACTAAACAAATCAGATATTGACAAAACAACAAACAACTTAGTAAAAACTCCCTTCTTGTAATTATTTGCTTTCATTGCATGATCTCCATAGGTGGGTCGATTTCGGATCGGATTAAGGAAACAACCCATTTTCAGATTCTAGCATTTACTATTTCATGAAACAATAACAGTACCCGGCATTGTGTAAAAATGCGTGCACATATTTAGTTTAAAAGCTATTCCGCATTGATGATTGCGATTAAAGTAGAACTAAAATAGCGGCGAGCCCACTGGACGCAGCCTAGGGTTCTACGAAGTTCATACGAACCTCTTTAGAGATTATCCCAGTGCATGAAAATCCATCCCGTCGCACACTGATGTGTGAATAGTGAATGCCAAACTCTACTATTCTAGATAGCTTGCTGCGGGCCCACCGCCCTAAGGCCTATTACGCACTGTCGACTTGTCGCCGGCGACCGGCAGTCGCTTGTGCGTCGCCACGTCGCGGCGAGTCGCCCAGCCGCTTGGGCGACCGACGACCAAGTGCGTAAACACCTATTTAAACTGTAGTAAGTCACAGTCGCCAGCGACCGAGTCGCCGGCGACAAGTCGACAGTGCGTAATAGGCCTAAATATACCTATAAATATTTTTCCAAACTCAATACCCATGAAATCGTACAATATAATAGTCTTAACTTACTCGCTACATCAACCTCTACCTAACCTCAGATCAAGTAGAGAGGCAGATAGAGTCCCGCCTTAGATACAGGTGAACTACCCTACTGCCCGTGTACGCATACTTCAAGCACATATTGACGCATAAAAACTACACGTCAATCGTCAATACATCGTCGTTACATCTGTTGCTCAGAGAACGTGGAAAAGAAAAATAAGTAGTAATAAGGGTAGTTTTTATGCATCAATATGTGCTTGAAGTATGCGTACACGGGCAGTAGGGTAGTTCACCTGTATCTAAGGCGGCAGTAGGGTGGTTTTTTGGCTTCACCTGTATCTAAGGCGGGACTCTATCTGCCTTTCTACTTGATCTGAGTACGTAACGTGAAGATTCGCTAAGGCAACCGCGTAAAGCTGTGTTCTATAGTTAACGTTTATAAACTCTGCAAACAATGTTATAATAATATTCTACTTCTACTCTGTAGGTTTCAGCCTCTTTCGGTTCAGTGATAGTGAAGGCGACCGCCGACGGCTCAGTGGGCACTCCACGATATAAAGCCGCGTCTTGGACATCAGCGGGCAGTTTGGTTGGTGGCGAAGTCAACCGGCTTCCACTCTGCTATTAAAAATAATTATTCACTACCGCCCTAATGCCCGTTGGAGTCGAAAACGCAGCCTAAGTAAATTTTTTTTTTTTTTTTTACCTTTTCTGCAACATTAATTTTAAGATTCGTTGTATGGAACACAATTGATTCTGAGTTTGTGGAAACCGCGTAACAGTCGACAATCGTCTTTACTCTCAAAAGGTACATGTAATATTATTAAAGATTGGACTCACTATTTTTCTGTTTCATTCTGTTTCGCTATTTGTTTCACTATACACGAATATAGTAGTCAGCGCTTAAATAGACGTTCTAAACTTTTAAAACAACACACATGATTTAAAACTAAGCATAAAATATTTTTCTAGCAATTAACGTCTCATACACGACCTCATCTTGTGTCGACTTCAATAAATGACGTCACATTATACTCCCCAACTTATGTTAAAAATATGAGATGACGTCAGAGCCCTCGAGACCGACCGCGTTCAGCTCTGCACTCCAACAGAAAACTTGTAATCTACGACTTCATCTTGCTAAGTCCTTTGATAAACGATGCCCATTATACTCCAGAACAGTCATGTTCCAAAAAATTTAACATCCGCTCGAGATCTGTCATCGCACACTCTAACGCCAAAAACTTGTCATCATCATCTTGTAGAGTCACTAACCACTATATAGTCCAGAACAAATGTTAAAAAGCATGACATGACGCAGATGCCTCGAGATCCGTCACCGCGTTCAGCACTGCACTCCCAACTTGTAATCTACGACTTCATCTTGTTAAGTCCTTTAATAAACGACGCGACGCCACATCATACTCCAAAACAATAATGTTCAAAAAAATGATACAACGTCAAAGCCCTCGAGATCTATCACCGCGTTCTAAACTCAAGTCTTATAACACAAAAAAAATATGTTCTCGTTAGATCGTTCTGTAAAAGTTGTAAGTTAAGACTTGATCTTGTTGAGTCCTTTGATGAAGGACGTCATGTCGTACTCCTCCTCGTACTGCGCGTCCTCCCACAGGTCGGGCAGCGCGTCGGGCGCGGGCGCGGCGGGCCGCGTCCCGCCGGGCGCGGGCGCGGCGGGCCGCGTCCCGCCCGCGCCGGCGCCGGCGCTGGACAGGTTGAACAGGTCGAGCAGCTGGTCGGTGCCCATGGTCTCCATGGCGGCGTTCTCGCTGCTTATCACCGTGTTGGCTGTCATCAGTTTGAATTTTTGTAACCTGGAACGATTGACAATTGTTATTAGTACTACTAAGTAAAGTCAGCTCGATACGATAGTGGCTGGATCAGCATTTAAATTTTAGCAATCTACGTTAGTTTAAAACGTGGCAAAAATTATGTGCTCATTATAGAATTATAAGAAAATGATTTGCTAAGCCGAAAAGGGCTCATAATACTCATTATGATCAACAACTTTCACTAAGGGGATAACACGAAAAAAATCAGCTGTTTCATACATTTAGTCAAGAGTCTTTGACAGTTTTCTATGGAATAGCTGATTATTATTTCGCAATTTTGGGATCGGTCCATAGTAAAAGTTGTTCGTGATGATCGTTACAACCGTGTAATATTGTATCACATTCAAGCCAAGAATATTTCCGTCGTCCGTCCCCTCACCCCATGATCTTCTCCTCGAGCGTCCCCCGCGTGACGAGCCGGTACACGTTGACCACCTTCTTCTGCCCGATGCGGTGCGCGCGGTCCATGGCCTGCAGGTCCTTCATGGGGTTCCAGTCGTGCTCCACGAAGATCACCGTGTCCGCGCCCGTCAGGTTCAGCCCCAGCCCGCCCACCTGCGCCGGAACCGGAACAAGTGGGGTGTAGCTCGAATAATCTAACTACTTTACACTTATACATACTTTACTTACTAATAAATAAAATAAAATAAAATAGCCTTTAGTTCCTAAGATCATAAAAATTACAATAGTGTCGAGTTTGAAGGGCGCAACGTAAAAATCTTAAATCTGCTAAAATACTTAAATTTAAATGACAGGTGTAAAAATTGCAAGTTCGAAGGCACCACCTATCTAATAAATTGAACGGAATTTAAATCGTTTTCGTTCAGCTAAGTTTAATTCACAGATAAATAAAGTTGTGAAAAAAGACCGGTTTCCGTTCTAGTTTCGTTCAAAATTCTTGATTATCGTTGGATTTCATCCACAGATAATCAAGAATTTTGCTGAACGAAATAGCGAATATTGCTAGCTCTTAACCGATTTTTCTATTTAATTTTATTTTCTGTAATTATCTTTCTTCATACATTAATGTTTTACTAGAAGTATTCGTGTGTTCCTGAATTAACTATGTTTACGTATTAAGTTAATTATCATGTAAAAATGTGTTCTCTGCTTGCACATGGTTCAATTTTTGTAAAATATCACTACGTAGGTACAAGAAATTGTTGGATTCATATAATAAATCTTGTCTAGTGAAGGCATTCTTTTCTGTAGTAGAAAAAGTTGATAAATATTTTTTGTTTTGGTTCACGACAAAAATTTATCAAATGGAATTACTCGATAAAAATGGTGGTTTTTGAATTTTGTAACCTGGCACTCGCTATATCGTATTTATCATTATGATTGATTTCATTGTTTTGGAAATATAAATTGTATACAAATTAGAAGATAATTTAAGAATAGCTTTATTATTTATTAACCGCATCGTTGTTGTCCGTGTAAAGTAATTCAAAGATACCTACACAAAGCAAACTACGGTATCAAAGCAAGAAAGCTGATGGAGTAAAGAACTTGTAAAATAACTACGCATTCAAATAAAGGTAAGCTAATCCCATTAAAGAAGACTTAGCTCCTCGAAGTCCAGAAAATATTGAAGACTATATGTATCCCTTGGATTAACTTGCTCTATCAGAAAATAATATTAAACGAACCATAAAACCTTTCACATCAATGTTGTGATCTGTGTTAAACTCGTAAGATGTGATTATCTTTCACTGCTTCTAATGAATGTTTTCAATTTTATCGTACCTGCTAGCTAAATGTTATTTTTATTTTCAGTGCAATGAAAATAATAAGAAAACGAAATCCAGTTCAATGATGGTGTAAACAAGTTATGGCAAAGAAAGCGCAACAACATCGCTTAAATTAGTGTTTTATGTACAGAAAAGTTTATTTCGTTCTAAAAATACTAAAACAAACTATTGAAACAATTCTATTCTCAAGGAACTTCACATACAAGATAGACTTTCGTCGATTGTGCAAGTGCGAATACTGCAGTGCTGTGGGCATATCTCCAGGTACGAGAATTCGATGGAGAGTAGTGCAGTACCGTGTTAAAGGCAAGCACAGTCCCGATCTGGTCACCAACTCGATGGACCAATCTCATAAAAAATGCCACACAGGCCACCATGCTTCAGTGTGTTTGCGATGCAATCAACCGCCAGGAATGCAGAAGCATTCCAAGACGGACTATCGATGACAGTGAGGAGCCTCCTAGTAATATTACAACCAAGACCTTGACCAGTCTACCAAAAGTGAACGACTAATAAGATAAGAAGATTAAAACTAAGATTTAAAAAGTTGTTATTTTTTGTACACATTTATACACATTTATTTTAATAAAATTCACAGTAAATTACATTTGCAAGAAATATTTATAAACTGTAGTTTGTAGTGTATTATTCTGTTTCCCTGTAGCAATTATAAGCGCTGGGTCTAAGGTACTAGACCTAGTGCTTTCTGAAATCCTTACCTAGGGTGTGTAAGTTAAAGATATAGGTTAAAAATCCAGACAAGTTTATAGTTATTAAGGTTTTTATTTATTTTTTTATTCAGTCATAAATAGGCTTGCGCCGCCATCTCGCCTGATGGTAAGCAATGATGCGGTCTACGATGTACGGTTTTCAATAGAAACCCACTAAAAACACCAAAACGGCCGAGGTAGATACACTTTTCTATTACTGATGTTATTCAAAAAATAGTATGTACTTTGATCACATATAGCGCTGAACAGGAAAGACTATTGGGCAATTACAGGTTTTCATACATTTTTTGTTGTGCTTAACTTTGCAAAGAATTTGTTTTATAAGACTTGACCAGTCTAGTACCACGAATATTAATACTAAGATTTAAAAAGTTGTTGTTTTTTGTAATACACATTTATTTTAATAAAATTCACAGTAAATTACATTAGCAAGAAGTATTCATAAACTGTAGTTTGTAGTGTATTATTCTGTTTCCCTGTAGCAATTTAAAGCGCTGGGTCTAAGGTACTAGACCTAGTGCTTTCCGAAATCCTTACCTAGGGTAAGTTAAAGATATAGGTTAAAATTCCTGACAAGTTTAAAGTTATTAAGGTTTTTCAATAGAAACCCACTAAAAACACCAAAACGGCAGAGGTACACTTTTCTATTACCGATGTTATTCGAAAAATAGTATGTACTTTGATCACATGTAGCACCGAACAGGAAAGACTAATGGGCAATTACAGGTTTTCATACATTTTTCGTTGTGCTTAACTTTGCAAAGAATTTGTTTTGTAAGTAAAAACACTCAATTACTTGTTTTAAACTCACTTTGAAATTTAACTTTTTTAAGCAGGATTCAAAATGGTGCTTCCTAAGTTTGTTTAAAAATAAACCTAAAGCATTTTAAAATGACATAAAAACGTACCTTCAAACTACCGAATCAAGTTATAATTTCTAAATTGAGTAGTTTAAGTCGATTTCGTTCATTCGTTTCGTAAAATTGACTTTGACGTTTCTAAATTTCCTAAAGTGGTACCTTCAAACTTGCTATAAGATATTTAGGAATTTTACGCGGTTTAGATAATTTAGAAATTTTAAATGCGCCTTCAAACTCGGCACCAATATTAAAATAAAAAGTTTAAGTTAAAGTAGGTATATTAAAAATTAATTAAAATTAGTACTATTTATCTTGGCCACCCAAATGTGAGTTAAGGCCTCCTCCATGCCTTGCCATGTTTCCCGGTCTTGCGCCATACGAGTCCAGGTTGCTCCTGCAACCTCCACGATGTCGTCACACCATCTAGGTCGTCCTCTGTTCCGAGTCTGGTCTCTCGGATGCCAGTGGACGATACGTTCGCTCCACCTGCCGTCTCCTGCACGAGCTAGGTGGCCCGCCGCCCGCCCACTTCCATTTGAGCTTACAGCTTACTTCCTACTATACTTTTTATAAAAACTAACGTGATTTTGAGACATTCGAGAGTTGACGCAATATTGAGCCGATGCGAAAGTTTGCCTATATCTCAAGAGTAAACAGAGGTAAGCATTATTGGAACTACGTAAAAAAGATTTATTTTGTGAAGTATTTAGTTTTGTGGAGTTTGTGATACCTAGTTTGTTTTGTGATATTTTTTCCCAAAATGGGGAAATATTTCGAACCTAGCTACATTTCAAAAATATAGCTGTCGCATGTGTGACCATGCTTGGTAAAATATCAATAGCCTACGTCACTGTTTGCAAAGTGTTCCGGTCGTGTTGCGGTGTAGGTAGGTAGTGTGAGTGACTGACCGCAGTGGTGAGCAGCAGGCAGTCGATGGACACGTCGGTGTTGAAGCGCGCCACGATGGCGTGGCGCTGCGGCGGCGGCACCTTGTGTTGCGGTGTAGGTAGGTAGTGTGAGTGACTGACCGCAGTGGTGAGCAGCAGGCAGTCGATGGACACGTCGGTGTTGAAGCGCGCCACGATGGCGTGGCGCTGCGGCGGCGGCACCTTGTGTTGCGGTGTAGGTAGGTAGTGTGAGTGACTGACCGCAGTGGTGAGCAGCAGGCAGTCGATGGACACGTCGGTGTTGAAGCGCGCCACGATGGCGTGGCGCTGCGGCGGCGGCACCTTGTGTTGCGGTGTAGGTAGGTAGTGTGAGTGACTGACCGCAGTGGTGAGCAGCAGGCAGTCGATGGACACGTCGGTGTTGAAGCGCGCCACGATGGCGTGGCGCTGCGGCGGCGGCACCTTGTGTTGCGGTGTAGGTAGGTAGTGTGAGTGACTGACCGCAGTGGTGAGCAGCAGGCAGTCGATGGACACGTCGGTGTTGAAGCGCGCCACGATGGCGTGGCGCTGCGGCGGCGGCACCTTGTGTTGCGGTGTAGGTAGGTAGTGTGAGTGACTGACCGCAGTGGTGAGCAGCAGGCAGTCGATGGACACGTCGGTGTTGAAGCGCGCCACGATGGCGTGGCGCTGCGGCGGCGGCACCTTGTGTTGCGGTGTAGGTAGGTAGTGTGAGTGACTGACCGCAGTGGTGAGCAGCAGGCAGTCGATGGACACGTCGGTGTTGAAGCGCGCCACGATGGCGTGGCGCTGCGGCGGCGGCACCTTGTGTTGCGGTGTAGGTAGGTAGTGTGAGTGACTGACCGCAGTGGTGAGCAGCAGGCAGTCGATGGACACGTCGGTGTTGAAGCGCGCCACGATGGCGTGGCGCTGCGGCGGCGGCACCTTGTGTTGCGGTGTAGGTAGGTAGTGTGAGTGACTGACCGCAGTGGTGAGCAGCAGGCAGTCGATGGACACGTCGGTGTTGAAGCGCGCCACGATGGCGTGGCGCTGCGGCGGCGGCACCTTGTGTTGCGGTGTAGGTAGGTAGTGTGAGTGACTGACCGCAGTGGTGAGCAGCAGGCAGTCGATGGACACGTCGGTGTTGAAGCGCGCCACGATGGCGTGGCGCTGCGGCGGCGGCACCTTGTGTTGCGGTGTAGGTAGGTAGTGTGAGTGACTGACCGCAGTGGTGAGCAGCAGGCAGTCGATGGACACGTCGGTGTTGAAGCGCGCCACGATGGCGTGGCGCTGCGGCGGCGGCACCTTGTGTTGCGGTGTAGGTAGGTAGTGTGAGTGACTGACCGCAGTGGTGAGCAGCAGGCAGTCGATGGACACGTCGGTGTTGAAGCGCGCCACGATGGCGTGGCGCTGCGGCGGCGGCACCTTGTGTTGCGGTGTAGGTAGGTAGTGTGAGTGACTGACCGCAGTGGTGAGCAGCAGGCAGTCGATGGACACGTCGGTGTTGAAGCGCGCCACGATGGCGTGGCGCTGCGGCGGCGGCACCTTGCCGTCCAGGCGCAGGTAGCTGACTGCGGGCAGGTGGCGCCGCAGCAGGTCGCGCTCCACGATGTCCAGCATCTTCTTCAGCTGGCAGAAGATGAGCGCGCGGTGCTGCGAGACCACCACCTCCGACTCCGAGTCGGTCGTGGTGCCGATGCCGCAGTCGAGTAAGAGTTGCCTGGAAGCGAGACGAGAGCGGTGAGATACAAATCCACACTCAGAAAAGTAAACAAACAAAATAATTGAATTTTTGCACTGACATCATGTGTTGAGTAAGTAAATCTGAATCTGACTAATATAGAATAGTCAGAACCATCTTGTGATGATCTTGCTGTTTTTGAAGTTAGCTAATTGGGTGGTGGCGTCTGCCTCGAATGCTCCGAAACTAGGAGCCGTTTGGGATGATATCACACGTTCTGCGTTCTATACGATATGACAGCTAGCTAGAACACAACGCGGGCCTCACTTGAGCGCGGGCAGCTTGGCCGAGTGCTCGATGTCGTCGAGCGTGGAGTTCTGCGCCTGCAGCTGCCGCGCGGTGGCGGCCGCCTCGGGGTGCTCCGGGGTCAGGACCAGCTTGGGGTGGTTGCACACGTTCTGCAGGTAGTGGAGCGCCTGCCAATAGGGAGGGTAGAAAAAAAGTTAAAACAATATGTTGAACTGTGCTAAATTCCTAAACCTTAGAACCGAATAAACAACTTGGCGGTGATGGATACCTATGAATATAAATACAAACTCATTTTCATCGGTGTTTTTTGACGACAGATGGGACAATTCTGCATCTCTGCCGCTGATCTCATTGCTACTATTATATAGTACATATTAGTTACAACCCGGTCACAATATCTGTGCACCTCGCTGGAATGCGTATAGCCTTATACAGTAGCGGGAGAGGCTCCCGCTTCCCCTGTCACCTCTCCGCGCACTCCCCGGTGCGACAGTGCGACTATATAAGGCTATACGCATTCCAGCGAGGTGCACAGATATTGTGACCGGGTTATACAATAAAATAGGTATGAGGATGAGGACTCATGTCATATGTACTGGTAGTCATGTCTAATGATATGGTGTACTGTATGTGTGTGTGTATGCGTGTACCTGGAAGACGTGCGTGTGCGCACTGATATCGTGCGGCAGGTGTTGCCTGGAGAAGTCCTCGTAGAGGCGGCGCTGCAGCGCGCTGAGCTCGCAGTAGTAGTCCTGCGTGATCTTGGGCGGCAGTTCCTTCAGCACGTCCTCCTTCGCGCGCCGCAGCAGGAACGGCAGCACCTGCGGAGACCAGCTGTCAGAACACAGGTACGTGGCTCCAGGAGCTGTATCGAGCTAGCGGGCTTGAGGAGTTCCCTGCTGCAATGGAGGAAACTGGCGCCAATAAATGTAGTTATGCATTTAAATGGAGTGGCAAAGCGTCTGGAAGTTAAGTATTCTCCAGGAGCACAAATGAAGACGAAGCTCAGTGGTGTACGTGTGGGCAGGGCGGCAGGGCGGCAGGGCGGCAGGGCGGCAGGGCCGGCTAGTCGTACCTGGCGGTGCAGCGCCTCGCAGGCCAGCGCGCCGGCCTGCAGCTGGTGCGGCGCGGCGCGCGGCTCCCGCGCCTGCAGGATGGGCCGCGAGTAGCGCGCCGTGAACTGCCGCTCCGTGCCCAGCAGCCCCGGCATCAGGAAGTCGAACAGCGACCACAGCTCCAGCACGTTGTTCTGAACATACCGATACGTTCCTTGCACATTTGCACCAAAGTAAACCCGAAGGTTTCATCATCATCGTCAGCGACCATTAATCCTCCCACTCGAAAGGTGTTTAGGCCGTATTCCACCACGCTGGCCAAGTGCGGGTTGGTGGATTCACATGCGCCATTGAATTTCTTCTCCGGACGTATGCAGGTTTCCTCACGATGTTTTCCTTCATCGAAAAGCCAGTGGTATGTAAACCCCAAGCACAAAACTTTAATCGTAAAAAAGGGAAAGTAGAAACTTTCTAAGATAGACTAAACATGTACTGAAGTACGAGTATGATCGTAAATACTTTGGAAGGAGAACAGAACAGATTTCAAAAGAAGACCTATAGTCATTTATGACAAAGAAAAAAAGGTGCATATCACGAAACTAACCTGTATAGGAGTTCCAGACAGTATCAGCCTGTGATTCGCCACCAGCTGTTTGATAGCCTTGAAAGCCTTCGTCTTGCCGTTTTTGATGACGTGTCCTTCATCCAGGATGCAGTAGCACCACTTGATGCTGCTGAAGAACTCTATATCCTTGCGGACGATGTCGTACGACGCTACTATGAAGTTGTAGTGACGGACCTAAAAATGAGTGAAAGTTATCCCACTTCTGAAACTTGTAGTAACACTTGATGCTATGTCCATTTCTGACAATTCAAGGTCTGAAAATGTGTCTTTGTGACTAAAATGATTAAAACTGTACCTGGTAGCGAAGTCTCTCGCGCTCCACGGGCGGCCCCACGTACTGAAGGGGTTTCAGGAACTTGTTCGGGATGAATTTGTTCACTTCGAACACCCAGTGACCTGCAACCAAAGTCCGTATTTTTACTCGATTTATTACAAATTTATCTTGTTTTAATTGGAGTTTCCGTGTTGTGTTGAGTAGCGGCGCGCTGACCTGTGAGCGTGGGCGGGCACACCACCAGCGACGGCAGCGGCGGCAGGCGGCGCTCCGCGCGCTCGTGCTGCGCCGCCGCCACCGCCGCCACCGACTGCAGCGTCTTGCCGAGCCCCATGTCGTCGCACAGCACGCCGTGCAGCCCGAACGAGTACAGGAACCGCAGCCAGTTCACGCCCGCCTGCGGACCGGAGCCGGAGACACGCTAGTTACACGATCATCATTCAAACACTGCAGCATCCCACTCCGAACTGAAAGCCGTCAGTACCTGTTGATAGGTGCGCAGCTCCGCGTTGATCGGCACGGGGATTTTGTAGTCCTTGATGGACTTGGGGTTGAAGAGCTGGTCGAGGAAGTCCTTGTCCCGGTGGCGGCGCTCGCGCAGGTCGGCGGACAGGCCGGCCGGCTCGGGGATGGCGCCGTCCAGCGGCATCAGCTGGATCAGCGACGCGAAGCAGCGCGTCGACATCACGCGCACCGCGGCGCAGTGGTCGCTCATGCGGCCTGCAAGGGCAAATGCCTCGGTTAACTTTCCGGAGACACGTGGCGGCGTGTCACATGTCGTTCGCTTGCAGATCGTCAGCCTAGTAGGCCGCAGCGGGCAGTAGTTACCGAGCAGCGGCACGACGAGCAGCACGATGTAGGGCACGACCTGCAGCTGCAGCGCCTCCGTGACCCGCGCCAGCGCCTCCGCCGCGCCGCAGCGCACGCGCGCGCTGCCGTCCTCGCACAGCATCGGGACCAGCTGCCGACAACACATACATCGTATCGATCACATGCTAATTCCAATGGGAGTCAATAACGGTCTGTTCCCCCCCCGCACCTCGTGTATGAGCGCGTGCATGACGCGCGCGGGCGCGGCGCGCGCGAGCCCGGCCAGCGCGCGCGCCGCCATGTGCCGCAGCGCCGTGTGCGCGGCGCGCGCCAGGCCGCAGCAGGCGCGCGCGCCGGCCGCCAGCGCGCCCCACCGCGCGGGGTGCACGCTGCCGCACACCGCCTCCAGCACCTGCAGCCGCGAGATCAGCTCCTCCGCCGCCTCCGGCTCCAGGCTCTCCAGCTCTGCGAACGCGAGAGAACACGTTCCGATTTTTAATCCCCGACCGATTCTGAAAAAGCACGATAGCTTCGAAACGCCGCAGTTCGACGTGAACTTACCGGCGTCGGTCATGATTTTGGCGAACGGTTCCGTGATGAACTCCCACAGCTTGGGCAGCTTCTCCGGCAGGTCCCGGCCGAAGTACGTCGTGAGGCTCGTCAGGGCGAGCGTCGCGCCTCGTCTCTGGACCCGGAGTAGCTTTCGAGCCTGGAACGAATGACGATCTGACTGTGGCAGCTTCGAGTGAAATAGTGTGTAGTGTAAGTGTGCATTTTAGGATGGTGTCGTGTTCGTGTGGGTACCTCGTCCTCCTGCGGGAACAGCGGGTCGATGTTGATGTTGTGGTGCGAGGGCGGGCGGCCGCGGCGCGGGACCACGCGCTCGGCGCTGCGCTGCTGCTCCCACAGCGTCAGTATGCCCTCGTGCTTATCCACTAAAACAACACGACAAAAAGTTTCAGAAGATGTTTGAGAAAATACAAGTTTGTTACAATATCTTAGCTATGTCAAAATCAAAAGCTTGTAAAACGACGTTAAGTCTGTATAGGCTTGAACGGCATTTAAAGACGTCAGCACAGTGGGACTCGAAACTAATCTTTGAGCGGATTTTTCCGCTTTACCCCTTCAAGTATCAGTACACTCACGCGTAGTCCCGTGCAGATGGTCCTCCGGGCGGCCCTCTGCGCCGGAGTCCCCGCTGCCCGAGTCGGCGCACTCCTCCGCGTCCAGCTGCACGCGCGGAGTGAACTCCGGGTCGCATCTGGGGAATAACCGACGAGCTCACACCTGACGCAATGGGACATTTGGGGATGTGACCTACACTTTAGTTCTGCATTGGAGCAAATGTTTAGCGGCGTTATATTTTACGAAGCTAGGATAGATTGGTTTCGATGGAGGCTCCCATATGGAAGCCGATCGAAACTACCGGACGATGATAAAGAGCATCAAACCTGTGTCAAATTTTCGGAATCCGATCCGGAAATTAAGGATCCGGAAACTGTTCAGTAAATTCCACTTTTAGTCACCACCTCGCTTTTGCTATACCACTTGCTGAAATCTAAGAATTCGGCCTAAAAAATATAAGCCTGTCTGTCCACCGGAATAAGAGTAGCGGAATTCGATTCAGACGTATGATATCTAGGCGTCTGTAGAGTTGTCTCTAGAAACGCTTTCATGTTGTTTTATGGTTGCCCCAAAATCCCATCATCTAGCTAGTTCTAAACAAAGAATAATGACGCTACATACTTAAACCACAGACTCACCTCAGAAACGCCTTCAAGTTAACCAGCACTTTATTAGTAGGCCCAGATTCCCTCGTCACCAGTTGCCCGAGCAACTCCGCCAGTGTCTCGGCTGAGTTGGCCTGCAGATCTTCTGAGGGTTCTTTCTTGATGCTTTCCATGAGGGGTCGGACCACTGGGTTCAGCTTTTCGGGGAGGGAGTGGAGGTTGGCGCAGGCGCCTGCTAGAGCTGCTTGCACTCTAAAATAAACAAAGTAAGGGTTAATCTATATATATAAAAATGAAACCCGTTTTCCTTGGTCACGGCCTCACGCGTGAATGGCTGGACCGATTTCACTAATTCTTTTTTTGTTGTATTTGTTATTATTAGGAGAAGGTTCTTACGGAAAAAAATATGAAGAAAATCTCTCAGAAATATTGAAAAACCCTAAAAACAGCCCTTTTATTTTTCCCATACAAACGTTTTCTAACTAAAACGAGCTTTATTGCTATTGTATAAAGTTCATATTGAATTGCAAGCACGTAGGTATGTTCCTAACGTCCAAGAGTCAATTTGCACTTTATTACCTCTGTACAAAGTTCAAATTCAATCATATCTATCAAAACAGTGTGCGTTTTATACTGATAATTTTTACTATAAATTGACAAGTTAGCATCAACAAACTACGGTTGCTATAGTTACGCAATAGCATGAGAATAGAGGTTATAACAAAGAGTTCCTATAATTATTCTCAACACCTTTGGTCACGCCATCACGCGTGAACGACTGGACCGATTTCAATTTACTCTACGTTTATCCCAAAGTCTACCCGTGCGAAGCCGGGACGGGCCGCTAGTTTTGAATAAAATTACACTGGTCAACAGCAGTTTTGTTGCCTTGGACAGAAGAGTGATTTCGAATAATTTTAGGCCAACAACAATTTACGAAATTATGAATGGTTTTGTTAGATTGGCTCTTTTTTGAACCTTCATTTTTACAAAGTACTGAGCTAATTCAGTAGTTTCATAAACATATTTCCAAATTGTGTAGTGTGTACTCAAGATTAGAAATCCGCAGAAATATACAAACCACAAAAAAAATCTTGTTTATGTAAACCTGTGTTATTGGCAAATTTGAAATTCTAAGTTTGTAAATTTATTTAGAGAAATAAAAGTGGGCAGTGGACTTACGAAACGTTGAGCGTCCCCTGCTCGATGGTGCACAGGCCGGCGGCGGCCTGCAGACTCCTGCGCCGCTCCTCCAGCGTCGACAGCACGCGCTTCGACTTCAGGGACGCCACCATGGGCTGCGTCACTGCCGTCATGTGGACTACCTAGGGGGGAAACAACTATTCACGAATTTGGACTACCTAGAGACAAATATAATTTATATAGGAAAGGTAGAAGAATTGTAGAAAGCGGCTTGTAAGTTGGCCTAATGGGAGAAACCAAGACATACTCGGCTTATTTCTTTTTTATATAGAACGCCATACAAAACAAACCATGCTTAGCTGAGAGAGCTTGAGAATTGAAATAACTATTGTGGATTTGTTCTTTCAAATCGCGAAATGGAATCAGCTGTTCCATTTATTTTGTAGAGTCAATAACCTTTTTCTATGAAACAGCTGATGTAACAACTATTGACAAATTAAAGAAGGTGTATAATCTATACGTCCAGAAGCACCTAATCAAATAATGATCATGGTCTTACGTTAAGCAAAGTGTTAAATAAAAATAAATTAAAATATGTATCAGTATTAATTGTAAATACCTGTTCTAGCCTCAAAATATTGTTGAATTCTTCGCCCACGGGCAGCTTGTAATGCTTCATCATCGCCAGTAAATCGCGAGCCTCCTGCAGTAGTCTGTGAACAAAACAAACGCATAACATTTACATCTTTATTTCACAACTTCTTCACAAACTGCAAATGAGCTGCACCATACGCAAACTGCAGACAGTAAAGAACACCAAATCATGAGTCCATCTTTCACCAGCCCAGAGAAGACCTACAGCATTACCGAAAGGCCTCCCGGGCTTTTGCTATTGTGTTGAAACACGTAACGAGTACAGTGGCGAGATAGTACTCTCGGCCGAGTACTCGATTTGTTTAAACATCTTGACGAGGCAAGACGGTCACTAGAACCATGAATTGTTTCCTCGGCCGAGTGTGCCCATTTACTGTTTTGCCACTGTTCTCGTTACGTGTAATTAACTCAAAAGTTAACCAATCTCGAACACTGGCGGTGCTATCTCGAGAACGCCAGTTGGTGGTATTTTGAAGGTGACAACCTGTTGCAGTTGAATTGGTTAGCATTAGGTTATGTAGTGGTGTACCTATTGCAGTTGAGGGCGACCTCGTCGTAGTAGAGCGCCTGGTTGAGCGAGTGGTGCAGCGTGCTGGCCAGCAGCGGCGGCGCCGGCCGGCCCGGGTCGGCCTCCTCCTCGGGACTCTCCTGCCAACACAAAAATTACATAATCATCATCACCTTCCATCACCAGCCCGTTCTCAGCTGAAAACGTTACAATGTTGTCAAAAAATACCAATTAAAAAAAATTTCTTAAATATCCACAATCGGTTCAATCTCTTATTTCAAAATTAAATAATATTTCCATGGACTTAATCTACGTATTATTTTCTATCCAGATTTATCATTGTTGTATTGAAATTGGTACCTTTCCACTTATGTCTTATGTCTTACTGTTCAAAATTAATTTGAAGAGCGTCTTTAAATCTCGACATGATCATATCACTAAACTTTGACATAATCTGACAGTGATGATATTTGTCTACCGCGGGTAAGTCTTCATTTACCCACCGAGTCAGATCAAGTAGAAAAGCAGATAGAGTCCCGCCTTAGATCCAAGTGAAGCCAAAAACTACCCTACTGGCCGTGTACGTGTGCGTGATCTGAGCGCACCAACTGGAGCATCGGTGAGCGCTTAGCAGAACAGTGAGTTACCAGAACAGCGGGCGGCCCGAGGCGGCGGCGGCGGCGGCGGCGCTCGTGGCGCGCCCACGCGGACACCACGAGCCCGCCCACCAGCCGCTGCAGCGCGCTGCCCGACCGCAGGTACACCACCATCACCTGGGGGACATTACATGTTATAGTACTACTCGCTGACCCCCGGCGGGTTTAACCGCTGTTTTTTTTTATTTAGTTTTTTTTTACTTTTAAACCTTCCCTGAATTTATACAAATATTTCAAGATCAAAATTAGCGGAATCGATTCAGTCATTCTCGAGTTATCGCCAGCCAAACGAACAGCGATTCATTTTTAAATGTAAGATAAAGGTAACTATATCTTTTACTGTGAAGATATACATAACTCCAAGGATTTGCTGAAGATAGGAAACGGCGCAACACCGTGAGAGAGAAACTATTCGGAGGTGGTGGTCACGACCCTCAGACATGACCACAATTTCAGGAGGAGGATACATAACTTTATTCTGACTTGATGGCGGCTGTGAAGAGACGAGTACCTTAATATAACAGTCTATGGGACTCTCATCTTCAGCTTTGTAGTCTATACCAGGCGCCGGTTGCACTAGGTAGCACGAGAGGTAGCCTGTAACAAACGAACAAAAAATCAGAGAGAAGAATAACAGCTAACTTGTAAAAAAAAGATGAAACCACCAATCACTATGTTGAAAGAGAGGGAGGAGGAAATAGTCAAAATACACATTCTGCCTGCACACTGGTCTGATTTAAAACATTCACTTGCAATATAATTTTACTTAGAAAAGCAACTGATTTCTGTTTTGCCTATTTTACCTAGTATATCAGCAGCCAGGCAGCGCGCCCGGGTCACGTTCCTGTCCCGCGCGGCGCAGGGCTGCGACTCGGAGCCGCCCACGAACCACTTCTGGTTGGGCCGCACCTCCGGGGGAAGTTCCGACTGGGATATCGTGCGCGGACGACGTTCCTAGGCGAAAAAGATAGTGAGAAATCAACGATACAAATATTCAGAATTCTTCTGTTTTCTGATGGTTTCATAGCCACATTTTTTAAAGGAAAGTTTATCTACGATAAAGTAGAAAAGCTTTGGGATATAGATGTGAAATATTAAAATAAATAAATATGTAATAATAGGTCGGGTAAAAAGTTCCTTCGCATTTTTTGAGAAAATTCAAAACATTTTTTAAAATAGTTTATTTACATTTAACTAAAGTATGTAGGTAGGTACCATTTTGTTCGATAACTTTTTGCCATCTTGTAGGTAGAGACATGATCTCATTGCTATAGAAATTTTGGGACTTCTGATCAAAATACCGCGACAAGTGGTTTTGGCAGTCCTCTCGTGTTGTTAACCTGACACTACCTAAAGAATTCTGAAGAGACCGAAACAGGAGGAAATCTGAAGGTGCAAGGTCAGGACTATACGGCGGATGCATTAACACCTCCCAGCTAAACTCTCTTAATTTTTGCTGAGTGGCTAAAGATGTGTGAGGTCTAGCGTTATCCATGATGAAAATCCACACCCCTTCAGTTGATTAATTCCGGCCGGTTTCTCTCAACTTCTTGCTTTAATCTCATCAGTTGTTCGCAGTAGAGTTCAGAATCGATGGTCCTGCCTGGTGGTAACAGCTCATAATGAATAATGTCCTTCCAATCCCACCACACACACAGCACACACCTTGTTGCGAGCTAACCCGGGTTTCACCACAGTCTGTGAAGCCTGACCGGCCTTTGACCACGACCTTTTTCGCACGTTCTTGTCGTACGTGATCCACTTTTCATCACCAGTTATCAGCTTCTTCAAAAATGGTTCGGTTTCATTACTTCGTAATAAAGAATCACAAATGAGTACACGGTTCATTAGGTTTCTTTCAGTGGGCTGAAGTGGGCTCGTGAGGTACCCAAATATCGATCTTTTTGGTGTACCCAGTTTTGTTCAAATGCGCCAAAACTGTTTTGTGGTCAATTCCCAGTTCTTCAGCTACGTCGTAACTACTGATATGCCGATCTTGCTCCACTTTTTCAAAAATGGCATCCATTTTATCCGTAATAGGGCGACCAGAGCGATGTGCATATTTAATGACATCAAAATTTCCGGATTGAAAACGCTTAATCCAAATTTGTGCTACTCTCACAGACACTGCACTAGGTCCTTAAACATCGCAAATTTTTTTCGCGGCTTGCGTTGCATTTTTACCTTTTTTGTAGTAAAATTTTAAAATGTATCGAATTTCTTCATTAGATTCACTCTTGATCTTGACAGTACGAAAAAAAAATGAAAATCACACATTTTCCTAATTTGAATTAGGAATTATGTTCTTTATAAACTTTCAATGATACCAAAACCAGCCCGATACAAATAGTATAGCCAAAGATATTTTATTACAAGTTCATACATACTATAATGCGAAAAGACTTTTTACCCGACCTTATATTTCATATTTTCTGTATGAGAAATACTAGTACGAAGAACAGCTCAAGTTGATCACACCACGAATTAAACTCGTAGTTCAAATGCCCTTATATTTCAAAATTGAATTCAAGCTGATGTAGCTAAGAGTCACATACTCTTGCTACTCTAAAGTAACCCTTATTCGTACGGTAGTTGGTACAAACTTTGGGCGGCGGCTGCAGCACGAGCGGCGGGTCGACGGGCAGGCGCGCGGGCTGCATGGCGAGGCACAGCCACGTGGCCAGCATGGGGCACGCGGCCAGCAGGGTGCAGCTCAGCGACGCGTGCCGGACCAGGTTACCCCACACCTGCGCATGCGCAACACAAGCGCTTACTTCCTGCGGCGGTACCACCAGTGCGGGCCTTGGCCTCCTCTACTAGGCGCACTACAACGTCAAGTTCAATGTCAACGCAACAACGCCAAATTCGAATTTCGGAATTTGACGTAGGCGATTCCTTGTCGATTTAAAAACATTACAAGACTGGAGAGAATAATGCCCCAGCTTAAACCACTCTGCTCTGTCCTTTGCAAAGGGCAGAGCAAAAACAAGCTCTAGTAGTGTTTTCTCTCAATGCAGACGGGGTCGTAAATCATAGTAAGACTAGGACGGTGAGCATGTTGCGCAGCAGCAATGCCGTTAGAAGCTGCCAAGGCCCTACTGTCTTGTTATGTCCGAACCAACTATGGTTAAAACACTTTTTCATGATAATACGAATGAGTATACCAGACAACCCCTTTTTTCTTTTTGACAAGACCCTTTTGTATATAATTAAATAATTACCTGAACAGCAATATCCTGAATTTCGTGCACATGTTCGAATAACACTCTCTGGTAGATATACCGCATCGCCTCCTGCAGGAGCTCCGGAGTCCACATCAGCTTATCACTTTCATCACTAACTTTGGCATCACCGTTCACTTTCACATCACTTTTATCATCGCCATTCTCTTTCACTTCCATACTTTCACCATTTTCATTCATCACTATACTTAGCGAAGCATCTTTTTGGTCGTTCGACTCGTCTTGATCCTTTGGGATATCTTTTTGGTCCTTCGAGTCGGTTATTTGGTCCTTCAAGCTGTCTTTTTGGTCCTTCGCATCTTCTTTTTGGTCACCGTTTTTCCCGTTCGTATCAGTAATTTGGCTTTTGTCGTCGGATGCGGTATCGCCATTGGTTCGGTGGGTGACGAGAGGCCGGGTGAGCGTGCGGAGGGTCTGCAGCGTGGCTTTCCGGACCGAGCTCGTGTTGTGGTCGAGGTAGGGCCACAGGCGGGGCAGCACGTCGGATAAGTCGATGGGACTATAAAAGAAATAACATAGTTTTTATTTTATTTTTTATTTTGTTCGTAGAGAAGATTGAACTTGCTGTGATTTTTTTTAAGTAACATATACTTTTATTGCACGTTGGACTTATTTTACACTTTCAACATTCAATTTAATTACAAGTTTTTAGTTTAAATAAATTGAAATTATGTAGAGTTCAATATTAAATCTCCGATGTCTATTCTATTGTACAGCGTTACGAAGCGCTACACAATCGCTCCACAGTAGACAGGAGACGTCATGTGGCTTACCAAAACAGTGTACTTACTGCAACAGTCTCGCCGGCTCGGGCAGCGCCATGAGCGCGGCCAGCAGCGCCATGTACGAGTTGGCGGGCGCGGCCAGCTCGTCCTGCTCGTGCAGCAGCCTCCACAGCCGCTGCACCACGCCGCGCAGGCAGTGCGGCCGCGCGCGGGCCAGCGCCGCGGCGGCCGGGGCCAGCGCCGTCGCGGCCACGGCCGACACGTCCTCGGCCGCGTCGCCGAGGCCCTCCATCAGGTGCTCCAGGGCGCCGCTCTCGCACGCCACGTCCTGGGGGAAAGTCCTAGTAATACTCGTCGTTCTGTGTAACTATGTATTACTTTGCTTTGTTTGTATTGAAGCAGGTCAACACGTGGAGCGGTGTGCCGTCGAGTGGTGTACCTGGCGGGCGGCGAGCAGGTACTTGAAGCCCAGCAGCGCCCCGTGGCGCGCCTCCCACTGGCGCTGCGCCGCCAGCGCCGCCAGCAGGCGCGCCACGCGGCGGCAGCGCGGCGCGCGCAGCTGCGCCAGGCACACGCCCAGCGTCTGCGCGCTGGTCTCGCGCACGGGCGCCACCACCTGGTCCGACACGAAGTCCCCGAACCGGTCCAGCGCCAGCACGCACACCAGCCGCAGCGCCGCGTCCTCCAGCCACTGCTGGTGCGCCTCCTCCATCTGCGCGCAACACGCGAGACACGAGTTAGACACCGTCGGACCACAGAGGAGAGGCACGAGTAGTGTAGCGAGGATAATCGTGAGTGTGTCGAGTCCCCGGCGCACCTGGTGGTGGGAGAGGCCGGCGCGGCAGCCCGCGGAGGCGGCGACGCGCGCGCGCAGCAGCTCGCGCAGCGCGCTGGCGGCGCCGTGGCGCGCCTCCCACGCGGCGCTGAACAGCTGCGCCTGCAGCGCCAGGCACCAGCACTTCAGCGGCCACTCGTCCGACTCGCCCCACGCGCCCGAGCAGTCCGGCACCGGCCCGCCCGACTCGACTGTCGGGGAAATACATGTTTGATCGAGACCCGGGTGATGAGAGACAGCGAGTTAAAAGGATCGATGTCCTACCGGATTCTAAGAAACAATTGAGAACATTACGCTTGTGGGCTCTGTTAATCTACATTTTAGTGGAACCGCTTCTCTTCTACCGACTAGCTCCTGTAAAACGTTTCTCTCCGTTTTGAACGGGCGACAAGTTTCCTCTTTCCGATTCTAAAGCACTCACAAACAAATTCGTCGGGCGGCTCCAGCTTCATCTTCTTCCGGTCGGGCTCGGCAGGCGGCGTGGGCGGCGCCGAGGGTCCCTCGTCCCCGCAGTCCCGCGACTTCTGCTTGCTGAAGGCGGCGCGCGCGCGGCGCTTCGCGAGGTTGCGCTCGCGCGAGCTCAGCTGCTTGCAGGACGCCGTCTGGACCAGCTCCTGGACTGGCCTCTGGGGATTACGAATCGTGGTCAGGAGACGCGTCCTGTTACTGAAGATTGTAATATCGCGGATAGCTTAGGTGTTTTGGTCACACTTCAGGATGTCAGCCGCAATCAAATTGGAAACTAGTACAAAAGTCAGGTTAACGTCAAGTCCTCGGACAAATTTTGAGACTTTTGGCCAGACGTTGGCACTAACTCTTGCATACAGCACTTAATTTGTAAGAGGCAAAGTCCCCATCACAACCGCTGCAAAAGACCGTACGGTCACAGTAATGGTGTGCTCGCTCACCCTGGGCGCTTCAGCCTTGGCGTGCGCGGCCGGGGCCGGGGCCGGGGCCGGGCAGAGGTCCTCGTTGCAGTAGACGGCGCCGAGGTCCACCCCGAGCGCGGCCGCCACGTCGAGCCCGAGCCGCGCGTTCAGCTGCAGCCGCTGCTTCGCCAGCCGCTCGCTCATGTCTGTATTCAAGGGTTGTGGACTTGTGGACGAATGTTATAAAGAACACATATTTATTACACAGACAAATACTGGCCGGTAAGAATGGTAAACGGGCTCGCGGGATATAAGCCTATTCAGACATCATCTTGCCAGACATTCATAAAACGTTAAAACCTGTGCACACTAGGGCATGCAAAACCCGACAGTTTTTAAAACCCGGTTTTTTCGGGTTTTCAATTTTAAAAACCGGTTTTTTCGGGTTTTTCGAGTTTTTTTTTTATTTGGGCTTAAAATATATATTATATTAGTGTGTTTAAGTAAAAAAAGGCTGAAATGTAGTTAAAATATGTGTTTATTTTCGAAATCTTGTTCCTTGACTATATTTTCGAGATCAATCAGGTAACATTTGGTTTAAGTACACTATACTCACTCACGAATAAATCTAAGTAACAAGCCTACAATAAGCGAGCCTCTAATAAGTAAAAGTATGAATCGTTAAAACCTCTCTAACTCAAACCCTTAGTAAGTTACAAACTCGATAATTTAAATTATTTAACATTTCCCTTGTTCTTTAAATTTTCGAGGTTCTACTGAATGAGGTATTCTAATGGTTGTTGATTTAGCTATATTAAAACAAAACATGAAACTCGAGAAAGAAGATGGCTATAAATTAAAATAATTAAAATATTACCGGAAACCAAGTTTATACAAATTATTAAAATTATTATACAGCCAATCCGTGGTTCAAAAGAATCGCATTAAGTCCATCAGGAACGTGCTGAAACTGAATCCACCAAAAAAGAGAGAGGAAGAGTATGTGACCCGTGATTACGTGATACAAAATGTACAAATGCAACTGATCACAGGAGAGATCACTGTTGGACATATTATTTTTAGATATGTAAAGTTAAAATGTAATATTACCTACATTACTACTGATTTCTTATCAGAAACTAATTATTAAATCCAAAACACATACAATAAAATAAATCTAATTCCTTTTTAAATTTTTTTCTTTTCATTTTTTTTTCCTATTGGTACTTGATCAATTTGATCATAGTAGAAATACGTGGAAGTAAAATATCCACGCTTCCCCCCTAGTAGTAATAGGTGGAAAAAAACCATTCTTCTCTACCAGTAGGGATAGATCAGTAGGGATATGTGGAACTGCCGTCCCGACGGCAGTTCCACATATCCCTACTGATTCATAATTTAGTTACAAGATTTGACCTAACGAACCAGAACAACATCAACAACAAACAGGGCAAGCTAAATAAAAACTTGTAAATACATATTTTGTGGTAGAAAATATTTAGATTGTGAAAAAACTTCAAAAACACAAATACGTGCGCATCATAAGCGCGTCTGTTTCCTTCACTTGACTGAGTGAGACTGCTTGACAAATAAAATGGCGACGTTGTGCGCGGCTGGCGCGGGAGGTGCGGGCGACGCGAGTTGCGCGAGTGGCGCGCGGGCATTCCCCGTAAAGATCGCCGCATTAGCTTAGCAGCGCTTTACTCATCGGTACTCAATAACTCATACAACAACGTCAAACCAAAGCCTACTAATACATATATTGCTTTCTAATACCTAATAAGTAAGTATTGTTGTCAGCTAATCAATTTATTTGATCAATAGAGTTGGGAAACGGTAACTTGATCCTGTATTAATGTCTTGGTGGTAGTTTTACATTATGAATGTAAAAACTCGAAAAACCCGAAAAAACCGGTTTTTAAATCCTTAAAAACCGGTTTTTAAAACAGCCGGTTACTCGGTTTTTTCGGTTACTCGAGTAACCGGTTTGCATGCCCTAGTGCACACATCAAACTTAGCTTTTCTCTTTCATCTACGCTGTAACTAGAGTCAATTTTTATCCTCTCTCCTTCTCTCAGTCCAGCAGAACTTGTTAGTTTTGTTATGTTTTGCGACTTCAAAGCATCCTATAAAGACCCCTTCTGCGCCGCGTTTCTACCACGAAGCGGCAGCGACAACGCAAATTATGGCATTGCAACGCGACGCAAGCTTTTATGTGTGTCAGCCCTATGTATGTTGGCTTTTATTGCCATGTTTACAAATTCTCGCCAATAGACACACCGTTAGAAAGCTTGGACACAAGGTTATTCCGAACAAACTTGGACTTGGTAACATTTAGTAAAGATTTTATTTAGAGATACTGAAACCGGCAAAGTAACAAAACAACATAGAAACAGCAAATAATACATTTGAACAATCACATATTTGCACAACCGTTTCACCAATTAGCACCTACATAAATTTGAATATTTTTTAAACATCATAACAAAAACGTGAAAATTTTGTTTCCGACGAGGAATTTCCATGATAAGTAAACTAAAGCTGAGCGAATATTTACAAGACGGGTTTGATAAAGCCAACAACGATCCAAAGCCACAGTCGCCGGTTCCAAATCACACTGAATTATTCAAAATTCAAATTACTTCAAAACTACTTGAAAATGACTGAGGAAAATGATAACTACGTGCACTCGGATCTGACCTTCACTGTTTACAAGACAATATGCTAAAATATGACTTACGAGTATTAGGTTGGGGAAAAAGTATCTTCGCATTTTTTAAAGAAAATTCAAAACAATTTTTAATATAGGTAGTTTATTTACATTTAACTAAAGTATTGTAGGTACCATTTTGTTCGATAACTTTTTGCCATCTTGTAGTTTTTTTTTTTTTTATGCAATAGAGTGACGAGACGAGCAAATCGCTCGCCTGATGTTAAACGTCACGTTTGCCCATAAACAGGTCTGCGCCACCCAGAATTTTGAACTCGCAGAATTCAAGACCCTGCGCGGCACAGCACTGCGCTCGTCACCCTGAGATATAAGTTGTTTAATCTCCTATTTGCCCTGTAATTTCACTGGAAACAATGCCCTTCCAACCGGAACACAGTAATGTTTACACATCACTGCTTGGCGGCGGAATAACTGGCAAAGGTGTGGTGCTTCCCCAGGCGGGCTCTGCAAAAGAGCCCTACAGAACAGACTACTACTACAGAAGGTAGGTAGGTTTTGAAGTAAAATTTTAAAATGTGCCTATCGAATTTCTTCATTAGATTCACTTATCTTGACTGTACGAAAAACCAATGAAAATCACACATTTTCCTAATTTGAATTTGGAATTATGTTCTTTAAAAATTTAAGCTTTCAATGATACCAAAACCAGCCATATATGAATAGTACAGCCCAAGAGATTTTATTACAAGTTCATACATACTATAATGCGAAAAGCGATACGTTGTTCAGCGGAGGTCAAAGTAACGCTCTTTAGAGCGTTCTGTACATCCCTCTACACGTGCAGCCTGTGGGCTGACTACACTCAAAAGAGATACAGTGACCTCCGCGTTCTCTACAACAATGCGTTCAGGACGTTGTTGGGGCTGCCCCGATTCTGTAGCGCTTCGGGTATGTTCGCGGACGCCCACACTACCTGTTTTCATGCCACCATGAGGTCGCGGGCAGCGTCCTTGGTGCGCAGAGTGCGGGCCAGCTCGAACACCGTGCTGAGTATGATCGCGGCTAGGTTTGACTGTACTTTCATCCGGCGTTGTTGCCATAGACACCTATCGGTACCGATGCCGGAGCGAAAGTACTAGAATTACCACTGTAACATTTCAATTTTTGTTTTATTATTATTATTTTTGTCTGATTATTTTATTTTTGACATGATGTTTTTAATTCTAATTTAATTTAATGTAATTTTGGTAGCAATAATAATGATAATAATTTTGACTTTGGTAATGATAATAATTGTATTTGACTGTGTAATAATTTTAATTTTAATTTGAGTTATGTTTTTGATTATGGGTACATTTAACCTGAAATAAATTAATTTTGTTTTTTTTTTTTTTTTGAAAAGACTTTTTCCCCAACCTAAATTTGAAACAAGCTAAAGTGTAAACTGCGATGGCGCTATCGTATGCTCAAAGCGTAAAAAAAGATGTAACTGTCAGAAAGACATGTTCATTTCACCACAAGGACACGACTTCATCCAACAAACAGAGAAGTTACAGAAATGATGTCATGAAATGCGACGATACGACCACGTCTCGAATGAGCAGGATAAGGAGTACCTGCACTGGAGAGGGCCTCCTCCTCCATGTCGTACTCGTTGCCTTCGGAGCCCATGAGGTGTGCTCCATGTTGCAACACTCGCTCGATGTCAAACGTCTCGCAACGCAGCAGCCCGCTATCTTCTTCTTCCACCTTCTCGTCTGAAACAAAAGAGGGGGATAGTAGGGTAAAATTGAGAGTTCTAATCCACGTTTATTTGCGGTTGGTAATGGTAACTGTAGTATGAGAATTGTATGGGGAATATGTTTTACCAACCGCAAAATGTCGATTTAACTTTGTAAAAGTGTTTTTTTTTTTAATTTTTCGACGTGAGAGTTCTAACCCAAGTGTAGGGCTCCGGGGCAAGACGGGTTACGGTGTAGGGCTCCGATGTGGGATGTGTAGGGCTCCGGTGTGTGAGTGTAGAGGGGGCAAGACGGGCTACGGGGTAAGTCGGGCTCCGAGTCGGGTCTCCGAAGTAGGGCTCCGATGCGGGTCTACACGGTGGGGGTCAAGCGACGGCGGCGGCGGCGGCGGCGGCTGCGGCGGCGGCGGCGGCGGGGCAAGACGAGCTACGGGGTAAGATGGGCTACGGCGGCGGCGGGGCGGCGGGGCAAGACGGGCTACGACGGCTGCGGCGGCGGCGGGGCGGATGTAAGATAGTTACATTGTAACGAGCTGATATCAATGTGGTACATCCAGTATTTTATAACAGCAAATAGATAATGTGTATCAAACAAAGGATTGACAGGAAATAACTGATATATCTCATAAGTATTTAAAGTCTTTAAAAGCGTTGCAGAATGCAATTGTTATTTTAAACGTGGTTTTCAAAACGAGAACGACAGTCCAGTGTTAATGTGTTTAAAATCAATAAAATGTTATTTACAAGTCTTTTACCTTGGATGATTGTACTCTACTTGGAGAAAGAAAATGGAGTAGATATTATGGAGAAAAATATTTCAAAATCTATAAACGAAGATTTGCGTGAAGTGTGTTCTAGCAACTATCATTATCTGAAGAAGGTAAAGTTACTAGACGTAGACGGCAACCGTTTTATGAAGAATTGGTTGATTAAATTTTATCTCTATGCAGATACTGATAAAAATGAAAGCAGATTGTTTGCACATAAAAAACGCATTGTGTTCTTAAAAAGTGATGATGTTAGGAACAGTAAGAAATTGCTTAATCTACGTTTATGTAGTGATAATCGATTATTACTATTTAAATTGGAAGTTGTACATTCATTCAAAACTCGTGCAAAGCGAAGCAGCAGTGTTACAAATACTTTACAACAAGTTTGGTCATCCGATACATTCCAACAGAAGTATACAGACGAGAAAGGATTAGAGATTACAGTAAAACTTCCGAGAGGTGTAAATAAAAAACGTCATCACCTTGATAAGTCAAAGGAAGATGAAAATATATAAGAGTACAACAATACCGGATACGGAATCTATTGATGATAAAATAAAAACTACTCCTGCTAGAACTACTTCAACAGCATCACCATCAACAACAACAACAACATCTTATCTGTTAAGTGAATCATGTCAACGTTATAAGATGACAATTGAAAGTGTGTTATTTTGGAGTCACAATCAGTTGGATAAATTGAGAAAGGGTGAGATAGAAGATTCAGAATGTTCAACTAAAGTAACGAAATAATAGTAGTTATTTTTATCATTGTGGGAGTAGTTTGCTATTAACTTCTAAAATTATATAGAATTTTGTGGTAAGAATTGATAATGATTTCATTGGTTTCATTATCAGTATGGGAAACATTGGTTTCATTATCAGTATGGGAAACAAACCTTTTCACATACCCACACGATTGTAAAAGGAAATAATATCTTATTTTTTAATGTAATCAAAAAAATTGTAATAGAATTGTGGCTGCCAATATGCGGTCTATGATGTACATTGTATACGATAAAACAACTATATAAATATTGAGTTTTTCATATTTAATTCTATATTCAGTTCTGTATTCAATCAATCAACATCTACAGTAATCATCCTATACTACATTATTCAGTTTATCTACATCTCTGTGAGCTGTAGTAGAAGTTTACCCTTCAACCCGGAAAAAACTGTAAGAAAATATTCATATTTATTTTAATCATGTCTACTAATCAAGAACTATTCAATCTCAACAACAACAAACACTATTACTTGGATTAAGGTTTCCGACTTGAAAATTGGCAAGTCATATAAGATTGTAAAGGTTAGAAGAGTAGTCCAAGTTTCACGCGGATAGAATGCAGACAGTTGTTCAGCTTGAGGACGGATCCAGTGTCTCACTACCTTCAAGATATGACGATTTAAGCTCTAATACGTACGATTATTTGAATAAGGGGGTAGTGTACATGACGAATGGAGGTCCATTGGGTAAATCATGGAAGATTGTCTTTTCGGAAGAGTCAAAACCTTAAATGTATTTTTTTATTGCAGCAAGATAATGAATAACCCAAATGGTCTACTAAACCTGTTCGATATAATGCAAAATGAGATAAAAACAGATTGGATTCAATTTATCACAGCCAACAAACTGTTGAAAATTTGGAGACATGCGATACCTTTAATTAAATTACTTGGAGACGTGAATAGAGTGCTTCTTAGCATATACGAAGAGAGCAATTTCTATGATATTGAGATATATGCTCTGATACGACTTTGGGACGATTTAACATCTCATTTGGAAGAAATAGGACCAAACAATAATGTGGAAGTGACAGAGTGGTTTGATCTGTTAAAGAATACTCCACCTGATTGTTTTGGACATACAGTGTTCACAGAAAAACTTGGCAATTTATTAATTAATACTTTGTTGGTGTGTGTGAGTGAAGGTATAGAAGTGTAATAAGTGACAAGAAAGTGATGTATTATTGTGTTTTTTTCCAGATTTGATTAAAATGGATCTAAATATCCGTTTTATTATCGATATTGAGGGGTTCCCTGAGAACCTGAGATTAGAACACGTGGAATCCCACTTCTGTTCTGGACGCAACTTTTGATAAATTGGTCCGAGCGTAGAGATGGTCAATAATTTTATTTGTCAAAGTTGACTGTGATAAGGCTAATCATTTTTAACCCCCGACGCAAAAACGACGGGGTGTTATAAGTTTGACGTTTCTCTGTGTGTGTGTGTGTGTGTGTGTGTGAGTGAGTGAGTGAGTGAGTGAGTGAGTGAGTGAGTGAGTGAGTGAGTGAGTGAGTGAGTGAGTGAGTGAGTGAGTGATTGAGTGAGTGAGTGAGTGAGTGAGTGAGTGAGTGAGTGAGTGAGTGAGTGAGTGAGTGAGTGAGTGAGTGAGTGAGTGAGTGAGTGAGTGAGTGTGTGAGTGTGTGTGTGTGTGTGTGTGTGTGTGTGTGTGTGTGTGTGTGTGTGTGTGTGTGTGTGTGTGGCATCGTAGCTCCCAAACAGATGAACTTCTTTTTTTTTGAAAGGTGAATTATTATTAATCAGGAGTGTTCTGCTATAATATATTTTAAGTGTGTTAACTAAGTATGTTTGTTAGGATTTTTTTTATTTTAAATTTAATGATAATGCCGATGTATAGCTATGGTATTGGGGTCTACATACATTAGACTGATTTATTTTTGTCCTCGCATCCTTGGTTTGTCATCAACTCGCTTTAGTTACGAAGTGAAATAATACTCATTCTGCGATACTAGGTCGCATAAAATAAAGAGACGCCTTGAGAAGACATCTTTCGTCTCCGCTTATTTAGAATAAATGTTTGTTCGAATCTGCAATTTAATGAGCTGTGAGCAACAATTTTTTTTAATGTCAAACAAGAATGTAAATAATTACTTTGAATTTACAATTTGAAAGGGTTATCAATTACTTCAGGAAAGAAGATAGAACGGGCGAACAGATCTGTACCTGTAGAAAACGTCTAGTGAGTAGTGACCTACAAAAAGCAATAAATGTTTTGGATACGCTTATCGCCCGCGACATGGTTGTTTTTTTTGTTTAAACGCAGCCAAAGGTTATCAAAATAAGTACAATATGAAACACAAAATATTTTTTGGCCACGTAAGGGACCCCATATCGAGTTCAAGGATCATTACCTCATTATGACATCAGTAACTATTATTACAGGCATTTATCTGAATTTGTAATCATCAGCATTTGTAATAATTTCCTGCGTAACCGCGAGAATAATCTTTTAATTTTATAATTAGTACTGCTCACTGCCCAAGCATTTTTGTACTTGCATTGGTGTATGGTTTTTACAATGCCTCGATTATTAATGACTAACCCAAAATATTTAGGTGGAATAAAATGGTGTTTAAACGTAATTAATATTATCGGTAGAATAGGAACTACGGCTGGTTAGCGCGACCTTACGTTTTCCTGTTTTAGCACAATTCGACATTCACGGCGACCGACGACCGCGGCTTATCGGGGCCGATTCACTACCTATTGCTCGAAATTGTTTTAAAAACTATTTTATTTTCAATTGCAGTGCAATTGCACCCATAGTAATAGATAACTGAATTTGGAACACAGCTTGGTATGTCTCATCTGCTATAGATAAACCGTTAAGTTATTCGGTCACTGAGCAAGAAGTTGTTGGGTCATGTCAAAATTGTCGGATGCCTTCGAGCCACCTAAACGCTGTTCCACATTTGCAGACAAGAATACATTTTAGACTACATTTACAATTTTTTTAGGTACAGACGGCGGCATTTAGTGCCTCGAAGCTGCGTCTCGATGCTATCATAAAGTTGTATTTACCTACACGTTTTCCTGATACTTTGTGTCACGTAGACTGTAAACAATGCCTAGCTTAGAGGTGCCGGTGCCAGATTTTTGCATTGTAAAACTATCTTTTCATCCTACGTGACCTAATGGCAGAAAGTCATCAAGGAAACACGTAAATAAATACAAAGCTGTGGTAGCTTCGAGACACTCCGCAACGTAATCGGAAAGGTTGAAGTATAGAATTACAGTAAGATATTATATTATACTACAGAATAAATGTTATACTAGGGATGTAGCAAAAGATCAACAGACGACAACGCTCGACTCAATAATACGTGTACACTCCTGTGTTAATTACCTATAGGTATAATAACACAATCAGACAACAGCCCGATGAGTTCAAAGTTTATCTGCCATGGTTTCAGTATCAACCTTAGATAATATTACAGCGAGTATTCAGGGCGTTCAAGCGCAAGGCTACATTCACTCCCATTATCGCGAATGCGTGTAAACTAACGACACCATTGTTGGGCTCGCATGCCTCGCCGGTTCGAGTTAGGCATTTGCCTAACTCGAACCGGCGCGCGCGATTTCATAATCATAATATCGGTAGCGAGAAATACATTGTGCAATTTCCTGTACTGTCAACGGGTTTAAAATAACATTTTTTGATGTTGATTGTTGCGTAGAGCATCCTACGAGTACTATTGCAGTGGACCAGCTATGCCGGCGACCCTACGCCGTGACCTTGGGCAAGGTTTGGACACATGCAAAGTACCCTAAGCGGGACATAGATAGATTAACTCTTTATTATTCACACCAGAAATAGCAAACAAAAAAGGATCATTATGCTGCCTAAAACATGGCATTACCAAACTTAACTGAACTCTTAATTTCGTTCTGTCAAAGACTTTTGAAAAGCGCGACTATTAAAAGACCATTGCTTAATAAAGCACCGAATACAAATGACATATAGGCTGACAGGTATTTAATTTTAGTAAAAACATGTACAATCAATTCTCAAGGTTGTTTAGGTCCGAGCACCAGACCGGCAGGTACCTACGAGTACGAGTCAAACCACTATTCCGAATGTAGGTCACCAGAAAACTGTTATTATAATAATGCCTATGACTATTTATAATGTGATTGATCAGCCTATTATGTGAATAGAATATTGAGTCAACGTGATTATGAGGAATGCTTTTGTCTCGCGGAATTCTTTGGTTTATTTTGTCTGAGACAGGTGAGGCCAGAGAAAGTAAGGATGTTTGTTTATTTGAGGCTGAGATCTTTGAGTATGTCTATGTGACGGGTACCTGGCAGTTACAACGTAAAATTTGAAATAAGGTTAAGATTTAGGATTGAAAAAAGGTAAATCTACATTGAGAAGTTGAGAACTACGTGTTTCCCCCCTAAATGAGACTTTGCGACCCCCTATATCTTCACAACTCCTGGGCTATGCAAAAGATTATCCGAGATTCTTAAACAAATGCCTGACTTATAATAGAGGTACATAGTTGCTGTGTGCTGTCCCTGTCGAACAAATAGATGAGCGACGTGACAAGAAAATCCGAGAATTGGGCCCCAAGCCTTCCTTCCCAAAAAAAATACGTTTGAATTCCATGTAGCCATTCCAATTAAATTTTTGACCGCCTCGTTATAGAATATTTCACATTTATAAAACGTAATTTGACGAGCCTGTTTATAATGAGTCACAGTCTGACTCCTGAGTGGAATCTATAAGGTGACCTCAAGAAATGTACGAGCGAGTCTATAAATAGGAGGTATATGCCCTGCAAGCGGTATAGATTGAATCAAGTGGCAAATGGAAGCTGAATCAAGGGGGCCCAATCTAGGCAACTAAATAACTGATGGAGAATCATTTTATATATAGCATAATGGTGTGGCGTAGACGACACACATAGTCCGTGGACATCAATAAACTTGCCGAGTGCAAGAGAGTAGAAAAAAGTTAATTTTATAGAATAGAACATGACTTTATAAATTGGAAATAGATCTACGTTTTCTATTAATTCGCTTGAAGGTAGGCGACTCAGGTATGGCCGAGGATAGAGCACGTCCATCCAGAAGATAACAATTCACTCTACCATTGAATTTGTGTAGTATTCAGTTAAATAGGAGGATAGCAGTTCTATTATTGAGTAAAGGATGCGTTACCAATACCAATCAAGCACACAGAAATATTATTGTCTTAAGGCTTGTCGAATATCGCGGACTGAGTAATCTGAGGCTCTTAAATGCCTGAGCGATCCGCAAACTTCGTAATTTTGCGTTTTATTGGTGTGACGTAGCACTGGTGCATTGTCAGTGTGATATAAACAAACAACCGCATATCGATATCGCAATCAATAAGCTGATCAAGATAACGTGAAGACCTGCGCGATTCTCGTCAGCGATAATGGTGACAAACATATTTTAACCTGGTTACACTTTCGTGAACTTTCGAGGATATTTTCTGTCTCTCTCCAACATATACTGGGTTTGTGAAGTCCGCATCGCCTGCGCGGGCTTTCATCATTATCGACTTCTGTCAGCAGTCCACTGCGTCAGCTGGACATAGGCTTTTTTCCGGACACTTTTATAATATAGTACTTATCACTTTACAGAGCATTATTCTCCGGTACATTTGCTAATTTGTGGTCTCCAATATATGTAGAACACTTCTACTACAACATTTATCGGTACTGTACTAGATATAACCAGTAGAATTCCGGGACGCGCAGATTATAAAATAAGTTTAATTTAAAGTTACCTGTGCTGGTGGCGAAGGGTGGAGGATTCCATTCCGGGACGTTTGCGAGTATGGCTTCAACCGCCTGAAACAAAACAACAAATAAATAAAATTGCTTGCACTTTAAAACTATTTTTCTGGCCTCCAAGAAAATGGTCCTCCGTTGTTTATAGGTATACTATATCATTATGTGTTTCTTAAAAAACCTTGAGTCTCATTATAGCGACGGTTTTAACCGCTTTGTCATTAAAAAGTCAAAATCCTCGTGTAATGCTTACCCACCGTGAATAGATTTGAATAAACTACAGTTCGAACTCGTACACAATACACAGTATAATAACTACATGAAATAGTGCATGATTATTGCGTTCTACTTTGCATATTCAACCTCAACTTTATTCAGCAATCAACATAGTGATTTCTAATTTATTTGTAACTGGTAAGTGTTTATAGGAATCAGATAAAGATATTATAAAGATATAAAAATGTTAGCACTGAACTTGCAACCAGATTCCGATCCCTGTCAAAGTTCAATTACATTTGATCAGAATATTCAACATGGCGCGAGCATGCTTTCCTCCGTTTTCGTTATGTCTGAATATCATATTTTCCATTTGAGTAAGAAAGCTGTTGATTGATGATTGAATTTCCACGTTTAAATAGATAAGTACCCAATAAGCCTCCTCGAGGCTACTAACTAGAATTTAAGGCAATTGAAAGTACCAAAAGGAAGGCTGTGGTTGATGATAACGAGTAGTGAACATTGAAGAAATTTAATACAGATGGAATTTATGAACAGAACAAAGGACCAGACTCCGGTGATTCAGATCGCGAGCCAGCTCTGCAGATAAATAAGCTGTAAGTAATAAATACAAGACATGCATCTGGAAGTTCAGAGCTGACGCTGACGATCAATGTTTACGAAAGCCGGGTTCATGGCACGACCGATAACGGGCATCCATCGAAGCGTCGAGCAATGAGTGAGCTTTCTCGATTGATATGAGAGCTTGCGAAAAAATCTGATATGTGGTAGAATATTAAACATCACTCGCATATTTGCCACAAGGATGGCATAAATAATCCATTCTAAAAAAGAAATGTTTTCAGAAAAGCTCACGCTCTGCGTAAACACTGAATGTATCGATTAGCCAGTAACGAGTAACTAAACAACCCATATTACGAAGTCTTGTTACTAGTATTAGAATATTCTAAGGAATAGGTCGAGAATTCACCGCAGCCGCGGGTCTAAATCGTTCAATTTTCTAAGAAAATCCTATACCTAGTCTGGCCATAAATATTGTAACTAAGAAAAAAAATCTATTGATAATAACATTTATTACTTTTACAGTGTGTTAGTTTAATACAATAATTATAATACATTGAAATCCGAAGAATACATTAGATTCTACGAGTAATTTCATAGAAAAGTTGACACATTTAAATCTAGTCTAACTCTACGCAGCTCTGATGGAAACCGGCAGGAAGATGACTAATAAATAATTAAACATGAAATCTAAATGTGTTGTGTTAGAGAACTGCGTCTCACATTTTATGGATGGAAAACATATTCAAACTTGAGGATGTTTATTTTTCCGCTTCCAAAAACTCACAATCTATAAAGTTTCGTTCTCGATTTTTCTACAACATTATTAATTGCAGGACAACACAAACACACTCTTTTGGCGAACTTATTGTAAACAAGCCTATATTTAGAATGAATTAAAATAATGTAGTGGAAGGGAATGAACGTATAGTATAGACTATGTAAAAGTTTAAGGCGCAAATGCAGCGTCTGACCGCAGATTGATCACTTAGTCATACAAAACACAATGGGCTATCATTTTGTTTTCTTGAACGTCTTGTAGGTAAGATTTTACGTAGGTACTGCACTTAATAAACATTTATTCTTTCTAGTCTTTGGAGTGGAATGGAACGTTAAAACTATCCCAGCCAGGATAAAAATTCTGATATACTGAAGCTTACTGTAGGTTTAATTTTTTGCGCAGTTGAATGATATGAGACGACCAGTGACTAAATCATCCCGACATACCTATTCTATGCCTATACAAACTTGCTTATTCAGTGGTCGCCACGCCTGCGATCAAAACAACACCCTTCGGACACTGATTTATTCCAATCCATTGGTGCAAAGCCAACACAAGCCCGAGTCCTCTTTACACTTCGTCGCGCGTCGACATAAACAAACGCATTGCAGACTAATATCTCAATCATGCTAGTATTATGTATTCTGCGATCATACGACCCGAAGCAGACAATTTGTGAGTAGGCTGTGACAATAGGCGATTATAGAAGCAATGAACCTGATCCGTCGGTTCTGCGGAGTGCGAATTTGAATACCAGCGGATACGTAGGACTTTAGTCATAAGAACCATTCATTCTTGTCTCATCTTTCTTGGTCGGCCACGTCGGTAGAATCAGTGAGATGAGGTAAAACCATCTTAGGGTAAAGGTAGTAATTACTCTTATTTTTTAAATTTATTTGTAGAATTTCTTTGATCATCCACAGCTTCCCCTTCAGTAAAGCTAGGCATGAGACTCGCTTTTATTATGCCTTCTCATTTCAGGCCCGTGCTAATCGGGGTCGGCCAGCGTTAAATTACTGGAAAATTGGCGTTATCTATGTTACATAACTGCTACAAGCATTCTCTGTACCATTATTATGATAAGATTTGTCATCATCATCAGTTCACTGAACCCTCCTAAGGTACGTCATATTGCCAGATTCTTGATTTTTCTTCTGCAGTCCTTTACTGCCAATAAACTTCCGTACTATGTATATTTTTAGTTAACCATATTACGGTTTACTAGTCAATATAAAATGATATAAATAGGGTTAGTTCTACGTAAGTATAGCTAATTAGATAGATACAGGCCACACCCACAGCATTATAGGAAGTGGCATTAGTTGGCATTAAACGCACGCTGCGCTGGCCGCCTACTTCATCGTTTCTGCTAAACGATCTTTTATTACGATAGTCATAATGAGACAGCAATACTTTAATGGTGACCGTCACGCATACCCCTCACAATTGCAGTGATTCTCAGGACTACGAATGACAGTCTTGCACGCTGTGCGCACAGGGTACACTTAACTGCATTTTGATGACCCTGACCCGGGGACATCAGACTTACTGATTGACAGTACTCAGGGTACCGGGCTACAATCATCAGTGAAGATTGCAGCTAGTCTGTATCAGTTCACTGCTGGAAATACGCTTCTCTCAAGCAAGAAGCATCGAGCTGCCATTTAGTTCGATCTTTGGCTTTTAACGTTTAGTGCTAGCATTTGCGCGCGCCTTGATAAAATTTTGTTCACTTTATTATTATATCCTCGTGTCAACGTGACAAAGCTATAATTTGGATACGTCTGTCAAGTTTTTGCGGGATAGAAAGAGAGGAGTGATCGAAGCCAACTGCCAGGTAGATAGAAAGAGAGGAGTGATCGAAGCCAACTGCCAGGTAGATACCCCACGACATTGTCACGTTACCCAGTCGAGTCGCGTGGTTACTTTTGAACACTTATGAACATATTGAACACGTTCCGTTTGCCCATTCCTTGTCCCATACCAAGTCTATCCCAAAAGAAATCGACTACTCCGCAGTTCTGCAATTTAGGCAGAGCTTGCATTTTAGTAATAATAGAGAGACCTTAAAACGAGAGGCTTTAAAACGTTGCAACTTTGTTGACTTTCGGCACGATGGTGTGTCGAATTGTCCCAATGTCCCACTTATCATAAACAACGAACCCATACATACTCCGTCTAGTCTGAAAGTATTTAAGCGGTTTGACGTCATCCAGCCCACATACACGTCGGCGCTGTACCTATACCTACTGCAGTTAAATGGATGTTCAAGTTCATCTGAAAAACAACCGCCAATGGATGTCTCTGGAAGGTCAACACGATGCGATAGAAAAAATGTATGGCCCGTGCCAATTTCAATAATAGAGCCGTTGTTTTGGTTATTAATGTTATAAATATAACTGTTCTCGGTGACGTAGGCGTAGCACTTGTATAATGAGAAGGACTCGAGTCTATTCATTTCAATAAACCGTAATCAGTCGGGTCACCCACACCACGCCCTAAATGCAGTCTTTCATTAGAGAAATCAGGCTAAAAGTATTGATTGAAAAAAAGGAAATCATAGAAGCGAGTCATGCATAGTACAATTTCGGTGATCGTTGAATGTCCGACGCGTGGTTGACGCGTCGCACGTCGTTGCTGTAGATAACATGCATGATATGGGGCATACATTTCAATGTTTTGCTTTTAGCCAGATTGGCGTCAAGCGACAACATTCAGCCTCTTCAACTTGACCTATTAAACTAATTCATTCCTTGAAGATTAAAGTCAATTTAAATTCGTCAACACACCACTCCTCCAACAATCTTAGAGGCATGTCCTTGTAATCAGCTGATAACGAGATTGCATTACATCCTTGATTTGTATTCATGGTCCGTCGATGCTCTCGTGTCGTCGCCGTCGCCTACTCTACTCAATGTTTCTTCCATTTATGCAGACTACAGAGACTTGTGTTAGTGCATAATGGGACGTATTGTAATTTTTACAGATCTGATTTCACATTGGAGGTAGAATATCTTATGTGTAAAAAATAAACGTTCATTTGATTGAAATATTGTTTTTTTTTTTTTATTCAAAGATAGGCTTGCGTTTGACCGCCATCCTGCCTGTTGGGAAGCAACGATGCGGCCTACGATGGAGCACGCTTACCTAGAAGATACCGATTCACTCTCGACTTGAAGACACCCAAATTATAACCATCGGGGAACACCCATTCAGGCAGAACATTCCACACTCGTGCGGTTCGCAAAATGAATGTGGAGTCAAAGCGTTTCGTTCGGGTTTTTGGTATGTCAACCATAAAACGATGACGCCTTTTTGTGCCCTTGGTGGTGTTTTAAGATTTAACCGATATGGTTAGTTGTAGTTTGTCTTTAGTACCAGTGTAAACATTAAATCTGGTTTTACTTTGGTTATGCGTGATGTTTTGGACGCCCATTAAAAACACTGAGCACTATTCTGGTCAGCAAAGCATCGAAGGAAAAAAAGCATTGCCCTAAATTTTAAAATGTAAGTGCGTCAGAATGTCACGCGTCGACTACGTTAACCAAGCGTCGCGTACTCGATTTATGTCACAAAAATACGACAAAGCTGTGATGATACGAGTATAATGTACGTGGTTCCAATGAGTTATATAGAAGATCATTGCGTGGTTCACCGAAAATTTCACACTATCATTATCATATCACGCTTGTAAGGAGATAATGCAGTAATCAATCATCTCGGTAAACTGTACGAGTTACGACTGTACGTTGGTTCCCAGATGTCGCGTAAGAAAATCTATGAACTCGTCTCTCGTGTCTATAACACGTTATATTCTCTTGGATTTACTTTCACCATTGCGTTTCTCTATTCTACGATAACTAATTGATTACCGCTAGAGTTTACTGTTTGTGTAGGTTTTAATTTCTAGCGAATAATCTTCCCTTTGTTTTTAGTACAACTGGTATTCGTTCTGTATGCAGATATAAGACTACTTCGACGTTGTTACTTTCTCTAATGTAACTTACTAGCTTTACACCTCAAGATAACATCGGCTAGTCTTGGATCCGTGACTCATCTTATTTCATCACCAGAACCTTATCCTCAGTGTATCAGGAAAACAAAGAAGTAGGTAAACTAGACGCATATAAAGACAACTCTATCGAGCTAGCTATCTTTAGTTAGGTATCGAGTTCATTTTATCTGATCGGAGTGAAACAGCCCTCGCGTAATCAGGTTTATTAAGACGGTTTATGACTGCACTATAACATACTACGCTGGCAATTTATCCACCCCCCCCCCCCCCCTCTCTCCCCTTTACTTGGCTCACGATCTAGCACACAAGGTAATTATTGTTAAACGTACGAACGTGACCATAAAAATGCAAGCGTAGAAAGGATATTGTCGTGTCATGAAATTAGGAATATGTCATAAAACAGGTGCTAGGCGGGGGATGTAAGAAGTGTGTTACAATACGAAATGTGAATGCCCCTTTATGCGATGTCGCAATACCAGTAACGTTAGGTGTCGTAAAGACCTATGCCAACTGCTCAACCAAAACAATACAATACATATTTATTGCACAACAAAAAATACTTCTTACAGCTAAACGTAGGCAAAACAACATTCAGTAGTACAAGGGCGTCCTTATCGCCTAAATACCAATCATATAAATAAGTAACGATATACAAAGGTACACCTGTAGAGTAAGATTTTGTTTAAGTACAGGTTGCAATAAGGAATCCTGTAAGTCATCTTATGCTATAGCCACAGGGGCGAAACTTCGAACAAACCCCACAGTAAACGTGTAAATTTCAATTTCAGCCTGATGAGCTAGCGGAACTGTACCGTATTAGTAAAGTATGTACTTATATTTTGCAGAAACATTGTATGTATAACAAAAAGCCTACACGAGTTTGCAATAGGTACTTAATCTGTAATTTTCCGATTGCAAAAATGTATGCCACTGAATGCAAGTAATAAACTAGGCAAGTTAATCAAAAGATTTTAATTAATATGGAGCTAGTGGTCGTCTAGAATTAGAAGATTGATAGCTGTACTGTGGCCGTACTAACGCATGGTGCAACTATTATTATATTCTACAATGACAAGCATAAATACTGGCATCTCTGTACCTACGAGAAGAAGGTAATAGTCATTTTAGTCACTCTAATATTGTAAAGCCAAGCAGTGATGTGCAAATATTGTTTTCCGGTTGGAAGGGCAACGTTTCCACAGAAATTTCAGGGCAAATAGGAGATTTAACATCTCATATCTCAGGGGACGAGCGCAGTGCTGTGCCGCGCAGGGGCTTGAATTGTAAGAGTTCAAAATTCTGGGTGGCGCAGACCCGTTATGGGCAAACTTGACGTTCAACATCAGGCGGGCGATTTGTTTGTCACGTAAACCTAGTAATATTATAAACGTAGGTAACGTTATGTCATTGCGCACAGGTGTGCCTATGCAAATGTGCAAGTGGCCCGCAGCCCGCATGCGTCCGCATTTTAAGTACTTCCTTTTAATATTTCCGATAAAATTATAAAATCAAATCCTGAACGGTTGAGTCACAACTTTCAACAAGGGCTTACTTACTTTAAACGATTCGTTTATATTATTTTTTATCATTACAAATATAATTTTGACTATTTATCTGTGTGAGACCCATAATATCCACGCTGTATGTAAGTTTTTGACGAGTTCAAATAAGAGCAGTCCTAATATTTTACTTCACAATTGCAAAACAGATGTTATTGTGACAAAATAAATAGTCTAAAACAAGTCTATTTCTTCTATAGCAGGATAAGAAAAGGGTGGCGCGGTTCTTTGAATATTGGACGGCATCTCAACTGCTCGTCAAGCAGAAAGAAGAGCAATGGGTGCTTTACATACCTGAGCAGCGGCGACTCTAGTCTCCCAGGCGGGCGAGCGCAGATGTTTCATGAGGCGAGCCAGCAGGCGGTGCAGCTCCTCAGGGTGCGCCTTCTGCACCTCGCCCAGCTGGCGGGCCGCCGCGCGCCGCGTCGCCGCGCCCGCGCCCGCCTCCAGCAGCACGAACAGACGGTCCAGTCTGCACACATATTTAATACTCATGTTAGGTTATAGTAGACATTTTGATGTTGGCAGATATGATCGAGTGTCTTCAAGTTGAGATGGGAATCGGGTTCTTTTAAGCAAGCGTGCTCCATCGTAGACTGCATCTTTGTTTACCATCTGGCCAAATGAAGGTCTAACCGCAAACGTAAACCTATTACTATTACAGAATAAGAAATACATACTTACCTAAGATAATTATTTTTATTGTATTTAGGTATCGTTTTGGCACCAACTCGCCTGATGGTAAAGACGGTATAGCCGAGGATGTATCAAGACGATCTTAAAGAGATCTATACTAACAAGAGCCTTACAAAAGCTTTTCAGGAAATAAGAAAGATGGCATAATGCGGATATTGAAATAGAATTGTGATAAACTATTTGTATTTGATATACAGAACGATAGAAATCGTAGAAATGGTTTTACAAGCAAAACTGTGACGTGGCGTGAAGTCGTAGGCTGGGGTTATTTCTTCTTTTACGTACATTTCGCTGTACGTACTTATCTATGTATACCTTTCCTCGGATCACGAAAGAAAGTGTCTAAAATCTCCGCTTTTAACCCTCTATGAAAGCCGTACTTAGGAAAAGCTTAGCGTCTACTAGAAATACCTATAAGTCATAATGACGCATAAATCAACATAATCAATGACATGAGCTCAACGTTATCAATGAGGTATCTTGCGAATGAATAACTCTGTCCGACCCTTACACAATTTCACTTACCCAAGCGGCAAACCTGGGCACAGTCAGGCGACTGGTTCAAAGGTTGACAGATCAACCAAATTATGGGTTCAGCTGGCCAAATAAAGGAACTAAACTAAAGCTTTCTACAGACAGCTGTCAGTTTTGTACAGAAATAGCGATGGTGGCTCCTTATTTAGTTCCTTGGATAAGTTGGTCATACTGTGGCTTGGTTCAGAGGTCGACTATCATTATGAACGGCATAATAGGCCCAGGTCAGGGGGCAAGCATGTGCATCTGATGATAGAACTTTAGGTACATTATTATTTTACTCAATCTGTTGTTGGGTTTTTGTTACATTATGGAAGAGTTTACGACACATTTTAAAAGTTTGACCGTCGTAATAAAAATATGAATGTCATCTTTGATCAATTTATCAAGCAAGATAGAACGATTGATGTAGGTATTATATGGCGATACCATTTTTCTCCAAAACTGCTGGATTTTTCATAAGAATCCTGTTTTAGTTTCCATTAAGTATTCGTTTTTCTGACGCAAAATAAAAAGTCGTAATCAAAACATAAAAACTTTAAAAACAATGGTCGAAGATCATCAGTACCATTCAGCTTTTAGCAGTTTCCTACTATCGGCTATAACTTGATAACGAAGACTCCGTAGCTTAGAACATAAATACGATTAAGGACAATGGCTCAATGTCGAATACTCATTAATAAATTGAGTACTCAAATTTCTATTCACATGGCAAATTTCGTTCGCCCGTTGTGCGTGTTAATCTGTTTATTGCCCCAATTCAGGTCACACTTCAAGCCCCGCCTCCCTCTATCGATTCCTCCTAGTATTGCTAATGGCACCTAAATATAGACGACGCTGACGTTACTTCCATTAAAGGTCGGAGCTATATAACCCAATTCAATTACTGGTGATCTAATGCAGGGAGAAGGCAATTTATTTTAATTTACGCGCCTTGAACTTTCATCGGACGATCAAGTGGGTGAGTGCAGTCATCTCATTGTCGGAACGACATGCGGAATGAAAAAGGTTGATTATGAAAGCTTGAATACGATATGACTTCAAGCCCAGTAACTACCAATTAAGGATCTATGATAGTACAATCCGATGCCGCCGAGCTACATCGCTGGTCATCAACCGCAACCGCGAGCGGAACGCATATTTTCAGTACCTACGATTTTTTAATTGTATTATAATTGAAATTAAAATCGCAATCGCACTCTACTGATCATGTCATCTTATTTGCATGCCAGTGTACCTGATTGCGAATGACGTAATCTACTGAAGAGATGAGTTGGGGCTGTCTAATGTATCTTTTAACAAAGCTTGTCTCTATCCTTGCTCTATTATAATTTATGTTCATAAGTGCTGTAAGATTCCCTCTGCGCCATTATTTCTGAAAGAATGTGTATGGTACTTGTATTGAACTTACCGTGACGTCATACTATCTGGTGTCAGAAGTATTCTCCTTTAAAAGTCCTCTGAAACAAAAAGCAATGATTAGATATAACGCAAGAATTATGGTGCTTCTAATGTATCTAATGACTCGGATGAACTAATAAAGAATAAAGAGTACCTATGGCGTATGAACTCGTAATGACAAAGGAGGCATGCGTCCGGTGCGTCTCATTTCGGAGTATGAAATGACACATGCATCTGTATATTTTATTTATCAGCCAAACTGTGATTAATCGTAACATACTCGTACTCGTAGCTCGTACATAGGTATGTGTGTAGTGTAGTAGCTAGAGATTGTGATATTGTTTTAGCCTGCGTATTTTTAAGCTTGAACTGTCAAGCGAAGACCAAAACAAGGTATACTTAGTGTCGGGAGTAAAATACGCCCGCGTCTCATAGTTTTCATCGATATAGTAATACTAGCTGCGCCCCGCAGTTTCACTCGCGTTTTCCGGGACAAAAGTAGCCTATGTGTTAATCCAGACCATGAACGACCTTCATTCCAAATTTCATGTGGGGTAAATCCGTGGCGCGGAGCTGTTTCAGCGTTCATTAGTAACAAACGTACATACTTTCTCCTTTTTTTAAATATAAGTAAGATGGCTGACAAACACTGCCTAGTATAGTAAAGGCAGTATGTACTATATTGAAATAAATACGACACTATACGACATTTTACAAAAGCGCATTTATTTTTTTACAGTAGGTACAAGCAGGATAATCTAGGAAATGAGATTATCAAGACCTCAAAACGTCCGCTATTCGGATCACGGCGCGCCGTCTTATCACTATAACCATAGAATACTAGGATACATAACAAACAGTCTCTTTATAGCCCGACCAAGTTATTTGCAGAGAAGGCCAACTGAGGAAACTAAATTAATTTAAAAAAAAATTTAAGACTTATATGGTTTTCTCATGGATACCATTATCAGAACTGGACTAAATTGAAATGGGACCGAATGGGAAGCGTCAGCTTTCTAATAAAAAAAGAATTATCAAAATCGATTCACCCAGTCAAAAGTTATGAGGTAACAAACATAAAAAAAAAATAAAAAAAAACACATACAGACGAATTGATAACCTCCTCCTTTTTTGAAGTCGGTTAATAATATATCCTCGTCAAATGGATAGCCTGCGACCTGCGACTCAACTGGTATTATTGATACAAATATTATTTGGTCAAGTTAGGTCGACTTTATGTATAACTAGCTGCACCCCGCGGTTCTACTCGTGTTTTCCGGAATAAAAAGTAGCCTATGTGTTAATCCAAATTTCATGTAAATCCGTTCAGCCGTTTTTGCGTGCAAGAGTCACAAACAGACATACATCCATCCGTTTTTACAAACTTTCGCGTTTATTAGTAGGAAGGATAGTAGGATAAGACAAGTATGATAGTAGGAAGTAGGATATCGCCGGTCGAACGCTTACCATCACGCGGCCCGTTTGCTGACGTGACGTGCCACCTACGGTACGGCATAAAAACATTGGTACAGGATGAGTTGCGTAAAAGCTTACACCCACCAGTTGCCGATTTAAGGCTGATAAGGATCATGATGATTATTTTTCTACCAATCTAGATTTACAAACTAGCGCCTGCAAGAGATTGCTCTTAGCGATAAGGCCGCTAGTTGTTGCCCTAGTTTTTAAGCGTAATTATCCTTTTGTTTGTAATTTCTGGTGTGACCAATAAAGAGTTTTGGTACTCCTACACTTAAATAAATACCTAATAGCATCCATTGGTCATGTCATCATGTAACTGCGTCGTCGAATTCAACTGGCTCTCGGAATCAAAGGATGTTGTTGTCACTAATCGCTTGTCACCGACATCGTTGGTTCGCCCATTGGTACCTAAAGTTTGTCTTTTCCTTTTTTTCCTTATTTATTAGTTTTGTCGTTGCTCAGGATACGCTGGGCGACAGAAATCCATACGGCTCCTCTGATCTAGGTCAAGAATTCCATTCTTCCTCTCCTTCCACCCAAGATTTGGGGATTCCCAAGCCAAGATTTACTTATTATTATTATCACACGATTATAACTAAGTATAATCTTTATTCAGATTATGCAACAATTTTATCTTCTCTTTGTATTATCTTTCATACTATATTATGGCAGTAAACATTTTTATCATAGAGAAATAAAGTTATCACAGCAATTATTTAATTAGGTAAGTAGTTGTATCATTTGTCATTTATTTTTGTTTAAAAAAACATTAAGATTTATGTTTTAAAAACAGTAGGTAAGCAGTGTAATATTTTTTTAGTTTTTAAAAAGGTCATCTGTTCATACTGATAAAGAAAACATTGTCAAGTGCAGCATGAGATACAAAAATTCAAAATTCAAAATTCAAAATAATTTATTCAAATATGGGTACATCAATGCACACTTATGAATGTCAAATACAATTTTTACGAATAAATTAATACACAATAAATTAAATGTCAAAGAAAACAATATTATTAGAATGTCAAAAAAATTATATAAATTATTGCAATGTCAAAATATCAAGGTATAAAATAACTACAATAGTAGGTATAATCAGTCAAGACACTTATGAATGTCTAATACAATTTTTACGAATAAATTAATACACAATAAATTAAATGTCAAAGAAAATAATATTATTAGAATGTCAAAACAAAATATGTAAATAATTGCAATGTCAAAATATCAATGTATAAAATAACTACAATAGTAGGTATAATCAATCAAGTATTATTATTACAGTCTAAATACAATTTACGTAAAGAGACTTTATCACAGACGAAGTCTTCAATTTTATAGTAAGCCCTTTCAATTAAAAAGTCTTTTAAAATTCTTTGAAAATCTGTGTCTTTCTTATTTACTAGAGTAACAGGCAACAAGTTATAAAATAGTACGCCGTTCCTTACAAAAGAGTTACCAGTTTTGGCTAATCTAATTTTAGGTAGAACAAGTTTAAACTTGTTCCTTGTTATGCTAGTATATTCACTTCGTTTATGATATTTATGAATATTTTTACGCACATACATAATGTTCAAGAAAATATACAAACATGGTAACGTCAAAATTTTCACCTGCGCAAAAACTTGTCTAAGAGATTCTCTATAACCTAGCCTATAAATAGCCCTAACAGCCCGTTTTTGTAAAATAAAGATACTATTTACGTCTGCTGCATTACCCCAAAGCAATAATCCATACGACATAACAGAGTGGAAGTAACTGAAATAAACAATTCTTGCAGTTTTAATGTCTGATAGTTCTCTTATTTTCCGCACTGCAAATGCTGCGGAACTCAATTTGTTAGACAGTTCCTTGATATGTGCTCCCCATTGAAGTTTGCTGTCAACGATAAGACCAAGAAACTTAGCATCCTTCGACAAAGTAAGTTGATCGTCGTCAATAACTATACTAGGCAAGGAAGGATTATTAGTCAATGTGAATTTAATAGCTTTCGTTTTCTTGGCATTAAGCATTAAGTTATTGACGCTAAACCACCTATTAATTAAACTAAGCGACAAATTGATTTTGGATATATCATAGTTTTTCCTATTGATTCTAAATAACAGAGATGTATCGTCGGCAAACAAAATAATTTCACAATGCTTACGCGCTAAGAAAGGCAGGTCATTGATATAGACTAGAAAGAGGAATGGGCCAAGAATTGAGCCCTGAGGGACCCCGATTGAAACGTTAGCCGACTCCGATCGAACCCCATTTATGTCAACATTTTGGGTTCTACCACACAGATATGATTTCATCAACATTAACGCATCACCTGTCACACCATAGTGTGAAAGTTTACATAATAGAATTTCATGGTTCACACAATCAAACGCTTTCGACAAATCGCAAAAGATACCCAAAGAATCATGCTGAGACTCCCAAGCCTCGTAGATGCTCTCTACGAGATTCGAGGCTGCGTCCACAGTTGAACAGCCCTTAGAAAAACCAAATTGCTTATTAAATAATAAATTATTAATACAAAAGAATGAAGCTAACTGATTTAACATTATTTTTTCAAATATTTTGCTAAGACATGGTAAGATAGATATCGGTCTGAAATTACTAGGGTCTTTCTTACTACCACTTTTGAACAAAGGTATAATCTTGCTACACTTCATAAGATCGGGGAACTCATTCCTGTCGACACTGCAGTTAAATATATGGGCTAAATAAGGAGCTAAGTTATATATTATTTCAGCAACGAAACAGACTGATAATCCCCAGAGATCTTCCGATTTCTTTGCTTTGATCGATTTGAATGTTTTGATAATAGTGTCACTTGAGACTTCGTGGAATTTAAATTGGTTTGGGCTGGCAGCAACATTTTCAACTAATAAATGAGCAGCTTCCTTACAATTGGTTGCCAGTGATTTAGTGGTTTTATAAGGTATATCCCCAAAAAAGCCTAAAAAATGATTTGCAATATCTTTTTTATCACTAATTATTTCATTATTTTTCTTAAGCTTGTATTCCGATTCTCGACTTTTGGTTTTAGCAGTTTCCGTTTTTATGATAGACCAAACAGTTTTTGAGGTATTTTTTGACTGCTTTATTTTGTTAAGTATATACAAGGTTTTTGCATATTTGCATATCTTTTTAAAAGTTTTACTGTATTTGCGCACATAATTTATCAAACGTTCATCATTGCTCCCTGACTTTTGATTGTAAAGTTCATACATTTTATCTCGACTAATTCTTATACCTGGAGTTGCCCATTGATTGAAGACTAAATTGACGTCAAGTTTTTTGCAAATAATGGGGAATGTGGAATTAAAGTTTCGTATTAGAATTTGGAATAAATTATTGAAAGATTCATTTGGATTATTGCTAATTTGTAATTCAGATAAAAAGTCATGTTCTATATTATTTTGAAACTGATTAACTTTTTCTGAGGTAATGTGCCTTTTACGAATTTGTATTTTAGGGTTACGTCTATTAAGCGGGACAGTAATAAATTGACCAGTATGATCCGAAGTGAGGCATTTAAAGATAGATTTGTATAATACCTTGTGTTCACAGAAAACATTGTCAATACAAGTGGCAGTTGTATTAGTAATACGCGTGGGCTCGTTAAATTGAGGAAATAAATTGTAACTTTGAAACAGGGCAAGTAAATTATCTCTACTATTTGATTCCTTCAGCAGATTTATGTTAAAGTCACCAAGTACTATAACTTGTTTTGTTTTGTTGCAAACTTTACTTAATACTTCATCGGTTACTGACTCAAAAATATTAAAATTGCTAGAAGGTGGTCTATATAAGCTTACTATTATGTATTTATCTAATTCTACGCAGGATATTTCAGCATGACGTTCGGACGACAGACGTTCAATGTCCTTTCTTTGTTTGACTTTTAGAGATTTTTTTACTACTATCAAAGAGCCGCCATGAGTTGCAAGCTTTCTGCAGAAACTACTAACTATCTGGAAATTCTCAAAGTTCATTAACACCTGATGTTCTTTTAGAAATGTCTCGGTAATACACAATACATCAATATCGTACTTTTCCAGAAATAGGCCAATTTCCAGTTCCTTGTCTTTCATGCCTCCTTGAATGTTTTGGTGTGCTATGGAGATAGTATGATCACTTGATTGTGGTCTAAAAAATTGGTTGGACGTAACGGTATGCATTGTTCCATCATTTCGCTTTGCGCAGTTGGACCTTGGTTGACATCATGATTCATATCTGGGATACATACTATTTCTGTAATAGTCTTAGTCCTATTCCCATCATTGGGCGAGTCAATATTCCATAACAATAAATTACACAATCTTCGAGAAAGCGAATTTGTCAATCTTTGATTTTTGTAAACATTCATGTCAAGATTATTATTTATGTCAATTACATGTACATTTTCCCGGAGCGAAGCTAAAATATACAGATCACAATTCAATTTGTATAGGAATTGATTGTAATTATCAGAATATTTCCGGTGGTATGGCAAAGAGCAAATAATTAATCTCGATGTCTTGCTTAAGGCATCTAATGAGCTTAGACAATGCAAAAAATCTTTGCGCTTAACAATGGTTTTTTCACCGACTACTAAAACATAGGTATTTTCTGGTGCCGACTGAGCTGCCATACATAATGATTTCACAATATGTGAAATATACAATACTGGGAGGGCTCCAATTTTTTTAATAACTATCATCACATCACGCTGAGTTGTAAGGGTGCTTCTTCCTTCTTAACTTGTTATTTTTTCTACAAAATTTCTATGTATTCTCTTCTATTAGTTATGTGTACCTCAGGATTCTAATTCTTATATGTAGATCTGAAATGGACTGTGATGGAACAGATATATGGATAGTAATAGAGAACTAGACACTCAGCACATTAGTTAGGATTCCTGACTTTGCTACAAAGTGAAAATATTCCAATGTTTTTCATCACATTTGAATTTCTTGGTTTTAATTTTATTTGGACATTCTTTCCCAAAAATGTTGTCTCTCAGAAAGACGGCTTAATTAGTACCTAATGTGAAGGAAATGAAATAGCTCAGTTGATTTATTAACACAAACATAAGTACAATGTATCTCAGCTGCTGAATGCCCTACTTGATCAAGCAGCTGTGTTGACAAAACTTACCTACTTTAGCAATTCTTGTTTCATTCAAATCAAATATATTTATTAGGTACAAAAAGAAGAAAAGTACTACTACAGTCTTAAATTCAATTAATATATTATGAAATATACAAAAAGTACACAAAAATGGAAAAAGTAACATTGCTAAGCATTTTTGTTATAATTAAACACGGGAATACTCACGTAAAAATTAAGTAGTCTACTACGAAAAAAAAAAATGTGTGAAAACCACGTTAGTTTCCATAGTAAAATTGCTAAGCATTATAGATTTTTTTATTAAACAAACTGTATTAATCATCCAAAACACAAAGACAAGGACAACTAACATCCAGACCCAGAACAGATATTTAAATTCATCATTCAAACATCTACCTGGCCGGGAATTGATACCGGGATCTCTAGCTTCTAAGGCAGATATATACTAATGCTGCTCTAAATATACCGTCAAATTAATGGTTGTACGAATCAATCTCATTGCTTAAACGAGATCTCTTCATACTCCTGGCTACATGAAAACTGTTATCATTCTTATCAATGTGTAAGTGTAAGGTGGTGTGCAAGTTCTACTTCATCCATTCTTTATCTTTTATGCAAAAAGATTTGTACAGAGCTAGTTTGAACATTTTGCTATGTTTTCAAAACTATTGTTCCTCTCATTCCGCTATTTTATACTGTTGTTGTTTGTATACTGCCATGTTTTTGCTGTTTTAAATCATACTAAATTGGTGTTTTTTCTTGTGTTATAGCATCATAATACACAGGTTGTATGTCATACATCTGAAAAGTTGTGGTCAAGTGCTTCAATATCTCATATTTCTCAGTTGCAAGGATAATAAAACTCAGATCTTTATTTATGTTTGAAGTAGGTAGATATATGGATTATGGGTTATCATAATCACATAGAGCTATGGTTATCTAAGGCCCATTGAGAAGATAAAACTAATAATCAGAGTAAGCCAGAACCTCTGCCTGAAGTAATCAATATCAGCGCACCGCGCAGGGTAAGAGGCCCGTGTTATCGATCAGCAGCTTTCTCTATCGCTCACAGAAATCCACCTTCTACGGAAACCAACAGATCAAAATATCGAGTGCGGTAACGGTACGCTCTCTGCGCAGCGCCACTCTCACATATTCGCTATTACACCTACATTCGTAACATATGGCCCACACGACTCTGCACATTATCGATCGCTCCCATTTCTGCACTTGCGCTCACGATCCACTCTCGAGACCTCTGGGCGCGACCTTGAATTACCTAAATTAAATTGTGACGAAAGCAGCATACCTAGTCTCCTATACATTTTTCTATGCCACAAATTTTGTTCACGACTCACGGAACGAACGGAAATAATATTTCCTTCCTAATAAATTTATACAGCTATAATGACTTATCCGACACTCACCTTGCGTAACGACGCAGATATCAGGTCACTGCACTCAATTCTTTCCATATTTTAGGCCACACAAAGTCACACACGATTTCATTTTCGTCAAAATGCACAAACAAAAAAAAACAACGTGACGAGAGGAAGCGCATCGTTCCAGCTTCAAATATATACTGACAGCCATGCTGCTGATGAGTCCGTCTTTATTGTGGACTTGTGCGCTGATTGGCTGCGCACCAGCTGATAAAAAAAATAACTACAAAATTTGACCAATAGGCGTGAAGATTTCCAAAAATTCTTGATTGTTTGCCAAAAGTCGAGCAGCTGAAATGCAATAGCACACGCGTTTTATTATTTCCTAAAATATGTTACCATTGTTGTTTCTATTTTCAAGAACTTCTGAAATCTGGATGCAACTTATATAGTAGTAATTTTTTTTAAGATTTTTAATATTAGTCAAGACTTTATAAAATAATATCCAAGTTCAACTGGTTTAGCCAGAGGGCTGATGGTGTTGGATTACTTTGCATTGCTCGTTAATCAAACCAACCAACTTTAAAATATCTTCAAAATTAACCTTTAATCATCCAGTGGGATAAATCCTACTAAGTACATAATATAATAAATGTGAAAAATATTTTCATTTCGCAAAAACGGCAGACCGACTGTGAATTAAATTAAAAAGGTAAGTAAGTAGTATTACCAACTTCTTATTACTTTTTATCCGGGAAAACAAACGGTTGTAAATAGCGGGTAAAAGCTCTGCTGATTTTTAACCTACAAGTAATAAAAAAATTCCGAAAATGAGATAAAAAAAAATATCCCCAATATTTTTATTGTTTTTTGTGATGTGTCAGATAGAATGTGTATCAGAAAACAAAACGTAATCTCCAAAACATTTGACAGTGTCATTGAAATTTATTAGTCAATGTCAATTTGAGACTTACCGTGGTGCTGTCAGTCAAGCTCACTCAAATGTATTATTGAGGTTAGGAATGCATGCGGCATGTTACTGAGTATTGCCGCTTTAGTGACTTTTTCGCTAGACTTAGCAATTTTTTGCTACTCACGGTAATTTTGGACTATTAATTAAATTTCATAATTTTTTTACATTAGCTATGCTACTGCGCACCACTAAACAAACAACAACTCTTCACTGACGAGAACACACATAATTTTAGACCATATCTCGCAAATTTGGCCGCTTACCAAAACTTTGTATTATTCTGCTTTATAACAACACAAGAATTATATTAATAGAAATATTTTAGCAGACAATACTTCTGTTAAGCCAGCTGTTTCTTAAAGATGTTTTAGTAAAATAGCGAATCAAACCCCTTAAATTCTCCAGGATTTTATTTTCCCCAAACATTTTTCCAATGATGTCATCTAGAAAATTTCTTTAAGAGATCAACGAGGCGTTTTAAAAAATAAATTTTTAATTCCAAAAAGCACGACAGGTGGCGTGGACTTAGCCTAGTATCTTATGTCCTAAAGCCCGAAGCCTGCCTACTCAAATAATTACAAAAAGAAACATAATCAACACTTAGATGTCAATGACATTGACATAAAGTAGGTCATTCAAATACGAGTGTTGATGTTGCTTGTAAATTAAACAAATATTCCTAATTAAAAGGAATGCCAATTAACTGCCTGATTTTCAAATAGTATTAGATTATAGTGGACAAAAAATACAAATCATCACGACAATATATTTTTTTATGAAAACAAACATTTGCTTACGTCAATTTTACCATAAAAGTTATGTATGTATATAGTTTTTTTTAAATTATTATGGTCATATTTTTACCCTTAGACTGGGGAATTAATAAAAGCTTTGACAGAAAAAACTAGGTGACAATAACGCCACCCACTAAAATACCACGAACTTCTTTTTTTTATGAAAATGCCTTATTTTTTCCCAAAATCGCGAAAAAATCCCCAATCTAAAATAAAAAAGAATTAAAAAGCACATTTTGTATTAACCGAGATGGCAACATTAGCAATACGCGTAAAGTAAACCCAGACGTTCGTCTCGTTTTGTTTGTAAAATAACTAAAGTTGAAATTTGCCTGTGATAAATGATATACATTTTCTAATCAAAGTTTATATGTAGTTGTTTCAAAGATTGAAAGTTTATAGGTATACATCATGGGAAAAGGCAAAAATAAGAATCGGGATCGAAAGAAAACGACCTTAGTATTCGACGAAACTAAGCGAAAGTAAGTAAAATAATACTTTGTATAGCCGCGGGTAGCTTAGCAGATAAGAAAAGGAGCCACCCACTCTTAACTTCTGTAATGCTTTCGTGGGCTTGATTTGTAACTAACTACCTAGCACGAGCTATATGGAGCGCAGCTCACGGCATAATTAAATCCGCCTTTGAGAAAGAAGTGGTCAGGCAAGTGTGTTTACATTTTTAATATGTTTCAGAGATTTCCTATGTGGTTTTCGAAAGCGAAAGTTAGAAAGAAAGAAAAAAGCACAAGAAGATATTCAACGCCTCCTTAAGGATGAGAGAAAAAGAATCAAACAAGAGGTAAGATACTTTGACATGTGTATCTAGGCAAGAAGTGGTATTTTATAAATAAATAAAATTTGTTGTGTAATCTGCACTTATACATAGCCAGTGTTCCTGTATTTCCACACATAAATTACAATTTCAGGATTTTAAGATAGGATCAAGTGAATGTCATTAAAACATTAACAAACAGGCAAACTGAGAGACAGCTACAATTGAATCTTCAAAAGCTAAATGTATTTCTATAAATCCTCTTTTTGCAGAACAAAGAGTCATACAAAAAGCTCATAGTATCCAGTCGTCCCATCCCAGACATTGAACAGTTACTACAAGACGAGTATGAAGATGAAGACGTCAATGTGAAAATAGTGGAACTTTCATCAAACATTCTACAAAAGAAAGATTTGGTTATAGGTGAAAATAGACCCAAGGAAAATGTAGAGAAAAAGAACCCCAAAAAAGTGAAAGAGAATATTGACAAAGAAATTCCTGGGATGGGGTTGGAAGAAGAAAGTGCTGAAGAATCTGAACAAGAAGAAAAGGATGAAGATGACAAATTAAAAACTAAAAAAGAGATAAAGAACATGCTGAAGAAACAAGCCACAAAGAAAATACAAAAAAGTAAAGTTTTCCAAATGAAGAGCAAATTAGACAGAATTCAGAATAAAAAGAAATCTCAACAAAAGAAAACCCACATGAAGGGGAAAGTCAACCCAAGAAAAGCTAATTCCGAACCGAGGAATGGAAAAGTTGATGCAAAGAAACCTAAAGCAGACCTGAGAAAGCATAAATCTAAGAAAAAAGGTGGTAGACGGAAATAACTTGTAAGATAATTTAAAAAATATTTTATTGAAATTAAATCTTATAAAAATAATGAGGTATTTATATTCAACAATCATTTAATAATCACACAAACAAGATGATTTTCATGCATAGTTAACATTTTTAGAAAATTTAACAGCAAGTAATCATAATTTCTTTACAAAGCAACAGTTATTAATTTAAAAATAAAATTAACAAGATAGCTCTAGTCTTCTTTTTGCCAGTACTTTCCACAAGTGGAACTACTTTCTTCGGTGTTAACATCTTTAGTAGCTTTGATTTTGGGAGACTTTCTTGGTGACTTTCTGGGCTTTAATGGTGATTTTTTTAGATTTCCTGGTTTTTCGATTGTAGTTTTTGGGAAATCAGTAGTAAGATTCTGTGTTTTGTTCCTAGTCAGTCTTGGGCTTTTTGCTCTTGGTTTCATTGAGTTTACTTCAGCATTTTCTGCCATCTTCGGAGTGACTTTTCCCATTTGTACCTGCAAAATTGTGGCTAGAGTTTTCTCAATATTATCCAAACGTGAGTCTATTGCTTGCTTATTATTTGTTGATTTCTTCGGAGTTTTGTTCTTTGTAGGTGCTGGGTCAGAATTATTAGCTCCAATGTTTAGAACACTGGAAGTTTTGAAGGCATTCATTTCATTTTCTGATTCAGCTGTATCTATGTTTTCTTGCTTGGGAGTAACTTTCCTCTTTCTTTGAGGCTTTGATTCTGTAACTTCACTTTTAACTTCTAATGTGTCTTTCTCAGTCTCGATTATTGTTTTTTTGGGAGATTTTTTTTCTTTGCTGGTTGATGGGCCAATGTTCAAGGCATTTGAAGTTTGAAAATCATGTTCATCATCTACATCTTCGATTTTTTCTTTCTTAATGGGAGATTTTTTGGGAGATTTCCTTGCAAGGCCTCGAGATGGGCAAATGTCATTGTTGAGACATTCTTGGCAGTTTGGGCCAATGGGCAAACAGATAGTTTGGCCGAAGCCAACCATAAGATGGTTAACTTCACTCCACAGATCGAAAGGAAGCCAGCTTTCCAAACCTTTCCTGGTGTCTTCAGGAGTGGATGTGGGTTTCTTTAACCATCCTATTCTATTGCTTATTCTATGTACATGAGTATCTACACCTGTAATAGAGAATACAAGCTGAAGTTTACATAAAAACACATAAACAAAGTCGACATAAAAGTCCTTACAAGGTTGAAAACTTGCCAAGAAACAGACTTACAGAGACATACTAAGCCACTGATCACAGTAATAGGATGAATTCAATGGTTATGTTTGCAAGCTTTATTATTAAGAGCCTGATATGTCCCAATGTGAGCTAGACTAGGCCAATCCTGCCAATGTTTGTTGAAACTAAGTTAATTAATCCAGAACTTACCAATCCCAGTAACTTTATCCCAAGCCACCTTCATGCAGATATGTGCCATCTTCGGCCCGACCCCAGTAAGCTTGCATAGTTTCTCCACTGAGTCGGGAATGTCACCATTGTATTGGTCTTTGAGTATTTGCGTTGTTTTCTTTATGTATTTAACTTTTGTCTGGAAAAGTAAAATACATAATTACATTGATAAAAAGTAAGTGTAAAGTAAGCGGTATTATAATATAGAATAGTAGCTGCTACTTGAATTTAGTAGCTATGCTTTATTAATGAGCGTATTGACTCCTTTTTTGATAACTTTCATTGTTGTTTCATAACTAGACACTGCAATTCTTATTATTATTCTTATTCGTAATGGGGGTGATAGGTCCCGCAAAGGGGTACGTTGTGCGTTTTCCCCTTGCCAGCGATGGATACTGCAATGAAAATGATTGTATGGCCAGAGATGAGTCTCACCTTCCAAAATCCAACCGGATAGATCAGTTTCCCCAATTCCTCATCATCCATCAGTAGGATATTATCCACAGTCAGACCTCGAGCCCTGAGGCGCTCCATGGCAGCAAATGTAACTTGGTCCTTCGTCTGACTTGACAGCATCAGTGATATGAGGCACTGATATCTATAAACCTGTGAATTTTGAAGAGAAAATTGATTATTTATTTGTTACTAATAAAACTTGTTTTTCCCATAACAGCAGTAACTGAAAACCAATGTGGAGTGTCTGGGATACATAACATTTATACTGAGATGGATACACTCGACATCACTTATTGGGGTTTATTCATACTTACTGTTTGTTAGTTTGCTCTTTAAAGTAACATTTTTTTTGGTCAGTTTTAATTTAAACTCATATCTAATTTGACACTAGTAAAATAAAATTAAAAGTCCGTAATACGGAAATCCGACGCAGGACAAAAGTCTGAGATGTCGGACACCGTATTATGCGATTAAAGTGGCGCTGGGCAGGACACGTGGCTAGGCGTGGTGATGGCAGGTGGAGTAGAGCCCTGACGGAGTGGCTACCGATTGCGGACAAATGTTCCGTTGGGAGACCAACAGCCCGATGGGTCGACGACATCAGACCCATCGCGGGTCATCCGTGGATGAGATTGGCCCGACACAGGGAAGAATGGCGCCAGGGAGAGGAGGCCTATACCCAGCAGTGGGTCGACACAGGGAAGAATGGCGCCAGGGAGAGGAGGCCTATACCCAGCAGTGGGTCGATACAGGCTGACGATGATGATGATGAAAATAAAATTTATATCGCTACAAACTTTTTATGACAAAATTAAGAAAGTTAGAAATAAGCAGTAGTTATTTTACTATGTACAAAAATTGTTTCTCCTTAAATACCTCGGGTGCTGCCTTCTCATCCATGCTCATATGACATCCCATAGAATCAACCGGTGCATCATTGTTGGCCCTCATATTTCTCAAGTTCAAAAGAAATTCCTGCCAATTTGGAGGTTCCCATAGCCCTTTTTGTTCCTGAAAAAAAAAAAAATTGGTTGCCTGTAAAGTCGGTATACGGGCGAAAGTTTTACGTGACAACGACTTTGAGTGGTAAAATAATTTTAATGTGAATATTCATTCGTATAGTAGGAAGAAGGATGAAATAATAGTAACAATTTAAAACATTTATTTATACAAAGAATTATATTTAAAACATTAATTTATACAAAGAATCTCGCACTGAATTTCATATTAACAAAATTTTATTTTTACCTTTACACATACATACGTATTTATATACAAATATACATACAATAACTTGCAATACATTTGCGTACAATGAATCACTTTTTATGTCTGTCTCTCTCGCTCTTAGGCGGGCTAACCATGCCCGAGTGGAAGGGACGCGTGCCTCTCACTCGCTCTCATTGTGAGCGCATAACGTGAGCGGAGCGTAACGCAGTTTCTTGAAGTGTCACCCGGCAAACCAATTTAAGACGTTGTCACGTCAAAAGATTATATCTAGATAAATCACACTATCACTTCACCTGCTGCTAATAATCACATGTGTTTGTTTTTTAACGCTGTTGTACTGAAAGCGCCCGGCATGCCACAAGGAAAAACATAAGGTATGTTTTCAGCAGTTAGTGTTAAAAATATTTTATCCGTGTGACCATTGTATTATCAGAGGCTTCTCACTCTTAATTGTATTTTCTGAGCAGAATTCATAGCGTCTTGCCGGCAAACTCGGGATCCTCATCTGGGTATGACTACAGATAAGTTTTTACAATGTACTTAGTCTCTTGCAAATTTTTAAATAAATTTTAAATTAATCTGTTTATTGATGTTACTTACTTCCTTTACTGGAGAGGCGTTTTCATACTCGATCTTCACTGGTTTCTTTTTTGCAAACTTAAATTTATTCAGATCTGGCACTATTTTATTTGGACTGGATCCCATATTTTCTGGCTGTTCTGTTTCTACTTCTGTATTATTTGAATTATCTTTGTAAATTTTCAAGTTTTCATCAGCTTTTTTTGCCATTTTACTACCCTCGTTCAGGCAAGATTTTTTTTTAGGCTGTGACATTTTGCGAATAGTTTTCAGTAGATGTAGAATTGTTTGTTTAGGAAATTTGTTTACTCGAGCACTATTATTTAGTACAGTTTAGTTAGGAAAAAATCTAATTCGTACAATAAACAAATAGTAGTCGTTTTTAGGTACGTTACTTCGTTACCTACTATTTATCACTACTTTGAAAACAGTGTTGCCAACTCCAAAAATCCCAAGTCCCTAGATTCTTAATCAAAAGTCGCTAGAAAGTCGCTAAAACTAACTCGACCAGGAGCGGATCCACGATTTTGTCTGGGAGAATACCTTTAATTTTGTCGGGGACAGAAAAGGCGGTATCATAATGTTAGGATAGGTAAAAAAAATAAGGTAATTGTTGGAGAACTGGCCGTATTCAATACCAAAACTCAGATTTGAAAGAAAATTGGATGTGTTGCTTTGAATACTTTTTTAAAATATCTAAAGCTAGGGCTGTTTTAATTGGTACTCCAAAAGTCGCCAGATTTGTCGCTAAACAATTTTTGTCGTCAGAACTTTATTTTAGTCGCTAAGACTTGAGCAAAAGTCGCCAGTTCTAGCGACAAAGTCGCTAAATTGGCAACACTGCTTTGAAAAAAAGGTTACCAACTTTTAAAATAGTTCCCCTTCCCCCTAAGAAAAATCTTTCTACTTGCTACTTATTCTCAGCTCTTAATAAGCAGTCAGGTCGGGCAGTTGCTAAAGTATAAATTTATTTATATTATCGTAAATCAGAAAATCAATGAGAAAGATTGATATAAGTATGAATGTTACGGTTTTTATCCAGTCCAAAAAACTAGGTATAATTTGATCTAGATCTAAACCATAATTTTGTTAAGGTTATGAAAAATTTGTTCATGAATTTAACCCTGAAACACTACTTCCTTCCGTAAAAACCCATCTCACAAAAACCCCTATAATGTATTTTTTGCTATATATGTGTGCCCTAAAATAGGGATATTGTGAAATTGGCAACCTTGGAATATTTTAACGACTCTGACATTGACAAAAAAATAAGTAATGACTGCAGAGTGACTGCTTACCAACTTTTAAAAATAAACGCGCAACGTCAAATCAACAAAGTTATCAATTCCACTGTCAGTCAGTCAATTTGTCATGTCATTGTCATTCCAAATTATTCACTTGTCAACCTTATTCACAAAGTTGAATTGGAAAAATATAGAAAAATATTTAACTATGTACATGGATATCCAAGTTACATTTTAATCAAATATCATGGCTGAGCTGTTATTAGATCCCAATATTCGTTCATGGGTGTTTCTACCTATTGTCATCATCACCTTCTTGGTTGGGATCGTGCGACACTATGTTTCCATCATTTTGTCTTCCCAGAAGAAAGTGGAACTGCTCCAAATGCAGGACAGGTATTTATTTTCACTACACTTCAGACTGAACAGCGTTAAATGAATAAAAAAATTAAATAAGTACTAAATTTTCAACTTTGGTTTTGGTTTCCTCACAGTAATATCGATTAAATTCGAAACAAGGTATCGCTGCGCTACTCTTAATGTAATAAAAACATATCTCATCTTTATTATTCATTTCAATATTTGCTTACAGTCAAGTAATGATCCGAGCTAGACTACTAAGAGAAAATGGTAAATATCTCCCGCGACAGTCGTTCGCGATGCGTCGCCACTGGTTCAACAACGAAGAGACTGGATATTTCAAAGTGCAGAAGAGAGCAGCAGCTACCCCGGTAAGGCATAGAGATTGTTATACTTTTGGTTTTGGGTACAGTGGCAAAACTAGAATAAGTACTTTAAAGCTAAAAAAATATAGCTGAGAACTAAATGAGAATGCAATAAAACATAAACATCAAAGGAACCTAAGTTGCTTAAGTTGTTGAAGCAGATGTAAAGGCAACACACACCTATTTTATTTTGAAAATAGTCTGTCCTACTTATGTTTGATAGAATCCAATGACAGACCCGGGTATGATGACGGACATGCTAAAAGGCAACGTGACCAATGTGCTGCCCATGATAGTCATCGGGGGTTGGATCAATTGGATGTTCAGCGGGTTTCTTACAAGTAAGTAGCTGTCAGATAATACTATTAAAAAATCAAAATGTCTATCTTACTACTGATGTGTACTTATGCCTACAACTGTAATTAAATGATCTAGATTTTTTGATTAGACAACTAAAATGTGGTTAAATATCTCTCTTCCAGCCAAAGTGCCATTCCCCCTGACCCTGCGCTTCAAGCCCATGCTGCAACGAGGAGTAGAGCTGGCATACTTGGATGCTTCCTGGGTCTCCTCAGCCTCGTGGTACTTCCTCAATGTGTTTGGACTGCGCACCATCTACTCTCTGGTCTTGGGAGAAAATAATGGTAATTTACTTCACAAACTCGGTGTTGGGTATCATACAAAATTCATCAAAAAATATCCTGAGTTTTCCTAATTTAAGACACGTCAGAAAAGCAGAAAATTATTTAATCAAGTAAATGCCAGTATCTTGTAAAAATTATATAGTCAAGCTAGATCTGCTAGATACACGGATAACTAAACAGATACCACAGTAACAGTTTTTACTCTACGTTTGGTTTGGTAATTTCAAAACTTGGTTAGGTGATGTTAGCTGTTATGTTACCTACAGGAAAAATAAAATTTCCTGGATAAAAATTATCCTATGTGTAGAATACAGTATAGGCAACCACCATACCAAAGCTTATCCAATTCTGTAAGTTAAATAATTTTATTCAATTCAAAAACAAACAGATTAAACAATCAGGAAAAAACCAACTTTCGGTGCGGCGCCAAGCAATTTTCTTAGTGCCGCCACCATGCCCCATCTCGGTGGTTCTTGTTAGTGTTGTTGGCAGATTTCGGACTACTACACATTTTAATGTGATTATTTCTTTACCAGCGGCTGACCAGTCCAAGATAATGCAAGAGCAGATGTCCGGAGCGGCCATGGCGATGCCGCCCGACCCGAAGGCCGCCTTCAAGGCGGAATGGGAAGCCCTAGAAATCACTGAGCACAAGTGGGCCCTCGCTACAGTCGAAGCCGACTTGATCGCTACTCAGGCCCTGCCTGCTTGAATATTTATTATTTTATGGTGGATGTGTGTTAATGTAAGTTTAATTCTGTTTAAATAAATATAGCACAGTATTTATTTGATAATGAACTAGTTTTATTTTGGTGTTGGTTGATTATTTTAGTATAAATTCAATTACACAAATTAGAATTATTGAAGAAACTAAACAATAATGAAAAGAGGACATATTAAAAAGCTCAAGAACACATTTAATGTATTTATTCAATGCAAAAGTATATACAATTTTACTTAAAATCCTGTACAAACATACATATCAATAACAATCATATTTCGTTGCAATCTTAGACAAAAAGTGATGTCTATGGTGAACTCTGTTGTAACAAAGAAAAATTATTTACTAGGAAGTTTGAAAGGTTTTTGTTCCATTGACATCAGTTTTTCGTCTATGATTGAAACGAAGTATACGCGGCTTACAAGAGCATTAGATATCCTAGGGAGGAAATATTTAGTTTAGTGAGGGGACCACACACTGACACTAAAGTTGTTTAGCTGTCCAAATCATACCAGAGGTGAATCCAAAGATATTTGTAAAACAGTTGAGTATTTTGTAATAGTGGTGTCCTCATCATTTTCTACTCATTTCAGGCCTTGGCTGAACTAATGAATTGCCTGGTTTTTTCTTTTAAATGTTCATAATGCCCGAATGAGGAAAGCAAGAACTGTTGCATTGTAAAACTGATTTTGCAACATTTTGTCAGATTTTTCGTCGCAGTGGACAACAACCCTCATCAAGCGTGATACCCACCAAATCTGAGCGTAGCGGCAAGATGTTAACATTAGGCTAACAAATGTTGACCAGTAGCCCAGCCGAATTAGACGAGAACCGAACCAAACCCAGGAAAAATTATAAGTAGATTTTTTCCTTCGGAATTCGTTAGAGGGGGTCACTGGGAGTCTACATTTCGTTTTTCGAATTCCCAGTGGTCTTGCATTGTCCGCCATCTTGATTTTAAGTGTGGTTTTTTAAATAACTCGTTTATTTTCAATTTTACACGAAAAATGGTTAGAACCAAAGTTGTTTGAAATTGAATGTCCTACAATTTGTCCTCATCAATTTTTTCGTAGGATCGATATTTTTCAATCGAGGGGGAGGAATTGTATTAGCGCATTATCACTTGCATTATCATTGAAATTTGCAATATTTTAAAATAAATTGTTGTTTCGACAGAGTGGTAGTATGGTAGGGACATTAGAGCATTCAAAATTGGAATGTAAGTTGTAAAAAAATAAAAAAAAATTAATAAAATATTTCGATGCATGCCTCACCTCTTTTCCGGGTGTTAAATGAAAAAATATCGATCCTACGAAAAAATTGATTAGGACAGAAATTGTAGGAAATTCAATTTCAAACAACTTTGGTTATAACCATTTTTTGTGTAAAATTGAAAATAAACGAGTTATTTAGAAAACAAAAAACAACCCTTAAAATCAAGATGGCGGAAAATGCAATACCACTGGGAATTCGAAAAACGAAATGTAGACTCCCAGTGACCCCCTCTAACGAATTCCGAAGGAAAAATTCTACTTATAATTTATCCTGGGTAAAATAACAATTCGGCTGGGCTACAGTAGGATTGCACAAAATTGACCTCTACTGTACCTGACGTGTCACAGACTAAATACAAGATGACGTCATATTAATTTCGTACAGTACCCGCGCCGCTAAGCGTAGCTTTAATTGATGCCCGGCTCAATAAAATAACATTTTATGTCAATTCTTAAAACTAAATCAGCTAACTTTCTCTATCCAGCTATAGAATTACCATTCTATGCATAGATGTTTGACAAGCTAATCTGAGCTATACAATGATCTATCTACTTCTTGTTGACAACAATTTTTTTAGGGTCTCAGTCCGTAAATTATAAGAAGGTACCCGTTTGATGACACTTCAATGTCTGTCTCTTTAACATCATCATCATCATCGTCAGCCTGTATCAACCCACTGTTGGGTTTAGGCCTCCTCTCCCTTGTGCCATCTTTCCCTGTCTTGGGCCAATCTCATCCACGCATGGCCCGCGATGGGCCTGATGCCGTCGACCCATCGGGCTGTCTCTTTAACCGTCATGGCCAATTATCTAACAAACAATAATAACTGGTTTTAAAATAAGTTAGCTTGTCAAATCTTTATGCATGAATTGTTAGAGTACATAAAAGCAATAAGCATTATTCTAGTGAAGTTGTTTAAAATGTAACATATCCTTTTGAAAGGAGACTTAATAAATAGATAAACCAGTCTATTATTAAAATTGGGGATGACAATTCCGAGCACACAATATTCGTGTGACGTCTATTTACCTAAGAAACATGTGCAGATTTGTTAGCTTTGCTCCGTGCACGTGCACCCTGTGAGCTGAGGCATCACGGATACGTTTACTGATGATTGGACTCATGTAGGCCAATAAATTTTGAATTACGGGCGACCCAGTATCGATTTGTATGTCCCACAATTTCCAACGCAACAGAATAATTCCAATTCGCCTAACCAAGTGTCCCTCTGGTGAGGCATAGAGAAATGTTGTTACTTATTTACATTATTGTTTTTATCTTTGTCGATAGAATTGACGGGACATAAAAATTAACAAGAAAGAAACAAGTCGCACAATAACAATTCTGATTGTCCATGGAAATGGTGGGATGTATCCAGGTAAGCAAATGTCCACGGGATATAGTGTGATGATGTGATCCCCCATTAGTGTTGTCAGCTGGCTTGTGAGGCCGCCGTCGCGCGTCGGTGGCAGGGCCGCTACTTCTTGATGAGCTGCACGACGTCCTCGTCGCGCACGGTGTGCCCGACGCCGACGCGCTGCGGCGAGTACTTGGTGCTGGTCCCCCACACCAGCGCGTACTTGAGCTGCGCCGCCAGCGTGCGGTGGATGGAGTGGCACACGTGCTCGATCGTCACGCCCTGGAACCAACACATATTGTCAAACTAGGTGGTGGTCAAACGCAAGCATATAATTGAATAAAAAAAAAAAAAATATTGTACTCAAGCCGGTAACACGGTGCTAGCCATATTTTTTTTTTATGATATTGAGTGATGAGATGAGCAAATCGTTCACCTAATATTAAATGTCACGTTTGTCTATAACAGGTCAACAGGTCAGGTCACATAGCTTGGACTTGTCGAACATTATGTAGATAGAGATTGTCTACTAGTCCAAACACTGCTCTCCACTATTGAACATAGGCCTGGTCTTATGCTAATATTTAAATAGTAGTTATGTATGTTAGATATACAGGGATTAATTTCCACTACAAAATGACACAAATGGTTGACAGCAATACAAAACACGTAACTTTCTCGTCCGAGTTACGTTCCGTAGCTCACCTTCCTCAAGATAAGTCCGTCGTCGAAATCTGGAGGCTGACCCGGCTTCTTGGTGTACACCCTGATGAGGGAGAGGTACTCCCACAGCGTTTCCAGGAGGAAGTCTAAGTTCAACTTCATGTTACAACTGAAACAAGTCATTAAATTAAATTTAGTAGAAAACAGTTATTTGAAGATGAACTTCCGCGAAGTAACGTCCGATTTAATAAACTCCATTATTTATGGATGTGGGCTCACCTGACGACCACGGAGTTGGGCTGGCGCGCTATCCGGTCCACCTCCTGGATGGAGATCTGGTCGATCTTGTTGTACACGTAGATGCAGGGCAGGTACACGCGGTTACCGAGGATCACGTCGATCAGGTCGTCGGCCGTGCAGTCTTCGCGGAATAGCACCTGAAGATGAGCGAAATTTTAATATTAAAACTAACGTGGTTTTGGCACATAGAATATCCGACCGATACGTGAGTACTCCCGTGTTAATTATTTAAATTTATAGCACTATTTTTAATTTTGGCGCCAAGGCGAAAACAGTCTGGCAACTTTTAGTTGTGAACACAGAAAAGGCAGTGACCACGAGTCACATGATGTTAGTGATGGCATGGTCGAAGAAAGACTTCTAGCCTGGAATCAGATCTGGCTTTTAAATGGGGCTATAGAACACACCATCCGCTTGACTTATGTGTTCAACCTAGTCACAGCTAGTTAGCAGAGTACTACAAGTAGACAGTAGTATACCACCTTGCTATAGTTTCTGCTCGGCCGGCAGTTCACTTATTGTTCTGAAATAAACCCACACCTTCTGACGTGCGATCCGAACGCCCTACCCACTGAGCTATCCAGTTTATTTCGCATTAGCCATATTAGGGATCAAGTACGTACCTCGGCATTAAATATCTTGTATTCGTGAAGTATGAGTTGCACCATTTTTTCGTCCACTTTAGTGAGTTGACATGTCGAGTTAAAAGATAGACCGCCGCCTTTTTTAACCTGTAAAAAAATGTATACACTTGAACTATAGTGAGAATAATAAGTAATAAAATTGAATTAGGAATCCAAAGGCATTCAGCCCAGTCATCTAGCGAACATGACCAGTATAAAGTCCTACTACAAATTAAATGCAAAAGTTTTATATTGTGTGTTTGTGTGTCTCTGTAACTACCAGATCGATTTTGATGAAATTGAATGTAGATAGTTTAGGTTCTGAACAATTAAGACTATTTCATATCATCATCACTGTTTTAAATCATCGCGGGGCGCAGCTAGTCATTTCATGAAAGTCTGGCAATCGGCCGAAGTTTGAAGGCTCTGATCTATTTTTTCTAAAAGTATTGTTATCTTTGGTAATTGTAATTTGGCAATGTACCAGTTGTTCAATAAATATATCTGAATCTGGTGTTGATCTGTTGTTGGTATACCTTGAAGTAGATGTTAGGCTTGGGCTTGTTGAGGCGGATGCCGACGCTCTCCAGCTCGCGCTCCAGCAGCTGGCGGTGCACGTAGGGCTTCGTGGCGTCCAGCATCATCAGCACCAGGTCCGCTGTCCGCGCCACCGCTATCACCTGCACCATACACGTTGATTGGTTATTAAGCAGAAAACTTATATTAGATCTATTAAAAAACATCATCATCATCCTCAATCTTTTCCCTCCCACTGCTGGGTATCAGCCTCTCTCTTGTTATGCCATACGCTTTGGTCTCAGGAAAATCAAGAAAATTCAGACTCGGTCAAGTATAATTAAATGTTTAACAAATAATATCTTTTACTGATGATATTGATTTTGGTTGGGGTAAAGAACAGTCAGAATCAGAACCATTCCCACTAAGTGTTAATTTAGAAATAGTATGGCACATGGAAGGATTGATGCCACGCTGCAAGTTACCTGATATTTGGGCTTTGGCACTAATCCAAACTAACCTGTCTTCCTCTACCCTTGCCCTGGGCGGCTCCTTCAATGATTCCCGGTAAATCAAGCAGCTGTATGTTAGCTCCTCGGTATTCTATAACTCCGGGGATGCATGTGAGGGTTGTGAACTCATAGCTGGCTGCTTCTGAGTGTGTGTGGGTGAGAGTTGAGAGTAAAGTAGACTGGAAGATAAGAATTGTTTTTAATTAGATGTATAAATAGCTTCATATTATATGTGCTGTAGTTTTAGATATGGTTTCAGGTCTTGTTTGTGGGGTGCAAGCAAGTGGATTGGATATCCCACTGTATTGCGTTTTGCTAAAAAATATTAAAACCGTGCATATTTAAAGTAAATCTTAAATGAAATATATTTTACCACAGTTTAAATATTGTATCAAGAACAAAACAATATGAAATCAAAGAAATAAAAGATATAGAGATTGGTATAAGTCACTAAATTGGATCTGAAAGAATTAAATCTCAATATCATGGATTTTATTCTAGCTGTCATAATCTGACAGCACCCACATCTAGACCTCACTAGGCCTCTTCTAAGGCACACCATTCAGCCCAATCCTCTGCCATTCTTGTCTGTTCATAGCCATTTACTATGTACAAATATGCAGGCCAAATTTCCTTCTCACCTTTCCCACAGATGGGAATCCAATCAGAGCCACTCGGGCATCACCAGACTTGAGCACATCAAACCCTTCACCTTTATCACCACCTTTTTTAGAAGGTTCCAGAAGCTGTGATCGGTATTTGGCTAACTTTGCTTTGAGCAGGCCCAAGTGATATTCAGTTGCTGGAAAGAGACATTGATAATGATTATAATGGTTATATTTATACTTGACTATTTATATATGTTACACAATGTATTGAACATTAAGATGAATTAATATCAGGTTTTAAAGATATTTAGTATAAATGGATTTAATAAGATGAAGGAAACTGTTAAGTAGATACAGACTGCAGGTAAATAATAATTATAATGCTGATGTTGATAAAAATGATGCATAAACAAACTATATTATAAATTACAGGATTTATTTTTATTCTTAGGTTTCTAAATTCCATTGTTACTGTTGACAGTTGTTAAGCATGCTGATAGAGCCTAAGTGCCTTTACTATTTAATTAATTCACATAAACTGTCACATGTATTGTTGAGTAATTACCAACCTTTATTTTTTTGTGTCCTAGCTATTTCCTTTTCAATTTCAGATATTTTCTCTAGAATTCCCATTTTTCAAAACAAGTCGAGGAACTTGCACTCCACGACTCCACGTAACCAATTGCTTTTATAGAACTTCTGTGCAGTTTAGAACACCGTATTGACTATTTAATTACAACCATAGCGCCGGATCAGACGAATTAAGTTCTTACTGAAAATGGGAGGAACAATTCACTTCACAATTCCACTTTATAAATTTTTTGGCGAGCAGAAATCAAGTGACCGACTGCCGAAATAAAAGTTAGGTTAGTTGTGTTCCATTACTTCCATTCCTTTCATATATTTTTTATTATTTTAAGCATGACTTTGACTGGTGACTTGTGGCTCGTAATGCCCCATTTACATTCGCGTACGAGTCGCGAGGCGCGGGGCGAGGTGCGAGTGTGAACAGACGCTCGTAGCTCGCCTCGTCCCTCGCCTCGTCACTCGCGGCGCTCGCGTCCGGAGCGGTTTTTGGGGCACGAGTCAAAGGACCTCGCGTCGCACGCGAGTGGATGTTTACATTCGCCCTCCCGCTTCATTCTGGCTTCTACATCGTGCCGCGCAGGTTGTGTTTAGTTTTAACAAATACGCAAAAATAAAAACGCAGTAATCGTATAATGGATTGGTCGCAAGACGAAACATTTAAGTTCATAGAACTATTTCAAAAAGAACGAATAATTTGGGACCCTTAACATAAATGCCACAAGAATTAATAATATTTAAATTAATTATTAATTAATTATTATTAATTAATATTTAAATTAGTGACGTAGCAGTATAAGCCCAGTACGCACAAACTTGTTGCTGCTAAGACTTCGACGTCCTCCATTGTTGCTAGCTCAAAGACGACTGAACTCGGCACGCGAGTGTAAACAGGCAACATTCAACACGAGCCTCGCACGAGGGACGAGGCGAGCCACGAAGCGAGGGACGAAGCGCGAGTGTAAAGCCCGTATAAAATTACACAATGTATACAAGGACCTCTCGTCTACAACACTAATTTAACCCACTAATATTTTATGCGCCCGCCACACACTCGACGAGTGGCGTGGGAAGTAGCGAGGAAAGTAGGCAGAGACGTAGTGTGGCCACGTTACTCGTCATGCCACTCGTCATGCTCCTCGTCCTCGCCCGCCACACCGCGAGTACGACCGGCAATACGAGCGCGAGTGACTGTCCACATACTCGCGCGGCCGCAGTTCGTGCCGAGCGCTCACGCGAGACGCACGTCTTTGTATTCGTCATGTCGTCGCCGCGCAACGGAGAATGGTCGGAAGAAAAAACATTAATTTATGTTCCCTTTAAAATTGTAGATCTATTTGTAGATAAATTATTACTTTACTGTAAAAAAAAAGTTTCGTAAAAATTAAAGGCCCTAAAAAAAATCTTTGGTCGTTAATTCAAAATTGTCACTACCGTACCCAGTCTACCCTAACAAAATTAAGTTGAATTCAAATTTTTATTTAACTCCATCCAACTTTTCTTGTTTTTAGTGAAGACATGCTTACTACAAAAAAATATATAATTATAGATATTATTTAAAATCTCCCTATAAGAAAAATTGCGGTAACTGCTACTTATCTAGACGTCGACGCCGACGATGTATATTGCTTTGTAGCATAACATAGATATAATTAGCTATACTATACTCGCTGCCACCACAGTTTCAACGTCCATTGTGTAGCAACGACGAATAGACAAGTGCGGCGCGTAGCGATTAATTGCGCGATTATTCGCGCGATTAATCGCGCGAGTAGAGCAGTGTGTGGACAGACAGGGCAACATCGCGGCAGCGATGCGGCAGCGCGAGGAGCATGACGAGGAGCATAGTGTGGCGCGAGCATTATGCTTGAAAAAATAAAAAAGAGCGGGCTGCTTGAAATAACTAACATGGAACAATTCATTTGACCGGAAGCCAATGCACTTCGCCTAATTAAGGGCAGGAGCTCTGAAAATCTTGTTTGTATGAACACTTTCATCAACTTTCTATCTTCTTATTATGGATAAGAATTCGAGAGCATTGAATGTAAGTCATAAATATTAGGTGCTAAAAGTTATTTTGAGAACTTTTTCTACAAGCATATGCGTAATTATTTTAGGGTACTCACAACATGAAATAAACGCAGCCCATCAAGATAGCAACCAATCAAACTTATTTTAAAATTACAAGTACCTAGTTGTTTTAGGTCATAATTTATCGTCGTTTTTTGCAAAAATGTGTTGTAAACAAAGTTATAAGTCAAAGAAGAAGATTCTAAAATCCAACGACACAGTACCTATACCTAATGTGCAGTTGGCTACACAGCCTACACAGTACATTTGGAACGTCTTGGAGAAGCAAGAGGTAGTTATTCTCGAATAACTTCGATTGATATCGCATGCTATTTTATACAATACTGATATGGATCGAGTTCATCTTGCTTGCTTCGATTTGCCAAAAGTCGCGATCCTTTCATTTGCGTATTGATCTTCCATTCAATGCCTTCTGGATATTTCACAAAATATATGACATATTCCGAGTTTCACAGTTATTTGCCACCGTAAAAATATTAAACGTAAAGAGATTTAACAATAATGATATCGTTTTATAAATATTTATTTCACCTGCTAATAACTGATCGGTATGTTTTATTTTCTTAATAGAAATTAATATATCCAAATTAGTTTTAATACATTTACCATGTTATTTTCTCTTTAGTTAGAAGACTTTTATTTAGCAAACTAAATACAAATCAGACGAGTAGTATTTTGAACGTCTTATATGTTTGTATAAAACTTAATAAAGTCAAGTCAACCTTAATCATCCCATAGCTGGGGCATGAAGTCTACTCTCGAAGAGTGATTAGGCCGTGTTACACCACGCTGGCCAAGTGCCGGTTGGTGGACTCACACCATGCCTTTTTTTACCGAACGTAGATATACAGGTTTCCTCAAGATGTTTTCCGCAATATGAGAAGCCAAATCGAGGGTAGTAGCTAGTGAATGTCATTTATAGATTTTTTTGCAGACTTTTGTTGTACGGCTTAGGTTTAGAATATGATGAATTCGATTCAAAGGAATTTACAAAAACAATCGAGTTTATGGCTAACAATTACGAAGATGACAAAAACTCTATGATTGCTATAACTGAAAAGGGTAAGAAAATAGTAGGTATTTGAACTATTATTATTATTGTATGTGGCTGTTCCAAGAAAAGGTAAGAAAGCTGAGGGTTATGATTATGCCTCTTTGCCTTTTCGCTTGATTATTTGAATACCTACAACTACATACTTTAGTGATTATTAGTAGTAGTATCTATATGAGTGTCTTCTTCATCAATTTATATAAAACCAGTTCATGATATGATATGGTGTTACTGAACTGGCAGACCAATAGCATGTTCTTGATTACATTTCAGATGACCCACATATGTATGAAGATTTTTATGAAGAATTGGATAATAGAATCAGAACTGAACAGTCATTAAACATGATATTCTTTGGACCACCAAGCTCCTTCATGAGGCTAGATTCTGAAACAATATTGCATATCCTCAGCCATACTAAAAAGTATTTAATACCAACAACTAGAGCGTTATTAGCATGGGATATCATAACTGGTCGGTTTTAACTATTTCTTTATATTTAGAATGAATGTTGTCACTATGTTGCACTCTCAGAGGCCTCGGATACCTAAATAGGGACTTCTCGAAGGTTGCACCTAACGGCAGCCTCACTTGAGAGCTGATTCTTACCCCAGGCTAGGTGTGTTTAGAATGGGGTGCTAGGTCGGGTAACCTCCTCGTGGTGCACCCTGGGCAACAGCGTGCGGTAATACTGCATAAAAGCTGCAGTATTACCGCAAGATAGCAAATAACCCGACACGGTGGGCCCGTCCGCGTGTCCCTCTGACTAGCAGAGGGCACAGCGGATGGTGTGTGGTGGAGTGTGGAGCGTTGGAGGATACGGCGCTCCACGCTTGGCTGGTGGCAGCAATGCCACCAGGGGGGGTTTTCCTTGTGCTCCTCGCCGCGTGTGGGTCGCGGTCGGGAGTGCAAGGAAAGGAGGAGGGGATCGCTCGTTGCCGGGCGTGGTGAAAGCCATGCTCGGCGGCGAGAGATCGTGGCAGGCCGTGGTCTCCTTCTGCGAAGAGGTAATGTCGCAGAAGGGGCCGCGGGGCGGATCGGGGAGGACGACTCCCGCAGGATCCGCTCCGGCGCAGACGACGGGGAGGGAGGAGGGGGCGATCCGATCATCGCCTCCTTCCCTCTCCGTAGTGGGGCCACTGGCGGAGGGTCGGGGGGCTCTCCGCTGGCTTGCACCGGCTCCACATGTCTGGGGGCGGCCTTGGGTGACCAGGGCCGTCCCTCTCTTGACGCACGGAAGACGGGGCCGAAGGGCCGACCCTGGCTGAGGGTGGCGGAGACTCCGAAAGGGAACCCCGCTGCCCCCGGCCACAAGGGAATGAGGTCAACTTCCCAGTGGTTTTAGTGGGTATGCCGCCGTAGGGCGGAGACTCCCACATAACCCCGGCTCCCCCGGGTTAGGGGTATCCATAAGGATTTCCACTGGGTCAACAAAAAAAAAAAAAAAGGTGTGTTTAGAATGTTTGACGACACATTTGGAACAAAAAAATGTACAGAGGTACAAAGCAGCATCACATACCGAGTCGCGGAAATGATCCAGTCATTAATGTTCATACTATAACTAGTTCTGAAATTCATTAATTAATTTTTAGATGGTAAAACATCTGCTTTCTTGCAAGGCCGTGAATATTTAGCGTTTGGTTCGCTTTTGAACGTAGTGCCTGAAGAAGATCTCTACTATGTAAACTTTGGAGATCCTTCTGTTTTGAAATATTTTTCAAACAATGTCGTCAAGTTAGAGAAACGGAAGGTTTGCTTTATTTCACTTATCACTATAAAACTTTTTGCAGGTATACTAAAATGGTCACAAGTATCGCGGTTTAATTGAAGATCATTTTTCAGTTTGGAGTATTGATCGCTGCATACAGGCGGTATTTTGGAGACTCATGGCTCCATAATAGTACATATATTAACGACCTGGGACACTTGCTGTGTGGATTCCCTTCTTCTGATCTTGAACAAATATCTCCGATGATATTTAAAGAATTGAATGTCGAAGTACTAAACAAATTATCCAGATGTGATGCAAACCAAACGAAGGTAAATTGAATACTCCAAAACATATAACATGCACGTATTGCTGAATCAGTTAGAGTTAGAGCATGGTTTTGCCTGAATTGTAGTTTTTATGTAGGTGTAGCGCAAGCTCAATATACCATATTTGTATGTATCAGCTATAAATAATACCTAATGTATCATTCATATTAATTAATTATATATAATTATTTTCTAGACTCTTTATAATATAGCGACACACTCAGAAGCGTATGGTGAGCCTTACAAGTGGACATCTCATGAAGTATATAAACTTGGTTCTTTGTTTTCATGTAAGCATTCGTATCGTCGAAAATCGAAATAAAAATAAACTAATAATGAGTTCTGTTATGTACATTGAATTTATGAATAATAGTGCAACCTTTACTTAATCCTCCTACTGCTGGGATACAGGTCTACTTTCGAATGGTGATTAGGCCGTATTCCACCACGCTGGTCAAGTGCGGATTGCTGGAATTCACATATCTACGCCATTGAATTATTAATTAATGTATACTAATCACCAATATTTTTTAGGCATTCCTGCAAATAAGATTAGTGCTATACAACTAGAAGCTATAACAACTCTTTCTCAAAAAGTATTAAGGAGTATAAATCAAGATAAACTAGAATATTTTTCAAAACAGCAGATATTAAGGATGAACCGAAGAGCAAGACACACGTACATATTACGAATGCTGCTCAGAAATAGCTTGGACATGAGTCAACTTACTAAACAAAACGCGCCTACCAAGTTTCAAGTTTCATTGCCGATTGCAAACATTCTTCTGATCGTCTACGTCCTATTAAAATGATTTGGTTGTGTATTGCGTACGCTTCTACATCATCAACATCATCATTATCATTATTATTGTCGGCCTCTTTGGCTTAGCGGTAATATATCCGCCTTATAAGCCAGAGGTCCCGGGTTGTTTGTCCCGGAAGGTTTGAATGATGAATTTAAATATCTGTTCTGGGTCTGGGTGTTAGTTGTCCTTGTCTTTGTGTGTGTTCCATGGCATCCCCGATACAGGATTTATTCCTAGTGGGGAGCTATGAGTGTGAAATGTATATTAAAAAAAAAAAAAAAACACATTTAAGTACATATATTTTCAATAGATGAACCTTATTTTAGACGAAAGGGAGTTTCTTCGGCTATGAGTTGATATGGGCGTTTAGGTGGACTACGAGTAAAAACTTTTACATTTCACTGTTTTTCTTGTTTCTTATAAGTTTTGATTACGTCCTGCATGGGTCTATGTACCTACTGCAAAAGTTAGAACGCTCGACAAAAAATCCGTTACTGTTTTTATAAAGGTACAGCAGCGCACTGCCCTTAATTATGGATATGGATCTTCTTTGATATTGTACGCGAAACATTTTGTTAAAACACTTCCGGTTTCCAAAAAAATATTTACAATGTTTCCGTTGCGTTTATTACCAAATTAAATTTAGATTGCTGGTTATAAGTACTAAAAACGGTGATTATTACGCCACAATATTTTTTGTATACAATTTATTAAGCATTGAAATAAGCCATAATTGAAAAATACTGGCGAAATAATTAAAAGTTGCTTTTCATAGATTTTCGATCTTCAGTCATCTCTTTCTCGTATATTTTTCATCTTTTTTTATTACCTCTTCTTTTTTTGAACACCACGAGAAGGGGGCGATTGTGTTGTAGAATATTTTCATAATTTATTGTTTAAGTTATAATTTATATTGGCTAAAATGCCTCCTGTTAAGCAATATACGTCTAGTGAAGTGAATCAGTATGAATTATCAACGAGATTATTGTCTTTAACTGAAAATAACACATCGTATACTTTGACACAAATCAATGGGCAAAGAATCTACAGGAAAGCTCCTCATGCTTGGAGCGGGCCGGAGCCGTCAAGGAATTGTGAGGTAAGAACCTTCATCACTCATCACCAACACCATCATTCATTACGTTCTTTCGGGAACTTCGTAGGTACCTGCCTCTAGGTAGGTACAGGTTATCTGCTTTTGATTTATAACTCGGATCATGACCGAGTGGGAGGAGGTCTACGTCGACGCGTACCTTCATTTACGGCGTGGCTCGAACTCTGGCCTTGAGTTAAATAGTATTTTAATCCTGTCTTGCTCAAGCACTGTTGCGCCATCGACATCAATTTAAATTTCACGTTAGGTATAGATTTTTACCCGGTCCGCTAGGCGGGGGCTGTTCACATACCTACAGGTTTCGGATATGATGATCATCTTAGGAAACTAGACTATAAGCTAAGCATAGGTAATCTCGGTACCTCTTCTATGCTACAAGACTAGCGAATCTTCGCCAGTATCGCTATCAATCAACCGCCAAGTTCGTTTTGTGTTTGCGGCGTTACGAGGTAGGTAGCACTACAGGCCTGGACGGCTCGACATCGACATAATAAAGGTGGGCCTCGATTTTATAAATGTTACCGAATTATGAAGACTGAAGTGGTTTGCTTTTCACTGCACGCTCAAATCTGCAAAAGATTGCAGGGGGCGATTGGCGGTTCTCGTTAAAACTGTTTGACGTACTTACCTACTCTTCTACTCGTACGTCGAATGTTTGATTGACGCGTGACGCGTCGCGTCGTCTAGTGGAAGTCTCACGAACTCTGGCATGTCTGTTTTATGACCATTAGATTTAGGGAATCCCCGTCACGTTATCCTACTGGAGAGCTACGCCTACGAGTAGGAAGCGTTGTTTTTTATAACGCGTCATGGAGCAAAATGTGACGTACGCGCGGGCAATCATACAAATTCGTCTCCAGGTATTCATCGGGCGCATTCCTCACGACTGCTTCGAAGATACGCTGGTGCCGCTGTTCCGGCAGGCGGGCGAGCTCTTCGAGTTCCGGCTTATGATCAACTTCTCCGGATGGAATAGGGGGTGAGTTGACAACTAAGGCCTTGTTCAGAGTGAATATGCGGGCGTGGGCGGCGCCAGCGGTGACTGCACGACTGTACGCAATCGCGCGAACTAGGTAGCTTTTCACTGACTGACACAACCCGATAGAGCAAAAGAAAATTTGTTAGTCAGGGCTATCAGTGTAGTAGTTCTTACACCAATCAGGCGCCAGAGGCTACTCATACTAAAAGTGGCTGATTGGTTCCTACTTTGTGAACAACAAGCCAGCGTAATTCTAATAGCATTCTTCTTGGTCGCTCCCATCAAATTATATAATTCTTACATATATGTTTCCAATAATATCCAATATCGGTCCAGATATGCGTTCGCAATGTACACCAACGACGCGGAAGCGGTCAACGCGATCCGCTTGTTCAACAACTACATGATCAGACCGTCCTGGCAGTTGGGTGAGTAAATCTTTAATAATTATAACATTTGGATTCACTCTTTACACATCATAATTATCTTGGCTCATGGGATGTTGTAATGAGGAAGAAAATAAGCTAAACTTGCTTGATGGTTTAGTAGAAGATACTAAAAATATATACACCTAGCCTAGCACGGAAACTGGTTCTCAAGTGAGACAGCTAGAAAAAGACATCCCTTAGGAGTTTAATTACACACTGTTAACTCGGAAGGCAGGAGCTAGTCAGCCAAGTATTTGGAAATTTAAACCCATGCTCTGTGATATTGAGTTATCATCGCTGAAACACTTTGTTGCTCTACTGTATCTATTTCAATATGTCTGTTGCTGACTTCTCAAGCATCATACTCATGGTCGCATGAAATGAAACCCATCGGCACAGATTAGATAATAGTTACAAGGCCACGGTTCCATGTGGTTAGTCCACTATGTAGCCTGACACGCCCCCGCAGGAGTGTGCCCCTCGATCAACAACTGCCGCATCTTCATCTCGCGCATCCCGCCGTCCACCCCGTCCGCCGAGATCGTGCGGCTGCTGTACGCGCTCACGGACGAGGTGCAGGAGGTGCGCATCCGCCGCTCCGTGGCCTCGTGCGCCGCCATCGTCGAGTACAAGGTCGGTGGTCGGTGCCACACGCTTGTTTGGAACTGGAAGAGATGAGCTTTATTTAGATGAGCAGGGTTTTTAATTAAGTTTACAATGGTGCTGATAAGAAGTGGTACTAGCCCATCTGTACAAAAAGAAAACTCGCAATATGACATAGAACTAGTTCATAAGAACTTGAATATTAAAAACCAATTTCTTGACCGTTTGGTTAGACTGGTCTGCTTTGCAAGATATTCTGCGATTTTCTAAGTTGGTTACTTTCAAAACTGATGTAAGAAACTAATTAGTTCATCATGAAACAAACACATGATACTTTTATTTTGGAAAAGTTAACTAATGGAACATAATTTTTTTTTCACTCCAAATATCACAAAAATAGAGAGCAGAGTTGTAGAAGAGCAGATTTTGTACAAAGTAGTGCATGTTGGTTGTAGTCTCACCGCGGCGCCGCGATGGCGCGCAAGGCGCTGGTGGCGGTAGCGGCGGCGGCCTGGGGCTCCGGCGCGCGCCCCGCCGTCGACTGGTCGCTGCCGCAGTCGCCGCAGCTGCTGAAGCAGTACCGCGAGGTGACGACTACTTACAGGATTGGGTCTGTTACAGGCAGACCAGATGGTCAAGTCACAAAAGCGCAACCCCGTCTGTTGTGGGTTGGCGTGGATCAAGCTGGAATGAGTGTGATGGTCAATATATAGCTCTACCATTTTCAAATTTGCTTCACATGCCAAGAATAAGCTTACTAAGAACTACAAATATAGATCCTGATCCCTACACCGCTTTATGATCTTGATATTTGATGATCCTGTTTTATGATTGATCCTTACACTTTAATCTAACTTTAACTACATTCCTAACGCTGTCGCCCCGGTTCAGATCGGTCGCTGGTCTCCGGAGCGCGGCGTGGAGCTGGCCCGCGCCCCCGAGGAGGCGGGTGCTCCGGCCCCGCCCGCCGCGCCCTCCTACACGCTGGAGCCCTGGTCGCAGGCGCGCCGCCTACGCATGATACACGAGGCGCAGCGCCAGGCCGCCGCCGCTGCAGAGTGAGTACAACTTTTACTAAGAGGGCTCCTCTACACTGAAACTGAGTCGGGAGCACGAGGATTGGCTAAATGATTGCAGGTTGTGCTGAAGTGTGCAGGCACTGCGGCATGCACCGAGCTGTCGTCATCTCCGGCCGTGTTTCAGATGGTCCCGCAGCCTGGAGGCTCTGTCCCCGTCGCTGGCGTCCCTGCAGCTGGGCGCGCTGGGCGCGGGCGAGCGCGCCGTGTGGGCGCCGCCCGGGCCCGCGCCGGCGCCGCGCGAGCCGCGCCCCAGGGACTTCAACCCGTGGACGGCGCGCCACCCGCTGCACGAGTTCATCTCGCACGGGAAGGACCAGTAAGTGGAGACCACGGGAAGAGGTGGAGGTTGGGGGTGTACCGGGGCGGAGTGGTTGTGGGGTGCGGCGGGTGTGGTTGTACAGGGGGTGGCGAGCTTGTGTTTGTAGGAGGCAGGGTTTCTTTGTATAGTTAGGGAAAAGAGTTATTGTGTGTGCTCCTTTTGTCGAGTGAGACGTTGCAAGCTTGTTTTGTCATTAGCTCCAATGGCCAACCATCACGGCTTCGTGACCTAGCAAGGTCTGTACCCAATCATGCTTGTGTCAATTTGTGGGAGTAAGGAGATAACTATCTTATACTGTAGTGGAGGGCTAGCTTACGTTGTACTGGATTAAGAGAAGGAAACTGCACTTCTGTTGTTAAATATTTTCCAAAATCACTAATGTAGACGCCTGCTATTTTCATTTTACACAATCGTAACAAGAAGCAAAGTTTGCTCGCCGCCTGTGCAGCCGCACAGCGCTGCTCGAATTTCGTGGAATTTAATTTGATTTTTGTTGTTTAATTTATTGCATGAATTAGTTAAGGTTTACGCACATAACGTAGTGTGTGTCGCACCGCGCATGTGCGCTCTATTTTTTTAGGAGTGCAAGAATTTATGTTGCGGTTAGTGTTTTTGCAAGAGTATTTTCGAGAATTTCATTTCATGGTTTTTAAAAAAAATCAGGATTGACTTTACCACCGTGGCGCGTTGATTGTTTGAGTATTTTGCCACTAATATCTATCTAATATCTGTCCAAATTAGTTTGGTTGGCATCATCTTTCATTTTTACAATCTTTTATAGAAATACAAATACATATCTCGAAAATTCTCTTGAAACTTTTTTGCTTGTATCAGATTCGTTGGTGAAATGATACTCTTTTATTCTCGAAAATGTGAGTAGATTTCCTCGGGAATGCCATTTACCGAACGACCAACTTATCTATTGACTAGCTGACACCCTGGACTTCCTGGCCAGTGCTGCTCGGCCTACAACTCTGAATATGCTAATGGCCTATGGAACTCAAATAGTATAATTTGTGAAATATTTTTTAAATCGGACTCACTTCTGGAGATCCTCAAGAAACATCCAAACTTCAAATGAGTATACATTTTCCACAGAAAGTGATCAGTTTTGTTCAGAAATAGTTATGGTAACAGGTGCTCTTCCTGATATAACTTACTGATAAGGTAATTCTGCAGGCTGTTTTCAAGGTAAAATTTCCTATTCTTCATCGACCCACCAACGAATTTGATTGCTTGCTATTAACTTGTGTTGTGTACTAATTTTACTGCAATGCTAGGATTTGGGAATGTCTTTGTGTTGGTTTTATTTTTAACTTTAACATCACGGTAGGTGGAGGGGGAATGTGTGGCTACGATATAGGCAAAGCTTTCTATTTGACGATTACGTTTTTGTAAGGTGCTGTCACTTGAAGTAGGTTCTTAATTTGGCAAAAATTGTTTTGAAGCAGTTACATAAGCATGCAGTAAAACGATTTCAACTCAATATTTCTTATAGTAGGTGAATTATGTTATCCGTATCTTATTCTAAAATTTAAAAATAACAGGTTTACGTTGAATAATGACGGGCACATGTATAGGACCATAATCAAGTTATTTTTTTGTTGATTTTGTTTACGAGAAAAAAATTAATGACAGCGCATAAACGCCATTTAACATGGCGACACTTTCAATTGAGCACACTAAAGGCTCCGATTTGCTAATTTGTAAATTTTTGGACAATTTAGAAGAAGAAAACCATGTTGCGATGACGAATGTAGGAATGTCAAATGTCTATCACGACCTCCAATTAGCACCCAATTTGCTGAACCGCGGTGAAAGCGCGTCCGCAAATAAAGAGCTTTGGCTATGCTCATATTTATACCAATCAAGTAGTAGCCGCGAGTCCCTCCCACCGATGATGAACTCCGCTCGTCGGCCGACAGGTGGCGTTCTCTCTTGCACTCCGTATAGCGCATAGGAGAGGTAAATTTAGGTTTTAATTTTAGACATTATTTTAATTCAATCCTAAATGTATTTAATTAAGAATGAATCCAATTGAACGGCAATATTATTATTGTATTAAATTCGAAGCTTTTGTAAGCCAGCATCGGTATATTTAAGCATCAGTCTTGGATTTAGTTTTGAATGTTAATATGAATTAAGGGCAACAGCAGGCCGCGCCCGCGCCGCGGCGGCGTCTGCGGTCGCGGTCGCGGGCAGAGCGCGGCCGCGTTCGGATTATTGGCACCGGCTTGATCCGCTTTTTTTGATGTTTTTTCAACGAAATAATAATATTCATGTTGTTACTTTACTATTTCTGTGTATGAATAAGTCTATTTAAAATCAGGTTATAAGTAAATCAATTTGGATCTGTTTTCTCAGCAATTAATAAACTCTGCATTATGAAATTATCTACCTTAATTTACTGATTGGAGCTAAATCTACGAACATTTTGTAGCGAGACAATATGAATTTATCTCTCGACGGTTTATGATATTTTTAAAGGTAGTAGGTATTGCATGCCAGTATTGATTAATAAATTTAAGTATAAGGGTTAATGTGTATGGTGTTTTATTTATGCTTCCGTTCGGTTCGCTTAGCTTAGCTTTATCGATATGGTTTTCCTGCACTCGCCTCTAACGCCATAACATTACGGGCCGCACTTACCTACCTAAATGCGCTTACGCAATACGTGTGGTTGTAAAAATGCCGCGCAGCTCGCAACTTGTTTATGTACTTATTAATAAGACCATCGCGCAAATATATTGCTTAGCGAGAGGGGACGGGAAAAACTAGGCTAAAGTAAGATTTACAATTAAAATTATTGGCAGAGTCTTCTAACATAACAACTTATTCATGTTTTATTAAATGCATGTTACTATTTTTTACACATGCTTGCAAAATTAAATAAGCGTTCATATAAATCTCACTAATAGTACTTAAAAATTAATTTGTTCCACATTCTGTAACATCGGGACGTCACTTGACTTGAGACTAAGTAATAGGCGATTGTTTCACCGCACGTATCACATTAGACTTCCTAAACTTCCTCAAAACATCAATTAGGAAGTCATACAAGTGTAGAACATAAGCCTCAAAGGGGCCCGTAGTGTTTACATTCTCTTCGAAGCGGTCTGTTTATCTATTACCCAAATCTTAACCCTTGGCGTGAAGAACGGGAAAAAACCGTTGAGACCCCTACGCAGGTAAAAGGAATTGGCGAGGTAGATATTCTAAAAGTCGCTTTATATGAGATCTATGTCATGTGTGCACCACCTTGCAATACACTCAACACTAAACCTCGCACAAAGAATAGTCAAAGCGTTATTTATCAATCACTTCAAAGATAAGTTTGAGCGACAGGAGCCCGCTCGCCGCTCGTCGCTCGGTTCCTATCTAAGCCCCGACCCACAGAATCCTTCAATGTCACGCCGATCGCAGCTGGTAACTTTGCATCAAACAAAACTGTGCGTCCGTTCCACGCAGTCGTCTGCTCGGCCAATATTATGTCACGGCGTGCCGTAACTCGTAGTGCAGTGTAGTGGTAAACAGTGGGGAAACGATATCGCCATGCTCTTCGACAAGTGGGTCGGCCTCAAGATAGTGGAATTCGTGAGTAGATTGCACCATAACATGTGTCAAAGCGGGTTTGGTAATGTATTGGTCGCTGTTTGGTTAGCTGGGAGATAGTTTTATGTTGTCGAACTAAACAAGCTATATGTATTTATGTTTTTATGGTGTTTTTAAAAATCTTTTTATAACATCGCCATATCAAGCTTTCGCTGCTAGGTACTTACTAACTAATTAAACCTAAGGTAACTGGGTTAAGGTTTCACTTAGATGTCCTAGCGCGCCCCCAATATTTTATTTTTCTTGTTAATATACTTATTCCTGATACATCGCTAATCGTGAAGTGCAAATCCATTGAACACTTATAGCATTACTGAGTTACAAATTATCTAAACTTCGCAGTAAAGTTTTTAATTTTGCAATGTTTTTGCAGTTAAGGTCATTTAGTTTAAATTGAAAAGTTTTAATCAATTGCGCACGATACAAACTCGTTTGTTGGAGGTGATCAGGAAAGTTCAGACGTGATGCACCAGTGTTTATTTGAGGAAGCTACTGTGAATAGAACACTTCTTTCGTACCCAGCAACGCTGCTAGGGTGTTAGCTTCTGTTAACATAAACAGCGATTACAATGCATTAGTATGCCATGTTGATATTATATCGTGTTTATTATGAATATACATTGTAAGACTAGCAAGGACATTTAAGCATCACAAGAATATCATCATCTTAAATGTTAAACGACATTTCCGCGATATTGTATGTTTTCTCTATTCAAGAAATTTCATTGTTATTTAAATGAATATTACATATATTGAAAGAGTTCATAGCCATTGAAAATTTAAAGTCGAAGTAACTAACAGATGTTTAAAAATAAATTAACGGCTTAACTACACAACAAATTAACTCTTAAACAAAATAAATCGGTATTAAACTTATCTGCATGTTGGCAATTGAAAACCTGGTTATGACGACAAAATATTAAAGTAGTGTCCTCCGCATCAACACAATGGCCATTTAGCGGGCAACGCCTCCGCAGTTTCTTACAACGTAGGTACGAGTACCTAAGTACGTTTCAGTCGAGACACTGATACGCTGAAACCATAACATTGAAATGTATGGATCGGACGTTACTCATTCATGTGCTAATTTCTGTTCTCCATCTTTTGAGATGACATGACATTGGTTCAGAGTGCCGAAGCGTGATGCATTACCGCCGGCATGCTTGTATGTATTTGTGTTAATTTATTTTGAAAACTTTTCTACCATCTAACCGTCCGCTAAATTCTGCTATACCTTTAACTTCCTCTTAGATGAAGCTAGTTGGTTATGAAATGGTGAAGATAGCAACAGCTATATTTTACATTTTTTTTTATTCTTTGGCCATGGGACAAAATAGTGAAAATAAAATGCCATAGGTACATAAATCTTGTCAAAAGTATTGTGGAGAGTACCGAAACCAGCTCGCAACATAGTATCTTGTTTTTATTGAATACTTGTATCGATATCGTAGCGTCTACATTAAAAGTATGTGGAGAAAGACGCTAATTTGCATACCCATTCTGTCATACGAATTTTCTAATACCGTGACGATATTAAGTTGAGGTTTTCTGCATCTGCGCTCATTTTGCGACCACAGACTCCTCGTGGCCTTTACTTGGTAACACACGATACGTCTAAAGTCTAAACTATACATAAATGTACCTACTGATACATAGGTACGAGTACAGTTTATAGGACATACATACATATAGCTAGATGTTTGTTACGTGTAGGTAAATAGCTTTACTAGAAGTAACAATAATTCGCCTAGAAGTAATCATTGAGTCATCGAAGCAATGATCAACACAAGTAATTAACCAGTGATTAGACATTACGCTTGATTGCTAACAATAGTTTACCTGTCAAGCCGGTCACTGTCAAGACGAGACCATTTGCGTGACTAATTTTTAAGTTGAACTTGGCAATTTAACATCGGAGTCGAGAAATTCACAGTTATTTGTTCAATTAGTTTATGAATACCTACAACATACATGCGAAGCAAAAAATATATCGTTTGTAATCTACGCAAATCCAACAATGGGAAAGCCTCAATAAAATAAATATAGAAAGCACCTGTGAAAAGTTTTAAACTTGTCCCAGGAAAACCTATTTTCCCGTACCGCTATCCATATGACTCATTTTTTAATTGTTTACAATAAGCTGTAATAAATTACATCTTGGTTATCATAATGTCATTGCAAATGTGCAAATATCTGCATTCATGGCAGTTTTTGTTATAACTAGCCCACCTTTACTTGGGTATCTTGCACCTGCTGCTTATGAAGTAGTAGGCATGCACTTGCACGCCGGCCGAGAGTCAATTGTCCTACGTTTTATTTATACAATATGCATTTACCATTTTCCTCCACCATCAGCACTTAATAAGCTAACCTAAGCACCTCACGAAAGGCCCATGTGTTAGTGTTAGATAATGTAGCCTCTGTGCCGTCTCCAATGTCACTCCCACGCGGTGACGCGACGACGCGCGGCGGTAGGTGGTAGCTCGGTGAAGGACCGCCGCCGTCGCCATTGTCGGCCACAATGTAAAAACTACTCTGGGGACAATAGCGGTGTTTCCCGGGACGGACATACGGACAAGGTCTGCAAGGCTTTTTGTGCTTGCTTGGTGAAGAGGCGCGGCTGAGGTTTGTGAATTATTTGCATTTTTATGGTTTGCACTTAGCATGAAGGTAATTTCTAATCAGGTACTAATTTTTTGTTCATTCCTTGTTTATGTTAACATCTGCCTCAATTCGCTTTAGTCAGGGTAACCTTCTTGTTTGAGAACATTTTAATTATCAAGAAGTAGCAAAGTTATTATTGTACCTATTTGTAAAGTCTTCCTCAAATGGTAAAATTGGTCTACTAGTAAATATGTAGTACCATACTCATATGTGTAGATACCTACTTATTAAAATAACTTCTCTGCGCAGCTAAGTATACAGTAGTTATCATCTCGAGAGTAAAATAGATAAATCCGAGATCTACAAATAGTTGATATCTGCGATAAGTACATTCTTACTACGCCCTCGGCGTTATCATTCATTCAAAATTTAAGAGCGTCACTCTCATCGATGGAGTAATTTCTAGGCTTGGCAGTCTTCTGGTCCTCTGCAATTTTATAGAAACCGCTATCAACAAAAAGAATCAGAAAATGGAAGCATCAAATATAATTTAGAGATTTCCTAAAAAGAGTTGTAATGCACAGTTGGCGTGCGTGGCGTGCCTGGTGGCGAAGCGCGTGTCGCAGGACGACGAGGCTCGCCTGGCGCTGCTGCTGCAGAAGCTGTCCCGCGAGTGGTCGCTGCTCACCTCCGTCACCTGGGACTCGGTGGGCGGCGCCTTCGCGGACGCCGTCTATGGGGGTACTCGATATTTACTACCACGTAACACATCACAACATAACTGTATAGTAAAGTAGTTGACGAGTCAACTAGGCGCAGTAAGTCTAGCAAGAATCAAGAATCAATTGGCAAAACAAAAAAATGCGCGTCGACTTGAGAACCTTCCTCCGTTTTTTCGTCAGTTAAGAAGACATACGAGTATGTACTTTTGTATTCTTAACCGACGAAAAAACGGAACTATTCGATAACGCATGAACAAATGCAGCTACTGCAGTCTCATAAGTCATACAAATTATACTCTTTCGATTATTCTGCATAATCTACTGCTACATTTTTATCGCCAGAGATTCATGCTAGGCCTACAGACTGATGTCTCCCAACGAGGGCGACGAGGCGCGGTCGTCGCTTTTCACTTCAACAATAGGAAAGGTACCAGTTATTGCATCTGCGCAGATTTGGTACCCAATGCCACAATAAGGTCTGCCCTCGTTTGGCCGCTGCGTGCAATTAACCTTTAGCCCTTAGGCGAGCACTCGAACTGTTGCTGGTAACCTTGCTTGTTATGAAGTAAGTTGATGTAACTTGTTATACTATTACCTACTATTAGGCGAGGGAAATTATTGTGCTCAATAATCTGTTAATACAACTTTATTGGCTTGTGATGACTCTTCATACTTACGAGTGTAGTCATTTTGTTAAACAGCCTGATTCAATTTTGGAGTAAATTTTTACAACAAAAAAAAAACAAGAAAATTGCGTTCATAACGGACTTGAAACTTTATAAATATCTCGCAAAAGTGTGGATAATTGGAAAATCGTCACTAGTCAGTGTGTGTATTCATTACTTCACGCTGAAACAGCTGAGCAGTCAACAGATGATTTGAATAACATTTTAAATGGAGATAGCATAAACTATATGTTACTTAATAGCAGCTTCAACCGTGGGGTGCAACTAGTAACATGAAACTTAAAATATCAGATACTGTACCTTCACCTAACTTATAGTTGTTATCAATAACAGTATATTTGTATGCAGGTTACGTGATAATAACGTTCGTGCTGCTCGTGGGCCGAGTGGTGCAGGAGATCCCCCGCGGCCGCCGCATCATCGAGGGATGCTTCCTCGGCTTCGGGATGCTGTTCTTTATCATTATAGGTAAGTCTACTGATCCACTACTGACTACCTACTAAACTTAGGATTCCACTCGCCCGATACAGTCAGCGCCAGTCGGGTTTTGGCAGAATGAACAATGTTTTGTTAAAAGTCTCCTCGAGTCGAGTCGAGATTGCGCCAAAATTAATGACCGAACCCAAATTTAAGTTCCGTCCTGTCTGTACTTAACGTCTTTTTCAAATCCAACGCTCTGTCCCAGCGATTGCGACGTGTTATTTGCTGTGACGTCTATTATGACGATTCTTGAAACTGAAGACAATAAAGTTCGTATAGGGGTGATGAAGTCACTGAAGAATTGCTAATCGTTTTACGTTAAAACGTGACTCTTCAGCCAGCCTCATTTAAGTTCATAACATAGATATAGGAAACTCCATTTCAAATAATTGGAAAGCCAGGCAACTGGGTCGCGCGGCTCGGAAGCTAAGGCACGCCCTTTACACACCTTTTGACGTAACCACGTAAAAACACGCGTGCTGCCTATCAGTAAGTGCCTATTACATTTTAGCACGTTATTGGACAGGTTTTAGGGCAGTATTTTGCCGTAGTGTTTGCTCGTAGGTACTTTCATAAAATAATAATGAGCTAAATTAAAAAATATGTCGTTATTTTAAGTTTGTGTTTATCATAATTGGTATCTTTATTACGATAATCGTTATGCTGTTTTTTGCTCGATCAGATTTTGAAACCTCTAAACTACGTCTACTGTCATACTCTAAAAGTTTTAGTTTCTGTCAGTTACGAAGTTTTAGTACTGAAAAAAAGTATAAGTAAAGCATGTCTATTTGAACTAGAAATTAAAACTCTTAAAAAGTTACTCGTAAGAAATATCTTGGCACCAGCAAAACATTGCCTCAAACATTCGGTCGCAAAGTAATCTAATCTCATCATCGAAGTAACTCGCCGCATTGTCCCGCAGGCGGGCTGGAGCTGGCGTCGCTGGACTCGGTCCCGCGCAACCTGGTGGTGAACGCGTCCGTGCTGGGCAGCCTGTCGCTGCTCGTGGCGGCGCTGTTCCTCGTCGACCTCATGGGGCCCAGGATCTACACCTCAGTCTCGCACTCGCAGACCGACCCTATCTCCTCGCCCAAAGCCGAGAAGAAAGTCTCCATCGCCTCCCCGCCCACCACGAACGTGCACGGCAACGGGCACACGAACGGCGTCATCCTGAACGGCCAACAAAATGGACTCAAGAAAGACCGACCGAAAGATTTGGATCTGGAAAAGAGCAAGGACAAGGAAGCTAAAAAAGAAATGAGGTTACTTGAAACTTCGATCGATGCGATCGATGGCGAAACGAAACTGGACATCGATGACGGATTGGAGAAGAGCAAGTTTGGGTCTTTGAGGAACGGGATGGAAGGCGGCAACTACGTGCGACTGTCCGACCCGCTGTCGGAGCCGGACCGGCTGCACTACGAGCGCGAGCTGGCCAAGTTCCACGACCGGTACTTCAAGGAGTTCCTAGACAACTTCGCGGGGAGACTGCCCGTCAAGGAGAACTACCTGCCGGAGCTCCAAACGCCAGTCTTCTCGAAAGTTAAGACTGGACGCTTGAAGAATCTGTACGACGAGGAGCCGCCGAGTTACGAGCACAAGAAATCGCCCTCGAAAGCGAAGACTGTGCCCTCGCCGACTTTGCAGCAGTTGGAGGACTACTTGCGAGCGCCGAACCGGTCGAGACGAGCCGACACGCCGGCGCTGTTCCCGATGGAGCCCATCGAGGAGAAGGACAACGCGGACACGGAGGGCCGCGCGTCCGGGACGCCCACCGACCCCGGGTTCGTGCAGTACTCGGCGGGCCGGTGGCCGGACAAGGCGCGGGAACTACGGACGCCCCGGCACAGCCCCACTTAGACCTAAGCATAGAAAATTGTGTGAAAAACGTGAACAGAGAACCAAATCTCATATTTTATCAACGAACAATGACTAACGAACCCACCTAGTGTGTGTCTGTGAAGCCATCTAAGTAAGCTAAGTATAGCTAGCTGTAGGTACTAATGTATTTTTTGCATATAAATATGTTATTAAACGAATTTAACTCCCATGTCTGGTTTTTAATGAATCCTCCGATTCAATTAGCTGCCGGGTTTTTTGCCTTTTTCTCACATAAAAATTGTTTGGAAACAAAAGAATTAACGGGCGAGATAAATAAGTACATAAATACTTCATGGAATATCTTAAATGTAGGAAGTTCGTTGCTCCAGCGCATTAAGTGGGAGATTAAAGTTAATTTGGAAATAATGATCGTGTGACACATAGTCGAATACCGGAGTATCCTTGCGCGGTAACTGCCGCACTTGGACTTAACACGTAATAGCTAGTAGATGCGGAGCTTGTATTAATTATGTTGACTACGTAGAAAATCTCCACCGCGTAATTTATCTTGTTTACTTATTTAATATATTTGTCAAGCTGAGTGGAATTCGAAGTAGGTACTTGACTACCTACAAGCCCTGATTATAACCGTTCTGATCTCTTGCAGTTGTAGGTACTATACTTTTCTATAGGTCGATATTTCAGTCTAGTCTGTCTACCAAAATTCTTACGAAACCGCGTAACATTTTATGTTGGGATTAAATTACTAATACAATGGCATTACAAAAGCACCTCCAAAACAAATTGCTTTACCTAGAAGACCATCACCGTCATTTCATTCATTCATGCATCACACTCGCAAAAAGTTGCGATTGTGTTTTCCAAGTTTCATGACTAGACCTCAAATTAATAGGAACACAATACACATCCGTGTTCAAATATTAATTACCCTGGTCCTCTGTAATTATTGTTTAGAGTAGAGATGATCTTATGGTTATCATTTTATCAATCTTGAAAAATAAACCACTAAAAAAAGTTCATATCGATGTTTCTCAAACGCCTAAAGCTACTGGCAAATTACTCGGTACTGTGCTAATTCAATGTTACTCGTACTATACCCTTGGTTCATTCAAGAGTAATTTCGCAACGTTTCTTATTAAACAACAGCGTCATTGAGCACCGTGATAATAGGATAGACCTTACAGCCGAGCATGCTTCATTGATTGCCTTTACTTTGAGGGCAGTGTTACTGTGTTAGCTAGCCGAGTTAGCGGATGTCAAGAACGACAATAATAAAGGCTTCCACAAACCAAGCGCGTGCGACGCGATTTGCAACAGCGCAGCATTTTGAAGTTAATTTTGTCGTGTAGTCTATTCTATACTTTAGAGTTTGTATGTATTTGTAGGGGGAATCTCCGGAACTATTGGTCTGATATCAAAAATATTTCACTCTTGAAAAGCTACACTATCAGTGACAGTGACTGACATAGGCTATATGTTATAATAGCCCTAAACTTGAGAGGGTGAATGCCGAGCAGCACCGGGCACGAGGACCCGAGCATCAGCTAGTCGTTTAAGGTTTTTTTTTTTTTTTTTTTTTAGTTAACCTGTAATGTCCCACTGCTGGGCAAAGGTCTCCCCCAAGTTCTTCCATAACTGCCGGTCTTGGGCCAGCACCGTCCAGTCCTTTTCAAACTTCCCCAGTTCGTCGCGCCATCGCGTCGGAGGGCGGCCTGGGGGTCGACTGTCCGGGGGCACCCACTAAGGTTTAAATAGTCAAAAGATAAGGTTCCTCAAACATACTCGTATGCATGACTCAGCGTTCAAACTGAGCTGCTGTTAGCACGCGTCACTCACGCCCCCGCCTTTACTGCCACGCGTTGCTCACGCCCTGTGCCGCTGCCTCCGGACACGCGTCCTATCTGTGGAAGACTTAAATGTAGGTAACACCGTCTAAAAACAGTAAGGAATCTTAGTACCTAGTACTGTACATTTATTTGACCCATACCCACTCGCTTACAATACTTGCTTGTAGGTACTTAAATACCTACTCGTAAGTATATAGGTATACAGAGCCACGACTGTTTTACTTTGGGCTTCAGTATTATTACGTCAAGTTCCTGTTGATAAGTTAAATAACCTAAACCTGCATTTACCTTGAGTTCTAGAGTCTGTTCATATAGACAGAGATAGAGCAAGTATTTCATTAATACAGATCAGTTTTCCGGCGTTAATATAAATTAGCGACCGCAGCGCGGTACGGGGCTAGATATACAAGAAAACTAAACAATGACTTTTACAGCTACTTCTTACAGTTTCACTTACGTTGTGACTATTTAGAGTCAAATACAATAGGTAGGTAATTAGGTATAGCTCGCAACATTGCTGTGTTCAGTCATTAGGCGGCGCGGCTCATATTTATGTATGAACATTGTTGTTCCTAGAGTTACAAGTACAATTGATCGCAAAACTAGTGTATACACCTGGCGTGCCAAAGCTCAGTGAGTCAGAAGTTCTCATAAAATGTAAATTAATTATTATGATATATTTTCATAGTGACTCGTTCTCACGCCTAACTACCGTAGCGACCTCGCGGGGACGTGTCAAGTCAATACTAATTACAGAATTGCCGGAAAATAGCAGCAGTATCTACAGATCTTACAAGAAACAATCGTGGCTGGCGGCTGGCGGCTGGCGCAGCGGACAAGTAGTTTATTTTTATTTGGACAAATGAGGTTTTGTTTAAGAAAATGTTTGTCTTCGTTATTGATCATGCTTGCTTTTTATTTATTTATTTATTTATTTATTATTATTCAATCAGTACCGTTTACAACGAATTACACTAATGATAAATTTACACTAATTAAAAATACAAAGAAAAAAAACAATTAGAAAAACAATTAGAAGTTAAAATACTATTACAGAACAAACACAAATAATTAAACACAGAAATCAAATAAAAATAAAGAATGTCATAATAATAATAATAAATCATAACACAAAAATTTATACAGTTCAAAATCAATTCATATAAGTAACAATACAATAATAAATAACAATTTAAAAATTTTTACAGTTCTATCAATTCATTTAAAAATATAATAATAAATCATAATTTAAAATCTTACAGTTCATAATTAATTCATTTAACAATACAATAATCAATTATAATTTAAAATTTTTACAGTTCATAATTATTTGAAAATACTTGACAGTTTTTTTGAGGCAACCGACTCACAGTAACCTAAAGTTTCTGTCATAATATCCCTCCAGTCACCTGCCAACACATCACAGTCAGGTCACTCAGGTCTGTTGTTAATGAGAGCATTAAGCGCAGCCAGGGATCGCGGTATTGGGGATGTTTCATGAGCCACGGTTCTATACTTCGGGACAGCAAACAGTTTATGTTTCCTGCCCCTACAGTAGTTGTCAGGTACGTAAAGGCGACACAGTTGCTCATTTAGATCTGGTGCGTCTACTTTACCATGCAGAATCTTACACATAGTTCTTAACTGGTCATGGGCTCTCCTAACTTCTAATGAGTTGTACCCTAGGCAACCGTGCAGAAACTCGGTGGGATACATGTAAGGGTAATACCCAAACCTACGCTTGTACAAGTATCTGAGGAATGCCTTCTGAACTTTCTCCAACACAAGGGTGTATTTATCTTCGTGCGGATGCCACACGCAGGCACTGGCTTCCAGCCTACTTCGGACCAAAGTGCTGAATATGAGCTTAATAACATCGATGTTGCGAAAGTCCTTAGAACTCCTCAGGACAAACCCAAGCCGCTTGTACGACTCCTTGGCGACTGTAGCGATATGGCCATTAAAGGTGAGCTCCCGGTCGAATGCGACCCCTAAATCTTTCACTGATGTAGCACGTGATATTAAGTTTTGACCTAAACTATAGGGAAATTCGATTGGGCGTCGCATTCGGCCGAAAGTCATCTGAGAACACTTTGAGAAATTAAACTCCATCTTGTTGTCCACACTCCATTGGTTGATCCTATCTAAATCACTCTGCAGTTTAAGGCAGTCCTCAACCGCTCTTATCTCCAAATACAATTTCAGGTCATCCGCATATAGGAGGCATTTTGAGTGTTTGACGACTGTAGGAAGGTCATTAACCATAAAAGTAAACAGCAAAGGCCCAAATATCGATCCCTGGCTCACTCCGGAACGCGTGTGATAGGGTAGAGAGTCATAACAACCTAGCCGAACAAACTGCTTGCGATCGCGAAGGAAGTCAGCGATGAAACGAAGATAGCCTGGAGTAAGGCCCGCCCTGCTAAGCTTTTTTAATAGTAAGTCATTATTGACTCTATCAAACGCCTTCCGGAAGTCAAAGTAGAGTACATCGACTTGAATTCCGCGATCGAGCCTGGTGGAAATATAGTCAACTATAGTCAACAGATTGTCAACTTTTAATCTAGTTGACTGCAATAAAACTTAATATACCTACTTAGTCCCAGGGGTAACTATGGTTTACATCTTTGCGAGACGATTGCGTAAGCTCGATCAAGTAACCCGCAATCCCTTTTATATTTCGTTTATGCCCTAGCTAGGACTATTAGCAGGCTTCAGAAGGATGGTTTGTGGGATTGGTTGCAGTTTGCTGGAAGATCAATTTCAAAACTTTTCTTGCACTGACCTTCGCGACTCCATTCGGCCACCAAGTCTAATAATATATATTGTCTTTGTTTTGATAACTGAATTTTTTTTTTTATGGGAAATAGGTAAGTATTGTGCTACTTGTATTTAACATATTATATAAGTAATAAGAAGTTGTAGGTAGGTGGTACCTAGCAATTGTAGCAATGTATCACGCAGCTACCTAGGTTATAGGAATACTTTACCCTATGTAGTTTGCCACCATTATAAGATGGTTCATAGTGTTTGTCTCCAAAAAAGGATGCCGATTATTGCGAAACTCCCGTCCAAGTCAAGGGTTTTCCCCAATTTCCTCAAACGAGTGTCCATTTAGCACGCATTGTGTTGAGGTTGGCTCGTCGCGTCGTCTGCGGTCACAAAGGACAGTTTTTAGACGTGGGAAGCGGCGCGAGGCCTTCGCATCGCCGGCAGCAGGGTTACCAGTTACCACACATGATGCATTCGTGGAGTTACTTATTACTATTGGTTTGTTAGTGGTCAGCAATTTTCATTACTTCTGTTTGGTCCCTACCCGTGGTCCACCTACACAGTTCACCTGGGTGTACCAGGGGCATTTTTTTCTTCCCGTGGTTCACCTCTGATTAACGGGGTATACCAGAGATTATTATTTCTTTCCGTGGTTCACCGAAGTTTACCTGGCTGTACCAGAGGTATATTTTCTTCCCGTGGTTCACCTCTGATTAATAGGATGTACCAGGGGGTTTTATTTAATTACGTGGTGTAGTAATTAATATTTAGGTTTTAAAATATATTGCCCCTGGTGAACTATTTAGGTGGACCACGGGCAGGGACCGGTCTTGTTGTACCACTTAAGACTATAAATACGTGTAGATTTGTCATCTTTAAAATTGTGATCTTTTTCTCACTAATGAAAATGAGAGAAGCAGACAATTTTGATGGTGTCTGTTTCGTTTTAAGAGTTGTACAACAGATTTGATGCTAGTGTCTCAAAAATTAAAAGGCAGGTACTAAAATATGTATATTTTTAATGATATCTACATGGGATATTTTTCGATTAATTATAATACAACAATCAGAATATTTCATTTAAAGTACAATAATATGACTCCGACCGTTTGGTCTTTGAATATCTATTAAAATCTATTATTTTCATAAAATAAACAAGAATAAGTACAAATACTAATTTTAAATAGCACCTCTAAGAATTCCGATACCTTGCCGAAGATGAGATAGGGCTGGGTACATAATATAGCGAATTCATATATCTCATTACCAATATGGAAATTACAATACTATTTAAAACATAATACGAATTCCATAATAAAATCATTGCTTGTGTACTGCAATCTTACACTATCTCAGCTATATTTTTCGGTAATCACTTAATTATCTATAAAAAACTTTAAGATTGTAAATCTTGGTAAATATGGTGCTATTTTCGATCATGCATTTATAATTTATGCATCATAATAAATTGCATTACAATGTTTTGAGTAAAAATACACCTCTTGGTACTAAAGTTAAGTAACACATTGGAATGTTAAGTTAAACAACTTATCGTATTGTTTTCTTTGAGATTTGCCTCCTTATTCGAACTAAGTTATAGTAAATGACTAAAATGAAAATAGAAGTACATTGCTTATATTTTTCGCCCTAAGTCCTATTGTCATTTTAATCGAGTAAACAATATATTAAATGTCAGATCTTGTGAGGACGGAATCGTGTGAACTGAGGTATAAGTATATTATGCTAATCGTTATAATATCTACACTGCACATAATATATCCAGTCTGTTCAGAACCTTATTCACAATCTTCTCAGGAATTGAATGCTGAAACAAAAAAATACATGTTAATAAAGCTGGTTTTGGTTTATTTTATGTCCTAAAAGGGGCCATGTCAGATATTTCAATTCAGCTAAAATACATGTTAATAAAGCTGGTTTTGGTTTATTTTATGTCCTAAAAGGGGCCATGTCAGATATTTCAATTCAGCTAAAATACATGTTAATAAAGCTGGTTTTGGTTTATTTTATGTCCTAAAAGGGGCCATGTCAGATATTTCAATTCAGCTAAAATACATGTTAATAAAGCTGGTTTTGGTTTATTTTATGTCCTAAAAGGGGCCATGTCAGATATTTCAATTCAGCTAAAATACTGAGACACCTGAGCTGAGACAAATCAAGTACGAAGTCTCTCAAATACAGGGTTATTATGAAAGGTAAGCTAAGCTGAAAAGAAAAAGGTCCTCAAAAAATGTTTGTGACACTACTTACTCAGATTCAGATTTTTATTGCTCAATCCGTACAGTGCAACGGTGCAGGTATAAACAACGGTGTTACAACGCACATTAGTAACAACGGGTCCTGACGAGCCGTTGTTACAAGTACTCTAGCTAGACGACTTCAAGTCGGTCTGATGATCTGTTTGACTCAGTGGTAGTATTTCCGCCGTATAAGCCAGATGAGAGGTCCCGGGGTTCGAATCCCGGCCGGGCGGATGTTTGAATGATGCATTTAAATATTATTTGGTTTTAGTTGTCCTCGTCTTTGTTCGTTCCGTGGCTTCCCCGACACAGTGTATCCTAGTGAGGAGCTCTGAGTGTGAAACGTTATTGGCCGAGCGAAGTGGGGTCCGAGTCTAGGGGAACAAATCGGCGTTTGTATGCACTCGTATTTGTCCGACGATAACTTGAGTACGGTTATACCGATCATGACGAGATTTTGCAGACAAGTAGTTTATACTGATGAGGGGTTACGGTAATAGAATGGGCGCGAGGTCGAGTTCCCCGCGACCGCGACCCGCGAACTACTCACCCGGGTCCAGGCCGGGGCGCTGGTCCCGCTGGTCCCGCTGCAGCGCCACGTACTGGCGCACGAGGCGCGCCACCTCGTGCGCCTGCTCCGCCTGGAGCCGCGCACTACTCACCCGGGTCCAGGCCGGGGCGCTGGTCCCGCTGGTCCCGCTGCAGCGCCACGTACTGGCGCACGAGGCGCGCCACCTCGTGCGCCTGCTCCGCCTGGAGCCGCGTCACGCGCTGCTGCAGGAGCGAGCCGCACTTCACGTCCAGGAACAGCGTGCCGTCTTCCGAGCGGACCTGCGAGTCGAGTCAGAGGGGGATCAGGGGACGAATGCAGAGAGACGACCACAGGGAAGGTCGTCCGTCTAATCGAGGAGTATACTTGGACTGAGAAACTTTTTTCAGCTCAACGCCTCGATTTCTATCGACTTAGTATTTCTTCACTGATCAAAGGTATTGATGACATTTGAGTTGGAAACAACGGCACATATCGATTGGGGGACTTAAATAAATTAATGCCTACAGTCTTTTTTAATATTCAATATTTTGTTTTGTTTGTTGTTCGTCACGATGTGTAGGAGGTCGTCCCATCCCTTGGTCGTGGACACGCACCTTCCTGGTGGAGATGAGGTCCGCGTAGGGCCAGTGCGTGTCGGTCTCGTGCGTGTGCGGGTGCAGCAGGTGCGCGCCGCGCCGGTTCAGGGCCAGCACGTGCTCGCGCCACTCCCCGCCGCCCGCGCCGCCGCCCGCGCCGCCGCCGCTCACGCGACGCACCGCGAAGAACGACGACCCGAATAAGGGCCAGCGGGACAGAACCTGTAAGGAACAATATATAATTTTTTAAATTGTTCTTGACAGGATTGGAGCTTATCGTCAGGTATTGATTAGAAAATTTTTCAGTATCGGATAATGTTTTGACAAAAATTTACGAGTACGACGTGATGAAATAAAATTCAGAAGTGGGATTGGAACCGAAACAAAAGACTATTAGTTTTTTTTTATTTTTATTTTTTTATATTTAAAAAGGCAGCAAACATGCATATGGCCAGCCTGATGTTAGGCAGAACCGTCGCCTATGAACACTTGCAACACTTGCGGCGTTGATGATGCTTTGCCAGCCCGAAGAAGTGCTTGTAAGTAGACTCCCTTTTTAAAACGCCCCATGTTGCATTGTACCGTCTTTGATAAGATTGCTACTGAACTTTTCGTATGAACGGTTACTTCTGTTCTTTAGAAATAAATTAGTTACACTGCTTGCTGTTCACAGCACTCTTTATATAGGAAAGCCAGTCCTCGTATGATGGTGTACCTGCAGAACTTTGGCCTTGGCGGCGGCGGGCGTGAGCGTCCTCGCCTGCGGCCACTCGGCGGCGACCCAGGCGGCCCACTTGTTGGGGCGCGGCTCGCGCAGCCCCAGCAGCGGCTTGGGCAGCAGGTACTTGAGGTCGCGCGGCGCCGGGGGCTCCGCCAGCGCCGCCGCGCGGTGCAGGAGCGCCGCCACCAGCGCCGCCTCGCGCAGCGCGCCCGCGCCCGGCGCCGCGCCGCCCGGCAGCACCAGCAGCAGCCCCTCCAGGTAGTCTGGGGCCACCTGCGCGACAAACGACCAGTTAGCGACCGAACTTATGCCTCTGTGAACTTTACGAATGTACGTCCGAGTATGTTTATGATCTTAGTTTGCGGACGCTAGATTAGATCGTCATGAACTTTACTGGCAAGCAGTTATAACACCGTGGCCAGTGTACTCGTAGTACGGCGAGTGAAGTCCCCACCTGGTTGAAGAGCACCTCGGTGTAGAGCGGCGGCGCGTCGGGCCGCAGCGGGTGGTGCCACACGGAGCGGCAGAAGATGAGGTAGAAGGGGTGGTGCGCGCGCTGCAGCTCCGTGGTGACGTCCAGCACGTACTCGTCGCCGGCCAGCGGCATGGTGAGCGCGTCGCCCGACACGATGCAGTACAGCGAGAACTCGCCGCGCTCCGCCGACCCCGACACGCCGATCTGCGGGCCGAGACAACCATATACAACCGCTCGGTGCTGCCGTCGCGTCGCTCCCGTCTCTCTAGAGCGCGAGGTACCGAGTACCGAGTACCGACCAGGTCGCAGAGCTCGTCGACGACGTCCTGCACGACGGTGGCGCAGCGCGTGTTGACGACGCGCTCGGCGCCGCCCGGCAGCCGGTACAGCTGGCGGCGCGCCGAGCGGCCCGCCGACACCGCCGTCACCTCCTCCACGCTGGGCACGTTCTTGCGTCCGCCGCAGCGCAGCGTCTTGCGCAGGTTGGCGAGGCACACGGCCGCGGTGCCCTGGCAGGGCCGGCGCCGGTCCGCCGCCGCCGCCGACAGGTACTCCACGAGGAACGGCCTGAACGAAAGAGAACGGTACGGTTGTAGTGGAAAATTTCGGTCTGAGAGCGACTTGGGAGAAGTCAAGATCCAGGGGGCTGATCTGGAAATCAAAATGGTCTGCATCATACCTGAGTGTATCGGAGCAGGTGAAGTAGGCCGCCAGGATGGACATGAGTCGCCAGGCGCGCTGGCACGAGTCGGCGCCGCCCGACCGGTTCGAGGTGGTCTGCTTCATCAGCTGGCAGTACACCTCGTCGCGCAGCTCCGGCACCGAGTGGCAGTGCTGGCAACGGGAAAATTATACTTAAATATAATACATTGACCGTAGACATTTCTACAACTACCTACTATGTGGAATGACGAAATGAGACACTTGTTAATTAATATTTTGCGATAATAAAGCAGGTACAAGTATAGAATTCCAGTTACCAAAAGGCGGATTGGCGGTCAAATGCGGACGCATACGCGATAATTTTCGAGAGTAACAGCGTACTCACCATGAGGACAGTGTAGACGCACTTGACCTCAGTGAGGTCCTGGTGCGCGGGCCGCTCGCCGGGCTGCAGGTCCCCGCAGTAGGCGCGCACGCACGTGAAGCACTCGAGCGCGGGCGGCGCCAGCGCGCCCGGCAGCCGCAGCAGCGGCGCGCGCAGCGGCGTCGCCTGCCACTTCACCACGTCCGTCTGCGCTTTCCACGTCCATTCGTTGCGTTTCGCTTTGCTCTTTAGTGAGGAATCCGCTTTCAGGATTTCCAATCTGGAAGATAAAAGGAATTGTTTTAAAATTTGACACTCAAAAAGGGTGAAGTCATCTGTAAAATAAATGTGAGTAAGAATCTCAGTCATACTCGTACTTTTACACTGTAACTGAATCATATTTGCTTAAGTTTTTATTTGTCGCAGTACAACGTTACAAAGTTATTCCTATTCCCAGTAGGATTGGTTTTACATGTTTCTAATCCAAAAGCCACTATTACGAGTATAAACATCGATTTCGAAAGATTGTTTCAATAACCTTATTAACACAAATATCGCGTTGTCATGTAATGATCAAAATACTCGACATTTCAATCACATTGAGTATTGCTAACAAAATGCCAATTTAATAAGTTCACGGTATTTCTAAATATCATCGCGAAATGCTTAGTCAGCGTCATTTTGGTTATTTCGCTTACCTCACAGACTCACAGGTAATATGTTCGTGTGAACGAGTGGTGAAAGATACGAGTATGCTGTAGATTTCGTTGATATGACAAAATGTATTTTGCAATCGCAATATGTGTCCGCAGATCAATCAAGATATCTCGAGGTACGAGTACCTACAGTTATTTGTCGACTCTTTCTTTTCTATACTAACATGTAGAGCTGTGGTTTAAATGTTAGTGCTATGCTAGTCCACTCGACCTGCGCATTTTAATGATAGTCAGTGCCATTTAGTATTACGAGAGAAGCATAAACCACGCCTCAAGGTTGAAAGTTATGAATTATTTATGCTAAATAATATGAAGTTATTTATTTGCATGTTTAGAATTTTTAGATGAATGAGATTGGGGTAATTTATTATGCAGATATTTTTTGTTAGATAACTTTAAGATGACAGAAAAACCAGTTTTATGGGAACCATTGAAGTAATGTACCTACGGTACGTAGAAATTTAATAAATTTTAAGGTTTTGTAACTTGAAAGCTGTTATGTAACCGGCGGAAAAATATAAGGATATGAGACCACTTCAATAGTAAAGAAAAATCGTGGTCATACACAACGCTCAAATATATTTGTGGTGTTTATTTTGGACTTGGGGAATGATTCGTCCTCGAAGCAGTATTCGTGACCAACGGATTTCAATGGTGAAGCTCAGCTTTTCCGATCATGGTGTGATCGGATTTGTGTAGCGAATGAATGGACCAAAAGCTTGAGGCCGCTTATGTTTACCATACAGTCGTACCGGGGATCTAGTACCAGTGACTCAGTTTTAAACAAGAACACAAAACGATTAAGCCCTAGTTAAAAATAGTAGAAGATCAGAACAGCTTCTGTTTATGTAACAGTAGCTTTTAATTAAAATAAATCCAAAATCCAAATCGATACTGTAGTTCCCGAAGAAAAGGTGATCGATTCGCACAGAACTCGTATACAATACGGACAGTAACATAACATTATATATACGGATGCCAGAAGTTTGTAAACAATTCAATAGCTGCGTTCATACTAGACCCCAATTCTTTGGAAAGTATTGTAGATACCCATCTGCGATGTTCTAGGCATGTCAGCGGCATTGTGCCGAGCACAGGCCGGATGTGCTCGTAACATAACACCATCGCTGCTGCATTCGATGCTAATGATGTGTGCGCTGTGTGCGCTGTGCGGCTCGCCAAACGGTTGCCGGTTAGTTTAAACAACAATACTCGACGTAGGGCTGTCTACAACTTTACTATGCAAATATTGAAGCAATTTAAAATTCGAAACGATGTAATCAAATCGGTTAAATGTATTTTTTTATTGACTTATAAAGAATGATGGGGATGGGTGGAGAAACACCAATTTTAACGTTAATAAAAGCTTAAGCGGTAGATAAAAAACGTGTGGTGTATTATAATATTATTATTGTGTCCGATCGACATTCTGTTTCATTTATCTACTACCAGACGGGTGATGCTCCATAAGTGGCATAAGTGCCTCCAGATCCAGAAGCGGTTTATCCCTAAACATAAAAAATCAGCATTACATCCGAATGGTCTTATCTACTCGCAATGACAAATCGCGTTTCCCTGGACTGATGAATCAAAATTATTCATTAAATTTGAAACCAATAAATCCAGTAACACTCCGAATTAGGAAGATAGTACCTATTATCCAAATTCCAAGTAATCAAAGAAAATATTGATGAACAAACTTGATATTGATGAAAAAAAAAGCTAATACCATATTCATTTATAGGTACATATTTTACCTAGGTAACCAGTTCCGACGTCTAGTGTGGTGCCTCACGTAGAGTTGGCCTCTACATTTAATATACAGCTCGTGCTGAGATCAACCTTCAGCATTACAGATCCGGTGAAATATGTGCATTAGTTAGCATAGAGCCGTGAAATATGAAACCACTCACAAGGATCGCACCGTGCCTACGTCGATGTAGGCCCCGCTCCGCCGGTAGCCCGGAGTTAACATCCTGGAATGCTTGTGCCTCAATAGCGACATAGGAGCCAGGACATTCGGTTGTTTGAGTCTGAATGAAGCCATTTCCAAAACACGACACTTACTCGTACTTATCGAAACTTTTAGTAGTAAACAAACTTTTAGTTGTTTACTCGTTCAATTTATAGATTTTATTTGATTGCAAAAACATGGCACCAACTACACTTTTGGAATTTCTTTGAAATTCTCCATCTCATATTAGAATTTTTATTCAACTAACGATTATATTAATTGATGACAAGTAATAGAAGGATGATTGATCACTACAAAATATCGATTAAAATAATCGCGATCAGCCCTACTCTTGCGATGGTATCGAGCGGCAAGCGGCGAGCGGTCACCACCCGTGACCAATTACTGTTTGCGCGCAGCCACCTCCTCCCAGCTCTCACCGGCTGGTTACATGGCCGGAAGGCGCTTCCTGCGCCTCCCCGGTTGCACACAATGTGTACCGTGTCCGTGGTAATCTTCGCACGTAACTTTGTAAGTGTAATCTAGGTGTTTGGTTACTTGGGTAGGCATGTTGAAGTTAATGGGTGTGCGAGGTGCGACTGTGCGTGGTCAAAATGTAAGATTATATCGTAACTGAGTTCGTTTGAGTGAGTGGCCAGCCTGATTGTTACTCGTAGGACGAGACTGCACTGGCAGATGGTATGCTACGGGCCTAGAGCCTGGCGAGTTTTGAGGTCCACTCGATCATAAAACGTATTGTTCTATACATCATTAAGAGATGATTATTCTGTGGCGTCCGATTGTGTACCTACATCTGCGCTCGTGGCTGTATAAACCAATGCGAGAGCCACAGATGCGGTAGGTATAGTAGGTACCTATAGAAAGCTTGGCGCCTCGCCTGTTGTGCTTTACATATTTTGCTCTATCATCAAGTAAATTAAAATTCAAGTGCTTCGCTAGTCATTAGGCTAAGCGCCAGCCTAGTATTTGCAGTACGATTATAATCTCAGTCTTATTGTGAAACGTCTAATAAGTTTGTAATGTAGTAAGAAACTCATAAAGTTCCCGAGGAAAACATTACGTTGCGACTATTTTAACCCAAGAAACGTAGGAAACGCGATTAGTCAAATTTAATTAATCGGTTATGCCCGATCAGCGGGGCCCGCTAATATGCTAATTATTAAAATCGGAAGAACCTTACCAAGGGTCGGTTACGGCTACACCTCATTATCATTAATCCATGGAGCAAAGAGTACCGACGACACGGCGCGACATAGTTTTCTATTACAAAACGTGAAGTTCCACGTTTCCTACACATTATTTAATTGTTACATAAGCACGATTCGGTTTGGTTCGCACACTAACCGTCCCACAATGTACGTATGGTTTTACACAAATGCACATTAACTTTAACTGAGGCATTAGTGATTTTAACTGAGTAAAAGCGGGAAAGTTAGAAAGTGACTTTAGGGTTTATTCAGATTTCAAGACACTGAATTTGCTGCCTCACCATAAATAATCAGATTAATGTTTGTGTTGATTTTGTGGATAATAAACTCAAAGTTTTAGCATTTTAAATTCTAAACTCAATTTGACAACTCTAATATGGTGTCATCTGTTTCTTTGAAATTACATGCAGACAAGTTGTGTGCTGTCATGTTTGATTAGAGTTTAGGTTTTGAGTTTACAGAAAAGTAACATCGACCAAAATGTCTTAAAACTATAGTCATGATTGTCTGTCTTGTTTTGAGCCAGTAGCTCTAATCATTTGAATAGTATGGAAATATCATTACTGCTAGAGCTGCCAAATTTGAAATTCGTGCTTGAGTCCAACAGAATAACAATGTCGGAATGTTGGAACCAACCGTGCTCAATGCTCATACTTGAAAAATACCGCTAAATGTATGGTTTGGCCAGTTTAGCTGGTAAATACGGTAATGGTAAGTAGGTAGGTAGGTTTATGCCTATGTACAATGACAGTTATATAAGTAGTTAAAAGCTGAAGTTCTTTAGGTACTCTACTGTAGGTACTTCAATTTCAAGATAACTGAAAGAGAACCAAAAAGCCAACTAGTCGTAGTAGACGACTTAATTTTTACGTGAGTATTCCCGTGTTTAATTATAACAAAAAGCCAAGCGGTTTTTGAAAGCGTGTCCGTCTGTCCGTCCGCAAAAACACCAGGAAACCTAACCACAAAGTAGTTAGATATGTACCTATTGTATGTATGTATGTGGCAATCCTTCCTTAGAAGGCACTCCGGGAAATCCTTGCCTAATCACAGAAACAACAAAGACCACATTAACACAAAGCAAATCATTTGTAGTTACGACTTACGAGTATAAAACAAGCATTAATAACTTCATAAAACAAACAAATCACTTCGAAAATCACAAAAAACCGCGCTAAACCAAAACAAAAAAATACACACGATGACACCGCATCAGTGCATCATAATGATCTCACTTGAAAATAATCAGAATAAAAAAACAAATATCTCACAAGATGATACGACGGTCCTTGGACGACGAATCGCTGCGGCCCGAGACGGACAAACTGTCGCCCGACATGTCCGACATGGCGACCGCGCGGAGCCCCGAACTGCTCGCGACTCACTATCGACACGAGAAAGCGATCGAACTCGCGAACTGTGAGGAAGCATTTTTCTGAATAATTTATCATACGGTTTCGGCTTTCAAATGTTTACCTCACGCTCACGCGTTTACGTAGATATTGCGCGAACAATTATGCTAACTTTATTCCTTCCGTTTTCGTGCCGCGGATAACTCGTAGGGTCTCCGCGTTTAGAATCACAATTAATTGATTATCTTTCACAATAGATGCAACTCTCCATTGAGCTAAGGTAACGAAAGAATCCGTCTACTTCCAAACTAATTTAATTATATCGGGCGCGACGGTCGATTGAACGCGGAATTCACCAAAGGAAATCTGAAACACCGGTAAAGCGTTGCCGATCGAATGGTATTACTAATCCGTATAATTAAGGCACCAGTAACTATTGACACAGCGTGAACGAAACGCATTTAAATTTTAAGAAATTATTGTACTCCAAACTTACAAAGTTGTTGAATGAGACTTGAAAAGCCTGATGGGAGAGATACCAAAAAGAAAACCAATAAAACATTCTATTAGTAAAACACACATTGAAAACTTTTCTAATCGCACAAAGTTAATAAAAAAAAAAGAAAATGCATTCGCCATTGAAGTGTAAATGGCTCACACTTAAAAAACTAAAAAATGTTTGTCTAGGGAGAAAACAAAAACAAAAGAAAGCACATTCGACATTTGAATGAACAACTTAAAAGTTTGTTTGAATTGAAAACGCACGAAACAAAACACATTCGAATTTTTTCGGTTTAAAAATGTCAACCACTACAACCACTTGACGCGAAATGGTCCACCGAAGAGGTTCGGAACATCGGAACTTCGGATACTTGCATTCGATACTTGAGTCGCGCCGCTGCTGCACACGGCATGGTCGAAGGTTACGCGTCGTCTGCCGATAGCGCGACCTCTGTGCGTTCCGGCCGACCGACAACCGTCAACTAACTAGGGTTGCTCCACTTCTTTTCAGAACTCTTTTTATGGCGCATTGTTTTTACTGGCTGACAAAAGCGCTGTTACGAGTTAAGACAATCTATTGCGAAAAAAGATTTGTTGCTTTTTTGGAAACCTTGAGTTGCGATTAGTGAAGATGAGATCTTCACGTTTATTAAGCTGGGATTTGGTTTTGCTTTAAGTATCATGAAAGAGCTAGAGCTAGAGGGCTATTTATACCACATTATGCTTCAGTGAGTAACCATAACATTGTACATATTTAAAAAAAGATGTTTTACAAAATCAGTCATTTTATTTTAAAAAAAATTGGTTGCCTGTAAAGTCGGTATACGGGCGAAAGTTTTACGTGACAACGACTTTGAGTGGTAAAATAATTTTAATGTGAATATTCATTCGTATAGTAGGAAGAAGGATGAAATAATAGTAACAATTTAAAACATTTATTTATACAAAGAATTATATTTAAAACATTAATTTATACAAAGAATCTCGCACTGAATTTCATATTAACAAAATTTTATGTCTGTCTCTCTCGCTCTTAGGCGGGCTAACCATGCCCGAGTGGAAGGGACGCGTGCCTCTCACTCGCTCTCATTGTGAGCGCATAACGTGAGCGGAGCGTAACGCAGTTTCTTGAAGTGTCACCCGGCAAACCAATTTATAAGACGTTGTCACGTCAAAATAAATTAATGAGTTTCATAAAAGCTGCAATCTACTACTACTACAGGTCTAAATATTTTTACTATTCAGGATAAATATTTTCTGTAAAAGATTGTCTTCTTTACTTTGTACTACTTAATTAACTACTTGGTTCAATCGATTCCTATGAAAAGTTAACAAACAGATCGCCTACTATTAATGTGATTGCGCTTCTTTACAGCTTTAGGTAGTAAACCACGATGACACTTAAATACTTAATCATAAAGTTGTAGACTAGAAAATCACTTCTCACAATTATTTCACAAACAATATCGCAAGCCCATCCCGAGGCCCGAGACTATCGTTGAAATGCGTCGCCAAGATATGCATGACTGTACTCGAGCTGGCAAACAATCAAAGTGAAACAAGAGCATTGTTGCGTGGAAATCGGGCCAGTCTTATGCTCATATTTCGGTTAACAAACACGGCAACAAAGAAGACGCCGTCGGTGTCAACAGTAGCATTTCAACATAATGTACAGCCAAATTAAAATTATATAACGCGTTACATCCCAATAATAAACCTTTTTTTTTTAATTTCCTCATTAAGGGCAATAAGTTTTTTTTATGTAACTGTTTTTTAATGTTGGCAACCATGATGAGTTTATTAGAGATGGGGTAAAAACTAGCCGATAGTTCCTCACGTAGGAATCCTTCATTCAATGTTAAACAGGAACCCACGGTTTTTAAAAGCATTGTGCGCTGCGGAAATAATACAACGTAGTAATTAAGGTGATTAGAAGATAATTAAATTATTAAGTTTATTGACTTCTGTGTCGGAGAGGCTAAATGATGCGACCGACTTGTCTGGAGGTGACCAAATGTAGGAACTAGATTTGTTCTGCGCGTGTGGGTCACTTTTGTTCAGTACACACGATGGTGGCTCCCCCAGCCAAATCCCTCAACCCTATAGATAAGTCGGTCGCACTGTAAGTAGGATATAGCACGGTATATTTTTGGGCCATCAAATTAACTGTTTCTTGAGATATTTTCAGACAAGAAAGTAGTAGTAGAAGATAGTGATCGCAGCATCAAACAATGTATTTAATTGGTTACTTTACGACCTGCCATTAGACTTACTAGTCATAATAATACACATAGAGATCTATGTAGGTAGGACGCAATTTTATGATTTTACAGCGACTTTCCACGGTACTAGAAATTCTGACACCTAGCCTACCGCATGAGAGTAAACTACTTGTATATTTTCTAATCAGGTGGGTCTCCCATAAGTTTAATAACGGACAACGGTAAAGAGTATTAATAACCAACTCAATTTTTGCTAATTAATTTTCAAACTTAAAAAAAAGCTACTAGAATTTCTTGTTGTGCGCAGTTTTTGCGGTAAAACAACATTCGTACCTATATCAAAGCGGTTTGCTGTCACGGTCCGATGCCCTTTTGGCTTTGCTCTAAAGGGGAGCACTCATTTGCAATTTTGCAGTAGTGTGAAGTGCGAAATAGTATTACATTACAGTAGAGCTTTAGATTATACTGTATGATGATGAGCTTTTAAAAATGCTTGATGTAGCCAATCAATCCAATCCAATCAAGCCCAAAATATGTCTCTCTGTTCACACCAAGAACATTCTCCATCAATTTTGCGTAGACGCATCGTTAAAAAATTTGGATACTGCGATGTGATGTTGTGTGACTTGTAGCATGACTCATGCTACAAGTCGCAAAATGTCGGTCTATTCGACAATTTAAATACCCCGCAAGTGAAGTTATAAGCTAAGTGAGTGGGCACTTTTCTGCCTATTACAGTTGAGAACTGTAAAAAAATCGAGTTGTAATGGTACGAGTAATAATAGTACAAGTGTAATTAATTCATGTTTTGACATTTCTCTACAAAAATTGACAAGAAAAACGGCCGTTCATTCAGCTTATCACCTCGCTTGCGCGGTCATTTAACTTATAGAATACACACACTGTTTCGAGTTGTACTAGTATTAACTGATGTTATGCTAAATTTTGCTGTTACATTACACATGAATGGTCCCGGTGAGCACTCCCCTTTATAGAGAGTGCTCAAATGCGCGAATGCATAATATGTACATACATCACCTAATGTAGAACAAGCGTTACACATGCATAGATAGCGCTACTTGTCGTAACTTTGATTGTATTATAGTAAGCAGGTAGGTACTAGCTCAATAGCAGCTTCACTGACTTACGTGCCCAATACTACAGGGAGCTATTCTGGCGCGCTCGACATCATCTCAGCCAGTCTTACTCTCGAGAATTTCTAATAAGTAAGATAACGGCGATGATAATCTCGAAAACATCAGAATTACCCTCCCTCGCATTTCAAATTTTGATGTAAATTGCCTTAAAATTGCTTGAAAACAAATTTTATGACACCTTCAAAACATAATCTCCTAGTAAACGTAGCCAACGTTATCTTTTAATAATGTTTTCTCATTTTAGTGCTGACCTCATTCGATGCGATAACTGCGAGAAAACCTAGTTTAAAAGAAACGGGAGTTGGAAACACTGTTAACAATGTTATCCGTGACTGCGCAGTAAAAGTTAAATTGATTTTTCTCTTCGAGGCTGGTTACTTTTTAGTCAGTACCTACACGGCAAGCAAGTTAGCGTCGGGAGCCACGTTACTCTTAAGCTTGGTGTCCACTTAAATGATGTGCGACTACGAGACGATACTTTGAATATTTAGACTTTTGAGAGGTGAGTGGCAGGCATACTGCGCGACAGGAACTTTGTCAGGTTCCTAAGAGATGTATTGTTGCTTAGACGTGGGAATTTTAACCAGCACTCTCTTTTTTGCTGCAATTCACGAAAACACTGACCTGTTTTATCCACTACTCCAGTCTTTATGCGTCCACCGTACTACGACCTTAGTCTATAATATAGATAGCCCTAATAGCCCTATGTTGAACATTAACATAACGTGCAAAATTATTGTGTGTTAGTACTCACTCTGGACTCTGTCTGAAGTGGTCTACAGCGAACTGTAGCAGCGGGTGTCTGCCGTCGTGCTGTGGCGTCGACTGCTCTCGTCTGTCGTCCCGCATCTCCCTATCTCTGTCCCTGTCCCGCTCCCGTTCTCTCTCTCTCGGGATCGGTGACGTTCTCCTCTCGATATGTTCTCTGTCGATCTCGTCTCTAGACTCGCGGGACTCTCGCGATTCTCGTGACTCTCGCGACTCTCGCATCTCTCTAATTTCTCGCGAGTCTCTTGTTTCTCGTGAGTCTCTCGTTTCTCGTGAGTCCCTCGTTTCCCGCGAGTCTCTCGTGTCTCGCGAATCTCGTGTCTCGCGCGAGTCTCTCGTCTCGCGCGACTCTCTCGCCTCGCGACTGTCTCTCTCTGTGACTCGCTCCTTTGCGATTCCATTTGTGATGGGTTTTTGTTGGACCTGTAACAACAAAATTACATTTATTATTTTGATGGTTTCAACTAACTGAAGTCAACCAACTAACTCGTAAGTTTTTTTTTATTATTCGACCAGAACAACCGTTAATTAAATAGATTATTGTTTTTTTTTTCATAAATAAGATTATTAATAAAATAAACCATAGACGTCACGACAGTAATTACACATAAAAATCTTGCTTTTGTCTGATAAAACTGCGTGCATGATATGAAGAATTATTCTAAGTATAATTAAACCGCGTGCTCTCGGAGACATCGCTCGAGATCAGGAAAGCGTGAATCCGCGCCTCACATAATCACTAACATTTATGACATGCCTTTTAATTATTTTTACAATTTTGTTGTGATGTACTCGTACTGTACTGTAATACTGGACGCTATGAGAATATGACAAACGTGTTGCCGCGCTAGTGTGTCTTAACTATGGTAATTCTTAGTGTGTGTTCTTTAAAGCGCTGGAACTGCACTGTGTGGAAGTGTCGCAGCGGAATCATGGACTCATATTAACAACAAAAAAGGAGAGGATCTAGTTTCGAGAGGACGATTTACAAACATGTGCCAATAGACGAAGTAATACGCCGCTTTTGTATCGCTTCGCTATACATATTTTATAATGCTATCCATTGATTTATTTCGATTTTCTTTAATTTTTAACCCCCGACACAAAAACGACGGCTTGCTATAAGTTTGACGTGTCTATGTGTATGTGTGTCTGTGGCATCGTATCTCCCGAACGGATAAACCAATTTTGATTTTGTTTTGTCGGGGGTTTTTTAATTTTACATTTAATTACTTGTTGCGTTTTCTTGAATAGAAAATAGAACATTTGCTAGACTCTAGTACACTTATCCTTGCGTGTCGCTATTTAGACCAGTTTTTGCGTAAGTATTGAAAAGTGCGAACAATCGGCGATAACTTACGAGGAAAGTGTCACACGAAGATAGATGGCATTAGTGTGTTGTTAATTAAGAACATTTAGAGAGTGATGTTCTGCGAGTGATGGATCGGGGGGGGGGGGGTGATTGTCTATTACGAGAGTGATGATTGGTCGTGTCAGTTTTTCCATAATTATAACACACTTGTTAGCAATATATTTTTTTGTTTTGTGTAAATTCAAAACCTATTGTTCTGCGAGTGATGGATCGGGGGGGTGATTGTCTATTACGAGAGTGATGATTGGTCGTGTCAGTTTTTCCATAATTATAACACACTTGATAGCAATATATTTTTTTGTTTTGTGTAAATTGTAAAAACCTATTGTAAATATGTACCTATAATTGTATTTAGAAAGAAACTCTTTGTTAAGAAAATCAGATTTACATAAACTGAAAGACTTACTAACTATGCTATCGACGTAGCGACATAACGATTTAGTTTAGAATTGATCGGCGTAGAAACATATTCTACTTCGACGATGAGTTTATGAGTGTTTTAAAATAATAGTTCAGTAGTTTAGAAGTCAAATAGGCAGACAGACAAACAGTTGAATTTGCAGGTGCAGGGGGTGTCAGTGTGAGTGTTGCATGTGATGTGTGAGTGTTGCATGTGATGTGTGAGTGTTGCATGTGATGTGTGAGTGTTGCATGTGATGTGTGATAAGCACCTTATCCTTTCGTTTCAAGGTCTTCCTGCTCAGTGTCCTGATAACTCCGTAGAAGTTCTCCATCGTACATACACTGTACAAATCGTTATCACTCAAATCTTATCGATAATACATTATTCGTATCAGAAATCGAACTTTATGAGCTTCGACATTAACACTTTCACTTCACTCACTGTGTTGGGAGAAATACGACCGAAAATGAGTTTTCCTTTTTTTCTTTTTAAAGCCGGTAACAATCACGATATGACGAACTATGAACCAAAATTTTTTATGCTAAATTTAATCAAGGGTCAAAAAATAAAATCTCCTGTAATGAGGTTCGATTTAATTTGACCTCCGGCCATCACAAAGGTGTCTTTTGAAAGGCTAAGGACAAGGTTAGTTAATAACTCATTTTCCCATGTATTTCTGCTAAATGAGTCCGCAAGTCGTATGCGCGGGCCGCGGTATTGCACCGGAGTGCAGCGGCGGTGTGCGCGCGCGCCGGCACGCGACGCGCCATCTTTATAAATATTGATGCAATCTGGATATTGCTCTTCGCTCCGATTAATCGCTCGTTTCTTTCGTAATTCGAATTCTTTAGTAGTTCTAACGGGTACTACTAATACTGTAAAAATCTGGTAGAAAACCATTAGTACTAAATCGTTCTATGAAAGTGGGTCCAAAGTCCCTACTAATGAATCCTTTGTTACAAAAGCTATCTTTTAAATTATTTTAATTCTTTGAATTATTTTGAAATAACGTTTAGTTGGCATGATAAAATCACTTATGTGAAATTTACTAGACAAGATACAACAATGACTTGTTTTAAAATTTGCTTCGAAGAAAAGACATCAACGCGTTCGAACGCTCTACTAACTTTTATTTCTTATCTCCAGAATCACAACTCTAATTAAATATTAGAAATTATTTTATTTATAGAAATTAGGATGAAATATCCCATATGTAGTATCCGCAGCTTTGGTCGATTTAATAGAGAATAGAAAATTATTACGGCACACTTACGATAATACGTTCGGTACATTTTTTAAGTTTTGTCGATACAAAATTGTGTAAAAAGGTAGGATCTGAGTTTAGACCTTAAAATGTCATTAAAAATAATGCGACCGCAGCGCCACTTCTGACGGACAAGAAAATTGGAACATTTCACTGAAGCGAGCGGTGTGAGCGTGAACTAGCAGCCATTAGACAGCTGACGTTCTTTCTCGATAGATAGAAAGTAAAACATGAATCGATCGGTGTAGCTCCACGCATGAAACAGAGATGGCGCTGTGCATACTGTGCATATCGAGAAAAAAAACACATTTCTAAATAAATAAATAAACAAACTTTTCACAATCATAGCTCCTCACTAGGATAGCCTGTGCCGGGAATGTTATGGAACACACACAGAGACAAGGACAATTTGAATGGCTTTGTTTTGGGTCTTCTAAAAAGCGTTTAAACAAAAATGTACGTCGTCTCATTTTCACGCATAGTGCATCTATCTGCGAGAAGTCAAGAAAACGCTTTGTAGCAATTGTCTCGATTTTTTGCTAACAAATATGTTATTTAAAATATTTAGTTCCCTATTAAATCTTATTATCACACAAATAAATGCAATACTCTTTATACACATAAGTACCAAAATAAAGAAGAATCGTATGTGGCACCTAATGATCTTTTTATCAATAACACATACGATACACACAGAAATTCATTAGAAAGAAAATAATAAATTACGTACATACCTACTCAAAATCAACCACCCCGACTTTCTTCACTCCTAACGCCCGTCTCTCCCATCATTGGTTAACAATTAGCCAGCTTCTTGCAATTTACATCGATTAGAGCGCTGTAAACCTATCATCGGTTAACGAGCGGTTACGACGCGATTAGCTAATTATGCGTAACCCGTGACAGCGAGCGTATCGAGTGCGATGAGTACATTGCGTGCTCGATCACGTGTCGACTGCGGTTACCGAGTGATGCGATGAATAAGTAATTAATATGGCGTAAGGTGTGATTTAATAATACCCACTGCCATTGTCATATCATAACATTTTTTTTTACTATTGAGATTTCCTAAGTTTTTATTAAACGTAAAAAAAATGTTTGAACTAACAAATGTATCCGCAATGGTCAGCAAACCCGAGGTCGTCGTGTCGCCATTAGCCACTTGTAATGCGTGACGTGGTAGTGGGCGAGAAAGTATGGAAATGGCCTTCCTCTGTGCATTTCCCGGAGGAAGACATCGGTGATGCCGCAGGAAAGGTTAGGTAATCTGTGATGTAGGATGCAGGCTTTCTTTGTTATGAAGGAAAACGTACGGAAGTACACATATGCAACATTTATAGCTAAGAGCTCTCTGGTTAGTGTTATATAGGCTAATTTTTGGGCAAACATGGCGGCGTATCTACTATATATTTTTTTTAATGGCATCAGCGCTCATTCATAAGAAAAATAAAATTAGTTTTAAAGTGTTAAATTCTACTAAACAGAAATACAGCAAATCTTTACGACCTAGAACATTTGATTATCGCCTGATTAACACTTGGTGACATGGCCTTACCACAAATCTTTAGAGTAAAATTATTAACATTTTCTTTTTCAGTCACATTTTATGAGAATTTCATTGTTCTTTTTCTTTAGATCCACGACCAAAAACAGCAGAGATAAGGGAGGTGCCAGTGTATTTTCTAAACAATTTGAAAATCTCAACGGATAAGTAAGTTTCAGCATTTTGGTGAAAAGGTTCGCTATGTATTTACGCCGACAATTTAAATAGCACCTGAAAAGTGCAAGTAAGCATAGTATAGCTGACTTCTCGAACGTGCCGAGCAGCGTTTCAGTTATACGACCTACATAGGTACGACAGTGTGTGTTGCTGATTAGTGTGAACCAAGTGTGTACTGCGTACTAAGCGATAAGTTCATGGAAGGACGTTACTGTCGAGGATTTAGTTCTTACAGTCTTACCATTATTATAGAGGTAGAAATAATTATGAAGTTTTACATGAAAGCTCTTAGTGGGTTTTCATCGTTAAATTAATGTGTAAGGTCTTAAAAATATCGTTGACGATTGCGTCATTTGTGCATGCCAATTTCAGGTGTCTCTCTATAAACGTTTTGCATAGATTTGTAAACGTCATCCAACTTCTGCACTACAAAAATAAATTACGCAGCACTATCTAATATCACTTAACTTTACGCTTATTTATAAGTAAAACCCATATTTCTTGACATTACCAAGGTTTGATGTATTAGATAAAACATATGAACCGTAGGAAAGTGAAACGGATTGTAACATTGAGAACAGGTTCCCCGATGTGTGAGGAAGTCCGCGTGTGTACTGTGTAGTGAGTGACGAGGGCTCGGATGGATGGTTACGGTTACGAGTACGAGTATAACGTTACGGCCATGATACACAGTTTGAGACTAGCTGGAACTCGCCGGTTTACTCAAAAGTATCGCCTGCCAGATGGAAAATAGATAGATAAACTCTTTATTGTTTACACCAGAAACTACAGACAATAATCATAACACTTAAAACTAGAGCAAACATTGGCGGCCTTATTGCTAAGAGCGATCTCTTTCAGGCAACCTTAGGATAGAGAGGATACATTGAAAGTAAAGAAATGAAGAAGTATCGAAAGTCTGGAAGTAAAAAGTGTCAAATATAGATTCTGTTTAGAGGATGAAAATGCAGGAAAACTAAAAAAATTGCAATTGCAAACAATGTTTATATATTTTGCATTTTTTGGAGTTACTTAAAACGATGCGTAATGTTAAGTGACATTTGTTAGTTGCGCACTTTATTTTTGTATTGTATGGAAGCCAAATGACGTTTACTAATCCAAGCAACGATTATAAGCAAGGCCGATTAAGTTCATCTTACAAAAACTATTTTGATCCCAAACAGAATGAAGGAATTTGTCAAATGGCGGGGCGCAGCTACTACTGAATAAATTATAGACAAAACAAACAAGAATCGTTTATAAACTAATCCTATAGTCATGCTAACAAGCAAATAAATAATTAACATAATTTTTGTATCACAAACAAAACAAACAACATTACATGTACATGTCGTAGTGATGTAGTCATATGTATAGAGTTTTTCTGACCAAAGAAGGCTTAATAAAAAATGCATACAATATACAATGTGTCCGGTTTCCGATGTCCGATACTTTAAGGGGTTAAAATGCAATTAATTTTATCGACATATCATGAATATAATATAATAATCATATAAGACCTAGCCTTATAACCTTCCTCACTCAAAATCCTCGATCATTTACTTGCATGATTGGTGGAATTACTGATCGATTAAATATTAATTTTGTGTCAATCGTTTATCTATCATTCTTTGAATTAACATAAGGTTGTTTGTAAATAATCAATTAAGCAAACATCAGGGCTGCCACGAGACTTAGCCTTACTTATAAAAACGTTGAATACAAGCGAATTAGAATGACAAACGGCATTTAACATTTTTTATACAATTGAATAACAAGTCGAGCAAATTGCTCTCCTGACGTGACGTGACGTGGCGTGTGTGCCAGTTAAACATATACGCAATACAAAAATGTAGTGTGCAGTACAAATGCCCCTTAACTTTAAGCAGTGCTTATAAGTAAGATCCTGAATACTAGACCCCGTCTGTTTTTGCTTCTTAGATAATGTGTGAATGTAATGGCCAGGCACGTCACAACAACATAATCTAGATAGAATATGAATACATAATCCACGCACGAGCACAAGAAGACCATGATGTAACTTGAGCTATAAAACATCTCACTATCATAACACCCGGTGACCAAAGATAAGATGAGCTGATGTTGATCGAAATAAAAATTGAAAGCATTCCAATTTACGAGTAGATGTAACATAATTATGTTGTTTTTCAATGTGACCTTAATGCATTTATTTCTACTAGTTACATCTACACTAGGCTTAGCTTCGGTATCGTATCTAGACGGAAGGACATAGAATACTTTTATAGCAGATAAATGTAGTAAGCCTAGAAAATACCGGCTAAATCCGCGGCTCACAGCTAGTTTTATTTGCTTTTCTCACCACTCCGGCAGCGTTTATCCGCGATGAAGCCGTAAAGATGTTTTTATCGGCCGCTAAGAGGCACTTTCTCCGAGTAATGAGTAGCAAGACTGATATGAGACAAAAAGTGTGAATTAGGTGTGAATGTGCGAATACTACGATTTATTCGATTGAATTTCTTAGTTTTAAATTATGGATGTATTGCGTGAAATAGATACCTATGAACTCGTGTGCACGATTCGATTGTTGCCATTATAAGATGAGATATTTTGCGCTATGACTCAGAAAGCCTTACAAAATCTTTATAGTGTTTTTGACCTCAAAAATTGATGTCATCTTTTTTTCACGTAAGACACATTTTTCACACAAAACGCAGGATACAAAATCAGATTACTATTCCGCTATTGCTTCTGCTGTAAGTACAGATGTAAATTAACGATATCCTTGAACTTTAAACTACCGTAACAGTAAAAACATAGTTATTATCCATCCGCGGTGAGGTCGCAGCGGCATTTAGACGCAATTTATTAAATGGGTGACTTCCATTCTGCAGGACAACAGCTATCTACACTGATTTTCCGTGACGTGAGAAAAACTAGGTAATTTAATGTCAGCACGCAACGGCGTCTGTAATTTACCTTGATAAGTAGGGAAATTAGCATTAAGATTAACTTTTGATAAAATTGTGATTTGATTTTGTCTGACCTCTGTGGTAGGTACTCGTATGTGGGTTATTTTTTTCGTCTCAAGAGCTACGAGTGTGTTTTACTGATACTGATACAAGTGATTGTGTGTTTTGCAACACCTATATCAAAAACCTTCAAATGGCTGAAATGGCTAAAAAACCTTCAAAAGAATTGTTTATTTCAGTTACTTCCACTCTGTTATGTCGTATGGATTATTGCTTTGGGGTAATGCAGCAGACGTAAATAGCATCTTTATTTTACAAAAACGTGCTGTTAGGGCTATTTATAGGCTAGGTTATAGAGAATCTCTTAGACAAGTTTTTGCGCAGGTGAAAATTTTGACGTTACCATGTTTGTATATTTTCTTGAACATTATGTATGTGCGTAAAAATATTCATAAATATCCTAAACGAAGTGAATATACTAGCATAACAAGGAACAAGTTTAAACTTGTTCTACCTAAAATTAGATTAGCCAAAACTGGCAACTCTTTTGTAAGGAACGGCGTACTATTTTATAACTTGTTGCCTGTTACTCTAGTAAATAAGAAAGACACAGATTTTCAAAGAATTTTAAAAGACTTTTTAATTGAAAGGGCTTACTATAAAATTGAAGACTTCGTCTGTGATAAAGTCTCTTTACGTAAATTGTATTTAGACTGTAATAATAATACTTGATTGATTATACCTACTATTGTAGTTATTCTATACATTGATATTTTGACATTGCAATTATTTACATATTTTGTTTTGACATTCTAATAATATTATTTTCTTTGACATTTAATTTATTGTGTATTAAGTTATTCGTAAAAATTGTATTAGACATTCATAAGTGTCTTGACTGATTATACCTACTATTGTAGTTATTTTATACCTTGATATTTTGACATTGCAATAATTTATATAATTTTTTTGACATTCTAATAATATTGTTTTTTTGACATTTAATTTATTGTGTATTAATTTATTCGTAAAAATTGTATTTGACATTCATAAGTGTGCATTGATGTACCCATATTTGAATAAATTATTTTTTTGAATTTGGCGTTCATAAAAAATGGTGTATCGTCTGTCGTGGATTCTGTCGTTTACAGTCGTTTACGATTTACCCTGTTTATTTTGGTTGAACCATAGAAAAAGTATTATTCAACTTTAGGTTTATCGATAGATTTGAGTTACTAGTAAAATAAAGGCAGCAATGTTTTTTTAATTTGTTCATATTTATGTATTTAGTCTACGTGCTAGATATCAAGCTGTGCTTTTACTTTCACACATTTTCCGAGTGTACACTACACGTACTGTCCAAAATACCTTATTACCCACGTAGCCGTTTATATGTGAGGAGAGAGTGGTAATGGTCATGCTCTCTTTGGTCCAACTCCATCGCAATTAGTTCAGCTGATATTGACGACTAATGGATCCCCGGTGCGAGACTCAACAATAATTATAATCTACATTTTAATAGGATTTGGTTATAAAGCTATTGTTCATATACTCGTATTGTGAAAAGTGGAGATAGTTGATGACGGAACTCGTTGCTCGATTTCTGGACAATGAGTTGGCTGAATTCGTCATCGTGTGAAGGAGAGATTTTAGAAATAGTGTGACTTGAAATATACGAGTTACTTTACATTTTTTTAATGTAAATAAGCTTAGAAATTACTGGCATTACAAACTATCATTGAGTAGCTGAGTATGCGACTCTTTGTGCCATCATCAACAAAAGACGACCTTGGCACGGGTGCTAATCGATGTCATGGGATCTACAGACCAACAAATTTATCTGTAAAGGTGGCCAAATTATGCAACTAAAATTTTCATTGCGAGGTTACCAGCTTTGCTCAGAAAATACGATAGTGCTTCCCTCATTTGGCGCTATAGATAAATTAGTCAGTCTGGACGACAAAAAGTGTTTTTTTAACGGCCGAAGTTTGGCTACGGCTTGTAATTTATTCTGTGGACGCAGGAAGCACGGCCGAGTGCGCGGCACCCCTGCGTGCGAGGACAGGTGTCATCAATGTTTTGATATGGTTTCATGCGAAAATCACTTTTATTTCGAGGAGGTTAAGGGATAAATTTAAATTGAAGGCAAGCAGGAGTTTCCTTGAAAGGAAGGGTCTCTTAAGTTGGCTTTTAAATTTTGGGAAAGGTTTTTTAAAATAATGTACGGTCAAAGAAAGTGAAGGGTAAAAATAATATAGTTTCTTATTTTTAAGAAAAGTAGAATGTAACAAAGATTTATGTTTTATCACAGATCTTGAAAGTTAATTTATGAACATAAAAAACATTATGTAACCACGACTAAATTGAATTAATTATTCGTTTAATTAAAATTGCATCCTGTCAACAAAGCTGTTATTTTATTGACGACTTTTTAGATAGATAAATAAATAATTGCTGCCTGTTTATGTAATTTTATTTAAAATAACGGATGTACTCGTATAGCTGCACATTTTATTTGGGTTTCCTGTTTTATAAAACCAGATTTATCTCAATAGTATAGAATTACCTGGACGCTAGAATACTAGAACGCTAACAACTATTTATGTCTCATATTACAAAAAATACTCTTTAAAAAATTTAGATAATGGTAAAACAGAATCAACACGGAGTCCAGCGAACTTGGAACAAGAAGACGGATAAAAATGTTTTTAAATTAAAAAAATACTGTGTTACGTTAATTTATTTATAGAGTAGGTGTAATTAAGAAAGAACTGTCAAACCTTATCAATAAGCCTGGAATCTAATAAATATGATTCAGTAGGTGTTTTATTTAATTTGCAGTTTATTTTCATACATTTTTCACGATTTCAAAAGCAGCCATCTCTATTTTTCATACAATTTTTTGTATGTGTTAAAACTGTTAAAAGTAGCAATTTCTCGTGGTGCAATAAAAATACTGCATCCGAAGCCGTTACATCGATTAGGAACGATCCGAATGACAGTAATCGATGTACTTCTGCCGCTGACCGAGTCGCAGCATTCGTGTCAACACGCGCATTACGATACAATATAGTGACGGTGACGGTGGCAGCACGAGGATTGTACTCGATTCAATTTCTCTTCAATCGAGCCGATAATTATCGAGTTGACTGCGGGCTGTGGCTGTAACCGTAAATATTTCGGAATAAAAGTCATAATTTTAGATAAAAGGTAGTAGCCTCTTTGTGTCACCGTAGGTAGCTGTTCAAAGTTGGTTCTTGTTTTTCGGGTTCCGTACCGAAATACTGGTAAAAAGGAACCTTTATGCTTAGAGTCCGGTGCCTGAACGTCCGTCCGTCTGTGTTCTCTGTATGTCACGGCCAATTTATTAAACTTTCGCAGACGGAGCATTGTAGAACAAAAGATCGTCAAACAACAATGGACCATCTAAACCATAAGGACCAATTTTAACCATTATGTGTAATGAAATGAGCGATCACTTGATACCGGGTACCTGATTGTTCGAACAGAACTATACAATCTCGAGACTCGGCCTATATGATAAATTTAAAAAAAAAATTCAATCATCAAGCTTTTCGATCGATTAAGCTCATATTCGAAATGCTGAATTTATTCTCTGTTTGTTACCCATCCACAATTAATACGAGAACGACTGAACCGAAATTAATGTAATTTCGCACGGGAGTAGTGTGTATCATTAGGAACGACATAGAACACGGTTTCTCAGAAAATGTGAGACATTGAATAAAATATCTCGGGTCGCTGCTAGAACATATTTATTGTAACTTGAACAAATACGTTCAATTTATGATAACTACAGTATGAATCAAGGAGAGTCAAGGCCATGACGACCTGCGGATGGTATCTGCCGTGGCTGGGCATTCTCACGGTGTTGCCAATATGACAATATGACGCGTCGCATTCGGAAGCGGAAGTGCGCTCCGTTTGGCAGCATTGTCGGGAGGACATCGCAGCGCGGGCACATGTTACGAGCGTCGTGTCAATATTATGGTTTTTGATACACATTTATGGCAATTATTCATGCTATAGAGGTGTATTAGATACTAATAGCCGGTCTCTACATAATATTAACATTTATTTATGTGTAACACAAATGTGATAACGGTGCTACCCTTATTTCATCATCGAATGAAGACATAGAAGTCAATTTAATTAATGAAAAAAACAGCTCATCCTTATAAATTAGTAATCGTTTACTGAAATCCAGCAAATAAACACCTATCTTCTGCAAGATTAGATCAAAATCCAGTATTATCAGCTTGCATTTTTATCGTTGACTAGCTACGAGCGCGTCAAAACTATTCACAAACAAGGTCTTTGTGAAGTCGACCGCGGCGCGACTCGGCGGTAGACTGTAGTGTAGGCACGTAGGTACCTTCTGTAGGAGATTAGTAGTAATTTACTATGAGGTGTAGTAAGTGACATCTTTATGGACACACTCGAGTGAAGAAGGCTGGGCTTGGGAGAAATCAGGCGATTTATTAAGTTGAACGCGACAGTTACTTATTCGAGGCGTTGGTCACGGAGTAGGTGTGATCACTCCGTGATGGTTTGCTTCAAATAAATAATCATATAACTAGAATTTTTGTTTTTAAATATCCGAAATCGGAGAGGCGACGAGGACTCTGTATGTTGTTGTCGAGTCTCGGACATATATGAGCGTAGGAACTCCTGTCTTTTTATATATTTTTTTTATATTGTTTATATTATATTCGACTAAGCAACATGGGGCTGTCATATAATCATCGTAAAGCAGAGAAGCGCTGATATTTTTTCGAAAATTAATAGAAATTATTTTATTTCCCATGTACTCGTATATCTGAATTTCATCAATCTTAAAAACAATTCGATTTCCATTACTGAATTGTCGATAGTTTCCTGCGAAAATTAATTAGAGACAATAAACAAGAAATTACTGCTTATTGAAGTCGAACGCCGAGCATCGTTAAAGCTACACTAATACAGGTGAAAACCACTTTTCTAGCACCATTAGGAAGGGACGTCTCTAATAACCTGCAATTTGGACACAATTGACGGGTGCGGATCCGCCTATAAGTACACGTGCACGTAAGTATGGTAGCTGCGACTTTCCCTTACGATCAGGCGGCCATCGTGACGGCCTTTTTCACTTTTCCACCTGATTATGAGAAAAAACCGCTTCAATTTTCCAAATCAACAGCTAATATGTGACCTGTGCGGGGGCTGGGATCTTATTTGTGCAGAAGACGCTCTTTAGCTTAGATTTTATTCTGTAACAAAAGAGTCCATGTAATTTTTACAAAAAAATAATAATTCAACAGTAATTGTTAAAAAACTACGATTTTAAAGTGTTTGTCATAGATTAGCTTGCTTTCTACTAAGTTCTTCAAATGCCATAATCGTAAAATCTATCAGCACAGTAAAAGTAAAATAAAAAGTTAAGGATTTCGTTCAACACATATTCGGAAGATGCTTCGGGACAGCATCAAGCTGTCTCGGGGCGAACGAAAGCGCGGTGCTGAGGACTCCGGTGAGTTCTTAGAGAGAGCTCGGAGCCCTCGTCAAGCATCAAGGTACCGGGAGGGTTTTAGTGGGTATAATCCCACATAACCTGGCTGCACCTTATTGCGGCCGGGCATCTTGCGAAGATTTCCCCTCGTAAACAAAAAAAAAGTCACTGATTTTATGAATGATGTTAATGTTACTGTTAAAAACAGTTTTGCATTAAAAGCTAGTCATAAGTAAAATTCAGTCGTGGAGTAAGAACAAGTGTTTAAATAACATACAATCCTACAATAAATACAAAGACAAATAACTTTGGCATTGATTTTCATATTATCATCCATCTCAGACCACTAATCTCGTCTCTTCTCAGAAAGTCTGTCAAGACCATATTTAAGTAAAAACGCCTTCGTGTAATATTGCCATTCTTTTAGTAGGAAACTGAAGTTACCTACTCAATTCGTCATGCTTACGGACGTAGCTGAAGAAATGACATCGCAAAATACGAGTACAATGATTTAGACAGTGGATGACAATCAGTAGTCTAATACCTAGACTTGAGAGAATATAAATTAGTAACTCAGTGCCGCTAAAACTAACTACATAATATTGACTATTGACTACCTATCTGTATATTTATCCGTAAAGAGCCGTTTTAATCAAGCACTTCTTCCGCTGTTTCAATAACGGTTGCGAGTTGTGGTCAACTTACCTACAAACGCTGTGACAAACTTTCGCATTTATGTTTATATTCGAACCTTTGAATGACCAAGATAAATAGTTATATAGGATATGATACGAGTATATTTAAAATACAACTATGTATCTTCAATGGTAAAGGTAACAATTACATGTTAGCATTAGATATAATATATCTAATTGCTATTCGGCTGCACTTGCTCGCCTTGACTCGCGAAGGGTTGACATGCCGATACTATGAGATAACTAACATTATGTACGTACAATGTATATAGGTATTATGTAGCCAGCAAATAATAATACGACAGGTTATGCAAGTGTTGCCATCGGTAAAGGTCATAGCGATGATTTGCAGCATTTTGTAAATAATGCAGGAAGAGGAAGTGATGGACAAAGTTATTCAGAGAACCATGTCAAGTTATTGTAAGGAGTTTGTTTGGAGAGCTTTGGTTGTTGAAATGTATTAAGTAATCCTGTGACCTTAACTAAAGAAAAGTTTCAAAAATAAAGTGAGTACGTACTTACAGTCGTACTAGTGAAGCACTATTTTGTAACTATTGAATTATTTCATAATATTGTGATAATAGTTCAATTGACTGATAAGTATAGTATTAGCAGAATACTTATTACTGAGTTATTATGTACTAACAATAATTGTGAATATATCCCATGTTTTGTGAATAAAATATTTGCATTTGAAAAAAGAATCCACTATTATTTAGTCTGCGGCAGAACTCACATTCTACTTTGCGACCAAATAAAAGAATGAAAATGTTGGAAAGCGAATGATGATCACGACACAAGCCAGACGAATTAAAAAGTAAAAAGTTACAGCTCAATAAGAAATCCTCTGTACCAAACTAAACTTTTTACAAGATTAAGGGAAAATAATTATTTTTACAAAAAAAAAAAAACAAAAACCGACTTCAAGAGACCGACTATTGAGTTATTCATCTATTTGTCGCGCACGTACCTGATGCTAATTTAAGACTTATATGGGTTTCTCATGGATACCATTATCAGAACTGGACTAAATTGAAATGGGAAGCGTCAGCTTTCTAATAAAAAAAGAATCATCAAAATCGATTCACCCAGTCAAAAGATATGAGGAGACAAACATAAAAAAAAAACATAGTCGAATTGATAACCTCCTCCTTTTTTGAAATCGGTTAAAAATTAGGCTATTATTGGACCCTTCACTGATTTATCATCATATCGGTATTTACGAGCGTTGATTTTGTCGGTGGAGTAATTTCCAGACTTGACGGTCTTCTGCTATGTTTTTTCATATTTATTGCTATTTATGAGAGGAAAATCCTAAATGCCCCTGATCTTAGTGACATGTAAGTAGTTTCTAATCCGTTCTACATGTAAATTTAGAAGAAAGTATGAAGGGCGTTTGTAACGAAAGTATAAATATTCATCGCTCTTATTTTGACCAGCTTAGGCCTGAGTCGGCCGGCATGGTATCATAATTAATTTAATCACGTCTAACTTTAATAGAACGTAAATACGAAAGTGAAGCGTGCTGCATAAAGTAGGTGAAGTGGTTAAAGTCGCTGAAGGTAGAGAGGTAAAACGAAATTGCCGCGTTTTCAGTGTTTGTAAAAACGATGTTTCTAAACGTTGACCAAGTCTTGGTAAAGACAATGGTCCCGTTTGTAGTAAACAGTTTGTTTGCATTAGTAGAGTCATTTCAAAGTGAGTTATATTTACAAAACATACTAAAAAAATAAAGAATTCATGAAATATCTTAGTGTGCTTTTCGGAATCTATACTTTTCCGATCTTTGGTAACAAGTGATTTCCAAAAACATTCACTAATACGTTTTTTTTTATAAGGGGCAAACTTTGAGTGATTTAGGTAGACCAGGAATAAGTTAACTCTTGCGATCGTAATAAACTCATGAATAGTTCGATCACATTATACAGAGATCATAAACTCATTGGAAAGTGCGCGCTCGCACGCCGACAAAAACTCACTCGATATGCAATTATCACGTTTTCATCATCGACGCACATTTTGAAACGTATTCAAACATGCGACAATTGACTAAACCTTTCGCATGACATGCCCAACAATAGCGTTGCGAAAACGCTGCGTGCACAAAAAGTAATTAGAATATCACTACACTGACCTGGGTGTCGGTCTTTTCCGTCAAATTTTCGAATCGTGCTAGGATCTCTTTCACGGACACTTTGGGTTCAGTCGATTCCTCATGGATAGTCTCCATGTGGCCACTCGACGAAGACGAGTAGCTCTGAGGGCACTTTTTGCTTCTTTCAGTTGTTTTTCTTCTCGGTGGGTCGGGGTCGTGTCGCGTGTCAGCACCGGAGTCGGAGTCTTCGGGGGCGGAGGCGTCCGCGCTGGAGGCGGCGCCTTCCGAGGAGTTGATGAGGGAGTCGAGGCTCGGCGCGCGGCGCGGAGGGAACTCGTCTTCGAACTCGAGGCCGTAGACGCGCTGCAGGTGGCGCCAGTTGTCGCGCATGGCGGAGGAGAGGCGCGGGCGCTGCATGGTGCGCGCGGGAGCGCGGCTGCGGCCGGACTGCGCGCGCGCCGCCGCCGCGCCGGCCCGAGCAGCGCGACCTCGCCGCTCATGGTGTACTCGGTGACATTTTTTATTGAAGCCCAACATAGAGTTTATGAGGAATGTAGGTAAGGTCTAAGCAGGGCAAAGTATCACGGTTTGATCATACTCTTGTACGGAGATAACACGCGACAAGTAAATGCACATGTTAATAAACATTAAGCCTTGCTGGACATTTTGGCTGAATATGATCAATATTTAGGCGGCCAATTGCTTTTGACAAGACCCAATATTACAGCCGTGGAGGTATTACGTATTTGTGCTCAATATTTATTCGTAGAACATTGATCTAATACGCTCTAGAACAACTAACCACGACCCATTTTCCGACGAGACCAATCAGGATCCAATCACAATACCTATTCTTCCCCGCGTAGAGTAAAACATTGAAACTTGTAATTCAAATTATCGTTAAAGATCTTCCCCCACGGTTCCGCGTCGTAAATGAGCGAAGATGTAATCCGGCAATAAAGATAGCTTTTCTAAGCGCTAGTTACAGTTTCCACTCGCGGCTTGAAAATACCGGATATGTGATACAAATGATCTAGACTTCTGTTGTATGTGAGAACCATAAATCAACACATCGGCCGAACACACTCACTACAGCAATAAAAGAATGATTACATACAACAAGCATGACATTGTATTAAGTTTGGAAAAAATCTTTCATCTTACAAAGTGGTACGTAAGCGTAAACTTGCTGCGTAGGACAATCCGTAATTTTAATGTCGCAAACAATTTTCACTGCAAATTATAATACCTATAATTTGCAGCAGAATGTTTAATATTGATGACTGTCCAGTTCTCTACCTATTTTATTATACTATTATTCCAGTTACAGCAAACTACAAGCTACAGCACATGTTGCCTGTAGATTTTTATATACGTACCTAACTATCTATACTTACATAGATAGTATAGAAGCCTATTGCCTATAAGTATGGATAGATCTACCTACTCGTTTCTATATACCTACATGTAGTTAGTCAGATCATCGACACATATTATTAGGTAGTTCCTAACTCTAGACTTATTCTCATTAGCGACGCGTTAAACTGTGAAACCATCTCATAATGAACGCCTAGTGTCACATAAGTGGCATTCCGAGCTGGAAACTGGAAATGATGATCTAAGGCAGCGCTGTCGCTCCGGCAGACATAGCGGCACCGGCCACCATCCGCCGGGGGACTACTGGACCAGTTCAATCGCACAAACAATATCTTACGACAGTCTGAACCACTCGAGTTATCTAGAAGACTAATCGAGAAAATGTACCAAACAAAAATGTATTTCCAAGAAATAACGTCTTCCTATCTCTGTTTCAGTTTTACCTAATCTAACCCAAACACATACTTCGGTGCCCAAACAATACTTCAGTTACACCTAAGCGAAAGCATATAATGTTTAATTAAACGCGTTCCTTTGTTTACATCTCTATTAAGAAGTAAGTCGTAAATTATCAGCGTGTCTCTGAAAATAACTTTAAAAACCATTCAAAAAGTTAAAGTGAATCGTGGTTGCAGCAGGTCTTTAAGTTTTGTACAAATCCAAGCTCCTCGTTGTCACCTTTGACTGCACTCATGTAGAGCATCTTTCTATTTCTCAATAGACAACATTTTACGTTCCTGAAAAGTCCTCCACTCTTGCTAGCAATGTGGACCCCCTACAGCGGAACCACGTAATGGCACCACCCGCGTGGATTAACGGGCCCTCGGTAACGGGGGCTCTTTTAATGTGGGTTGACGGTATTAGGAGCCACCTCGCGCGAGCCTGGCTCAGAATAAATCATACTAATGTGCACTATCAATATAAATGCAACTCTGTATGTTTAAATATTTTCATGACAAATACCGTTGAGTTGATGTCGATTAACTATTTCACGACTAACACGCCGAAAGTTAGTAGATTTTTAGTAAGAAAAATTGAGAATTTTGAGGACGGACATTGAATTTATTTCAATTTGTTCTATAAGTAACATGAAAGTACAACACTGTTTTTTACAGTATATTTTTAAATAATAATCGGGTTTGTTATTACTTAGGTTGCTATTTTATCTTACCTACGAAGACATCTACGATAACTTTTATCCCAAAAAAATACGTGAACCGCGCCGTAGTAGATACAAGTGATTTAGTATTAGGCACATTCTGAATAAAAGATGATTTTATCAATAATTTGTGTAGTTTAGTGCCTGTCATAGGAAAAATACAGCATGAATAAGCAGTGTGACAACGCAACTAATGGATGCACCGATCCCAATAAAAGTGAAATCTCTAGACAGCAATAAACTTCAGCGTTCAAAAAATAACTTCTAGAGATTTAACTAGAACGGCTGACAGAAAATGCATAATAAAATCTGAACTCATTTTCGTTAGAGATAGAATATTAAAATTCAACAAAGAATAGAATCATTGTTGGCTTTATCACATTTATTTCAAGGTTGAAACTAGGCAAGTCAAAATTATTTTATTTAGTAAGTAGCCGGTATAAATCTTTTAGTTTTAGATTCATTTATTCCGCGACTTAATTATTCTGTTAGCAAGTTTTAGAGCAGAAAACACAATTATTAGGACTATTTTAGTTGCTTTACTCAAGTGAACTAACAACTGAAACATGAAAAACTGCCAGAACGGGTGTTATAGGTCTTCGTTAACAAAGTTGTTAACAACGCTAATTGATGCATCTCTTATACAATATTGGATAAGAATTACGCTCTGCCACAAATTACGATGCGATTTTGTTATGTGGAAACCTGTTTGAAACCGACAATTCACTTGCACAAGTAAGTTTGGTTTTCTCGAATGGATTTGCTACATCTCAATGGAACAGGGTATATTTTGAAGCTTTCCCTCGACACCAAAAGATTTGCGGATCAAACTTTATAAGCAATTAAACTTTAAAACCTATTAAACGCGTGTATTTCAAAACTGTAGTTTGTCTCATTAGCTACAGAATAAAATTCAAAAGACTACACGATAATAATAAAAACAAACAATGTATAAGGCACGCTAGGTAGCCACAATAAGCAAGCTAGCGGTACTAATTACTAGTTCATTAAGAAAGCTCATTGACTTGCAAATGGTTTAGCACTACGATCTCTAGTGGCCGCCGCCGCCGGCTGCCACTCCGCCGCGCCGCGCCGGGCTATCGAACCGTGGGTGTGCTAGGTCCGAGCGTAATTAGTTTTAATTCACCAAACAGTAAACCTAGGGAACTTGAAAATCAAGGCAATCAGTCAAGTCAACGCTAATTCTTGCCATATAAGGTATAGGTTCGTAATTTTCGTGTGAGCTTGTTATATTATTATTAGACGCTTTTTACACAATCGACGTAACGGGGTTAGTCTGAAAAAGAGGGCCCGTGGAAAATTTTCAGAACATTTCAGAAGCAACAGATAGGTATAGACAATAATGCAGTTGCAGTAATTAGGTATCATGTCAGATATTAAACTTGTATGAATAAGAACCAGCTTGAAACCTACAAGAGAGATAAAAGAGTAAAATATTGATAGAAACTTACATCACCGATAAGAACTTAAACTGTCTTCCATGAATTTTTATGACATCATATTTATATCGTGTCGGCTCAACCACAAGGCCGCCGCCGCCGCGGATGTAACCTGCCTCGTGCGAGTACAGATCGTTGGTGAGTTGGGTTAGTACGAGGAAATGCAACTCACTCTTATGGCTCATTTCACCTAGGGTTACTACCCGTGTGAATTTGTTTAGGTAAGTAGAGGTAAATATTTAACTTTCTATCCCTTTATTAGAGACGCAAATAAAATGACTGTGCATGGAGAACAATCAATAGTCTGTACTTTTCTTGACAATAATCCGACTTTTTTTAGGATTCTAATCTACCAGAGGAAGGACGAGGAATGGTTTCGAGTACTTATTTTCTATGTAAGTTGGTATATTTGTCAGTTTATATGTGGTCTGTTGCCAAAACGGCTTGGCTGATTTTGTAGTGCGAAATGTTGTTAGCAGCGTTAGCGTGATACGCAGCACTTTTCCAGTTGAATATTTTTTGTTTTTCTTTTTGATGAAATACGTTACCACGAGTTGGTAACCCTAGTTAAGCTAGTCTTTATCCGTTGATGTGGTTATGCCTTCACGCACAGTCACACGTCTTCCTCAACTGAACGGGTTCTGATCTTTACAATTACATCATCAATTTTTAACATCTTTAATAAATTTCATTAACGCTTGTTTTATTTTAGCTTTGCATCGGTTATGAAAGTGGACTCATAAAAGTGGTGTCGATAAAACCTAAAAGGAGTGATCCAATAAGTGGTTGACCTAATTAACCTAGGGCTTTTATATGGCAACATACAAACATAAGTAGATATATTATTATTACAAATCAACTTCATCATTAGCCGAGCAACATCTACTTACCTATACAAGAGATGATTATAGGCTAGTAATCCAGTATATTATAGAGTGAAGTAGGTAACTATAGGCTCGCGCGATTAGGTCATGTCATGACTTAAGATATAGGTAGAGTCAGCGTTAAAATTAAAGACTGAACGGAACTTGATATAACTGCTGAAATTGGAAAAATTCGCCCAAATTCAGGAAAAGCAACCAAGAGGTTCACTTAAATAATATAACGTGGGATAAAATACTGTTATTTTTTTACAAACTTTTGAATCTTTCTGTTGCCATTCATTTCCTGCCGCCTCTCACAATCTCAAGTATCAGTAAACATTAAGTAAGAAGAATTGAGCAATTTCGGAAGTGTTCAAACTGGTTATTGACTCGTCATTTTACTTTTAAACCGTAAGTGCCGACTCATGTGGCGCGGCGACCGGCGGCCGGCGACCGGCGACCAGATCACAATCAATGATGATTATAGGATTATGACACTCGAGCTCGATTTCACGAGAGCCGCTCGTTGAATTATGGATAGTATACTAAAGTTATAGGTACATACCAATCGATGCTGGGCTTCATTATTGAATGATGATATATCGACAGTGAATTCTACATATTATACTAATTAATAGTACGGAAATAAATATACGTTCGTTCGTTCAGGAAATCTAGTTCTAAAATATGCAAATCTATCATGTTAGGTCGTGACGTTTGGTGGATCTACTAAAAACCTTGAATAATGCCATAGCTCGAGTTTGATTGGGCTCCCGATTCCCGATCGTATTAATCCAGAATATCCTGACTAATACTAAAAAGGGTCGTAAGAAAGTATTATATTATGTATGAATTAATTAACCACCTTCCTAGTGGGGTATGGTGTGACAGGTCTGCGGACGAGTGTTGCGATCTAGTAGACGAACAGGAAATCTTGCATCCTGAAGACATCCTTGCATTATGGTACTGAAGCCAGATGAAGGCGCGTGAACAGAGCCCTAAATTAACTTTAATGTGTCTTAAATGAACAGAAAGATGCATGAAGTGCAGGGCAGAGCAGATTTTGTAAAGAACGTACTGAGCGCTGCGTATGCCGACATGTGTCTGTCTCGCCTGCCCTGCCCTACGACTGTACTGTGCCGTGCTGCGTCACCTGCGTCTCAGCATACGCTTAGGTTAATGATGTGTGAAATAAGCTGGAAACCATACACATATACACAGTCACACGCGCGTCAGGAACCGGCTGAGAGTTCACCTGCTTCGTCCCGCGAGCTCTATTGGTTTCACTTTTAAGTAGGTAGGACTGACCTGCGCGGCGCGGGCGGCGTGGTGCGCGATGAGCGCGTGCGCGTGGTGCGCGAGCGGCACGTGCAGCGTGAGGGGCGCGTCGTGCGGCGGGGACAGCTGCAGCGAGTGCGGCGCCGGGGCCGCCGCGCGCAGCCCCGCCAGCGGCAGCGAGCGCCGCGCCGCCAGCCCCGTCGGGCCTGCGGGGACGAACGTATCAGTATACAGCCTCGAGTTTACCACTACTAGGGGAACTTCAACTTGATGCCTGGCATAAAATTGTTCAAGATAGACTAGGATGGCGCCTCTTAAAGTTGAGAACGGTTTGTGGTAAAAATGTTTTATTTTTAATATTTATACGATTTTGCTATTTTTTTCTTTTTGTTTTTGCCGTAAATAAATTTTTGATTATTGTCTATTTGTCTTAGTATCGGAGGCCAAAACATAAGTCGGCTAGCTTACGCCGACAAAGTTAGTTACTTAGTTATCTTCTCAGTGCATCATAAGCTTTTTAAACCATCTGTTAAGACCGGGAATCATGAAGTAAATACTTTCAACCAAATACCAAGGAATATACTCGCAAAGCCTCTACAAATTATGTTTAATAAGTCTCTCTCATGTGGTGTATTCCCTACTAAATGGAAGTCAGCACATATCACCCCGATTCATAAAAAAGGTGACCTGGCAGACATATCTAATTATAGACCAATTTCAAATTTGTCATCCATGGGCAAATTGTTTGAATCGATAATACAGAGGAGGATGCTTTTCCACTTAAAACCGTTATTCATCCCGCAACAACATGGATTCTTACCAAGAAGGTCGACGGCATCGAACCTTCTTGGTTTTGTCAGTGACATAAACGATGGTTTTGAAAATAAGCATGAAACTCATGCAATTTACACAGACTTCTCAAAGGCGTTCGATGTTGTCGACCATAGGTTTTTAATTCAAAAGCTTGGTCACGCTGGAATTTGTGGCTCGTTGTTACGGTGGTGCGAATCCTACCTCCAAAACCGCTCTCAACTTGTTCGAGGATTTAAATCCCTGCCAAGACAAGTGCCTTCAGGGGTGCCACAGGGGTCTCACCTCGGTCCACTTTTTTTCCTCATTTTCGTTAACGATTTGTGCAGCAGAGTAACATCTAAATATCAAATGTTTGCAGATGATTTAAAACTTTACAGAGAGATTTTCACTCATGATGATATAATTCTTCTGCAAAGTGATATAGACACCATCAACAACTGGTGTGTTCGCAACAGGATGATGCTTAACACGTCGAAATTTTTTTACTTAAACTTTTCACGGAAAAAGATTCCTGTAAAAACCATTTACCTTATCAACGGTATCCCCATAACGGAGGTCTCGAGCATGCGTGATCTAGGTGTCATTGTTGATGCTAAGCTGAATTATCGGGAGCACATCGATTTTATTAGCAAAAAGTGTTCGCGATTGTCAGGGTTTGTTATACGTCAAACAAAATTTTTCAATGACAATGAGATTCCTATCATCCTTTTCGACTGCTATGTCCGCAGCCTTCTGGAGTACTGCTGTCCCATCTGGAGCCCTTCTTATACTGTACACATAAATCGTCTTGAAAGACTTCAGAAACGGTTCATTTATCATCTTACCTACTCACGCAAACTTTGCCGTCATCTTGAGTCGTACGATTCTAGACTTAAACATTTTAAAATGTCAACTTTGGAGGAGCGAAGAAGAATAATTGATGTTGTGTTTTTACATAAATTGGTTAATGGAATCATTGATAGCCCCAATTTACTAGAAAGAATAAAACTCATTGTCCCTCGCTCTTCCAGTCGTCTACATTGTAGAAAAACGTTCAATCTTCCATATTGTCACGCAAATTATGGTCATCATTCAGCTATGTATCGAATGTGCTCATTTTATAACAGGATTTGTAGTAAAACCGACATCTTCGGTTCATCAGTCTCTTCTTTTCGGAGACTTTTATACTCAGAGAATTTATTTGTTTAAAATTGTAATTTTTGTTTATTTTTAGTATTTTTGCTATTTGGTCATAGTTGTAAACAGTGCACAACTATTTTCTTAAGTATGCTGTGTTCACTCCAAGAAGGATGTACACATACGACTATTTTTATATACCCTTTGTTAAGTTTTTGTCAGTGTATGTCCAGTTCTGTGAACCTAATAAAAAAAAAAAAAAAAAAAAATATATTATAACAGCCAAGGATCCTACACTAAGATCTGAGACCAGCCTCTACGCCCTGTTTGTTAGGTGGACACTGGACGCGCACCTTTGACCCCGATAGTGACGGCGTCATGCGAGACAGCCAGCACGGCGGTCTCCCCGGGCGGCACGCGCGCCGCGAACAGCCGCGCGAAGTAGAAGGGCCACGTCCGGGCCAGCTCCACCGCCTGCCGCTTGGCGGCGCGCGGGGGGGCGGAGCCCTGCGCGCGGAGGAGGGCGGCGCCGGCGCGCTTCTCGCTCGCGCTGAGCCGGAGCGAGGGCGTCGGGGAGTTGATGTCGTGGACGATCTGGTGAAGTAAAACGCAATTTTTATTAAAAACAAGCTTTTATTGTATTGTCAGCGGAGTTACGCAGGTAAACAAAATTTCAGCTCAATCGGACATCGGGAAGTAGTTCAAAATTCAGTTGCAAAATTTGACTCGAACATAATATTTAGAAACTTTTAAAAAGAAAGAAGACGTTATTTATGATAAGGTAGAAAGAATTCAGCGGACTCTTTTCCTAATTCTTGAAAAGATTGTTGACTTTTTATTGAACCAACCAACCAAAACTACGAAGATCTCGTAATATTACACGGGACAAAAATGAAACACTGGTGTTTTGATTAAAGCTTTGTTTTGTCGCGTAACTTAGTGCGTTAGTGTGTTCTAAGGCTGAACGAAACTTTACAGCTGTAGAAATAATTACCCTAACATAAGACTGCGATGGCGAACAGTTATGTGCTGCTAATTATGCAATGAACAAGTACACCTCACCTGCGTATAAATAAGGTCCAGTACAGCAGGGTCGTTGTAGGTCTCCTGCGGAGAGAACAGCTCCTTGCGCACGCGCAGCTTCCACGGCACTCGGCAGTACGTCAGCGGCGGCCGCTGCGAGGGGAGCAGCGCGGCGGGCGCGGGCACGTCGCCTGCGGGGAACTGGACTTTAGTACTGGTTGTTAAAGTTCAAATTCGTTTGGATTATAATTTATTTTAGTCAATGCAATGATGTTTGTGAGAACACTTACGTTCAATGTGTTCAGTTTTGTCCGTAACGTGCGTCGATACGGAATTCCGCCTTTCTGCTTCGATCTTCCTCTCCTTCTCCTTCTGCTGCATGTGGGTCTTGAAAGTGGCACGTTTGGACGTGTCCGTGTTCTCCCCAGGGTACCCCGCGTCTGAGCGGGGGCTGTCTCGAGCGCGGCCGACTAGCATGTCCCGGGAGTTCTTCCTCCCGTCGAATCTCTCGAAGTCGTCGAAGAAAGGTGATCTCTTCCTCTCGAAGTCGTCGAGGCCGTTCTCTTCTTCTCTCCTGTCGGCCCTCGTCGGGTGGATCTCGTATATTTCGGACGCCTCCCGGCCGGAGTAGTTGTCTCGGTCGCGGCGGTCGACCCCCGACTCGGAGTCCCACTCGTCGCGTCCGTTGTGCCCTCCCTCGTTGTAGCTCGACTCGTCGCCCCACTCGTCGCGACCTCGGCTCGACTCGACTCGCCGGTCGGAGGTCATGAATCGAGTCGCCATGTCGGTCGGAGGCTCGGAGTCCTCTCGACGGCGCGAGTTCCAATTCGCGAGGAAGTTGTGACGCTCGTCCGCTTCTCGGTTTTGGTGAACGCCGAACGTGTCTCGGTCGCGGCGGAGCTGAGCGAAGGAGGAGTGGTCGGGGGCGGGCGGGGGCGGAGCGGGCTTGTCTGGCGGAGCGGGAGGAGACTGCGGGGGCGGGGGCGCAGGGCCGGGGGGAGCGGGGGGCAGGGGTGGCGGGGGAGCGTCCCATCTTTGTCCACCACCTAGCTGCCTCTCCAACATCAACTTCCTGGTATCTTCCAACTTGTTGATTGTTCTCGGGGTCTCTGCTGCGGAGGAGGTGCTCCTCACGGAATGGTTGGCGGTGACGCGCTCCAGTCGCTGTCTCATTTCTGAACTGAGCTTCAGTTTCCCCACACTCCCAGGTGAAGGTCGCTGGGCACCGATTTCGAAGCTTCTTCTAGTAGTTCTCGAACTAGGGGGCTCTCTATCTTTAGGTATCGGCGACGTTAGACCGTCTACTTCGAATTCCTCCCACTCGATGCTCGGATTTGCTTCGGATTTCGACCGAGTTCTCGGAGGTTCGATCTCCAGCGAGCCGTTGGTCTGCGCTTGGGGCGTGTGCCTTCTTTGAATTTGGCGCATTTTGAATTTTGTGAAGTCTTGGGTGGGGTCGGCACCGACGGCGTCTTTCGGAGGAGGCCACCTCCATTTGCCAATTCGGACGGTCTTGGCTCGGCCGTACGGATCCATGAAGCCACGAATTTCGGACGGATCCGACGAGTGTAATGGAGGTGGCATCGGCGGCGGGGGCGGTGGAGGAGCTCCGGTCGACGAGCTCTCGTTAGACTCCCGGCGAGTTTTCACCGCGTTTCTGGGAGGGGAATGCACTTGTGCGTGGACTACCGTGGAGGGGCGCACCGGCGACGTCGGCTCCGACTCGCCCGGCTCGACGACTTGTCCGGCTAGAAGCGTCTGCAGCGCTTGGTTTTGCGCCAACAGCTGCTGCTGAATCTGAAGATTCTGCGCCATCGCGCTTTGCAAAAACGCTCGCTGCAGATTCTGGTGGTACGCGTTGATGTCTACAGTACCGGGAGGCGGTAAGTGCAGACCTAAAGCCGCCGCGAGCGCCTCGGGCGTCGCCGGCATCGTCGGGGGGAGCGACATCCCCCCGAAACTTAGCGAAGTGTTGGCCGATGCAGCCCTCGGGGTAGCTCCACCACCTTTTATGGCACCTGACAGACCCTCTCCGTCCGTCAACCGTTTCAAACTGTCATTCATGAAGATGGGGTCGAAGAGGTTAGTGATGTAATCATCGACGGAGTCCACGCTGGACTCCTTTCTGGACTTCGGCTTCTCTTTGTCGCCGCCTCCTTTGATGAGACGTTCTATATCCGGGTTGTTTAGAGTTTGGAGCTGGTCGTTGTACTCGCAGTCGAGAACGCTGTCGATGAAAGCGCTGTAGTCCAATCCTTTACGTTCTTCAGCAGGGAGACATGTGGAGTCATATAGCGTTATCCCTTTCCCTCCTTTGATGCTGGCCGCGAGAGACCTAGCATCGGACATCTCGTCGATGTTGGGGTCCAGCACCGGCGAGAACAGGTCATCCAGGAACTGGTCGACGTCGGAGGCCTGGCTGGGCACGCGCACGCGCCGCACGTGGGACGCCAGGCTCGGGGCTTCCGACGTGTCGGACATGGCGGACGACCTGAGGAACAAAACGAACCTTCAGTATTTTAATGCCTACAAGATAAAATTAAACCACAGGACATGTCGGATAATTATTATGAGAACACGTTGAAATAGGAACATAGATATAATTAAAAAGTTAACACAATTTTCACAACCATTTCAGAATGCAATAATTTGACCCCAATGATCAAAGCGAAAATGATTCGATCAATTAACCTAAACTCAGCACGTGACAATGCTGTTATTTGCACTGAACGGATGAGCAATAAAAAAAAAAATCTGAATCTGGATGCAATTTCGATTACTTGCAGAAACTGAGAACTAGGTTTAGAGTGATCGCACCTGACTCCTCCGAACTCGGAGCTCTTCTCGATGTATGCGCGGCTGGAGTGCGAGCCGGCCGGCGCCTTCTTCCCGGTGTACTGACTCTTGATGTACCGCGAGTGCGCGCGGCCGGCGTCCTCCAGCTCCTTGCCGCTGGACACGCTGCCCGGCGCGCCCAGCCGCTCCACGGAGTGGTAGCGCGAGTTGAGCCGCGACTGCGACAGGCCCAGCTCGGCCAGGTGCGCGTGCGCGGGCGGCGGCGCGTCCCCCAGCAGGTTGTCGAGCGAGCGGCTGCGCACCTTGTCGCCGCCCGCCTCGAAGTAGCGCTCGTTCAGCGCCGACTCGCGGGACAGCACGTCGTGCGATATCTTCCTCGAGTACTCGCTGTGCTTCGGGGAGTATTCGTTGTGCTTGGGAGGGTACTCCTTGGTCTTGGAGGAGTATTCGTTGTGTTTGCTGGAGTATTCGGTGGATTTGGTGTTGTACTCGTTGTGTTTCGATATGTATTCGTTGTGTTTTGAAGTAGTGTATTCGTTGTGTTTGGGCGGTGAGTATTCCTCGTGCTTCGGCGAGTACTCGTGCTTGTTCGATGAGTACTCGTGCTTGGACGATGAGTACTCGTGCTTGTTCGGTGAATATTCCTGCTTCGGTGAATATTCGTTCTTGTTCGACTGATACTCGTGCTGCTTCGGCGAGTACTCGTGCTTCGGTGAATACTCGCGCTTGTTCATCGAGTACTCGTTGCCGTGCTTGTTGAGGGTGTGCACCTCCTCGCGCTCGATCTTCCAGTTGTACTCGGAGAGCCCCTCGTCGATGGAGTCCTGCAGCATGCGCGGTATGCTCGGGGAGCGGGACTTGGGCGGCTCCGGAGGCGGCACCTGCGGACACAATCGGAGTATTAGGATAATATGAGTACAACGTAGGTAATTAGTTTTTCTTATTTTGGAAGCTTTTTAAATATAAAATAATCTAGTAAAATAGTACTCTTCATTATGAAAAACTTTCACTATGCGACCAAACCAGAATTCGCGAAAAAATCAGCTGTCCCATAGAAAAAAGTCAATGACACTCGACAAAGTGTATGACCCTGTAGACTGTAGTGTGTGCACCTGAGGCCTGCTATTGTTGTCGCTAGCCGCCAGCGGGCCGGGCGCGCGCGGCGGCGGCGCGGGCGGCGCGGGGCGGGGGGCGGCGCGCAGGGGCTCGGGGCGGGGGGCGGCGCGCAGGGGCTCGGGGCGCGCGCTCGGCAGCGCGGACCACGTCTCGATCTCACCCACCGTGTCCAGGGCGTACTCGCAGCCCGCCCATTCTGGAAGAAATAAAAGTTATACAAGAAACTTGTAAATTTATAATAATAGTAGTGTAGGGTCCGTATGCGTGTCCTACACAATCCTTGAATGTTAGGAAGTCGATAGTGGGAGTTAAATGAGTACAAGTTTCGGTAATCGGTAGGAAAGTTTACAGCGCGGCGGCATTAAGTGTACTGACTAAAAATGATAAGTGATGTAGAGTGAAAATGCTGATCCGCGGAAACGAGTACTCGGCTCTGTATCGTGCGGTATGTATGAATCGTACAAGAAGAATTCTTAGGTAGGTGGTGTGTTTTATTAAGTAGGAGCGTGTGTCGTGTAGCGCAGTGTAGTGTACCGGTGAGCTGGCCGTCGTGCTCCACGGTGAGCGACCAGCCCGGCGCGTCGGGCGCCAGCCCCGCCGCCTGCAGCGCGGCCGCCGCCGCCGCCTCGCACGACGTCCACGGCTCCACGCACACGTGCTGCACCGAGTCTGGGGAGACATTATGATCAAATGTGGTGTCATATAGCAGTGAGACGTGCGCATGCGCACCGTCCGGCGGCTCGCAGTCTACGGTGACTGAGGCTGAGGGTGTGAGCGCTACCGTAATCGGCGTATGCGAACACTGCGGAACCTGTAAACTTATTGTTTTGTAGAGGAAATTTTGTAGACGTCTCGGGGTGGGAGGAGTCCATAGGCGACGATGTTTACTTACCAGAAGAACGTTGATTTTTTTTGCCATTTATTTCATGGTAAAAAAGTAAGTACATAACGCATATACATCTGCATGCCTAGCCTATATGACGTAAAATATGTAGCGAGTATTCAATAGATAAATTTATGCAAAATGACACAGTGCCCCGATCGAGCTTAAAAAGAAACTGCATTGTGCATACATTTTTCTATCGAATATTCGCACTTGTGCTACGTACACTGGTCTCCAAATGTGTCGATGTAAGTATCTTGCGGTAGTTACCGTCGTATAGTGTGAGCGGCAGCGCGGGCCGGGTGTCGGCGGCGGCGGCGCGCCACTCCAGCAGCGTGGGCGGCACGCGCCGCGCCACGCCTGACGCACGCGCGGCGGCGGCGGCGGGGGAGACCAGCAGGCGCAGCAGGGCGGCGCGCGGGGCGGCCGGGGCGCGCTCCGACACGAAGCGGACCAGGTACCTGGGGAGAGATATTTTTTTAATCCATGTTTAATTCAAATGGGTTTAGTAACTCTTGTAACTGATAATATTCCGGAGATCATATTTTAAGTTTGTTTTTACTCACACGATTTTACGAGTTCCTAATCGTTTCAGTTTTTATTTAAGGAAAAACTTCAATACAAAACATTACAACCGCTCCGTCTCAACAAAGAGAATCATCTAGACGCAAATCTTCGGTTTCAAATACTAAAACCTAAACGCTTCAAAATGGGCCTGTTTAATGCTGTTCAAAGTCCAAGAACGGTAGGTTTCCCAAAAAAGAAGATTTCTGTTTTTTAAGCATCTAATAGCTTGAAAACAAATCTGATACGAGAAAAAACAGAAATCAATTTTTTTAAATACTGCTCTTGTGCTATTGAGAGCAGAAAGAGTAGACAGTTTGAGGGCGGTCTGAGAGTGACAGTATGAGCGTGGTGTCGTGGTGTGTGCCCTCACTTGTGCAGCGGCGGGCCGGGCGGGAAGGCGGCCAGGCAGTGCTCCATGAGCCGCCACACGCGCGGGGGGGCGGCGCCGGAGCCCGCGCCCGCGCCCGCCTGGTTGCACAGCTGCACCAGCACCTCGTCGCGCAGCGCGCGGGAGCCCAGCCCGCGGGACGCGATGTAGTCGGCCAGCACCTGGAGTACACGCGGGAGGTGTTAGCGGCCAATATAGGTGGCTGTGGTGGTGCATACAGGGGGAGGGGAGAACGGGAACAATTTCTTCAGTCCCGCGAAATCACGACTTCGATTGCTATATTCACCTAGGCCTAGGTGATTTAGAATTTTGAATGAATTACCTTCTGCCTCGCTTCGTCTCCAGCGGCTGTTTCATCGCACCATCTCAATATTAGCTTGAAAGTCGCTACTGCGTCGTTGAAGTCTTGATCTCTGCAAAATAATTTGTATTAAGATTGTTTCAACTTATGTAACGAGATTTATCACAAAGTAAAAAGTGCGATAATTTAGATAGGTCATTGAAAAAGCAAACCGAGAAAGTTTAAAAGTTGATACCTCGACTTAGGAGTATAGTTTTTACGAAAGCAGTCACGTATTTGATACTGCGAATATAGTTACGTGAGTACTTCTGTGTTAATTATAGTATAGTGTGTTATATTTTAAATTTATTTATGTGTGTACCTGACAGCGGCGCGCGCCAGGAAAGGCCTGGTGAGAGCAGTGCGGCGCGGGGACAGCTGGCCGCCGTCCGCGAAGTACACGGAGCTGAACTTGCTGAACGAGAACTGGTCCAGGTCGCGGGGCAGCTGCACGCGGCCCGAGCGCGCCGCCACCGGACCCGGGACCTGGGGGAGGGGATGGTCAGTAACTGCAGAATCTGGGCATAATGCCTTCATTTCACTATTATTTATTATAAGGGTTCTTCGGGGAAGAATCCTTAAGTTGAGACTTCACTGTCTGTCTTGTATATTATGTCACAGCCAATTATATAAATATTGATTCTGCCAGTAATAATGGACTAAGTTTAGGTTGTTTTATTGGTTATTTCATTTTCCCAAAGAATTCAATCATATGAGAAGCGCTGGGATAGGATGGCTAAGTGAGCACTGACAAGGAAACTTCATTTTACGAACCTAAGCGCGTTTTATACTCATATCGCCTCCCTAGGGTTCTCTGTATGGGGCTGCGGGTCGTCCAGAAGTTACCGCGGCCTCGGCGGCACAAGGGCGTAGAAGGAACATGGGTGGTTTTTAGTCAGTAGAAGTCTGACACTCCCTTCCGCTCTGCCCAAGAGTGGGAGGGGTCATTTGATGATTTCCCATCCCCCAAAAAAAAAAGGGTTCTCTGTATCGCGAACAAAGACAAGGTCAAGTACGAGTAACAGCCAGATTCCGAGCAGACTGTTCCCCCTAACTGTATCGCCGGTTGTTGGTCACCTTGGCCAGGTTCCGGTCGTGGTGCTCGGGCTGGAAGTCCCCGAGCTTGGTGAGCATGTAGGCGAGCTCGGCCGGCACCTCCAGCGCCCCCAGCCCCTCCGCCGGCGCCGGCGCGGCTGCAGCCGCGGCGGACTGCGCGGCCGCGGCCGCCGCGTGCTCGGCGGCGCGCCGTCTGAGGGGGACGGGGCATTTAGTAGGCTGGAAGGCTTGGACTTCATTTTTGAATGCTTCCGTGACAAATGACCGAAATGTAGGATTTCGTTCTAAAATCGAAGATTAGGAAAAAAATTCTAAGTATGAAAAATAGGGTCTTTAGTTAAAAATGTAGCAAAGGGATGTGATATTTCGGTCGTTTAAGCCTGGAGATGGATGTAACGTGTTGTCAAAATGGCTTAGCACATGACTGATGCATTCATCCTTGGAAGGCTGTTCGTGACATTGTAGCTACGCTGTGGTAGGGCGGTAGCGGTACTGACTTGGCGGCCGCTTGGTGCGCCTCCAGCCTCCTGCGGCGCTGGTCGCGCAGCGCGGCGGCGCGGCGGCGCGCGCGGCGGCCGCGCTGCAGCGCCTGCAGCCGCACCACGCCGCTGCGCGCCGCCAGGTAGCGGCGCCGCGCCACGCGCCCGCGCCACCACGACTGCAGCTTCACGGTCGACACGAGCATTTGGCGGTAGCGTTTTCTTGAAAAAAAAATGTTCAAAATTAAAATTGTACATTTTTCTTTCCAATCATCATTTTCAGCGTGTTCGCCTACTCCTGAGCATAGGCCTCTCTTTTTGTCCGCCAACCATTCCGTTCCTGCATCAATCCCATCGACCCGCAATCTTTACAATTTCGTCGACCCAACGCACCAACCGACGGACGCCTCGTTTACCAATATACGATCCGTCAACGTTTTGGTTCCATTAGAACGCGTACATCAGATGATCACAAGCACTAGCTACCAAACTGCGTGTGAGAAACGTGTCTCAAGTGAGTAGTACCGCTCACCTGGCCAGGTACCCCCTGACTTGCGCCTGCAGTTTAGTAGCGGCGGCCCGCAGCTTGTCCGCGCGCGCGCGCTCCAGCGCCCGGTGCAGCGCCTCGCGGATGAACACGCGGGCCGCGCCCAGCTGGTAGTCGGCTCCGACTGGGGAACACATGGTACACACTCAAAAAGCTGAAAATGGCTAGACGACATTAAGAAGTAGTTTGTTAGAAGTGGACCCACTTCGATATGAAGATGGCACTGAAAAACCATAAAGTCTGTGCCATCCTTCTTTTAAGGTTCAATTAGCACCTATCATTGCATATATATTTCTCGTTCGTTCTCAACCTTTAATCCTCCCACTGCTGGGATACAGGTCTACCCTGATTCATCAAGGGTGATTAGGCAGTACTCCACCACGCTGGCCAAGTGCGGGTTGGTGGATTCACATACTCTATTGAATTTCTTTTTCGGACGTATGCAGGATTCCTTACGATGTTTTTCCTTCACCGAAAAGCCAGTTTTATATAAATTCGTATATAAGTTCGAAAGAACTCATTTATTTATGTTCCTTTAACTCAATTTTATTGAATCAAATTTCACGCAATGTTACAATGACCATAACAACCCTATATGTTAGAGAAGCAACCGAGCGTAAACAAGTTCAAAAAGTGTGAGAGAAAAGAAAACACACATTCCACAAAACAACAATAATAAATAGGTATTCAATATGCGCGTCCTTAATGCATTTAGCGCGGCTAATATACGTAGCAGGTGCCGCCGATTCCGAGCGCACAACTACCAAACGAGGCGATGTTTACGTGCCTTATAATTATGCGTAGCCTAGATAACTGACAAGCTTAGCCATTCCGATCATAGACACGTATTAATTTGTGAATATTTGGACGGATTTTTTTACCACATTTTGATAAATAATTCATTCTAAAACTGTAGTTGATCTATGTGTAAGGTAAATGTACCGTTCACCGAACGCTTAAGACCTGCATGTACGTTTCTATTTAAAATAAGGTCTGGGATTTTTACACGATTATAATTAATAGTTTAGCGGTAACTTAGATAAACTAGTCTTCATTTAAATTTTTTTGGAAATTAATTACTCGTTAGAAATATATTTAAAGTATTTTTAAAGTTTTTAGGTCCGTTTAGTCTCATTTGTACCGTTTACCGGACTAAGAAACGTGATTTGCACCTACTACCGGATCGGCCTGCCGTATTACCGGACTAGGAAAGAAAATGTATGGAGTTGCGTTGTTGAGTGGTGCTCAAACTTTCGTTGGTCTTACTGAAGAGTACTTTATATTAACAACCTAACTTCACTAGCTTTTTAACTTCAACTAATATTGACGGAATACTAAAAAAGTTTTAAAATAAAACGATAAGTTTACATTAAACGGAAATATCATTTATTTTTGTCATCCATGTATTCGTATTTCATTAACTCAAATTAGTATTTATACAGGGTGTCTAACCAGTCATCCCGTATTATAAAAACATTAATCTAAAACATTTATTTAATCAATCCTATCACACTTGTTTTGAGGTAGGTAAGATATGGTTTGATAATTTTTAAACAGTCTTTATAGCACTTTTTATGCTTATAAATGTTAATTTTTAATCGGTTATATATAGTATACCTCCTCTACAAAAAATAAAATGACAACCAATTGAGTATAAAAAACCTTAAAATGTGCATATTGATATGTCAACGTTCTCAGAATTCATAAAATACACTGTGTATTGACATCCTTTCGTCACCTTCCGAAACCATAACCAAAAAGCTCTAATGTATACAGGGTTATTCATAAAGGGTATGCTAAGCCGAAAAGGACTCATAGCACTCATCATTATGAACAACTTTTACTGTGGGACCAACCTAAAATTCGTCCTATAGTAAAAGTTGTTCATAATGATACGTACTATTAGCCCTTTTCGGCTTAGCATATCCTTTATCAATAACCCTGTATAATATCCGATAAATAAATAGAAAAACGGTTCCACACTAATCTTAAAATAACGTAGATACATTATACATATACATACACACACGCACATACACATATACACACACAAGCACACTCACATACATTACACACACATACACATTATATTATACATTTTTTGTTTTAACTTTTAGAAGCACTGGGCTTTACAAAAAATCACTTTGGAGAATACGTTTGAATATCGACCTAGTAGTCAATTCCGTAAGGATTATATTTCAATGAACACCGCTTAATAAAATAGCTGAGATAATAAAAAATCCGGTAATAGAGCCCATGGGTACCATTTACCGGTCACCCGTTCGGTAAATTAAACAGTCAAATTTAGTGGAACGTATCACCCGAACAGATTTTGAAAATAGTCTATAAATTGTAATCATTACAATGTAACTACAAATCTGACATCGTTACTGGTAATTAGAACTATTACAAATCCATGAATATATGTGGCTTTTGATATTATTGATGTAATATAACTATTATGGCATTTTCAAAATAGCCTTTCCAAAAAGCTTATTTTGATGCCAAAAACTTGTTAAAATGTTAAATTTCAATCACAGTTTAAAAAAAATTGGCTTGTATATTAATGTTCGGTAATTGCTCACTAAGTTCTTAACACTTCTAGTTATCTAAATTGCAAAGAAATTTATTGAAATAATTCTTCATCAATCAGTACAAAATTAATTAAAAAAACATACGTTTTTCCTGATTCCGGACGCTGTTCGGCGAAACCTTCCAGTCAAAATATGCTTGAACTCACCACCGGATTTGTATTTTACTCAATTTCTGTAAATACCACTGAACCAAATTCACTTATTTAATCGGAACACAATAACTAATTGAGTAACGATACCGTAAAACCCTATTTTCAAACACTAAGCTATGCTTAAACGCCATAAAAACCTTAAGAAATACACGCGATTTCTTAACGATTTTCGTAAGGAGTTCCATACAAAACTGCGATCGACCGACTCGATCGATTATCACGGTCCCACTGATTCCCAAAATGGTCGGCTAGGTCACGTAAAGGAAGGGGAGGATATGTAGCCATCGGAGAAAAAAATCGCAACATACTTTCAACCCTAAGTTTTTGACTTATAGCTTAAAATAGGACGTTTCCGGTGGTAGGGCACGTCCGTTGAAGGGTACTTTTACCTTATGTGTCCGTGTAGTGGATTAAAGATCTTATATCTCAGGGTGACGAGCGCAGTGCTGTGCCGCGCAGGGGCTTGAATTCCAAGAATCCAAAATTCTAGATGGCGCAGACTAACAAGTCAAAACGTCAGGCGAGCGATTTTGCATAAACAAAAATTACATACTCACATAAAACAAAAGCTTTCAACATATATCCGCGTTTTTTCACTACTTTCCACATTTTCCCTGAACTCGTCTGACATTTGCAAGAAAAAATATTTCTCTATTACTCTCTACACACTATGACACAACCTTGCCTTAGACAGCCTACTATTATCTAAATTAGGGTTCTTATCAGTCAGATATCTCGGTTAAATGCCGCTAATTGCACTTATATGGTAAGAAAGTGTTTGAAGACAACCTTAATGGAGCAATCTATTAGGAGATTTGAATGCTTTGAATAGGGTTGTCACGCATTTACATGTGGATGATGTGGATCACATACTAAAGTTAACGAAGTAAAGTAACTAAGCCTACTTTAAATCACCATAATTTCCCGGTCTTGCCCTAACTAACTACATTACGTACGCAAACCATAATATCTCAAAATGTTAATGAAGTTAATGTACCCTTGCTTTTTTACCTGATGTTTAGAACACATCCGAAAGTTAAATACATAGTGCACTATCACCCTTAACATTCTGCTGATAAGATAACGAGATTCTAATCTTAATACAGAGAATACTTAAGGCTAGATAGATGAAAGATGAAAAATTGTGCTGTTGAAGAGCACCCACAAGACACAGTGTACCGAGCACTGTTAGATCACCACCGACCAAAATAGGAATATTACATGCTGTAGAGTCAGTAGTAACTAATTACTAAACCCGAATTGCCTCAAGCTATACATGTGGTAGTAACTCACCGGCGCCCGTGGGCGGCATCTCGGCCAGTATTGAATTGCAAATCTCTCGGTACGGCGTGGAGCGAGTCGGCGCGGACTTCAGGAGGTACCTGCGGGGTTTGAGGTTGGTGAGAAGAAATTTCTTCACAAGCAGTTGGGGATAGCCCCGTTCTAACTTTTAGGCGGCTGTAATGTTCGGCATAAGGCTTACGCTATAGCGAATACTAGGTGTGCGCGGGCGACAGTAAGGTCGCTTTGCGCTTTCAGCGCGCTTCCTAGCCGCTACTTACATACGAGTGCATGCAAACCTCAGTTGTTACGAAACACCGCGACAAGTACGAGTAGTATTAAGTGACTGTCAAGTTTGGCGCGGACTAGGTATGTGATTTGCTTATGGTAAGTTATGCGTTATTGTTCTGGGTGATTAGATTTATGGGTAGTGGTTTTAACTGGTTACAAGTCGCATAATGTACCTATATTTATAACAACGGATTCTATTGAGAAAGTTTCAACTTAGTCATTTGTGTCATTAGGGAAAATAGACGGTATATCAAATCTCGAACAATTAAAAGATTTTAGTATGAAAATTAATGTGGTTCACCGAATGTAATACGAGTAGAAACTAGTACGAGTATCGGACTCAATAGAACGTGAGTGAATCCCGTTTTAATTATAACAAAACTCCCGCGATAAAAAGTGTCTTCCGGGATAAAAAGTGGCCTATACATATTATTATGTTAATCCAGGGTATAAGTTACTTTCGTACCAAATTTCATCCGAATCCATTCAGCCGTTTTTTCGTGATTGAGTAACAAACTTCCAAACTTTCACATTTATAATATTAGTAAGATAAAACATAAGTTTCGACTCACCTATACCTATCGACGAAGTTCTGGAAGGGTATCCGCGTGGGGTAGCCGGTCTGGCGGATCTTGATGGTGTCGAGCATGCCGGTGTAGCGCAGCTGCGCGAGCACGCACGGCATGTCGAACCGCATGGGAGACTTGTCCGGGTTGGGCTTCAGGCAGCGCACAAACCACGGCGTGCAGCGGGACATGGACTCCAGCAGCTGCTGCAGGCTGTCCGAGAACCTGCCGGGGACGGGGGTGGCGAGCGGTGAATGAAGGTGTGTGTGGAGGGCGGAGTCGTGCTAGCGGCCCAGAGCTTCGCTTTGTTATTTTAAGCAGCTGGATTGGCTCGGGTAATCGCTGGTACGGGGGAAACGCTTTTCACTAATGGTGATCTCTTTTAGACAACCTTTTATAACAGGTTAAGAATTCCCGAAGCACGGTTAAATCGCTACCATCAGGCCGACCGTCTGCCTGTTTCCCGTCCTTTTTAGGGTTCTGAACCTCTTTCGGGGAAGAACCCTCAAGGCGAGGCTTCAGTGTCTGACTGTATGACACAGCCAATTTACTTATTACTTGTATAGTGAATAAGAGAAACGTGAGAGTACCTGGCGGCCACGGTGGGCGTTCTCGGCTTCATGGTGACGAAGCGGCCGTTGCTGCCGCGCGGCAGCGTCTTGTTGCTGTCGTGCTGCGCGCGCAGCTGGGCTGACATGTCGGCCACCAGCGGGACCTCGCTGCTGCACAGCAGCTCCAGCACGTCGGGCCGCAGCGCGTCGCGGTTCTTGTCCAGGAACCCGTCCACGTTGTACCACACCTGGCCGGCGTAGTGCTTGATCTGGAATTTAAGGTAGGTGTGAATCTGTTGCTTCACGAAGACGAGGGGTTTTGGATTGGTATAGTACGCGCAAATATTTTTGAGGTCTCGAATATTAGGCGCGCCGTACGTCCCTTCCACACCTAAACCGAACCAAACGAACTTCTGAGCCCTTAAAAAGATTTGAGCGTACTATAAAAAGTGAAAGCCTGTCTTACCTTTACATAATATTTAATATGCAGACGTGGTTTTTCCTTAGACCCCATCATTACTTTTCTTCAGTATACTACCGCTCAAAAAATTCTTCAATTATTAACAAACCCTTTTCAGAAGTGGGATAATTGGATAAGTGGCAAAGGAAGTGTAACACTCACTCCAAACTCGCTCGCGCCCAGCCTCGGCCTGGAGTAGAGCTCGTTGAGCGCGTGGTTGTAGTGGCACTTCTCCAGGAAGGAGGCGTCGGAGGCGCGCGGGAAGTTGCTCTCGTCGTCCAGGAGGTGCAGGATGCCCACCGGCTTCTTGCTGAGGAGCTGGATCACTGGAAACACCAGAAAATACCATTGAGAATAGAGGCATTTGCAAATGTACTCTGTTGTTGTTTGGATGACTTGTTTAATGGTAGGTATTCCAATTGTCAGGCTGAATTACTAAGCAAGACCATCCAAAAAGCTATCCAAATAAATACAGTTTTGTTTACAGAATAAAGTAAGTGGAAATATGAACCAACCTGGAGAGTTATCGTTCCATGTCAGGTTAGACCATTCTAATCTTTCTTTTTGATACTCCTGTTGCTCCAGTTTGAAGATATGCTTATTAAAGTAATGCTGTAGAGTTTCGTTCGCGTAGTTAATGCAAAGCTGCTCAAATGAATTCTCTTCCAAGTCTTCAAATCCAAAGATGTCGAGGAGAGATATCCTGTGAGCGTCGTGGAGCCCGGCGCGGTGGACGATGGAGTTTATACGGAGAACCAACCAGTTGAATAATGAAGAGTACAGGGCTTTAGCGAAAGCGTCTCGCGCGTCCAACGCCTGGTCTATGGGTAGAGGTGACCGCATTCTCTCAGCCCTAGCGGCTGTAACCCTCGTCGTCAAAGCTCGAACCAAAGCTTCTGCTGGGACTTTCAACAAATGAGCTGCCCAGCGCACCTCCGCACCCCCTCCCAGCTGCACGCCTTCCTGGCCGTGTTTCAGCTGTCTTCTATGAAAGTACACGTTGCCTAAATGCAGCACGGCTGCTAGCACTCTAATGATGTCCTCTCTTTCTGCGTCACCGATGCCGAGGACCTGCATGGCCCCGCATAACGCCGACCAGTCGGCTCCGGCGCCGGCACCGCCCGAATCACCTCCTTGGTTCAGATAAAAATAATGTTCCGCCGATAACAATCCTCGAGCTTTCCTCTGTTCCTCGTCTAATCCCGCTAATAACTCGTAAAACACGTGATAATTCCTCTCTCCGGGTGACTGAGTAACTATTCGCGATTTCTCGAGTAGGTAATGCGCCACTCTGGCTCCAGCCAACGCGCCATCCTTGAAGTATAATTCTAAGAGTTTGCCGAAGCGACTAGAGTTGTGGTTTTTTGGTGTCCTCGCGTTTCCGAAGGCTTCTAAAAGTGGGGCTGCTTCTAGGATTTGTTCGGAGACAGGGGCGCGGCCCGGGGGTGCGGGGGCGACCGCAGCTAAGAACTGTACGGCGAGTTTAGTGGACTCCGTCTTGCCCGCGCCGGACTCTCCCGAGATGAGAATGGCTTGAGGCTGCGGAAGAGATGCTCGTGCCGCCGCCGCGATGGCGAACAGGTGTGGGGGCAGGTCGCCCAGAGCTTCTGCCGCGTGGTATCTGAAAAGCAGATACGTGCCCAGATAAATACTCAGCTATAGACAAGGGCAAGCTGGCTCTATTATTCAGCTATCTACCTCTAAATATAATTAAAAATAAATACGGGTTTTCGGATACGACGTTATGAAGTACTTTAATCGTTCATTCATTAGCTTTATTTATCGTGCATTCATTATTTATTCTGTACTATAGGTAGGTATCTTACTTGATTATAGCAATCCCACAGAATATATAATAGAATTGACTGTCGCAGTACCTAAATAGGCATCAGTGGGTAGCACAAAACAATAGAACGTAAATAAACAATAGGTAGAGACTTACCTCCTCGCAGTCTGCAGTCCATACAAAGCATCGACGGGCCGGTACGGGTTGACCGCCACGAGTATCGAGCCCGCGTACGTGTAGATGAGGCCCTGCTCGTATCGGAGCTTGAGGTTCCAGAGCAGCGCGGCCTCGTGCAGGTCGTGCAGGCGCGTCATGTCGTCGACGCCGGCGGGGCCGAGCTCCTCGCGCGCCCACACGGGGTCGCCCTCGTCCTCCGCCGACCCCATCTGCAGGGCGAACGTTTGTGGCTGGAAGGGGAAAAGGGGCTTTTAGATTTAGTAGTGGAATTGGGTTTTGATTGGAAAATATCTAATAGATGTGATTGGTAATCTGATCATGAGGGCAAGGATTGTTTAACCGGAGCAAATAGTAAGTAGACTTGCGAAGAGCTTTTAACCCTGTCTTGCCGTAGTATACGAAGCGGTACCACGCGACTAGTTACTTTATAAAGGAAAACTTGTTCCATCTTTATTTTCGCCTATTGTCAAGTAAGATGGAATCAAACGAAAACCTGTCTAATGTAAAAATATTACCAGATCAATAAAATGATCTAAAAATATACTTGTACCATGCTCATAATGGATGATCCTCAAAAAATGTCAATTAAAAATCTAAGATGACTAAGATGGCCCAACATTCATAAGCCGACAAACATCGGTGTTCGCACATCGCCTCGCCGCGTCACTCACACCGGATTCGTGACTTACAAATTACATAATTATTATAATCGGCTCACTTGCGCATTATTTCCTACTGACTTACATCTCGAAGGAATAACGAAACCGGCACAAATAGCAACCAGACGGAAAATTATAAACTTCCATAAACTGTGACATAACTCGTTCACAACTCACAATATAACGATTAACTTATTGTTGAGTCGGCCGAACGAGAGAACTACATTTACCCATGGGACATTCTAAACATTGTTCAAGAAATACGACGGTGGTTCCTTTTCAATTCTGCAGACAAGTCGGTGTAATCGTCAGTTGCGCTTGCGACCTCCGTAACGAGACGCATTTCGCTGTCGAGATCACTGGATAGCAACGATTCAACGCTCGCTGACTCAGCACCTTCCTGAGTGCTATTAGGTAGAAAGAGCAATGGACTACCGATGACATTGATTACGTCGTGTCTTTGAATGTTGTGATGAAAGATGGTACAATTTGCATAGCCGTCGTACGGTCGAGTAGCTGCGCCTGATCAGCTCGGTTGATTAGCAAGATACTGTTAGCTGACCCGCTTCATTCCACATTAGCAAACAAAAATAGAGAGCTGCGTGATCGTGAGCGAAATATTTATTAGCTGTTGACATTTGCATACATAATCGGGGCGGTGATTCGCAGACCAATACTACGAGTAGCTGCGCAGTTCAAACAGCGATATTATATAGAAGCACCCTCTTGCCGGATTTCGTCAAGTTTTATATAGATATATTAAAAGTCATAAAGGTAACAAACAGACAACGTGGCAGATAAAAATAACTGTGATTACATTGGTAACGAGAACGTTGAGACACAAATCCTTTAGTGTCGGAGCTGGCACTCCCCGACGTTTTCCCTTTCTTGCAGGCAACCTCGCACTTGAAGACCTCAATACTGGCTTTACTTTGGCAGTTGACATGACCGGCGCTGACTGTCTCTTCCTCTGTCGTCGGATCAGTCTACACGAAGAAGTAGAGTCACACGAGCAGGACGACTCGAGAGAACCCGAGGAGCTACGCGGAGTTGGAGCGAAACTGACTTTACGCCGCATTAACTGATTTTATGTTAAACCGCGTTCTTTACTTATCATTTTTACCGATCGCACATTCACTCGTTATCTAAGCCGCGGTTAGGGTCATGAATGGTCATTGAGCTTCTCTTTTATGCTAATCCAGAATCATCATCATCAGCTCTCGTAGCCTCTCATAAGGAAGTCGTCCTTAATAATCCAAAGGAATCAGTCCCAGGAACATGAATTAAATCCACAGGATTACGAACGATACTACAGCAAAACGTTGGGCAGAAAAACGTCTAGAACAAATTATAGATTTGTCAGTTATCATTATGAAACAATTGCTCTTTCCAAGACGTGCTTGGAGGCACTCAGCTTCATCTTTAGCTTTTCGCCTTCACTCTCTGCCATAATAAGGAATACGCCCAGCATACAAGTTCGTTTTTAGAGACACGTTAGGTTTTCGGACCCTTTGCAGGCAATGGCAGTTGATATTGCAGGCTTGTCCTGAGTCAGATCGATCTTTGACCTTAATCTTTCATTCACCGCCAAATAATTGTGTCGCGTTTTAACTGTTATTTTTGGCACTGCATCGATGTCCCGCTCCTAGAACCGCAAGTTGCAAGAATTCGCGTTGCGTAGCGCATGGCCCGCAAGGTACGGCTAACTGAAGACCGCATGCCATTACCCTGCGATTGCGGACAACTGTTAGCTAGGATAACGGAGCTGCGCAGGCAGGGCACTAGATTACCTGGCTGGTTGACGCTTATGACGTTTTACTGGACAAGTCACTTGTGATGATAGTAAGGGAACAGGGAACATAATCTGTGTTAAATTGCCTATAAATTGGCGTAAAATTGAAACTCAATGAAAGTGACTTCAGTTTGTTATGTTTCACGACCAAAGACCCAAACCTATATTAATTTGATTCATTTATAAAATAAGACAAGAAAGTTGACTGCATATATATTCCATATTATTATTGCATTTATTGAATCAGGAGTTATCCCTAACATTAAACTTTTTTATATCTGAAGCTCATGATCTGCCTACCCTTATCCTACCTACGTGGGGTCGGTTCTTTATTATATCTGAAGCTACGAGTATTTAATTTTGAAAGCAAAAAACACTAGAAATTCATTTTAAAAAGAGTTTTTAATTTTTTGTCTACATAATCTTGAGTCACACATCTAGTTTCACATATGAATATTAAATGGTAAGTTTGAATATTGCAAACGAATAAATCCATTTATCCATATTAGCCAAATGATTAGGCACGCCGAGAACGCGGTCAGCCGAACCCTAGAAACCTAGAAATCGGTTACGCAATATCTTCTACGGACCAACAGCCTGTGCAGTTGGCCAAATCATGGAACTTAAACTTTTCTAAGCATGGCTGCCAGTTTTGTTCAGCAATACGATTGTGGCTCCGGAAGTCCGGACTGACTTTGTGCCTCTAGATAAGTTAGTCGTAAGTAAGTTCCTGCGGCGCGGTTGCCGGGAAGTGGCTAATTGGCCCTCTTATTATAAAATGAGCCGTAAATAATCACCGCCGAGGTCTATTGGACCTGAATGCACGATTATCCACGCTGGTTTAGTTCACTCTGCGTAACTATCATGTACAGAGCTACTCTAAACTAAATAGGTAAGTAAAGGAGCCACCATCAGGCTTTCTGTTCAAAGTATTATCAACATTAGGGAAGGTTTTAGTTCCATTATTCAGCCAGCACTAGTATGTTATGTTGGTCAGTTTGTACCCAACTTATTTGTAGCGGTGCGGTGGCCAAATAAAGATTGTACAATTTTCGACGAGAGGCTATCTCTTTGTTAAGGTTGTTCGATTTTCATACTAATCTATTTGTACTTTCATGGGCGACGAGTGTATAATTTTACACTGAAATGACTATAGTTGGGCTTTTAAATTGTCTTTATTGGTGGCATTTTATCTTTAGTTGAAGAAAACAGTAAATTTAATAGTAGAAATAACATCGAATTTTAGTTAATTTTTGTCAATGTGTGAGTGAACACAGATAGTGTCGTACGGTGCCTACACAGAATACATAATAGTATTCTGTGTAGGCACCGTGTGTCGGCGATGACGCGCGACGTTGCCAGCTCGTGGCATACGCGAGTCACGCGCTGTTGCCGCTCTTCTCTGTTTTCGGTCTTCGAAATTCGCTCAGCTCAAAAATCAATTATTGAAATATTGGACAATGTATTGCCAGTATTTGAATTTGGATAAATTATAGGGAAATTATATTACAATACAAACAATAAATAATTATAATACTATGATGTAAATACTATTAAAATATACCTACAACATACAATTTATAATTTTTTTTTTCTTTACAAACGTCAATCGTCAAGTGATGTTCGTTGGTAAGTGCATCATTTGGGAACATCTGGACTGATTTGGTAATTTTTTTAAATTTAGTTATATACTCCTACTTAGATTTTATGGAATGAAAGCTTGGAAGTTGTCCAGAAAATTTGTATGTTTTTTTTTTAATTACGTCGGTAAATAATATATACGTGAGAGGAGTGTGGAGTTTTAGTTGTTCCAGAGTATTTACAAGAAAGTGTTACCTCTAAAACAAATCATTATGAGTTCCAAAAAATTACATAAATTATATTTATTTACTCGCATGGTTATAAAAAATAGTAGGAAAACATTATTTTAAAATACGATAATTTTCATGGATAATTTCAACTCATGGCGTTGGCAACACTGATTGCGTAAGTATACGCGCGTTTACGATTCGATTTTTCTTGAATTCTTGTTTTCAGTGTTTTGTTTATATGATACCTATATCAGAGGGCCATTCTATAAAGACTTTATCGATGTTTTACCAAAATAAACCATGGAACCACGTACATCGCAAAAAGCTTTCAAAAGCCACCAATACTCTGGTCCCAGGAAAAGTCGCAAACGGATTCGTGCGCAAATGAAACGATATCATGGAGAAATCAAAAGGTTAGTACTTTTAGTACAAATACGTACCTACTTGTTACTCTATTAGAATTACACACAAAGTTATCGCAGTTGATTATTTTCGGCTAACTTTCTAAAACATAACCTCTCTAAAGTTTCTAATTTACTTGTCGCTAATAACATTATTGCTTGTTGCAGTCGAAATGATGTGTGGTGCAAAAAGATGAAAACAGACGATTCCAGTGTGTGTTTCATCAAATTCTGTGTAAGTGAAACTACAATTTTCAAACATATAAATGTATGTTGAAATGATTTCTAAGGGTCTTGATTAGAATACTTTTGGGTTATGGACTGTGGGAAAAGACTTATATGTGAAAGACCAGGGGTGGGTACTGAACTCCTTTCTTCTTGGAAAACAAGCATTCATCCAACTATGACATTATAAATACTTATTTAGCTGAAATGTGTATTGTCTCATTTTATATTATAATTGTTTTATACTGTACTTTTTATATAAAGCATAATCCAAATTATTATTCAATTAATTTCAGGGGTTATAGAAGCAGAAGCGATGCGATGGAAGCTTGCAAATGAATAAAAAACACAACTTCTACTATCAGGTTGGTAGTGATTAATTATATTTAGCAAAATAAAATAAAATTGAATAAATGTAATGTGTGAATAAATGGGTTATTTTTTTTTCAGATCCAGGGACAACTGCGGGTTTCCGGATTGGAAAAATGTTATTTTGTCGGATTTATTTCTCCTACTCAAGACATCACCGTATTGGAAATCGAGCGCGATGAAGTTTTCATCAGCAATATGTTACCAAAGCCGGAGAAATTTTATAAAAATTGTGTAGGTATTGCCCGAAGTTGTCCTACAAAGAGTGCGCAATAATCAAAAATGTTTACACATTGCATTGCGGTAGATGCGATTGTGCAGCCAGAGGAAGGCAAGAAAGTTGGTCGTGAAAGATAAAAAAAAAACATTGTAAATAGTTAAGTACGGAAATATAAACAATAAGAAATACATACATAATTATATCAACTACCTAATTGTTTTTTATTTTACCTGATATAAGGAATACGAACACACTTTCTCTTTACAGTCATAATATGTACAGAATAAGGTTATTTTAACTTTTCTAATTATACCATAATTCTGAATAAGAAAACATTTAAAAAAAAATTACAAGTGTCCTGTCATTATCAAATTATGCGCTTACTAAGTAACAGTAATTAATTTTTATTTAGAAGACAAAAAACATGCTAGGTGCGATTTGAACTCGATATCGCGGTATCTAATACCGGGACTTCTAACCACTGGTCCAAACTATGTAATGGATAGTATGTCGAAATTAGCGCATAGTTGGAACCACGTTCGAACACAACAAGAGCCTTGTCTCTGTGTGAGTCTGTGAGTGAGTAGTCTGCCGCGGCCCGCAATATTGCCCGGTACAAATTCAGTTCTTTAAAAAACGAAAACACTACTGAAATATAGCTGAGAAAATAGCAAATAATTTATTATTGTCGACAAATATATTACCATGAAATAATATGCACATTTTCATTTATAAAAAAATAAAATACGTCAAATTAAAACATCAGCGCCATCTATTGGCACTGATGTGCCTAGCTAACCGCAACCAACCACCTTAAGAAAATGCGACGCTGGCTCCTACGGTAAACTTTACAAATGTTAGCTTCACTGTACCAATGCATCTGAGAATTCAGAGAGTGAAAACTTCAAAAGTTCAGAATGAATTTGGAAAATTTAAATCGAAATAGTCGTGAGATACTAGGCGTGCATAAATTAAGAGGTGGTAGCGCTGACTCGCTGAGTCAACTCTCTATCGGCATTCCATCGACGGCCTTGCGATCAGCCGGCGCGGGCGCGAATGCCATGCCATGCCAGCTACCTACCTCGGGACATTACGACTGGGCTCTTCAGACGGAGCTACTTCAGCACTTCGAATTGGCAGCCTGCATTTTTTGTTAATTTTGCAAACAAGCGGACTATCAAAGCTTTCTTCACAATGATTCCATGCTGCGTGAGGCATGAAAACTGTATTAATAAAATAAAAAAAATATGTGAAGCTCTGCTCCGTGTTATAGAAGAACGTTAGCAAGTTTAAAACGTGTAATTGTTGTATACCTATATCACATTACATATACATATATTATGACATTGTAGTCGTGAATTCATATAGCTATGAAGTTATGCCATACATTATAGCGTAGTCTGAAAAGCCTTTGCAGTTCCTCTACCTCCTTTGTTGTGGCTTCGGTTATTTACAAATGACGTGAATCGAAACGACTTTGAATGGATAAACACTTTTTCTAAGAATTCGTACTAATGGCAACCTTGACGGTCACCGCTGCAATATGCGATTCAACTTAACGACTCGTGTAGACAATATTGTAAGAACCACTAAGTATGCTCGGATGTAAAATTAAGTACACACGTCCTATTCTGGGGCAGTTGAGTTTCGCATTTTGTCCCTTTCAATTCCATGACAAGTCTAGGGAAAACGACAGTGAATAAGACAATCTCGATTGTGCCAGAATAGGGCCCTGTTTCGTATGATGATAGTACATGGTGGAGGTCAGGCGACTCAGGCGGGTCACGTCAGCCATCAGTCGTCTAACGACACAACGATGATTAATTTGCGCACCTGCCAGCCGGTGCACTCCTATCTCAATGTGTGTGCTATAGTGACCAGATTACAGAATTCACCCTAAATAGCCACAAACTTAAAATAAATAAATAAACCCTCTTTTGTTTACATCATAAATTACAAAGTGGTAACAAAAAGTTGCGTTTTAGTGTATTATCCTAAATTATATCGTGTCAAACAAAAGAAAATATTCTTGTAACTTTCTGCAAAAGCTGCAATTTCTTCAAAACTCAGCCGTTTCTTCAAGAGATAACAATAATGGCTTTAGAAAACGTCATTAGTTACCACGCGCCGATACGTGCCTAAATGGCTCTCATCTGGTTATGTAACAGCAATCACTGAATTATGACACGTAATTGCGCTACGCCTCATAAATACACCGTAACGTATCATTTGCTGACATTCCGCGCATTCTGGAGCTCGGTGGGCGAAACACATCCGTATGCTAATGGTTTTATGACTCAAAGATCTTCAAAATGAAGGGTATGATTAGAGATCTCATCTGGTTATAGCGTTTCTTCGGGGCTTAGAAATCTTCTCGTAGATCCGCGACCTATACCCATTTACCATTCTGGGATATGCGGTTTAAACAACATTGCAACTTCGTTTCCATTGCATCATCCCCTTGTTACTTTGACTTCTACTTTCTTTTTAACTTCTTAAGAGGAATTTTGTTTATTACGTACCAGGCTGATGCAGTATATACTGCATCGCTTTGTAAGAGCATAAAGTTAAAGGATAAAAGCAATAAACAAAATTCCTCATATGAAGTTAAAGAAAAAGTAGAAGTCAAAGTAACATTTTGGCCCAAGTAGTCCACAGGGTGTCGAGTCTCACCTGTCCCCCGACGAGCGCCCCGACGAGCAGCACGCGCGCCGCCCGGTGCACCTCGAGCAGCTCCCCCGGCAGCGGGGCGGGGGTGCCGGGGGGCTGGAACCACACCGCCGCCCCCTCCGACCACTCCGCGAGCCCCCCCGAGCCCGCCATCCTGGAACAACACACCGATCTATTTGAAATAATCTTTTAGGACAATACAATCACTTTTCAGAAGCCTGATATCTTTAAAGAACAAGTGAATATAACTAAAATTGTGTTTGGATTGGATATTTATAAACATTCTAAGAGGGCACTAAGTTAAAGCATTCGTTTCTGTCTATCTACTTTTCAGCATGGCACCAGTACGCCAACAGATAGTGGGCTTCATTAACTATCTGGAGATCTTTAATGGTCTTTGCTTAGTTACTCGTATTCAACTATTGGTTTGTAGTCTTTGTAGTAGGGTAAATAATACGCGACTGTAGCGCCAAGAACTTTCAATAAATCAAACCTAATCTATTAAATTGAAGTGAAATGTACAGAGACAAGTGACACGTTTGTTATGATATATTGCATGGCCAGAAAGGTAAGGTCACAACAGTAGCGAGGCTGCCGATCTTGATACCAATTAGGCCTTATCTGATCACGCCCAACTTGGCACACGTTGTGTAACGTGCACAAAATTAATGTGCACTACACAGTATCTGCATTATAAATATAACACCTTTCAATTTTACTGTGAGAAGATTGGAAAGAGGCGATAAGTTTGAGCAATGTATTGCAGAAATAAAGTTATTTCTGCAATACATTGCTTTCAGTCAGTTACGAAATCAAACACGCTAATTAGTAATACACAATTTATTTCCAACATATAATCTAAATCACAATTTATTTATAGTACTTATGCACTTTATTAGTTCTTATCATTTTACAAGAATGGGAACGAAAGGCCGCATCCACAAGGGCATGAAGGAGCTGCCTGGAAGCAGATGGGAGCAGGAGGCGGGGCCTGGATGCAGAACGGATCCATCGGGGGTGGTTGGATGCACATGGGCGGCGGCGGGGGCGGCTGCACGCACACCGGCGGCAGACCGGGCGGCTGGACCGTGATCGGAGCCGGCGGCGGAGGCTGGACCATTATCGGCGCGGGGCACGGCGGCTGCAGCGTGATCGGCGCCGGCGGAGGAGACTGCACCATTATCGGCGGCGAACTCGGCGGCTGAACCATCATCGGCGGCAGCGGAGGCGGCTGCACCGACATCGGAGGCAACGCTGGTGGCTGCACCATCACCTGGCCCAGCGGCGGCGGCTGAACCACTATCGGGGGCAGCTCGATCACTATAGGACCGGGTAAAGGTAGGTCCAGAATCATCGGCGCCGGGCAAGGAGGATTTACGCACATGGGCGGAGGAACGGGCGGATTAATGCACATAGGGGGCAATGGAGGGGGGTTCACGCAAATTGGAGGCGACGGCGGTGGTGTGACCGTTATCGGCGGCAATGGTGGAGGAGATACCATGAGTGGCGGTGACGGAGGAGGCGTTACAGTGAGTGGCGGAGGACAAGGCAGCTCCAACATTATAGGGGGCAACGCAGGCGGTTGCACGCAAATAGGAGCTGGAGTAGGAAGCGTCACGTATATTGGTGTAGCAGGCGGAGCGGGGAGGGAAAGGGGAGCGGAGCAGGAGCAACCGGGAGAACACGCATATGAGTTCAGACCAGGTAATCCGTATGGTGATGGGGCGTAAGGAGAGGCTTGTGGTAAAGCGTATGGTGATGCCACTGGTGGAAGGGCATAGGAAGACGCCACTGGTTGGAGAGCGTAAGGCGAGGCAGCGTAAGGGCACGCTGCGTATGGCGACAGGTCATAGTACTGCCCGTTTACTGTACCCTGTAACTGAAGAAAAATTACAATTAGTAAGGTAAAAAAAAGGTCTGGTCAGTAGAAAAATGCGATTTTTTAGAGTTATAGTTTTGTAGAAATTGGAAGAAAATAATTAAATTAGGACTGAAAATAAATAATATGATTAGCACTTACCAGAGCTGCTACTATTAGAAAGATCATTTTGGTTCCCACCTCCATCGGTGGTAGATTCACAACTTGCCCTTCTTCCGAAAAGACACCTGATTTATACTGACTTATTACCCCATATATTATTGCATTTCCGCTATCATTATGTATTCCTTCAATATCGATAGTTATTGACAAACATTAGATAATTTTTAAACAGAGTTTCACCTAACACAGAAAAGAAATCATGCAATACTCGTAGAAATGATTAAAATGATAGAACATGAACCCGACTTGCGTGAAGATATAAGATAAGAAACAAGTGCACTGCAACATAATAACCACAACATACTGATACTTTAATTTGAATAAGTTGACTTGTAAGAGAGTTGCTGATTTAGGAAATTTCGGGCGTGAGCGTGACTCAAGCGAGTAGGTATTTGAGGAGTGGAAACAAAGGCATTATGAGTTTTAGAAAACACCATACAAATACAGTAGCAACCAGTTGACTGATGAAAATTAAAAAACTCGACATTGGTAATCATAAATCTTCCTAACTCTCACTACTCCAACTACTTAAACACGGCGGCGTAACGAGTTAATCGATATCCAATTTATATGTTAATCGAAATAATTTCATATTCTGCTAAATAGAAATCATTCAATAACGAGATGCGACTCGTAAATCGCTCTCAATTTCATCAGTCGCACAATATGTAAAACTACATAACTGTCGAGAAACTAGCAACTAGTCGTCCACATAACGAGTCGGTAGTTGGACGAACGAATAGGAAACAATAGTTTTCACTTTCCACGGACAGATTTTTGGAGAATGCGTAGTTGAGTTATTACCATTTACAATTACAATCAATAAAGTAATAAAGCACGAGAATTTGATGATATAACAAGACAGTTTTTCTATTAGTTAAGTGTATTTAATCTGCCCATAAAATTTACTGATTTCAAAGCTATATTTCACGAAAAGTTCGGGGTATATGGTTGATTTTCATTTTTACAACCTAACTTATGTTTCTAAAACTTTGGGTCCTTCGATTTCGAATTATTTAAATGAAAGATCTATGAAATGCTAATCTTGTTGCAAGCGGTCCAAACACTAAAAGCCTTGAACTTAAACTGAGGAGTTGTGATTTTGTGGAAGAGGCTATTTCCCAATGACATGCTTGTGAGGTAAGACAAATACTTCATGCCAAACCTTGAACTTTGAAACAAGATACATCTTCATTAAAATTATGGGTCTTTTGAAGCCATCGGTCTATTGCTTGTACATAATTATAATAAAGCTTCCAAAATTTTACTCTTTCTACGCCCACGCAATGCGAGAGGACCGGCTTCTTAGACCATGGACAGGCTGACATTTTGACAGTTCGAAGTGATCTTTGTATAATTTCGATCTTCTTCTGATTGACGTTTACTAGTGGGTAATGTACTTTTGTGTCAGGTGCTTTGACCAGATTAGAACTTCGTTTATTTCCATTCCTTTGAAGGATGAATAGGACAGATTAGATCATAATCAGACTGCAAGTACGAGTATAAACACCAACGTGCCACTCCTGCGACATGCATAGGGTTCAATGAATCCGGGAAACAATGACACTTCCGGCTCTAAAGAGCCAAAGACATGGAAACAGAACATCGCACGCATACTGATTGAAACCCGGCGGAATGTGAAAGTCGCCATTTCTCCACGAGTGATGATGATGGCGATGGCGCTGGAGTTGGCCGGGTTATGTGTTCGTATTCTGGGCCCGACCTAGAGGTGCGATAGAGGCTTTCTCGAACGCATCCAGCTTCAGTAATTAAGTAGTTAATCTTTTTGGTGTCAAGAGAAATTTACGATAAATTATAAGAATTCGGAAGTTATAAACGGCAAAAGAAACTTCCTGCCAAAGTTTTTTGTAGGGGCACACAAAACTTTAATTTATTTTAAGTTTTGTAAGACGCTTGAATCAATACAATTGATTCGAGCGTCTTACACACAAAACTCCGGCCTGTTTGGCTCAGCGGTAGTGTAGCCGCCTTATAAGCCAGAAATCCCGGGTGCGATTCCCGGCCGGGCAGATGTTTGATGTTTGAATGTTTTAAATATCAGGACAACTAACAATCCGGTCTGGGTGTTAGTTGTCCTTGTCTTTGTGTGTGTTCCATGGCATCCCCGATACAGGATTTATTCCTAGTGGGGAGCTATGAGTGTGAAACGTTTATTTATTTATTAGGTAAATAATGTTTCCTCAAAGAAAATATCTATGAATATTTGTATTCAACAGAAGTGTACATAATTAATTAGGAATAAGCACTGATAGACAATATTATACATAATAACATTACAAGCATCGTAAATGAAGCAGTGTGAGAGAAAACTTCATAAGACAGCTATAAAAAGATAGAAAGCTGCCATCTTGATGCCCATTTAATTTATATTGACTTGATCGCGGAACCATGAAGGGCGATGTATGTTATGAGTAGGCAATAAAGGAAAGTCTCTATATAACTTACACACGATTGACGATTATAAAATATAAATAAACAGGCAAAGCATATCAGGAAGACTAATAGAATTAAAACATGTTGATCTATCCGATGGTTTTTTAAGCATAAATATCAACTTTTTTTAAAACAAGCAAAGCTATTGGTTTTGCACATATGTAGTTCTATGCGATAAATTATATTAATAAGTAAAATAGTAAATACATAATTATATTCGTAAACTTCAAGATTTAATTTCAATTTCTTTTTTATCAGACAAGGTCATCACCGTCCTCCGCCGCACATACTTCTTCCATTCAAAGTGTTCTACATTCATGAAAATCGGAACAAGTAATTTCGGAGCTAATCTTGCTAATAATAACACTATTATCATCTGAATATTCTCGACAATGCTGAATTATAATTTGTAATCGCTCGCTTCGCTCGGTTGCGTTTCGGATCCGAACTAATAGCTGCGGGTGGAACTCATTATGTTTTTGTACACTTTTGTATGAATTCGTATCACTGGTTTAACCACTGGCCTGTTAACATGCTTTGAAAACTGTACACTCTACTTTTAGGTTCGTTCGTGATGAGATCATCTTCGGTTATAACTTTCCATTTAATATTTTTTCGTTATTTTGACACAACGAAGCAATTTGTAAGCAAAGTTATGTGTCTACCTCATGCCTGGCTCTTAGTTGAGTTGAGGCGTGGATTTTGTTAAACCATTGTCTTAACTTATCTGTACGTGCTTACTGCTAACATTATCAACGACTCTTTTTATTCAAATGATATCTAAGAAAAGCGTAACAAATTTTAGATTACAGTCAAATTTAGAAAACTGCTTATCAGAACCGATGTCGGCGTTCGTAACACAATCTTTATCATCATCGATTAAAATAAAAGTTACCAAACAATTTATAAAACTCAAAATTTAAAAAAAAAGCTAAAGCTATCTTCGGTTGTCTCCAAATTTCAAGAGCATAATCTGCTTGAACATAATCGCAACATACTACTGTGACCACATCGCCTAATAGGCCTCAACAAACCGACGACTTTCAACAAACCTGCGGTCTGGTAAAAACTTGATTGTCAAATGTTTGAAACTAAGATTACAAATATTATAGACGGCGACGTCACAGCAAGTGACCTCAAGTTGATACCGTTACTCCGGTCGAATTGTGACACATTGGCCGCCCCGGGCTAGACCAGGCGGCAGGCAGCCATTCAACGCAGACCATTCAACTGTCATAACTGCTTGTGCTGTTATCTAGCTAGGTACTTCAGGTTAGCGCGTACTCGTACCTACTGAGTTACTCTACAAAAGGATTGTTTCTTGGAATTATTGTCATTGTATGAATAGTTTTCTTCCTCAAATTATGAGGACAAGAATGCACGAGACATTGAAAAGATTGACATGCGCTCATCGAAGAAGTGTGTTAAAGCTAAGAATTTTAATTCATTGGCGTTACAACGCAAATACAGTAAGTTAATAGTTGCATTGTTTAAGGTGTAAGTGATGATTTAGATAGGAAAATTACCAGCTACCAAACTCCGATCTCACTATAATCTAACTTAAACTTTCTTAACTACTAAATTAACTTTATGGTAATATTCAATCATCGGAATTCGGTATCGTTAACAAACCTGACTCGACCGGCATGATAATTAGAAAACTATTTGCGAGGAATCAAAATGCGGACAAAAACGATTTCGACTAATTAAACGTTGCTCAACTTCATGCCGATTACGAATATTATCGAACGGTAATAAACAAATTAGGTGTTATTACATCAACAATTATCCACATTTACGTAAACTTTAATTTGAACGAAAGAGATGATATCAAAATGGCATGATAAGCGTGAAATGCCAAGAGTGTTGCGACAAGACAATGGAGGTGAGTCGAGGCGTGTGACAAATAGAGATTGAATGTTCCATCAAGCACCGCTCCGGCACTCCGGCAGGAAACGTAAGTGAGACAAATGGCGCGGTGTCCTTCTCCAACTGAGATTTATTTAAATCTACTAGCTCTACAGATTTAAACATTATGCAGAATATTAAGAACAATTTGAAGAATCTTGCATTCAGAAGTGAAATCCGGTCAATTATTATTTAAATCTGATTTAACTAATAACGTACAAAAGCGATCAATCGTAATATTATAATCAAAAGCCGTTCTTGCTTCTGTCTATTCTGTGATAAAAGAATCTAGATGACCTTCACCTTCGCGAACTTGTCTCTGACAGAAATAACAATAAGTTTGCCATCAATGTAATCTTACACCAATTTTGTTCTCGAGATCGATGTCATAATATTTAAAGCAATTTGTGAACTAAGTGAAACTATAATTTTAAAGAAAGTTTTGTTATTTAACGCTTTGCGAATTGCGATACTGCATAATAAATAAATTAGATTGTACAAAACTGTCTAAAATGTCTTAATTTAAAGCGTTAACTGTTATAAATCTTGAGCTGATTTTCTATCGCTCTTAATTTCAATAAAACTTACCTACATCATTCACTTGAAAAACGAGGAATTCAAAAAGAAATCCGCACGGAATCTCCGCGCTCAGCTTGTTCTGCCAAATTAAATCCGTGGAGCGTAAATTAAAAAGTGCATCATACGTAATTAATGTTTAAACGTCGCGTATCTGATTTTGAAGTTGCATAAGCGGGGGCTTCAGTGTGGGATCGAGGTCGGCGGGGCTGCGCGGGCGCAAGTGTGTCAGTGGAACAATAGTCTCTTGTTCTAGAGGGGAGGTGCCAATCATGATGGATAATTGTTTTCTCCTTGTCTTAGGCCTTTTAGTTCAGATATACGAAATAAAAATGAGACTGGGCATACTTATGAAAAAAAATGGTCATGGACACAGATGAGCTAAAAACTGAAATCAGCAGTCAATCATAGATCTGATAATGCAGTCAATGGAACAAGTCATTAAATTGTTTTAAATTATCCGACAGAAGATTGGATCATAGCCTCGTAGCAAATTGTGTTTTAAATCATAACGCTAAGAACAATCCTGATAAAACCAGCTTTCGAATAAATGAATAATAAAATAAACGTTTTATTTGTCTCCTTTTTTGGAGGAACACAGACAGAAACACACAGCAGCGACACAGACAACTTGAATTATTATTTTAAACTATTCACGCGAAGGGTAATAGGCAGAAATCGTGAGTTCTTTAAATATTGTTTCAAGATTCTAACTCCGTTACTCATGTAAATTAATGCACTAATTTCACTCAGCGAAATATCAAAGAAAGTTGTATGAACACACGTAAGAACGTCTGATCCACTATAATTAATTTTAATGATGCACTATAAAAACGTTCGCAATCTATGAATTATGGACGAATTTACGACGGAAGCATCTACTTTATGTAAAAATATATTAGCTGTTTTTTGTAATGGCAAAAAACAGCTAATCGAGAAAATATATTATTATATTTGAAAACAAATGTTACAGAAGTTATAGAATGTATAGTTAATTAAAATATTGAAGGACAAACTGGTTGGAACCAAAATAGCGGTTGTAGAAGCTGTTACTCCTGAACATATTTCATAATTTCAAGTTAATCAAGTGACCAGACTTGTTGGACAACGTACCGATCGACTTGCACTCATTGCGATAGCATTGCTTATGAAATGAGCTAGCATAGCGACTGTAATGACCATAGTAATCATAACCATGGTAGTCAATATTTTATAGTAAGTACATAGTTCTTATAGGTTTATGGTTTGGAATTTGAGGTTAGGAAAGAAGTATTGAAGTTAAATAATACGAACATTTAAAATAAAAAGGATGTTGTCGAAACGCAGCTATCATAACATTACACATAACATATTAAAGTACAAGGAATTGATTCACGATGTGTTCTAGGAACTAGGTATCCAATCATGAGCAATCAGTAGAAATGGAATCTGTTAATGATGTGACTATTCCAAGAAAACGACTTGATGTAAGCTAAGATAGAGTTTTTACCATGTTGTAAGCTAAACGAAGATGTACGCGAAATACACCAAGCAATAAATCCATTACGTAACTTAATAATACCGTTTGTAGGCGTAAAAAATAATGTGTTCGCTAAAAGACAATAGACTGTGGGACGAGCATGAATTTAGCCCTAAACAATCTACGATGGCAAGTTTGAAGCCGACGAGCGAGAAACAACTACACCATAATAAACCTTGCACCTCTGACAATAAAGTTTTCATAGATGTTGTTAACAACCAGTGCAACGAGACCCGAGACAAGTAATCGAATACCTCATTGAAGACTGTTCTTCGAAGCATGACAACAAGTGAGGAAGGTCAATTTATACTGGAGGTACAAGTTTAAAAGTCAACAGTCAAGACAATGACTAATTGGCGAAGCTTCGTCGGTAATCTTTTAAAGGTGGTAAAGAGTAGTCATTAACAATCGTGGTAAGAAATAAAGGCTAGATTTAATTATAAAATTAATTTCAATGTTCTAAATGTCTTTGTTGCTGCTAAACTGCCTATTGTTTATGCATAAATATTTTATGTAATACAAAGTTATTAAGTAAAGGAAAAAGCGTTTTTAATGCACAATGCATGGGTTAAAATACACTCGTAATCAAAATATCGTAATAAATAATTTTTCGTTGGACTATTTAATTCCATAATTATGACTATCAGTAATGCGAGATATTTCTGATATATAACTGTAGCTCATCCGACACTAATGAAAACATAATACGTGTTAATAATAACACAGTCAGCAAAGAGTGTTTAATTACTTCATGTGTGAGACACACTCCTGCATAACGCACGTTTAGACACGCATTACTGTAGCCTGTAGTCGATGAAATCGATGCTGAAGTTACTGAAATCGACGAAACAGATGATGAAGTGACCTTGCATAAAACGTTAGCACTTTTTCTAAACGAACAATAACTCATACGCAATAATCGTACGAAAACAGAACAGGGTCGATTCCAAGTGTGAGAACATTTCTGATAGTCAAAAATGCTATTAATTTGATTAAAGATTTGGCTTCTAAGTTGGAAAACACAAACCCATAAAAATAATAATACAATTTTCAGCACATGATCTGAGAGTTCGCTAAGTTCTGATTCAGTAGGTATAAGAAGGTGAGAGATTTCCCATAATACGGCAGGGAGGAACAAGTACTCGTAATATGGTAGTTATTTCTCAATTACCTTGATACTCGTATACTGGCGAGCACATAAAAGTGAGTAATAGTGAGTTAATGCGCACCTTCCATAGAATTTTCTGTTGTTACGTGCTGCCTGTTTATTTAGAAAAGAAATTTCCCCTTCAAAGAAAGTTAGCACATTTGTGTGATGTTGACTCAACTAGCCATCAAGTGACGGGCTCGGGGACAAACAACTCTTGCTTGAGAATCATATAAAGGTTAAGGCGTAGGTACTTGATTATTTTGAATATTATAGAAATAGTTCTCTTTTGTCAAGAAGTTATTTACTTTGGTACATCTTTATAATATGTGGGACGCTACAACTTATAAATCATACTTTGTATACAATAAAATTAAAGGAAATAATATTGTACATCCGAAATGGATATAAACTGTTGCAACAAATTTTAATTTTAAGACCTTTATACACACAGTTATAAGCAATAAAATTTATTCTTATTCTTATTCTTATTCTAACTTTAATATATTTTGTATATGTTGCGGTCATTTCAATAATTCATCACAATACATGTCGCTGATAAAAATTTTCAAGTGATTTTTTACCCTTTTAGTAAAACATTTTTTTATCCATCAAAGAACAGCATAAAATGCAGAATATCAATAATACAACATAATTATTTTTTTTAACTGATTGCAAAATGTAGCCGATTCCAGATACAAATACGAATCTGATGACACCTTGCAATCCAAAGTTGGTTTAGGCAGCAGGTAACATTGAAAGTAGAAACAGACAAACATACGCCCGAAAAACATTACCATCCTTTCGGGCGTCCATAACAGTGAAAATGAAATGCGCGTAAGAAGGTTGGTTGTAAACTCGTAAAACAATTGATATTCTCATCCCGCACACCGGCGCGGCACCGGCGCGGCAGCGGCACCACACACGAGACAACCGTGACTTTCTTGCGCTTCCGTGAAACGTTGACGAGACGCGCCGATTGATGGAAAGTTGTCGGCGCGCCCTCCGATACCGTTGCTACCAGATTGCACCATCCATCACCAAGAAACACTCTCGTACGACGCTCGTACGTACTCTTTATTGGGTAACTGACCTTTACACAGGTTTTTTACTTGACATACACTCTTCTGAAACCGTACGAGTTGAGAAATTGGTCGGCGTGCCTCAGGGAGGATTTTTGGGATCTCGTTTATTTTTATGCGACACAAAAAGTTGCAAATTCTAGCAGGAAAACCACTTCATGATTTGAATAATTTATACGTGTGCAGTATGGAGTAAATTGGATTATTCTGCAGCGGTAAACGTTCTTCTACAGCTACACATTATTTATCAATCGTCAAGTAACAAAAAACTCTTGTCCGAATAAGAAAATTACGCCAGATGTTCGCATAAACTTTCTAACTGTCGGTCGCTAACTGCGTAACCATTTCCCTATTATACCATAACGACTGCATTACGTACAGTGATATAGACAGACATTCGAGTAATCGAGAATCAAATGCAGGTGATTTGTTACTAACTGAATTTAATTAAGACTTATTCAGTTTTGTGCAGAACATCACACGGAAGAATTTCATATCCTGACACGATCACTGAGATCACTGGAGAAAAGATGCAAAATGCACAAAGTTAAAAATAATAATGTTTAATGATCCTTGGCAGGAATTATTTAAGAACATATCTTCAAAAAACTGAGTGCATTATCGTAGATTCTTCGTCATATTCCGAGTCTAAACAACTCTCGCGTCCAAGAATTTCGTAAACCATTCGCAGCACACACCTCTCAAGCGTTTACCGCGTGTTCGTGCCCGCAGCAATCATAACAGAGACAGTAACATCGCACATCGCAGACAGAACCGAACACATGATGTACTCGTAAGTATACTCGTACTTGTTCAATTGGACACAAAATTAACGAGATAATCAGACTCTTGAAACTGTCTTCCCAATTATACCTATAGCTCCTTTTGTGTTGATGAAGCTTTTAATATTTCCTCATTTTCGTAGCACTTTTATAAATACTCGTACTTCATAAATGTGTACATTGGACAACAACATCTATAGTCAAGTTAGGGATTAATGCGGTTTCAAACATACCTCTATAATTTTGTTTTGTTTTGTTGTGAGGTTTTGAAGCCTCTTGGGCATACCTCTAAAGTTTTCCTAAGTTTTTAGTTTATTTAGTTGTCAATAAAATGGTTTTTGTGCTGTGTCTGGGGTTTCTAACCGAAAATACCCAGGGTATTATTTTTAGAGAGTTTAATGCATTACACAATAATGTAATTAAACTGAGGGCGTATTACGAGTAGTATTGTACCTACAGAGAACTATTATGGAAGAGCAAATATTGCTTGCCCAGCCCAGTACTGCCACGGGCGTGGCCGCTGCCGGCGCTTTCTTTTCAACTCCTCAATTTATTATGCCATTTCGTCTGCTATTTTCTTCGCAATTAACATTGGAAGCGGTGGCATTTTTCTACAGCCGCGGCAACTTGGCATTTCGAAAATAAAGAAATTGAATGGATTAGTTCCATTTTTGTTACAAGATTCTTCAGTCAGTATTGAATATCGAACGAGGAGAAGAAGAACCTGATGTGTTAGATAAAAACGAGAGGAGGGAACACAGAATTTCCAGCCGATAGATTGAAACGAGCTGTGTCGACCCGACCTACTGGGGTAAGGGCAAGATGTTAATGACTTAAAGTTATGACCAGAGATCATAAAGATCTTCGGAATACTGGTTTTAAGTTTTAACTACGGGATACTTACTATAGAACAAAATATGTATTAGAGAAAACTAATTAGAGGAACTTGATCTAGTGGACTAGTGTGCTATCAGTCTGTTGTTCCTAAATTTAGTAAATTGTTCCTACACTGCAGTGCCAAGTGCCATCGAGCCAAGAAACACAACTCGAGACTCGATATTAAATCACCGGCATCATACAAATCACAGGCTTCTTGTCACATAATCCCATAATGACAGCGTAGTACGTCTGCGACGGGTGTAATCCCATGGATGTCATTAGATCTCAGGCTCTTATAACAATCTAGCTGTAGTAGGTACCTCTATATTTATGGCCACTTCAGAATATGCTATGCTAGTAGTTTTTAACTCAAAAATTACATTTTTATTTCTTTATTTAATTGGTATAGCGCCGAAATATCGGGAACTCAAAAATAATTAAATATCTCACAAGTACTTTTGTATCAAAAATATTGCTGGAATATACAACTTGAATGAAATGCACGCAACGCTCGCTATAACGCGGAGCAGAGGGGCTAAAGCTATAAGAAGCGGTATATAATAGCGAAGTCTGTTGAACCCGTTTCATGCACATTGACATGGATTTGTTATCCCTCAGTGTGGTGATAATGATAGATCGTGGGCAGTAATGATTGGAGAGCCGTCACGTGTGACGTCAAATTATGGTGGACGAAGAAAGGAGCCGAGCTGGCAGTGGGTGACGGAAGGCCTATCTTTGATCATTTAAATTGCTAAGAATGAGAACAAGCTTTTGAAAACAATGCGAAATCCGTGTAGCCAAGTTTCGGAGTGCTTGAGAGCTGATGAACAACACCTGATCTAATATCGTCGCAGACGCTATGTTTCATTCCTCGCGCCTTCTCGCACTTGCGCGAGCGGGATAGAACGATAGCGATAGATTTCCGCTTCCACCGGCGAAGTTAGTATTGATTTGATCACCTGAAGACCATAGATAAGTATTTATCAGGTGAGAGATTGCCACATGGTTTTGGTTTTGGTCAGGTCGTCCCGTGTGTAGCTCCTGCAGTTCCTGCACCTGCCGTCACAGTGCACGGCACCTTGACCGCACCGCACCGCCGCGCCGCGGTCAGACCGCACGTACAAGTTTAGTGTACCGTGTGAATACATATTAGCTGCCGATGCAATTGATATTGGAAAGCTGTGGAATTTAGATCGCTCTCATTGTCAATGCTAGACTGGAGTTGAAGGTTTGTTTACTGGATAAGAGAAGGTTCGTGTCATAAGGACTTAATTAAGATAGACGGAACATCAGCGCCGGGTGTCTGTAGTTGGCGATGGCATCGTGCAAAATTGGGAAAGGTTTGGTCAAAAAAAAATCCTATTGTTTTTTGTATCGTGCTTTTTGCCCCATAATCTATTGTCTATTCAATACACTTACAATTATGTCATTGACTTCTATGACGTCTTTTGTATAAGTCACGACTTTACCAGGAACACCAAAAAGGAATTGCTAGTCTTATGGGAGACTGTGGCACATTTCCGTGAGTTAATTTCTGGCCATCATAGTTTTTAAACGGTTTTATTAGGTACATCATCTTTTAGCCTACAAAATTTTCATAAGATGCGGTAATCAGTCATCATACGAGTATAAATCACCGCGTGATACCAAGAAACTACACAAGTAGGTAAAACATTTTAGGCTGTCTCTGTGCCTCCTGTACAAAATGATACAACTCGAAGGACAACTACTTCAGAGTTGTATCATTTTGCTCAGGAAGCCCAGAACCGCAAGGCCTAAATCAAGCATTCCTCGACCTTCACTCCTGCACAAAAACCATCAACAATGGCCGTCCTAATCGGGCGGCGTTGTCAATGGAAGCTGCGTACGAGAAAGCGACGACACAGTGTCGCTAGCAGTCGGTAGGTGCCACAGAATAAACAACAGTTTAAACCAGACGTTGCGGCTTGTCCTTTCGTTTGGCATTTCGTCAACGTACGTGACAGCACGCCTTTTCTGTTTCGTATGGTAAGTCTTCGCACCTGCATTATTAGGTCGCATTTTTGGCAATCGTAAATTAAGTACCTAGTTAGCGGCCAAACTACTAACTACAAAGTTCAGAAAACTATTTCTGAATTCTTTTCTTCACACTCCACGATCAATATTTTCGGATTTACAGTTATTTTATTTTATTTACTTTTTTTTTTTTTTTAATTATCATTTACCAAACCTGTGAGAAATTAAATTTCCAACTGCGCGGTTGCGTCTCGTGCCAAACGAACGCGTCACGTTTGTAAACTCGCCTGATGAAGGTCACCGAATGTGACCGAAACTAGTCGTAGTAGACGACTTAATTTTTACGTGAGTATTCCCGTGTTTAATTATAACAAAAATGTGTGAAAACTACGGGGATTAGTTAGAAAATCGAGATTTATACTTCCAACCCCCCCCCCCCCCCCCCCCGACGTTTAAAAAAAAATCTCTCCCCAGAATTCTATTTTCACAGATTTCTATTTCAGGCTAGTTGTATGTCTGCCCCGACTGGACTACAGTTCCAAACATAGTGACCATCATTATGTGACTTTTAAGGACACTGATTTCTTAGATCAATAATTACTTATTTACCGTATTAACTGTGGTATATGGTGTACTTAATACTACATTATGTGTATGATTATATGTAATTATCTATAGTTATACAGGGTTATAAGGAAAGGGTATGCTAATCCGAAAAGGGCTCATAGTACTCATCATTATGAACTAATTTAAGGGACCAATCCGGAATTAGCAAAAAAACAAATTAAAAAAAAGGTCAATGACACTTCATTGAAATTTTTGAACAGCTGTTTTTTTTTCGCTAATTTCGGGTAGATCCTGAAATAAAAGTTGTTCATAATGATGAGTACTCTAAGCTCTTTTCGGCTTAGCATACCCTTTCCTCAAGCCCTGAATATGTTTAAGTATTTGAGATATTCCCCGAATTATTTAAATTGCCATCTTCAATAAATAGTTGCCTAACAAGCAGACACATTATGAAATACGTGATATTTTGTAGGACATTTTGATTTTGTACGCACGATGTCAAGGTTAAAAGTAATTGTGAATACTTGAACAATTTTGAAACAGTTATAAACTAATAAAACGGATGATTTAACTTACGTACGATGCTTTTAAATTTTACGACAGACGTCATGCCGATTGCCGACCTTAAACTTGACTGTTACGATTTTGTATAATTTGACGATCGTGGTTTAAAAACTACTCTCAAAATAAAGGATATAAAACTAATGGTTAACTATTAACTTATTAGCTATCGATTTTATTTTTTTAAATATCTAAATCAAACTAATAAATAAAGCTGTCAAAATTCACCCCTGCTCATATCTCACGCTACTTGTCGCACCACTGGCAATATTCAGATCTCAATATTATTATTTTAAAGGATTTTATTTTATATCAATTCCTACAGTTACTTCATGTTGATAAAATTAGTGTTGTGAGCGTTTTCATTTTTCTGATGGTGGTTGGAAAGCCCTGATTCCAGCCTGTCAGACACGCAAGCAGAGCTCTCATAGCACCCATAGATCATAGTTGCGCTCGCACGGCATGTGAAGTGTGTTATTGTGAAACGTCTTTTGCGCGTCTCCTCAGCTATCCGCGGTATGTGGTGGCGAAACCGGTCGGTATAGTGGTATTTATTGCAGATACACATGCTGATCGTCTGTTTAGGACTCGGAGACAAGCTGTTTCAAGCTTTTTCTGCCGTTTACTGTTACGTTAGTGGGAATGGATTAATAATTCACCTGCTTTGAAACAGTTAAGAATTTGTGGCACAGATAAATTATGAAAATGGTCAAGCGGGTCAAAATGGTAATAAATTAGTCAGGACAAAACGCGTGCAGAATGTTTGGTAGTTTAAACTTCCAAATATTAGGTACTTAGGTCCAATCAGAAAACAAATCATGTAACGAGTGTATATCTGTCATCTCTCTAATCAATCATCTTCCCCTCATATGTATCTCAAGTTGTTTTACGCACAACTCCTATGTGGTCAAATATGGAACGAAGAGAAACGAAAGATTTTCACCATGTCCTTGAAAAAACCTAAGTGGTGTATCAACTAACAAGGAAGCAAACAAAGCGTTGGCAGTAAGGAATCGTTGCCACATAATAGCGGGATTAAGTTAATTGCATATGCGTGTGTGGCTTCAATTCAGGAGTTGTTAGTTGTCAGTCTGTCGAGCGAGAATATCGGTGAAATCCGTTAGAATCCATCGTCGATTAGAGACAAGCCAATGCGCTTTCTCCGCCAATCGTTCGGCACGAGACTGCGTGCATTACTTAACCGTGTAAGATGTGTTCACCATCTCATATCGTAATAGTTGCTTATGCAGAGAAAAGTCTGAGAATTTGATGTCCTAGGTTTTTCATTTTAGCATGTAATTTAGCAGTCTTAGCAAACGATATGATTACTTATGCTATAGATACTCGTAGGATGAAAAAAAAACTTTACTGTGAGTGGTTACTTCATTAACCTTATATTTGCAATCGCAACCCCTTTCGTTATCTATAGATATTATTTTTTCAGGACGAGTATTTTTTTCTAATTTTTCTTTATTACCGGGTTTGAAGTCTCAGTCATGCAGGTAGGTCTAGTTGCTTTGTAAGATGTAATCAAGGACTCTTTAGACAAGATATTGAACACAAACTAAGAAAAATTATACCTAGTATAATTCTCACCACATTTATAAGATCTCTCTGAGTTTATGCAATACTTATTCAACTCTGCACGTAGTAGGCATGATTAAAATATTACCTTCACATCATTCATTGCCATTCTTGCTGTATGATACATAAATTAGTATCATTAGTGAGCCTGAGCATTGAATAGATGACGGGTCGGCAATTTTTTATTTTAAAGTTAAATAATTCGCATCGTCCATATTATGCAAGGCGCTAGTCTTTGTGATGAATTCGGTAATCAAATTATTATCTTTTTTTTAAATTAAATTCATAGTTTTTTAAGTAGAATCCAAAGATTAAGAACTTAATTGATTTAAATATTGCAGCATATCAAAGCCCTGAACTTTAGATCAGCTGACAAAGTGGCGTATAAAATGTAAATTGTAAATAACATAAACAAAATAAAATTTGATTTCGCACGACTCTCAGAGAGTACATCAAAGAACAAGTTAAACGTGATTAAAAAACGTGACTTGACGGCATCGATGCAATCTATGATCTTAAAGCTAACCAAGCTTGAGGTGTCGTCATTTTGCAGTTTGCAGTATGAAAACATTTTGGCTACATTGTTTGCTTTCGCATAACTAAAACTAAAACGAGTATTTGCATCTTTATAATTAAATTTTTTATGCTTCTAAATAATTTGATGGTCTCTCTTGTCAGATCACGCGTAAACGTCCCATCATGTGATCCGACTATATTTTGATATCATGCTAGCCTGAAGCCTGAAGCATCAGCTCCTGAGATTTAAAACACTATGAAGATTTTCCAAAGTTCATTTTTCGCCTCTATAAATGAAAGAAACACTACAAAAAAATGGGGATGCAAAGTGTTAAATTGTTTTTTAAATTGGCATAGAACATAGATGCGAACCAGCTTGTAGAAAACGGTATTTCCAGCATGAATGGTCAATATTTATTTTCTCCCATTTGAGTCAATTAAGGAAGATTGTGGTTAAGCTCAGAATGAATGGCTAAATTAGAGAAATAGCACGGATTTTGTGTAGTTTATCGCAAAAAAAGTGGTTTGTCTATTATACATTGGGCTAGGCTGATGTGTTATATGGCATTATCAAGAGACGGTTATTTTAGCTGTTGCGTGTTGAATTTACTGACTTTATATTTATACCCGTAAGAAAGTGATTTACAGCAAGTAAATGCTAAGATTTTCTTTGATATGTTGCTAATGTGAAAATTATTCCTCTCTGATGTGATATGGAAGATCTGTTATTTATTTATGATTACTTCTCTAATTAATTAGACATCAACTGGTTTTAGGCGTCGATTTGAATAGTCGACTTTCAAGTTTGCTTGCTTTAAGCCCGTCACACACGTAGCTATAATATATATTAATATAAATATAGCGAGGCATATTACGATATATTTTCAATACAAATATTGAAGTGACCGCACACGGAGCTATAATATATATTTCTATGACGTCACCAAACTATACCGTAATTTATAGCATCGCATATTAACATATATTACTGTATATTATGGTATAGCAAGACATATTACGACATATTTGGAATGTACAGCATGTTCCAACGTATTCGAGGGTTCGAGTATTTAAGTAGTAACTAAGTATTTAAATGCAAAGTACATATTTCTTAACTTTATAGAAAATAAAAGATTGATTTAATTTTTTTTTAAATGTTTTCCTTAGGTACCTTAAACACACAGCAAGTCGTTCTTCAGAACTAATGCTTTTGCGCATGATTGTGTCTTTTCTGCTTATATAATTTTTTATTAATTCATGAAGAAACTTGAAGAATTTTTTATTAATTCTACAAATGACGATTTTGAACTCCTAAAATATTGAGCGAATTTTTTTGAGGATAACTATCCACGATACAAATTAAATTCGCCACGAGTTTTTTTATTCTCTAGATGGGATCAATCCATTTAGTTCTAGTTTTTAAGCCTGATAGGGGGCAACTGACATATCAAAAGCGGCATCAGAATCGTCCTCTGAAGAACTGTCAATTAAATCCAATAACCATGTACCTACTTCTTGAATTCATAATTATCTAATTAGTAATCAAAACACCCTGTATTATAAAACGCGTGCAAACGCTTGGCCGACCATCAATGAAATGAAGGCAAAATATATATTATAGCATCTTCTCCGTGTGTGGTAGCTTGCTATAATATATATTATAGCAAGGCATATTACTATATATATTATAGCTACGTGTGTGACGGGCTTTAAGGGCATTTCTTATAACTAGTCGGAGAAGGTGTCCGCTGGTTGTTCAGCTGAGGCGTTTGTTGGCGGAACCACTTTACGAACATGAGCTATTGCCTTCTCAAAGCTTTGTTTCCTTGTGTCCTCATTCTTCATAAAGATAAACTTTACACACGTCTCGTAAAGTACACAACAGCGAGGTGTGGATGCTGGTACAATACTGAGGCTGCAAGATATAGGACACGTTAGTATGCTCAGCTGGTTTACAGAAACTAATTATTATTCTTTTAATTTTACGTCGTTATTTTATTTTGATACTTATAATTATTCTGAGATGCAAATAAATTGTAATACGTACTTTTTGAGCTTGAATAAGCTTTATTTTGGACAACTTAGGATTATACGAGTAAGTAATGCAGAGAGGTTTTATTTGAGACTTTAACTAAATTAGAAATTCGCAAGCTATTGTAATGCTTTTAGCATTTCCACTTTAAAAGCCAATAAACCTTCATGTATACACGTATTATACGTAACTACGTAGGTACGTAAGTAGAGACTTCACAACTATTTAAGAAATAAAATAAATAAAAACTACAAACCGCGAGAGATAAATATTTGCGATGACTAAAACTTGACCTATGAACGCACCTACATTTATGTATAAGATAGGTAGGTTTATGTATAGGTAGATATCTAGACATTTTTCTGAAATCCATTAAAATAAAAGTTAAAAAAAAAAAAAAACGCTTTTGTAATTTTAAAGGCATTGACCGAGGTCACGAGGTCACGAAACAAATCTTTACGATGGGGTTGCCAATCGCAAACTTTGACGTCTTCATTATTAACTATTTACAAGACTGTCCTAAATTTTATGATTTAAAATGGTCACTCTACATTTTTTACTTCTAGGTAAGTAGGCAAAATAGAATATAGCGTAATACATATTACTACGTGAGTAGGTAAGTAAGTAAAATATGAATAGTAAGAGTACCTAAGCCTAGAGTAGAGTTGTCGTGATTTAGCCTTATCTAAGTAAGCTAAGTAGTTACCTACCTGATAAGAATAAGCCTACAAATCTATCCAACACAGCTAAAAAGACATAAGACATCGAACCGAAGGCTATACAATGCGAAATCAACGTCACCCAGACACGTAGAGCCTCCACAACCCAACTTACAGGTAAATACTCGACGAAACACCAGAATTCCTTGTAAACTCTCGTCAACTTTCGCCGAACTTCATAACACAAGTTTTTAGCACATCATTCACTGGTTGACAACATAAAATCACTCGGAACAACAGTTTACACACATTATTCAGTAAACGTAAATTAGTTGGAAAGTTACGCGGCCACTACAGCACTCCATGCGGCGGACGGAACGAAATGACTGGCTGCTGGCTGGCCCGCGCCCGCGAGGCTCGCTTGCGCAGCCCGCATTCCTTCTGCTGATCGAGAGAACACACGCCCGTCTCTCTCTGGCACACGCGAGCTTCGCAAGCGCGAACGAGAACGAGCGAAAGCTTAGGCTACAGGTATGGGTAGGTAGGCCCGTTATTCACACAAAGGTAAGCGCGGCATTATTAAAAAATAATAAAATAGCAAAGTTCATAATAACTTTCTGGGTCTATTTCTGTATTGGTGACGAAGGTTTGCTCTTTACTATGAATGTGACATGTGGTTGAAAAAGCCAAAATACAATTTACCAAGGTAGGTAGGTTACTCCGCCCATAGTTTTTTCATAACCATGGACGAAGTTACCTTCATAGGATATAAACATCACGTCTACGGTCTACCTCTATTCAATGGTACAAACTTATCTATACAGGGTTATAACACAAAACAGAAAGGTAATAAGGAAAAGGTCTATGCTAAGCCGAACAGGGTGCATAGTACTCATCATTGTGAATAATTTCTACAACAGGACCAACCCTGTAATCGCGAAAAAAATTAGCTGTTCCATATATTTTGTCAGTGTTTTTGTTTTTTTTATTTTTTTTTTTATTTAATTAACGATGCGGTCTACGATGGAGCACGCTTGCCTAGAAGGAACCGATTCACTCGCGACTTGAAGACACCCAAATTAAATCTATCGGGAAACACCCACTCGGGCAAAGTATTCCACACTCTGGCAGTGCGCACAATAAAAGTGGAAACAAAGCGCTTCGTACGAGTTTTTGGTATATCTACCATAAAACGATGTCGCTTTTTTGTGCCCTTAGTGGTCCGATAATAGAATGTGCTAGAGGGAATAAGGGCATGCAGGATGCAGGTCTGACGCACACTCCCCGAAATGTATCCGATAGAAAACCGACAGACTACCAACCCTGCGGCGATGCTCGAGACTCTGGAGCTTAGTCCGAACAAGTGAGTCTTTGCCTATGAGCTTTTTGGCACGTTTCTCAATAGACTCTAACGCCTCAAGCTGGTATTTGGCTGATCCGTCCCAAAGGTGCGAACAGTACTCCATGCACGATCGAACTTGTGCTTTATAGAGTGACAGCAACTGCTCCGGCGTAAAGTACCGCCGCACCTTCGAAAGGATACCCAGCTTTTTGGCAGCCAATTGAGCCTTGGACTCAATATAGGAGCCAAAGTTGAGGGTGGACGTCAGAGTAACGCCCAAAAACTCCAGATTGTCAGCTGTCGGATTGTTTCTTTATAACAGCGGTTTCTTCTCGCGATTCGAGGGTTGGTCTCATAGTAAACATTGTTCATAATAATGAGTACTTTGATATACATAATAATATTGTACATAATAATAATCCTTTTCAGCGTAGCATACCCTTTCCTTATAACCCTACACGTATATCCTGCATTATAGAGTATAAACTTATAACTATACTAACTATTATCCAAAAAAGTAACAACTATACCACAAAATAATATGTGTTATTGGACATGGTTTTATTAATAGACAGATTGAAAGAATAAATTAAAAATTGTTTCTGTTGAGGGTAGGTTTAGAATTTAATTGAAGTACTTATAAACTTTTTTCAACAATAATAGCATCACGAAACGAAAAAAATAAAATGAATAAACATTTAAATTCATTAATCAAGCATCTGCCGGCGAATATAAAACATTTGATTTTGTTATTCAATTCAGCAAGTTGCTGAATTTATTAGCTGTTACTTGCATTATAATAATTTAGATGATTTTAGCTCTTATCAGACAACCGTTTATCGCATTACGCAGTTGCTTGTATTATGTACTTAGTACTTACTTTACTCATTGTGTTGTGCAGTTCATAGAAAGTTGAACATTGATTGAAGTGTTTGAATGCATTACTGAAGAAGCCAACACAAAAAAAAATCAAGCAGTAATTATCACTGTCAATGTCACAGGTCACGATTTGACAGTTGTCACTGTCAACTTCATATTCAATCAAATGCAAAGTAGCCAGAATGGCTTTTCTCGCAAATTCTGGGAAAAATGTGGTTCTTGGAGAAACTTTAGGAAAATATCTGGGGAAACAATTGGTGTTTTTTTTAGTGTTTTTTTAATACACAGTACTCCGAGTGTAATTTTGTCTATATAACACTAACAGTATCTAGTTATGTATCCCCCACAGCCCTCTGCTTTAGAATAAGTAGCTGACACTGCAGTTAGCCGCCGGTTCTGAGTAACGGCCACCGCAGTGCAGACGCTGAATATGCATTCCTAGATATAAGACCACCTTAGTCGAGTAAGTTTCGTTATAAGTAAAATATGTATTAACATTCATTAAGAATAGAGCCTCTGAATCGGCTACACGTAGTTTTATTTTAGTTTTTAAAAAAACATTTATCTGCTCCCCAAATTTAACTGGCGCAGCCGGTAGGATAACTGGCTGTCCTAACGTGAGTGTCTATACTTGTACAACGAGTTACCGCGTTAGAACGGCAAAGTGCGGTTTGCCTACAACAAAGGTGAAGTGCCGAACAGTTATCCAACGAACTAAATAAATGTGTTAAATAGTGGACGCTGAGAAAAATGATGCTGGTCGGTTGGTGAGTAGACCTTTTCGCCATCCTTGCCTATCCCGAGATTCTCCTCGAATTGTGTAATTAGTATATTCAGACCTTAGTCATCGGTTAGAATTGTGTAATTAGGTTAACTTCATGAATTTGGGTCTCAAATCGATCGGAATTATTGTTAAAATAGTGTAATTAAGTAAAGTAAAAATTATATTTTTGTCAAAAATAGGTTTAACATTTTATAGTATTAAATCGTGTGTGTAAATTGCCTATACCTGCTCATTATACGCTAAAATGATGGCACAACAACAGCAACCATTAGAGTTCAGGGCCATCCCTCGAGAAATATTAAACCTCATCCCCATTTTTGGAGGTGACAAAGCGCAATTAAATTTATACCTGAGAAAATGCGAATATGTAATAAGCAGATATAGAGGTGATGCAGCTCAGGACTTATATGTGTTCAACGCCGTGACAAGTAGACTCAATGACAAAGCGGCTTCGCTCTTGTCCGAACGAGATGACATAAACACCTTTTTTTTTTTTTTTTTTTTGTTTACCCAGTGGAAATCCTTTATGGATACCACGCCCGCCCCGGGGGAGGCAGGGTGGTTATGTGGGAGTCTCCGCCCTAGTGGCGGCATACCCACTAAAACCACTGGGGCGTTCGTCATCCGCCTGAGATGGGGCGAGGTGGGGTCGCGTTAGCATTCACCACCTCGCCCCGACGATGGGCCCGATTAGGGCCCCCTGCGCCTATGGAGGGGTGACCCTGTTCCCCAGGATCACCCCCCAGACGGTGTGGGGTCGTGCAGGCCGGGAGAGTCCCCCGACTCTCCTGGCAACCCCACTGCATAGGGGCGAGGAGACGGGCGAACCGCCTCCTCGCTCCCCCTGTCCGTCTGCGCCGGAGCGGGTCAGAGCGGGGGTCGTCCTCCCTGATCCGCTCCGCGGCCTCCTTCTGCGTCATTACCTCTTCGCAGAAGGAGACCACGGCCTGCCACGATCGCTCGCTGCCGAGCATGGCTTTCACCACGCTTGGCAACGAGAGATCCCCGCCTATATATGCCGAAAGCGTATGCCGCTGGGGGCCCCATGCGGCACACGCTTCCAGCGTGTGGAGCGCCGTATCCTCCGGCGCTCCACACTCGTGACAGGCCGGGGTCGCCTCCCGTCTCGCGATCTTGTGCAGGTACTTTCCGAAGCACCCATGCCCAGAAAGCACCTGCACAAGTCGGAAGGTCAGCGACCCGAACCGCCGCCGCGTCCAATCCCGGAGGACCGGTCGAATGGCCTCCACCGTCTGCTTACCAGGGACAGGTGGGGCCAGGTCCTCCGTCCACCGCCTCAACATGACGGCCCGCGCATGCCGTCGCATGCGCCTGACCTCCTCTCCCCCGAGAAACTCCCCGCGGGATCTCCCCGCCGCCACGAGGTGGTAAACCTCGGCGAGGACCTCCGCTTGGAGCTCCCAGGGGGGTGACATAAACACCTGGTCCAACCTAAAAGAGGTACTAAAACAACATTTTGGGGACCCGCGAAGTGAACACTGCATAGGTATTGAGTTGGAAACGCTAAAAATTAAATCCGGTGAAAGTTATCTCGATTTCTACAAACGCATTCAAAGTGTTAGATCCACGCTTATTTCCAAGGTCAACATGATAGAAGATATCAATTTACGACGCGCTAAGGTAGTGATATATAACAATACGGCACTTAACGTATTCTTATACAACCTATCCGAAGATATGGTGCGCATAGTCCGGCTAAAAGCACCAACGAGTCTAGAGGACGCTTTAAGCACAGTTTTGGAAGAAGTTAATTTCCTAGACCAATATAACGCGAGAAAACGCATGTACGTCTATAACAACGCCGCGCCAAGGCCAACCTTTTCACCCGCGCACACGGCGAGTGGTTTTAAATTCCAGGCGCCTCCAGTAAACGCCGCGCCTAAATTCAATTTTGGTACACAACCTGCACCAACAAAACCACACCAAGCGCAACCACAAAGTTTTGACTACCGCCCACAGTTTGGAACCGTACCTCAATTTGGGTACCGTCCGCAATTTAATTCAGCACAGCAACAGGGATTCCGCCCTCAATTCGGAACCATCCCTCAGTTAGGCTTTAGAACCCAATTTGGGAATCAACCCCCGGCTCAGAGTGGATACAGACCACCGCAACAATTTGGGTATAAACCACCACAGTTCGGATACAGACCCCCACAGACAGGGTACAAACCACCTCAAACCAACCCTCCGCACCTACAATCGACAGACGTATCTATGAGGACAGCTCGTCCCGCACCGCAAGGCTTCAAGCTTAACGAGTTGACAGGTTTAGACGACGAACAGTACCAAGATTATTACTACCATGACAACGACTACAACCCTGACTATGGAAAACCTTTCATCCTGACAACGGATACTTCAAACGTAGCCCTGGGAGCTGTCCTTTCCCAAGGACAAGTTGGTAGTGACAAACCAGTTGCATACGCGAGCCGTACGTTAAGCGACACAGAAACACGCTATAGTACCATAGAGCGAGAGTTGCTCGCCATCATCTGGGCAACAAAACATTTCCGCCCTTACTTGTACGGACGAAAATTCTTCATCTACACTGACCATAGACCCTTAGCTTGGCTAAACTCCCTGAAAGACCCAAACAGTAAACTGACCCGATGGAGGCTACGCCTTCAGGACTTCAACTTCGAGATAATAAAATATATAAAAAAGGAAAACAAAATACAAACGCGGATGCCTTAAGTAGAATCAAAATCAACGCCCTGACTGACGAAGACGCTAATTCAATGAGAGTAAACCTAGACAAAAAACGACAGGACTCAACGACTACGACAGTATCAGAAATAAGCGAGACAATAACCGACCCAATATCCCAATATCTGACTCGTCGGAAGCCACCGAGATGCTAACAGAATTGGAAATAGAGAAACCCGTTATACCATCCCCCTCAGGGAGCTCTAAGTCACAGACTATACACTCTGTGGAAGATCTAGATTCAAACGGAATACCGATTTTACATGAAGCCATAGATACAAAACCAAATCAAATCTTAGTATATTCCTGGCTTAAAAATGAACTCCACGTGAAAAACCTATCGTATGAAAAACACAAAATTCTAGAAGTTTTCCTCCCCCTTAATAACGTAGAACTAGTGAAAAACTTCCTCAAGGAATATATTAGACCAAAAATTAAATATTTTATATATTTCGAAAACGAAGAACACCGCATACAATTCAGCAATGTTGTAATAGAAATTTTCAGGAAAGGAACAATAAATATATTTGAACTATTGAATTTGAACAAAAGGCAATAGTTTTAAAATACCACAACGGTAAAACATGCCATCGCGGGATTAAGGAAACATTAGTCAGAATCCGTAGAAATTATTATTGGAATAAAATGGACGAAATTGTTTCAGCTATAATTAATAACTGCGACGCCTGTAAAAAGACAAAGTATGAGCGAAAACCACTAAAACCCATGTTACAATTGACGCAAACGCAGAATGCCCCGTTTCAAGAATTTTTCATAGACATTTTCACAATCGAAGGAAAATATTACCTAACCCTAATTGATGCCTTCAGCAAGTTAGGGCAGGCTATTGAAATTACAAATAAATCTACCCCTGAAGTCGTACGAGCGCTACTGAAATATTTCTCATTCTACGGTATACCCAAGAAAATTAACTCTGACCCCGGTACCGAATTTAATAACGACCTCATGAAAGAATTTCTAAGTCTACATAAAATAGAAAGACACATAGGCACCGTAAATAACCCGAACTCTATGGGACTTGTAGAAAGATTTCATTTAACCATAATAGAGATATATAGATTGGCCAAGTATGAACAAAAATGCACGAATGCCGCGTCCGTCATGACGTACTCAGTCATGGCTTACAATCACACCATACACACAGCGACAGGATTAACACCCTTCGAAGTTGTCTTTGGACACACCGACACTGATAACCCATTCGACCTAGAACTTGAAAAACTTTACACTCAGCAACTGATTAAAGACCACAAGAAACGAACGCAATTCCTATACGCACACATAGCCGAGAAATTAAAAGCCGGAAAGGAAAAGGTTAGAGAAAAACGAGGCGGCGAAACTAATATAGAACTTCCGGAGACCGTCTTCGTAAAAGACATAAATAAAAGAATGAGCAAAGAAAAACCGAGGTACAAAAAGGCAAAAATAATAGGTATGACCGGTAAAAACGTTGTCCCAATTAAAAGAGAAGCTGAAAAGAAAAGCACGAAAGCTCCTATTAAAAACATAAAACGCCCTCCGCAGGTGCAGTCTGATGCTAGCGACGTCGACAGCCGCCCTTCATCTTCAATCACTTGAAGGAAACCCGGGACTCCTGCCTGTAAAGAAAGGTCAAGCTTACATACAAACTGACAACTGGACAATTCTAAAAACCATTAAATTAAATAATATCTGGATCGACCTAAAACTCGTCAACTCGAAATTTACTGAATTTCAGCGATTACTTTCATCCAACAAAACTTTCCCTCACAAATTTATTGATATATTCATGCATGCAGAGTATATGCGCGATATAACTATAGATAAATATTACCAGCTAATTCCACAACGCTTCAAGCGAGGATTAATTAATCCATTAGGGTCCATAATTAAAATAATAACCGGTAATCTAGACCATGATGACGCAATCAAATATGATCAGTTGACCTCCGAACTAAGCCACGACCAAACTATTACTTCAAAGAAAATCACTATAGTCTCAAAAATGTTAGATAGCCTCGTAAATGCAACAGAATTAATCTATCAAAACTCGATAACAGTAGACACCCGTTTGAAAAGGGTTGAAGCAATCCTTAAGGAGACAATAACACAAGAAAATAATTTAGCTGAGTCCTCTTATGTGTTAGGACTATATAGTTTGTTTTTAAGTAGCTTTAGAACTATATTCATTAGGTTAAGTGAAATTGAAACCGCACTAGCTCTAAGCAAAAGCTCTATATTACATCAGTCTATTATTAATTCTACCGAACTACTATATCATTCAAAAGTAATAGCGAATTCAGAGAATTTGGTGTATGTACCCACCGAATTAAATTTAGCCAAAATAGAGGAAACTATTTCTGTGAAATCTTATATGAAAAGAGACCGAATCACTTTTGTCATGGAAATTCCACTAACCGATAACTATAAGTATAATTATTTCAAAATGTACACTTTACCTATTTTCCTCAAACCCACAAACCTAACCGTAGCTATATTTCCTAAATACCCTTACCTATTGGCGAAAGGATTGAAGTACCAGCCGATCGTGAAGCCGTGCCGCCCACTCGCCGCTGGAGACGAGTTCCTCTGCAACGACGACAATCGAGCCTTGTACAGCGGACTCTCTTGTGAAGAGAAACTCATGGTGTACGAGAACAACATCACCAGCTGCAAGCAGTACCCTATCCATATAGAAGACGTAAAGCTGCAGAAAGTTAATGACAACAATTGGATACTTTTCACCAAAGCAGAAATCACCCTTACGGAAATATGTGGGGAAGAAGTCTCTAAACAGCCGATATCAGGTACGTACGTCGTGACGTTAAACAAGCCCTGTGACGTCAATGTTAACGGCCTCACCATCCGACATCACCGAATCTACACCGAGACGGATGCTGTTAAGCCGCTACCCATCATCAAGCTACCGAGACTGCGCGCGACCGAGGACTTATCCGATGCACGCGCACTTAACATGCACGAGGTTGGACTAGACGAAGTGAAATATATGGCTTTCGCCCTAAAAAATAGTGACGTGTTTGAAAAAGTGATTAACAGAGAAAAGGACTCTAAAATCAGTGTTATAGCATTAGGACTCGTAGCACTATGTATAGTTTTAGTTATTCTATATGTTTTATACTTAAAAGTAATTCCGTGTATACAAAATTATCGAGGTCTTTCGCAAATCGAACGCCCCGATAATTTTCCACTTAGGGAGGGAGGAGTTATGTATCCCCCACAGCCCTCTGCTTTAGAATAAGTAGCTGACACTGCAGTTAGCCGCCGGTTCTGAGTAACGGCCACCGCAGTGCAGACGCTGAATATGCATTCCTAGATATAAGACCACCTTAGTCGAGTAAGTTTCGTTATAAGTAAAATATGTATTAACATTCATTAAGAATAGAGCCTCTGAATCGGCTACACGTAGTTTTATTTTAGTTTTTAAAAAAACATTTATCTGCTCCCCAAATTTAACTATCTATGTTCCTCGAGCTATTTATTTATTTTACAAATATTTTATTTTTTCTTTGATTAGTAATACAAATTGGAGCACATCACTTTTTGTCCAAAATGGTTTTAGGGTTTTTTCTCTACAATAGTATCATTTTGGGGGGAAAACTTTCGATATCGGGAAAAATGAAAAATTAGATCTGGCAACCGTGATCAAATCAAAAACAACTAACAAGCAAAACAGCAAAACACTGAGACCACTGAGTTACTGTTTGTCGTGCGACTTTTGTCAATAACTGATTAATATCGTGATAAATCTTTTTTCGTTTAATTATTAGCAATGCCGAAAGTGCGTCGTAGTCGTAAAGCACCACCAGAAGGATGGGAACTGATTGAACCTACACTCGAAGAACTGGAACAAAAAATGCGTGAAGGTATTCTAACCTAAACTATTACTCGGGCAGTGGGGGATATCCATAAGTTTTCATTAGAAAAGAGGTGAATCGAAGTAGACTAAGAATTTTTTTTATTTCAGCTGAAACGGAACCACACGAAGGAAAAAGAAAACAAGAGTCTCTCTGGCCAATATTCAAGATCCATCATCAGAAATCTCGGTACATCTACGACTTATTCTACAGACGCAAGGCGATAAGCAGGGAACTCTACCAGTACTGTCTCAACGAGAAAATAGCTGATGCTAATCTCATAGCTAAGTGGAAGAAGACTGGATATGAAAACTTGTGTTGTCTTCGGTGCATTCAGACCAGGGACACGAATTTTGCCACCAACTGTATTTGTAGAGTTCCAAAAAGTAAATTAGAAGAAGGTAGGATTGTTGAGTGTGTGCATTGCGGCTGCAGGGGTTGCTCGGGGTAACATAGGCTATGCTATCATTCGATTTACTTGTTTAATACTTCAAATTATAGCACTGCCGTTTGTGCAATTACTAAATATAAGTAACTATGAGAATGTTTAATTTGTAATCACTTGCACTTTTATTGAGCAGAATTGTAGTCTTTCAAACAATTCCCATGGTACAACTTTACCGTAAAAAAAATATTGAACATAAAAAACATCGCCACAACAGCTAATGTGAGGAAAAAATGAACATTCAGGTAAATAATCTGTTACGTTAGCTGCCTTCTGTGGTTTCATTCATGTGATGAAATGTAGCCCTCTCTGTACTGTGACATTGCATATGCAAAATTTCATGATGATTGAATCGAGTAGTTGCAAGTATACACTTTTACAATAATAATAATAATTAGTTAGGACAAACTAACTAGATTTCCATATCTATTTGTAAATTTAACAAAATAAAGTCCATTTTGTACTAAAAGAAAATTTTATTGAAATAACTTTAAGAGATCCTTAGCATCAATGCTATTTACAATAATAGGAAAGTAACTTTAACATAATTATTTCAAAACAATTTGCAAGTATTTTCACTGCTTCAAAACTTATATAGGTAACAAACCTTTTATAAATAAAAACAAACAAGAAAACTGAACCTTAGGTTACTTTGGATTTTGAATCAATAGAATGTTGGATTATGTAAGTACATAATATATGTTATAGTCACTAACTTTCCAAACAGAAGGTAGTAAAGAATCTTGTTACTGAATTTTAACAAAAATTGTTGGGAAACATGTAATGTTAATGAATAATCCTTGTGAAATGTTGAACACTTCAAAAAGTAGATTTAACATATTGCTTGATATTATTTAAATCATATTTGTTATTTGGACAAATTTTAACTTACGGCAACTTAAATTATGGCACATTAACATACTAAGGTACAGTTTATACCTAACGAGAAAAATATAAGTAGGAGCAACTTTGTACTCTTAATTATAATAAAAAAAGAACTTTCACAGTGAAAGGGACCAATAAATAGATTCAATCTAATTATTAGCAATAATAATAAATCAATTAAGTACATACTTATATTATCCAGTCAAATAATACAAGTCACACAGACTTGTTGCATATTCGCTTAGTTAAGATTAATCACAACCAAATCAGTCTTTAAATTCCAATTTTCATTAGGAAAAGAGGAATTTCTTTGAATGCTACCACATTGAAAATCTTGAAACTATGCATGAACAAGGCATAAAAAGAACCAAGACTCAAGGCAAAGTATAACCATTAATGAACAAGGAAGGCACAATGAAGCATGAGTCAACAAAGCGTAATATGGAATATAATGCAACAGGAAAATTATGAAGTTAGACAAAGCAAGTGTGCACTGCTCATGCCAGGCTCAAGTTCTGTCCTGCTTGCAGTTCAGGGCAGCCTTTATTTTGAAAAAAAGCAAATATTGAAATTCTTAAATTGTAATTGAGCAAAAATAATCAGCCTTTTGATTAACATAAATTATACCATATGTAGTTTAAAACTACCTTTACTATGATTATACCAAGGTATACATTTATCATAGCACATTTCGGAAGAAGGGACGAAACACATGATCGTTAGTAATCAGAATTAGTAATCAATGACCTTCTGCAAGCAAAATGGAAAACTATAATAGTTAAACAAAAAACACTTTCCTCCTATTTTAGTAGACATTCTTGTACCAGACAAGTTTGATGCTTGCAAAAAATCCTTCTTTGAATTTGTCACATCAAGCATGTATCAGTTTTGCAATGTTTTGTCCCTCTTCATTCCTCTAGGAAATACTTAAACCATAGCAGGCTTGTACTCCAACTCCTTCGATAGCTCAATAACAAGTTCTTTGAAAATTATCGGGTTCATATTCTTGCCCAGCAAGTATAGAATGAACCAATCGCCATATCCGAAACGCCTCACAATACGAGTAACAGAACTTCTCTTCACATACCGGAGCTGTCCCATAATCATCAATGTACGTAACGGAGGCAGGGCAAGCACCATCACACGGAATAAAACGGCTAAAGCTGACACAAATGAGAGAATTAACAGCCAAAACCATAGTATTACAAAGATCTTCTCATTGACTATATTCAAAGGCAGAACACAGAGCCTGTCTTTATTCTGCAGAGTCCCCGACGGTCCATAGTCTCTGATCCAGCATTTGGTTAGCTTGGGGAAGTACTGGTCCATGGGGTTCACGGATGCAAAGCTGGTCATATCATTGGGGACGCGAGCGACGTGGGTAAATGCGGCCACGGCGGCTCCATACTTCCTAAATGCCCCATCAAGGAAAATGTCTAGCAGAAATATTTGGCCCACCTGCAAACAATGTTTAATAATTTAAATTCTTAAACATTGAGGTATAAATAAATTAACATAAAGCCAACCTCTGGTTTAACACTTAGTTTGTAAACTGTTAAAAATAACATTCATAACTTCACAGAAACAAAATTATAAATACAGTCAAAATCTGTTATAACGACATCGAAGGGACTACTCATATTTAGTCGTAAAAACCGATAGTTGTAACAACCGGTTGCCATGTCTTTGTTTGGAATTTACTTTGAAATTACGCGATTATTCTTCGATTTTGATTTGTTTTCTTTTTGTTTGCGACATGTTACAATTTTCACAGTTAACTCAACAATATGTTTTGGTGCATCTTGTGTAAAGATAAGTACCTAACAAAATGACTTAAGAGATATGACGAAGCGGGCCTTGAGGCTACGGCATGCATGTGCTTTGTTTCTAAGAATTACAAAAGACCCTAAACTTTGTTTACTTTTACTCTTAGGATAATAGCCATTGACCATTATACTGTGCCAGATGTGGATACTGTTACCTATTCAAATTGTTTACAATACAGCTGAGCGGTCGTTCTACAGATATAATTCTCCGAAAACATTAACCAAATGTGGTTGCTTAATACGGTATGTAAACAATGTCGTAAAAACCAATGTTTTCGATAAGGCGGTCATATAGCATTCAGCCAGGACCTTTGATTTCGGTCAATTTAACCGGTATGTTGTTCTAAACGATGTCGCCATAAACGGTTTTGACTGTAGTTACATATTTTTAGCTTATGCTGTTTACCTTACCTTACTTATCTTCAAATACATAGAAATATAAAATGTACTTACAACATTAACCAGGTTCAATATCTCGCAGAAGACATATCGCAGAGCGTACATGTTGTGCGTGTGGATGTTGGTGTCGCTCAGGTAGGAGATCAGCTCCACGCGCCGGAACTCCGACCAGTCTTTCGAGACTATCGGGCTGGCTGGAATGGGCAGAAGAATAGTAAATTACTACAAGCCATACCCTTAACAATTCACTTACTAATATCTAATAATTTTATGTTCAAACTAGCATCACCTCGCAGTTACACGCTACTCAATAGGACAGTAAATCTCGCTAGTTCAAGGGTTTAAATATTAGAAGTAGCCTTAATAAAAGCATATTTATCTATACAGAAGAGGTAAAGTTTTCCTGTGTGTTGTCATAGGGTTGCCTGGTAAAAATTGCTTTTAGCGATGAGGCCACCAGTTGTTGCACTAGTTTTAAATGTTATAATTTTTTGTTTGTAATTTCTGGTGTGAATAATAAAGAGTTTATCTATATAACGTCCGAAACAACCATTTTAAAATTCTAGCTATATAAGCTAATAAACCTATTTATTGTAAAAAGTCCCAAGTATCAGTTAGGCTATGATAAATAAGAACAAATTTTCGTAGCAATCTTTTCATCACAAAATTAAATAAGGGTTCATAGCTCAAAGGTTTTGTTATGGTGCTGTTAGGGGCCTCGAAGATGGATAGGAATTGGTAAGGTAAGTTCCCAGCCAATCACCTAACAAGTAACCCATTGACTTTAGGTTTTTCCCATCAAGTCACACCGTTGCTTGTTGAAAGTCTAGTTTGTTCCTCCTCAATACATAAAAATATTGCTCAGAGGATATTGTTAGGGACTCAAAATAAAAAAGTGTGCTGGAAATGTTTTGACAAAACAGGTCTATGGCCTCCCCAAAACAAGTAATCTCAGTGGGCTAAGAAAGTAAGGGTTATTAAAAACAAGCTGTTACCTAAGTTTGCTGCCAGCACCTTCAGTCGTCCTCCCTCCCACATCTTCCACAAGTACCGAGGAATGTAGAACATGACCGCTTGCCCGAGCAGCACGAAACACACCCACTGGTAGTATGTGTGCTTTATCTGTTCATCATTGTAGCCTTTGCTGGGTCCGACTCCAAAGTACGCCATGTGTTTGCCTTCTACACCTGAAACCCATATGGAAATTGTTATAATTATCATTATTGAATTTATTGGTATTCAATTAACAGGTAATGCCATATTTACAAATAGTGTCACATTGTGAGATTGGAGAAATGAGAGAAAGTGGTAAAGCTCATGTGAAATCAAAGGGTGCAGCTGCAGTTAGTGTTAGTCATGCTTGTATTTTGAATGCGAAATTTGTATATATCTTCGCGCGGGTGAGACCGCGAGGCGCAGGTAGTACCTATAACATAAATGGTAGATAGAGGTATATTACAAAGTTTTGGATTCGAAAAAAGTCTTATTATAGGACCAAAGCCGATGACATAGCATCAGAAACCTACACCCTGCAGTGGGTAAAGGCTGTGGATCTAAATTGTGTGTTGTCTCATTACAGGCAATTCATTTTTGCAGGCTTTTCTGTTTCTCGAATGATATAATCGAGAAAATACATTTTGAAGGTAGACTTACCGTTGAGGTTGCTCTTCAACGTATAAGTTCCATATATCCAGCAGTAGCTATTCAAGGCATCTTTATCGTCGTCTCCATTGCCCATACAGTGAATGGGCTCGCCGAAGAACTGCTTGGAGGTCACCATCAACGTAAATACGAGCAACATGATCACCGTCACTTTGTAATGCATGCGAAACGCATTGTTGTCGGTGCACACATTCTCGAACTTTAGAAACAATCGAAAAGGCATAAAAAGGTCTATCATCTTGGATTATTGTTATGCTGATCACTAGGAAACCGCTTGAGAATTACAGCTAAATTATTACTTTTTACTTTACCTATCGTCGCCAGCGACATTCAACCGTCAAGACCAACGAGTGAAAAAATAAATGATAAGTGAGTGAATGATTGAAAAACTTCAGATGAAATTACCGGAAGTCATGATGAAGTCTTGAAGTAGGTTTTAATTTAGGTAAATCCTATCATTTTTTTTTTTATAATCTACAACATTGCACAGTGGGCTGACGAGCAAATGCAACCCCAACCCCAAGGCTACACTTAATTTTTGACTCTTTTAGAATGTCATCCGCTATTCCTTGAAAACTTCCTGAAAAACCTATGTTTTTATGTACCAGCATCAATAGTATGCTACTTTATTTTGTTCGTACTTCGCATTATGGCAATGGCAAATTCAAAATAGTTACAGCAGCACTGTCTCCCAAGATTATAAATATTATTAAAAAAATTAAATGAGTATTTCAAAATATTCAATAGGGAAATAAAACATTTTGAAACTGTTTATCTTGATGATTTATGTGTTAAATTAATTATTTTAATACAATAACATATAAAGTTTATTACACAAAGTACCTAGTTTATTGTTTAACTGCGTATGGTGCATTTGTCTTAAGAGTCGAGCACATTTTTTTTCAAATTTCAGGGTTTTAGTGTTAGTTTTTCCTATTTTTGTGTTTGATTGAATTTTCCATAAAGATAATTTTAGTGAGGAGCTATGAGAGTAAAACGCTAACCAATCAGGTACTTAACATTTAAAGAAAAGCTTCGAGGAACAAAGTTAAATTCCGACTTTTTACTAAAGCAACAATAATAAGTAATTAAATTAAATAATACTCAAACTATTTGAAAGTCATAAAACACTTTATTCACATTTAAACTAGTTGTTGTTAGTAAGAATTCTTAGAATGTGTAATAATTAACTAAAATAAATTATTACCACTAATAACTATTGTTTCACACTATTGAAATTATTTGGACCTGAAGGAATGTCTAAGATATTTTTTTTTAAATAACCAGATATCAAACATCTTCATCAAAATGTGTTAGGCCTTAAATTAAAATTGAGCAATTTTAAAATAGTTACAAGGTTAAGTAGTTCGTATATATACCAAAGATAACAATGTTGTTAAAATAATAAAAAAATAACATAATTTCCACCTCTTTGCGTACACCATTATAATAAATAAAATATTATAGGGTTATTTGTATTATAATTAATGAAATAAATTATACAAAAATGGTAAGCAGTAATGGATTGTAAAACATAGTTTACAAAGCCACACGGTGACTAATAGAAAAAACTTTGGTCCTAGAAACAGAGCGCGGATGTGAAAATAAAATCATTAAAAAACACAGAAGAACTTGTGAAAGTGAGTTCTACTAACATAAGCCTGTTAAGTGCAAAAAGTTAAACATATTTTTGTTACTGCTCTATTCTAGTGAAATAATTTGCAGGTTCACTGAAAGGCACTGCTTTTATAACTAATATTATGGCTGCTAAATATTAGAAGTAGTCATAACCCTATAAAATATCACTGTTTTCTATTAGCCTTTTTACTAAATTATCACTTTTTTTCTTACACACTCAAAAAATTAAAATATGGCATGAAAACAAATAAAACATATTTTTTAAATGATTTGTTTTTGCAACAGACATTACAGAAACTGACAACATCTATTATTTTACGAAAGTCTATGTTATAATAATATTGTGACTGAAATAGTATAACTAAAGGAATTAATTACTGACAGTGACATTGAAGCAATATGGTTTGAAAAATAAATTGCTGCTGTACTATCTTCGGAGTGTTAAAATTGACACAAATCAAGGACTGTTAAACACTGATTCATATTAAATAGGCATGTCCAAAAAATAATATACAATTATCATTCTTCGTTCTTCTTCGTTTTCTAGTCACATTCATTTTGTAGGTACACCATTTTATTTTATAGTTTGCTTTTGGCTAAGACAATATCACTGCTTATTTGGCTGTCTTGTCCCTCTTCAAACGCCATGTTTCCAAGGGCAAATATGTTGTCAGGGTCTAAAGCTCTTTTTGCTGCTAGCAAAAGCTGTCGTCCTGGCTCGCTCACAGTTTCAGTATACCACTTCTTGCGCAGCTTACCGACACCGTGATGATGCGAAATAGAACCTGTGAAATAATAAATAAAATAACTCCCTAATCGTTTTTTTTTGTTGTATGTTATTTCATAAAAAAAAAAATTAGGCTACCACCAAGTTAGTCTTCCCCACTGTGCATTACAAAGCAATGCTTAATTTTAATGATACGGAAATAAACTTGACTTTCATTCTTTCTTTCATTCTTCTTGCAGTGATGACAACATTTACAAAATAAATGAAAAGAAATTCACTCAAAACAGGTACTAAGATAATGCTCAATGAATATTTTTTTGGAATCAAAGTGCTACGTATTTTTTACGAATTACCAATCACGAAAAACTCGTCATAATTTTAAAATGCCATAGAATGTACTCGATTTCATTTCTTCGTCGGCGGGACAGATAAAGTAGGTAATTGAACCTGATTGAACAAATTCTATAATCATACCGCCACCGGAAATATTAACCACACACACATAGGTATGTGTATCAAAGCAACGAACGAATTAAAGCATAACTAAATAAACCTTAAACAATAGCCCTAGCTTTTTGACATAAACCGCCAAAAACCGAAACGTTAGACTACCAAACCGAGCATCGAGCAACCAAATTAAACGTTTCGTTCGAATAAAAAACAAAATAAAGATGATTTTTACCGCCAGAAGCGATGATTTCATTCCTTGCTGCCTCCTCGATTTCCTCGTAAGTGGCCACAGGGTCCTTGCAGTTTCCTGTGTTGTGAGCGAAGTAGAAGTAAATGCAGCAACCGGCATCGTAACTGGAAGTAGGTAAACAAAACATAAACATAACTAACTAGAAATATAGCGCGTACTTACCTAATCACAAAATAATATATTCGTCAAGATTTGGGTCCACTCTTTGGGTTTTGGCTCGCAAGTTGCGAGCCAAAGTAAAAATAAATCTTTTTTTAATTTACTACAACACTAGAGCTACACCAAAGCCGCGGTAGGTCCGTGGGAGCACGGCCCCCGCGCATTCGCAACGTAACGAGTTTAAACCCCGACGTGGACCAATGAGTTCTTTAGTATGTACTTACATACGAATCACCACTGGCTTTGAAGGAAAACATCACGAAGAAACTTGCAAACATCCGGAGAAGACATTCAATAGTGCACGGAATCTAGTTATAGTTATCTATATGTATAGTATTTCGATAATAGAATTGCAACTTGGCTAGGGGGGCTGATATCCCAGTAGTATTAAGATTAGGAGGTCGAGTTGTCAGAGGGGGCCCTATTCTTACGAGTGAGAATAATACTTATTAATAATTAATACTTATTATCTCGGCCACTGTCGCTCTCATTAGAAATGTCATGAGAGTGAGAGTGACGGAGATAATCCCGAGCGTCCCAGGGCCCCAGGGCTCAGTGGGGAGTCGGGGACTCACGTCTGCGTGAGGCGGCAGGAGATGAGGTAGTGGCGGATGTCCCGCGCGGCGCACTCGGCGCGCACGCGGCGCTTCACGTTGCGGCACAGCGCCGCCGCGCGGTCCCACGGGACCGACGTCTCGAACGACTCCGCCACCACGTCGTACTCCATCGCCACGTCCTGTACACACCGAGCAAGCTTCAGTGGCCCGAGCATTCATAATCAGACAGATCACAACAATCAACTTGATCATTTTACTAGGGCTGGCTGTAGGGCACACCCTTCTGAGGTGCCCGACCGAGTCTGATCTCCCACACCGGGCGCCGCGCCGGCCCAAGCCGAGGCTCGTATCTTCGAGGTGCCCTAGCGTCGTCCTCAAAATTTAAGACCCAGCGCCATATGCGCGCGCCACCCACCTGGTACGCTGTAGGCTGTAGAGGCCTCAGTGACCGACAGCATTTAATCATTCCAAAAAAAAAGACAAAATATGTAGCGAGTATTCGATAGAAAAATGTATCAGTATGCCCGTCCGGGGCGCCCCGGACGGGCGAAAATGATGTAGGTACCTACAGTTTTTTGCAGTTTACTTTTTTTACTACAGCTTTGCAAGCACGGTACAAAAAGTTGATATGAAATTGATGGTTGACCTCGCTCGAACGCCTTGTGTTTTTCTAATTGCAAAGTTTAGGAGTCTGCCTGTTTGGTTAACTGTAGGGGCTTAAGTGTTCGCGTTAGTGGTAGCTGTGTTCTGTGATTTCTGCGCAGAAGCGACTAATTTCCATAGGTTTTTTATAATTGACTAATGCTGTTGTAGCCCTTGCAGTGTCACTCACAGGTGAACACAGATGGCGTTGGGTTTTGGCTTTTATAATATTAGGCGTTTAACCAAGGTATGAATAAAGATTCCAAAGATAATAAAGAGATTACAATATTTTTTTACCCGATTCTTGAATAACCACAAAAATTAAGGAAGAACACCTTTTTTACACAAATTGATTAATACACCCCAAGAAGACCAAAGTTTATCGGTGTACTATTTAATTGGTAGATGGCACATATTTGGTCCTTCGAGCTGAAAGGAAACGAGTCCAACTCTTGAACTTACCCTCAGATAAGCGATGACAAAGGTGAGCGTGTACCCGTTCTCCCCGTGGGCGGCGCCGGCCGGCACGCCCCCGTGGCGCGCCGCGAGGGCGGCGAGCCTCCTCTCGCTGGCCGCCACGTCCTCCGCCGCGCCCTCCATGAGCAGCGTCACGACGCACAGCCGCCGCGGGTCGAAGCCCCGGACGCGCGTGATGTAGAACCGCTTCAGCCCGTCGAGCAGCACGCCCGCCCACGAGCTCTCCACCTTCAGAGCTTGCCCGAAGCGGAACTGGGGACGATACGGTTTGGAAGTCGATTGATGCGTAAACGTCTCCGATCGGAGTCGGAGGAGAACGCTGATGAACATACAAAACTAGATCGATGATTGCAGTCGTGTGTTCTGCATGTTTTGATTACGTTTTGATTACGTGTGCTTATTTTGCGACGACCATAGAAATAATCTTTGGCGCTAACTGCACCAGCTAGTTATGGGTAACAGATATGGAGACGGGGAACCAAGCTCATCTGTTCGTTGCCCCGCTCGTCCCCTCGTTCCGCCGGCCGCCCCCTCGCCCCCTCGCCCACCTGCTCGTTGTCCATGAGGCGGATGCTGGCGGGCTGCAGTCGGCGGCGCGCCACCTCTCGCTCGAAGGCCACGCCCTCCTCCCAGCCCGGGAACACCAGCGACCCGTACCGGGTCACCTCCGGCAGCGGACGGACCTTCAGGGTCACCTAGGAGTACAAGTACATATAGTACGTTCGTAAACTCTTTATTGGTTATATCAAAACTAAAGGATAACGTCGTAGGGGCTGGAAGAATCATCAGTTTCAATTTAAAAAACAAACAAGCTAGAAGTACTACTGTTAGCCAAGTATTTACATAACGTCTATACCTATACGTACCTGTGTCTTGACTTTTTTATTCAGAAACTAAGAATTGCGCAATACATAATCTGTTTCGGGAACTCTTCCGAAATCCGGACGAAACAGCTAAGAGTATTGAAGTAGTCACCTCAGTGACGACCCCGAAGCAGCCCTCCGAGCCCATGATGACGTGCTCCCAGTCGGGCCCGCACGACATGCGCGGCACGCGGCAGCTCTTCTCGAGCACGCCGCGGGGGGTCACCACCTGCCGCGAGACCACGGTTCAATACGACTACAAGCATGTACATTGTGATGTGGACGTGATCTTTTTAGATTTAAGTGACTTTGTATTTGATTTTATTTGACATTTAGTTTTTTTTTATTCATACAATAAAAAAAACTGTTTTCAAATACATTTCAAAACCATTATATGAAGATGAACTTCCGCGAAATAATATATTAAAAAATAATGATAAGTGTCAGGCTAGCGACGCGCGACGGGCCACCTGCGGTCACTGGCCACGCTCACCTTGGTCTGCACGACGAGGTCCTCGATGTTCCCGTAGGCGTTCTTCTTCATGCCGCTGGCCCTGGTGGCCACCCAGCCGCCCAGCGACGAGAACTCGTACGAGTCGGGCTCGTGGCCCGCCGTCAGCCCGCGCGCGCGCAGCTCGCGCTCCAGGTCCTGCCCCACTATGCCCGCCTGGTACGAGTACATCCCACCCCCCATTTATTTATACAGGGTATCGATTCAGTTTACCGTCGCCGTTCCCAAACTGGAACGTCGATGATGCGGAACCGTTTTTTCCGCTGTCATTTCAATTTTGAGACGGACCAAAATTCGCAATTTGGGCAAACGACAAACGGCTCAGCTATACCAGTGTGACGTCACCGTCGCTTCATTCGTTTGTTGACAGCGGAGAAAAGCGGTTAGGCATCACCAACGTTACAGTTTAGGAACGACGACGATTAAGTACGTGAATTGCACTGCAGGTTCACTGGTGACATGTTCACACCCTTGACGTGTTGTAGATTATCATAGTACTCATCATTATGAATTTTTTTTACTATTAGACCAACCTAAAATTTGCGGAAAAAAATCAGCTGTTCTGTAGAAAAATGTCAATGATACTCGCAGAGACATGACAAAATGTTTGGAACACCTGATTTTTTTTCGCGAATTCCGGGTTGGTCCCGAAGTAAAAGATGTTCATAATGACGAGTACAATCATAACCTAGAATATGTCGAGTGTCTGACCGGTCAACCTGTAAAAAACAATTACATTCAAAATTTTAAAGGACTCGACGTTGAAACGGCAAAGCCGATTTTTATAAAACATGTCTAAGAATCACCGCTAGAAAACGAAAATCCAAACTGCAATTTATTTTTTCTCGATTTCACGGTGTTTTAAGATAGGACTCTATGTGAGTAGAATGGAAAGAGTAGTAGAATACTCGTATAACCCGGTCACAATATCTGTGCACCTCGCTGGAATGCGTATAGCCTTATATAGTCTATTATATATATATTATACTAGCTGACCCGGCAGACTTCGTACTGCCTCAATCGATAAATAAAAGACCTAAACTTTTGTATAAATCTATATATATAAAAGAAAGTCGTATTAGTTACAATTAGTAGTATTATTATTATTAGTATCCTTGTTGAATTCCCAACATAAGGAAGTTTATGATACTTTAATGAAGGCAATCGATGATGGAAATGGTGGTTTATATTTCCTAGATGCCCCTGGTGGAACAGGTAGGTAGGTAGGTAGGTGGTGATGTCAGTAGTTTTAGCCACTGTTCGTGCGAGATCCAACATAGCGGTTGCAGTTGCTTCTTCTGGAATAGCAGCCACATTGTTAGAAGGATGCCGTACTGCTCATTCAGCATTAAAGTTACCGTTAAATCTTCAAACTATTGAAGAACCAACGTGTAATAATTACAAAAAATTCAGCAATGGCCAAAGTTTTATCGGCATCGAAAATCATCATCTGGGACGAATGCACAATGGCGTATAAACGTGCATTAGAAGCACTTAACCGAACATTGAAAGATTTACGGAATGACTCGAGATGTTTTGGAGGAGCAATGATTTTACTGTCTGCCGATTTCCACCAAACACTGCCAGTAATTCCAAGATCTACGGCTGCCGACGAAATAAACGCTTGCCTCAAATCGTCGAATCTATGGCGCTATGTGAAGAAACTGCAGCTGACAACAAACATGAGAGTTGCATTGCTTAATGATACATCTGCTGAAGATTTCTCTGAGCAATTTCTGACTATCGGTAATGGTCAAGTACCTGTCGATGAATCGAGCGGATTGATATCATTTCCAAATAATAATTTCTGTAATTTTGCCTCATCAAAAGACGAACTTATCAACAATGTATTTCCAGACATTATTTCTAACTACAAAAATAATGAATGGTTGAGTGAGCAAGCAATTTTAGCGGCTAAGAATAAAGATGTGGACGACCTGAACTATATAATCTTTATAAATAAAAATGAATTGTTGTTCGTTAGTCTGATTAAAACTCGAGAACGGCTGGGCCGATTGAGCTGATTTTGGTTTTAAAATGTTTGTCGTAGTCCAGGGTAGGTCTAAACGGTGAGAAAAATTCGAATAATTGCCGGGAAAACCCTCAAAACAGCCCTTTTCTATTTCCCATACAAACGTTTTCTTAATAAAATGTAGCCAATTTGAACTTTATTGCTATTCAATAAAGTTCATATTAAATTATAATCACTCACTGTTGTCTAAGCAATTTAGTTGTGTTTCTAACGTCAAAGCTGCTAAACAAAAGTGAATCGCGAACGCGACAAAATTGCATAGTCACAAAATGTAATAAATCATTAATAGTACTGATTTTCAATCAATTTGGTCGGCTTCGCGAAACTTAATTTGACATTAGATTTGACAACCAACTAATATGTCAATCATTCTGTCGCACTTCAGAACACGGAGATTTATAATAAACTCCAAAAAAATAAATATGTACTGGTGGAATTTATTTCCTTGATGCTCCCGGAGGAACCGGAAAAACGTTCATAATTTCATTGCTTTTGGCGAGGATCAGATCGAGAAATGATGTTGCTCTAGCGTTGGCGTTGGCTTCATCTGGAATAGCTGCGACTCTGCTAGAAGGCGGGCGAACTGCGCATTCTGCCTTGAAATTACCATTAAACACCAATTTGCAACATCGCCAAAAATAGCGCAATGGCGAAGATCCTACAGGTATGCAAATTAATTGTTTGGGATGAATGCACAATGGCCCATAAGAGGTCACTGGAGGTACTGGACAGAACATTGAAAGATCTTCGTGATAACCAAAATATTTTTGGTGGGGCCATGATTCTGTTATCAGGTGATTTTCGTCAGACTCTTCCAGTTATTCCCCGATCAACTGTTGCTGATGAACTAAATGGCAATTTGTGGCAATTTGTGGCAGTACGTAAAGACACTGCAATTAACAACTAACATGCGAGTATTTTTGCAACATGATGAAACTGCAAATGTGTTTGCGAAGCAGTTGTTAGACATTGGAAATAATAAAATTGCAATGGACACCTCGACCGGATTCATCACATTACCCACAGATTTCTGTCACATCACAGATTCAAAAGAGGAGCTTATTCAGCGTGTTTTCCCAGATATAGCGCAAAAGTTCAATAACCATAATTGGCTGGGTGAACGAGCAATATTGGCAGCGAAAAATAAAGATGTCGAGGATCTCAATGCGACCATTCAGAATTTTCTTCCAGGACAGTTGGTTTCCTTCAAATCAGTCGGACACCGTTATGAACCAGGATGACGTAGTCAACTATCCCACGGAGTTTTTAAATTCGCTGGAATTGCCTGGATTACCACCGCACAATTTGCAGTTAAAAGTAGGATCAGTTGTCATCATGCTGCGTAACATTAATCAACCTCGACTATGCAATGGAACAAGACTGGCTGTGAAAAAGCTGATGAATAACGTCATTGAGGCAACAATTATAACAGGAAAATACAAAGGAGAGGATGTCTTGATCCCGCGAATACCGATGATTCCAACGGATTTACCATTCGATTTTAAACGCTTACAATTTCCAGTACGTCTGGCCTTTGCGATGACAATAAATAAATCGCAATGATAGTCTTTAGAAGTTTGCGGAATCAACTTGGAGTTTCCCTGTTTCACGAATGGACAATTATAAGTCGCGTGTTCGCGCATCGGAAAACCGTCTTCTTTGTTTATTTACGCACCACAAAACAAAACAAAAAATATAGTTTATGAGAAAGCTTTAAATTGATTAACAAACTGTATCATAACAGTCTTTTAAATTCAAACGGCATATCGGTTGGGATCATCGGGATCCTCGGAATGAGAACTTCCTCACCTTTGAATTTTCCTTTCAGTATCGTCGCGTAAATTAAGTACATTGTTCATCAATTTTCTAACCACCCGCGTACCGTTGCACAGTTTTGGTTGGTTTATGTTTCGAAACATGATTACTACGGAGCCAACCTTTAGGCGTAAATTGTGCGGTGGTAAGCCAGCACAGACAATACAAAGGTTGTATTGTCTGTGTAAGCCAGGCACATCCAAGGAGTTTAAAAATTCAATTGGATAGTTGGTGGCTTCATCTTCATTTGTGACGCAGTCAATAGATTTGAATGAATGCATTGTTCCAATGATCTTATTTTGAATTATATAGTTCAGGTCGTCCACATCTTTATTCTTAGCCGCTAAAATTGCTTGCTCACTCAACCATTCATTATTTTTGTAGTTAGAAATAATGTCTGGAAATACATTGTTGATAAGTTCGTCTTTTGATGAGGCAAAATTACAGAAATTATTATTTGGAAATGATATCAATCCGCTCGATTCATCGACAGGTACTTGACCATTACCGATAGTCAGAAATTGCTCAGAGAAATCTTCAGCAGATGTATCATTAAGCAATGCAACTCTCATGTTTGTTGTCAGCTGCAGTTTCTTCACATAGCGCCATAGATTCGACGATTTGAGGCAAGCGTTTATTTCGTCGGCAGCCGTAGATCTTGGAATTACTGGCAGTGTTTGGTGGAAATCGGCAGACAGTAAAATCATTGCTCCTCCAAAACATCTCGAGTCATTCCGTAAATCTTTCAATGTTCGGTTAAGTGCTTCTAATGCACGTTTATACGCCATTGTGCATTCGTCCCAGATGATGATTTTCGATGCCGATAAAACTTTGGCCATTGCTGAATTTTTTGTAATTATTACACGTTGGTTCTTCAATAGTTTGAAGATTTAACGGTAACTTTAATGCTGAATGAGCAGTACGGCATCCTTCTAACAATGTGGCTGCTATTCCAGAAGAAGCAACTGCAACCGCTATGTTGGATCTCGCACGAACAGTGGCTAAAACTACTGACATCACCACCTACCTACCTACCTACCTGTTCCACCAGGGGCATCTAGGAAATATAAACCACCATTTCCATCATCGATTGCCTTCATTAAAGTATCATAAACTTCCTTATGTTGGGAATTCAACAAGGATACTAATAATAATAATACTACTAATTGTAACTAATACGACTTTCTTTTATATATATAGATTTATACAAAAGTTTAGGTCTTTTATTTATCGATTGAGGCAGTACGAAGTCTGCCGGGTCAGCTAGTTCAAAATAAGATCATTGGAACAATGCATTCATTCAAATCTATTGACTGCGTCACAAATGAAGATGAAGCCACCAACTATCCAATTGAATTTTTAAACTCCTTGGATGTGCCTGGCTTACACAGACAATACAACCTTTGTATTGTCTGTGCTGGCTTACCACCGCACAATTTACGCCTAAAGGTTGGCTCCGTAGTAATCATGTTTCGAAACATAAACCAACCAAAACTGTGCAACGGTACGCGGGTGGTTAGAAAATTGATGAACAATGTACTTAATTTACGCGACGATACTGAAAGGAAAATTCAAAGGTGAGGAAGTTCTCATTCCGAGGATCCCGATGATCCCAACCGATATGCCGTTTGAATTTAAAAGACTGTTATGATACAGTTTGTTAATCAATTTAAAGCTTTCTCATAAACTATATTTTTTGTTTTGTTTTGTGGTGCGTAAATAAACAAAGAAGACGGTTTTCCGATGCGCGAACACGCGACTTATAATTGTCCATTCGTGAAACAGGGAAACTCCAAGTTGATTCCGCAAACTTCTAAAGACTATCATTGCGATTTATTTATTGTCATCGCAAAGGCCAGACGTACTGGAAATTGTAAGCGTTTAAAATCGAATGGTAAATCCGTTGGAATCATCGGTATTCGCGGGATCAAGACATCCTCTCCTTTGTATTTTCCTGTTATAATTGTTGCCTCAATGACGTTATTCATCAGCTTTTTCACAGCCAGTCTTGTTCCATTGCATAGTCGAGGTTGATTAATGTTACGCAGCATGATGACAACTGATCCTACTTTTAACTGCAAATTGTGCGGTGGTAATCCAGGCAATTCCAGCGAATTTAAAAACTCCGTGGGATAGTTGACTACGTCATCCTGGTTCATAACGGTGTCCGACTGATTTGAAGGAAACCAACTGTCCTGGAAGAAAATTCTGAATGGTCGCATTGAGATCCTCGACATCTTTATTTTTCGCTGCCAATATTGCTCGTTCACCCAGCCAATTATGGTTATTGAACTTTTGCGCTATATCTGGGAAAACACGCTGAATAAGCTCCTCTTTTGAATCTGTGATGTGACAGAAATCTGTGGGTAATGTGATGAATCCGGTCGAGGTGTCCATTGCAATTTTATTATTTCCAATGTCTAACAACTGCTTCGCAAACACATTTGCAGTTTCATCATGTTGCAAAAATACTCGCATGTTAGTTGTTAATTGCAGTGTCTTTACGTACTGCCACAAATTGCCACAAATTGCCATTTAGTTCATCAGCAACAGTTGATCGGGGAATAACTGGAAGAGTCTGACGAAAATCACCTGATAACAGAATCATGGCCCCACCAAAAATATTTTGGTTGTCACGAAGATCTTTCAATGTTCTGTCCAGTACCTCCAGTGACCTCTTATGGGCCATTGTGCATTCATCCCAAACAATTAATTTGCATACCTGTAGGATCTTCGCCATTGCGCTATTTTTGGCGATGTTGCAAATTGGTGTTTAATGGTAATTTCAAGGCAGAATGCGCAGTTCGCCCGCCTTCTAGCAGAGTCGCAGCTATTCCAGATGAAGCCAACGCCAACGCTAGAGCAACATCATTTCTCGATCTGATCCTCGCCAAAAGCAATGAAATTATGAACGTTTTTCCGGTTCCTCCGGGAGCATCAAGGAAATAAATTCCACCAGTACATATTTATTTTTTTGGAGTTTATTATAAATCTCCGTGTTCTGAAGTGCGACAGAATGATTGACATATTAGTTGGTTGTCAAATCTAATGTCAAATTAAGTTTCGCGAAGCCGACCAAATTGATTGAAAATCAGTACTACTAATGATTTATTACATTTTGTGACTATGCAATTTTGTCGCGTTCGCGATTCACTTTTGTTTAGCAGCTTTGACGTTAGAAACACAACTAAATTGCTTAGACAACAGTGAGTGATTATAATTTAATATGAACTTTATTGAATAGCAATAAAGTTCAAATTGGCTACATTTTATTAAGAAAACGTTTGTATGGGAAATAGAAAAGGGCTGTTTTGAGGGTTTTCCCGGCAATTATTCGAATTTTTCTCACCGTTTAGACCTACCCTGGACTACGACAAACATTTTAAAACCAAAATCAGCTCAATCGGCCCAGCCGTTCTCGAGTTTTAATCAGACTAACGAACAACAATTCATTTTTATTTATAAAGAAGATATAGCCTTATTATAGTCTACTAGCTGACCCTTGCCCACTTCGTTGGGCATAATGTTAATTAAACCCGAAGCCATCGCACGCCGTCCGGACCGTTTTTTCTCCGATTCACTTTGCAAAACGGACTACCACGTAAAAGCCTTTTTATTTTTCGGTTTTTTATATAACCTATGACACTCAGCAATAATGTGGCTTTCTATTGGTGAAAGAATTTTTAAAAACGGTTCAGTAGATCCCGAGATTACCCCTTACAATTTAACAAATATACAAACACACAAACTTTACTTCTTTATAATATTAGTATAGAAGTATAGATTATATATAGATATATTATATATAGCCTTATATATATTAGGGGAAGCGGGAGCCTCTCCCGCTTCCCCTAATATATATAAGAAGAGGGGAAGCGGGAGAGGCTCCCGCTTCCCCTGTCACCTCTCCGCGCACTCCCCGGTGCGACAGTGCGACTAAGGCGACTATAATTATAAGGCTATACGCATTCCAGCGAGTTGCACAGATATTGTGACCGGGTTGTAGTTTTAAAAATGACAGTTTGTGATGTTGCGTCGACATTATTGACATTATGCAGAGTTACAAGAATAAGTCAATAATTTGTGATGGCCACAAACTAAAAAGTAGTTCATGAATTTCATTCCACTTCCTATTTCTGGACAGTCGAATAAAAATAAGAAATTATTATATTTCACACGATCATCACGCTTCAACAATTATCTATTTATTTATTTGACGTCAAGCGCATTCATTAAAACGCAAATTTTTTAAAACAATTAAATTACATGTCATTGGATTATTTTGATCCATTGTTAAATCAAATATTACTACTTATTGATATGCAGTAACTTATTTACTATTGTTATTTTGATGGAAACCTATATTTGAATTGTAAATAAAAAATGTAATAGCAGTTTTAACGTGTATAATAACTATTGCGGTTACGGTTACTAATGCGGTTGTTAGTTGTATTATACTCGTACTTGTAAAAAAATCGTTCTGTTTTGATGTCTGATGATAGACGCATGTAGCGGCATTGTCCGCCCCGACTCGTTTGGGCGGATGGTCAGAGCCGGAGGCTTGTCCGACCGTGCCTGAGCCCAGAGGTAGGTACCTATTTAGTAGGTCCATACAACAAGCTGAAAATACCGAGGCCGTATTCTATTAGCCCAGCAACAGAGCCATCCACGCGTCCACACCCAGGCAATACGCCAAATGGTCTGATTGGACAGACCCGTTGGAGTATGGCCCGGGTTAGACCCGAAGCTGTGTAACATGCCCTCCTGCGCCGACCGCAACCCTCCTACCACGACCCGTCCGACAGCGCGGCCAGCTTCACCGCGCGACATGTGACGGGTGTTCAAGGCGAAGTTCGTATTTGCCGACCACATCGAGTCGAGCACACGCCAGAAGATAGCCAGCCCCCTACCCAAGTTGCAATTCTAATTGAAAAATTGGAAAATGTATGGATGTGACATTACATTTTCCTAGTTTTCTATATCGTTTCGATTATAGAATTGCAGCTTGGCTAGAAGGGGGGCAGGGTCGCCATCGCCGGGCACGACGCGCACGACCGCACCAGTAGTGTCCTCGGTCTCGTACCTGCACCCTCGCCAGCAGCTGGTCGCGGTCGAGCCACAGTATGCAGTTCATGTCGCTGGTGTCGAGCACCAGGATGGCGCGCCGCTCGCCCGCCGGGCACGTCACGGCGCCCGACACGCACGTGCCGCCGCCGAACGGAATTATCACGAAATTGTGCCGAGACGCACATTGCACTATTAGCTCCACCTGCAAAGGAAGGTGACCAGTTACTTACATACCCCGATACATTTTATTAAATAATTAGTTATCTTTATAAATAAAAATGAATTGTTGTTCGTTAGTCTGATTAAAACTCGAGAACGGCTGGGCCGATTGAGCTGATTTTGGTTTTAAAATGTTTGTCGTAGTCCAGGGTAGGTCTAAACGGTGAGAAAAATTCGAATAATTGCCGGGAAAACCCTCAAAACAGCCCTTTTCTATTTCCCATACAAACGTTTTCTTAATAAAATGTAGCCAATTTGAACTTTATTGCTATTCAATAAAGTTCATATTAAATTATAATCACTCACTGTTGTCTAAGCAATTTAGTTGTGTTTCTAACGTCAAAGCTGCTAAACAAAAGTGAATCGCGAACGCGACAAAATTGCATAGTCACAAAATGTAATAAATCATTAGTAGTACTGATTTTCAATCAATTTGGTCGGCTTCGCGAAACTTAATTTGACATTAGATTTGACAACCAACTAATATGTCAATCATTCTGTCGCACTTCAGAACACGGAGATTTATAATAAACTCCAAAAAAATAAATATGTACTGGTGGAATTTATTTCCTTGATGCTCCCGGAGGAACCGGAAAAACGTTCATAATTTCATTGCTTTTGGCGAGGATCAGATCGAGAAATGATGTTGCTCTAGCGTTGGCGTTGGCTTCATCTGGAATAGCTGCGACTCTGCTAGAAGGCGGGCGAACTGCGCATTCTGCCTTGAAATTACCATTAAACACCAATTTGCAACATCGCCAAAAATAGCGCAATGGCGAAGATCCTACAGGTATGCAAATTAATTGTTTGGGATGAATGCACAATGGCCCATAAGAGGTCACTGGAGGTACTGGACAGAACATTGAAAGATCTTCGTGATAACCAAAATATTTTTGGTGGGGCCATGATTCTGTTATCAGGTGATTTTCGTCAGACTCTTCCAGTTATTCCCCGATCAACTGTTGCTGATGAACTAAATGGCAATTTGTGGCAATTTGTGGCAGTACGTAAAGACACTGCAATTAACAACTAACATGCGAGTATTTTTGCAACATGATGAAACTGCAAATGTGTTTGCGAAGCAGTTGTTAGACATTGGAAATAATAAAATTGCAATGGACACCTCGACCGGATTCATCACATTACCCACAGATTTCTGTCACATCACAGATTCAAAAGAGGAGCTTATTCAGCGTGTTTTCCCAGATATAGCGCAAAAGTTCAATAACCATAATTGGCTGGGTGAACGAGCAATATTGGCAGCGAAAAATAAAGATGTCGAGGATCTCAATGCGACCATTCAGAATTTTCTTCCAGGACAGTTGGTTTCCTTCAAATCAGTCGGACACCGTTATGAACCAGGATGACGTAGTCAACTATCCCACGGAGTTTTTAAATTCGCTGGAATTGCCTGGATTACCACCGCACAATTTGCAGTTAAAAGTAGGATCAGTTGTCATCATGCTGCGTAACATTAATCAACCTCGACTATGCAATGGAACAAGACTGGCTGTGAAAAAGCTGATGAATAACGTCATTGAGGCAACAATTATAACAGGAAAATACAAAGGAGAGGATGTCTTGATCCCGCGAATACCGATGATTCCAACGGATTTACCATTCGATTTTAAACGCTTACAATTTCCAGTACGTCTGGCCTTTGCGATGACAATAAATAAATCGCAATGATAGTCTTTAGAAGTTTGCGGAATCAACTTGGAGTTTCCCTGTTTCACGAATGGACAATTATAAGTCGCGTGTTCGCGCATCGGAAAACCGTCTTCTTTGTTTATTTACGCACCACAAAACAAAACAAAAAATATAGTTTATGAGAAAGCTTTAAATTGATTAACAAACTGTATCATAACAGTCTTTTAAATTCAAACGGCATATCGGTTGGGATCATCGGGATCCTCGGAATGAGAACTTCCTCACCTTTGAATTTTCCTTTCAGTATCGTCGCGTAAATTAAGTACATTGTTCATCAATTTTCTAACCACCCGCGTACCGTTGCACAGTTTTGGTTGGTTTATGTTTCGAAACATGATTACTACGGAGCCAACCTTTAGGCGTAAATTGTGCGGTGGTAAGCCAGCACAGACAATACAAAGGTTGTATTGTCTGTGTAAGCCAGGCACATCCAAGGAGTTTAAAAATTCAATTGGATAGTTGGTGGCTTCATCTTCATTTGTGACGCAGTCAATAGATTTGAATGAATGCATTGTTCCAATGATCTTATTTTGAATTATATAGTTCAGGTCGTCCACATCTTTATTCTTAGCCGCTAAAATTGCTTGCTCACTCAACCATTCATTATTTTTGTAGTTAGAAATAATGTCTGGAAATACATTGTTGATAAGTTCGTCTTTTGATGAGGCAAAATTACAGAAATTATTATTTGGAAATGATATCAATCCGCTCGATTCATCGACAGGTACTTGACCATTACCGATAGTCAGAAATTGCTCAGAGAAATCTTCAGCAGATGTATCATTAAGCAATGCAACTCTCATGTTTGTTGTCAGCTGCAGTTTCTTCACATAGCGCCATAGATTCGACGATTTGAGGCAAGCGTTTATTTCGTCGGCAGCCGTAGATCTTGGAATTACTGGCAGTGTTTGGTGGAAATCGGCAGACAGTAAAATCATTGCTCCTCCAAAACATCTCGAGTCATTCCGTAAATCTTTCAATGTTCGGTTAAGTGCTTCTAATGCACGTTTATACGCCATTGTGCATTCGTCCCAGATGATGATTTTCGATGCCGATAAAACTTTGGCCATTGCTGAATTTTTTGTAATTATTACACGTTGGTTCTTCAATAGTTTGAAGATTTAACGGTAACTTTAATGCTGAATGAGCAGTACGGCATCCTTCTAACAATGTGGCTGCTATTCCAGAAGAAGCAACTGCAACCGCTATGTTGGATCTCGCACGAACAGTGGCTAAAACTACTGACATCACCACCTACCTACCTACCTACCTGTTCCACCAGGGGCATCTAGGAAATATAAACCACCATTTCCATCATCGATTGCCTTCATTAAAGTATCATAAACTTCCTTATGTTGGGAATTCAACAAGGATACTAATAATAATAATACTACTAATTGTAACTAATACGACTTTCTTTTATATATATAGATTTATACAAAAGTTTAGGTCTTTTATTTATCGATTGAGGCAGTACGAAGTCTGCCGGGTCAGCTAGTTTTCATATACGAATTACAGGTATATTATGTAGCCTTCGCAAGTTCTAAACCTGTTACTTGTCGGTTCTTATTTTATTATTTCGAAAATTTGGCTTGTTGGTAGAAACTAGCCATCGAACATAATAATTTGTATATGAGAACTAGCCAAGTCAAACCTTAGGCTACAATATATTATCCTAAGTTATAAGAAAAATGATATTTTATGTTGTCATAAATAAATTTCAGGACTGACCATCAAACTTGGCACTCATTTAGATCTCCATTCTTTTTGTATTGAACTTGGCTCTCCTTTTTTACATTTATGTTTTTGGTGGGATATCATTACTTTTTGTAAAGAAAACTAGGCAGGTATAGAGATTTAATATCGAGTGATTTAAGTACCTACAAGTACCTTAGGCTCAGAACTTTTCAGTCGCCCCTCGTAAGTATAATAGTCATAAGAGGCGCGTTTTGATATTTGTCAACGCGACGTAACAATAGTGATGTTACCATACGACTCGGTATTTGATACTCACTATAAATCGATACAAGTTTGTATGAGTATTTGATCGATTTGATTATGTATTGTAAGATTATTGGATTAAGGTTTTGATTAGAAAATTAAACTTAAACTTTAATATTTTAGGTATTTTGAAATGGTTCAAATGGTACAATGTCAAATACAAAAGGTCAATTTGTCTTTAATTTAATATTTTTAGTTACAAAACATTCACTCAATCACAATAAATGAAGAAAAAGCGAAAGTTAGTAATTCACTCTGTGAATTTATTTGCGTGCATTGCTTCGTGATATTATTATGTACTTTTAGACTCGAATGCGAGTAAGGCATCATTAACAAAACCTCCCCCGACTGATCCAGCTGATCAATATTTAATTACGATTAAAATCGAATGAAGCTGGTGAAATTCAGTAATTAATTGGTTACAACACTAATATTTGAAAAAAGGAGACTGAGAACGAGAAATAGAGAACACTTTTTGAGAGTTTCGTTTTAATTAGACATTTTCTCAAGAAAAACTATTTGTTACCAATGAGTTCTCACTTTCAAACTCATTCAGTCGCACGCACTGCTCCCAGCCCACTGCTGTGCGACGTTGTACCGAAATGCATTTAAAATAATTATTTATTATAAGTAGTGATCTTATAGACTATTGATTACCCGTTATATATTCACGTGAAGACCTTAAAATCCACATAAAGACCGGCTGTTATAAGTTTTGATTCCTGATTGCTGAGGCACTAAGTATGAGTTAAGTGTTCCAAAATTATAATAAAATGATACAAATTTACCAGTTTCAGATTTTTTCCTTTGTTTTCACCTAATTACCTATCTGCATACCAAATTTGAACTTTCTAGGTCATCTGGAACATGGATATAGTTTTAGTCTATAGTTAGATCAGTGATAAAAATTACGATTTTTGGACGTTAATATCTAAGTAACCGTTTGAGGTGTGTTTATGAAATTTGTAGCACATATGTATCTCGCAAGTCTTAATATATGAGCCAAATTTGACACGTTTATGTGAAATAGTTTTTGAGTTATGACGAGGTCAAAAGTGCCTCCAAATGGTTCGTGTAATATACACACGGTGCTGCTCGCCAGTTCTGTCACTTGAACTTGGCTTGACACGCTACCGCTATATTAAATATAATGGATTGATTAAATATAAACATTGTCTCGAGTCTCGACACTGATGTAAAATTGTATGATTTAGCGGCATCCCTCTAACAGGATATAACAAGGCCGTAACTCGATGATCAAGGCCTGAGATGTGAGGAGGCACCTTGTCGGATACTGATAATGTTCAAATGTGATTGTTATCGCACACTTAGCTTCTACGTGCATGTATAATACGAGTACATGCACGTAGAACCTAAGTACTAGTAGGGAGTGTCTATATTTGCACCTATCATTTGCTTGACTGCATAGTTCTATTTACAGGTCCTCGTGCCGTGGAGGTCGTAAGGTTAAACAAATCGGCACACCTTTGCTGCCTCAAGAAGAATCCTTTATGGATATCGGATCTGATGAAGGGTCTTGAAGTATGTTGTCAAATGCTTCAAACTAATAGTTTCTACTCAAGTAGGCAATTAATTTTCTTACAGATAAAAATGAATCGCTGTTCGTTTGTCTGGCTATAACTCGAGAATGGCTGGACCGATTTCGCTAATTTTGGTCTTGAAATATTTGTGGAAGTTCAGGGAAGGTTTAAATTAAAAAAAAAATAAAAAAATCATGTGCGGGTGAAACCACCGGGTACACCTAATACTACTTCCGAGTTGTATCATTTTGAACAGAAAGCACAAAATTATACATTTATTATTACTAAAAAATATTTGTATGCATGTTTTAACAAAATGTAAAAAAAAACCACCGCTGTACAAAGTACCGATGAGAAAATTCTACACACAAAATAATGCGATGACGTGTACGAGTATAATTATATAAGTAGGTATGTAGTCAAAGTAAAATTGCATTTTTGTTGTCGTTAGCCCAAAACAGTGTGGTCGATGTGTCTCGCCATGAATGACATCGTCGCTGACCTACCAGGCGAGTTGGTGGTCAAACGCGGATTAATTCATAATAACTTTTTTTTGTTAAATATAAGTGCAATAGAATATACGCCATTGATATACCTGTTCATGGCTCTGTGGCCAGATGACGGCGTCAGGTATCCTCGGGAAGGAGTTCTTCCTCACGTTCTCCATGTCCTTCAAGGTCTGTCCGTGCGCCCTCATGAGCCGGTCCATGCCGTCCACGCTGACGAGCGCGATGGCCTCCAACTCTTTCTTTATGTTCTCCGGCAATCTGCTTTCGGCGAACTTTGTCGGTGTCTCGGGGATCTTCGGCTCGGTGGATGGATCTAGGCCGAAATTTTCTTTTGCCCATGCGGCTAAAAGTGACATCTTTTTTCCTCCGATGGCGTATCTGAAACAAAAAAATCAAAATAGAATAAAAAAATTAAAGAGAGTAGGGAGAGTTAGCGACTTTGTAAGATTAATTACTTATTATGGAGCAAGACTCAGTCTGACAAAGAACGTTTACATTTTGATCTGTATTTCGATCATACGTTGGTCATCCCTCGGCGAGATGCGATGTCGATGTTGTTACCAGTCACCACTTCACAGCTCAAATTCAATTAAAAATTCTTAATATTTTATTCAGAAAAAAATGTACATTACTTTTAAAATCACAGCCTTCCCAACTGGGTGTGGGGAACCCGGCAATAAGCAGTGTCTCCCTTTTGATTCATTTAGTTTAGTACACTTTTAATAATGATGAATGTGTCGACATGAAAATGTCCTCCGATATTGATTAGATTCCATAGATATTAGAAGACGATGAAGTATAAGTTTCCTGACGCGTTAAACGAATGATTCGAACCAAGTTATTTAATATACATTAAACAAATAAAGCAAATATTGGTCTACGGTAAAATTAAACAATAATAAATCGTATTTGATGTCTTGGTGATTGCGAATGACAAATATGCAAACATGTGTGATGTGTGTAGGTATCTGTGTGAATAGTAGGTATCTATCGAGTATAATAATGTGATTGTACGATTTTTTACTATAATGTAGGCGAGAAAATCTGTCTGTCCCTTTGTTACATCACGCTAACATCACTGAACGGATTTTAATAAAACTTGCAAGTGTAATTATGTACCTATTCTTATTTTGGACCAATATAGGTACACCGTAGAATACTTTTTATCTCGGAAAAAATAACGGTTCCTGTAAGATAGCGGGTGAAGCCGCGGAGCGCAGCTGGTTATTTTATAAACCTGAAAAGAGTTGTTGATCGAGTAAGTCTTGATCTCTGGAATTGATAGATTTGACTTTTCTCGATCCAATGAAAACCATACAACCATTCAGTTTAAGTAGATTTTTAAACCCCCAACGCAAAAACGACGGGGTGTTATAAGTTTAATATGTCTGTGTGTGGCATCGTAGCTCCCGAACGGATGAATGGATTCTATTTTTGAAGTGAAAACTTCTTTAGCGGCGTTGTACACTTTTTTGGAATGGGTAAAAAATGTTAAACTCGCGACAGGGTCACGTGACCTGATCGAAAATTCGTAAGAAGGATGGAGAGTAGACAGCTAGTATCCAACTCTCTTTCTACGGCGCGGCGAAAATGTATGCCTGCCCCCGGCTGTTTCGTTTAGGCGGCGCAGGGCGCTTGCGCGAATGTTCTAATTTGACAGTTATAGTGTTGTGACCTAGTGATTATAGTGGACACGATATCGATTCATTTTTCTATTAAAATAATTATAGCAATTCGTGCAAAATTATTCCCTAACCGTTCCAAAATATCCAAAACGCACAACGTTAATACTTAAGTTTTCACTTCTGCCGGCACTCCCGGAGTGCAACCCGTCGTTTTTTTTTTTATGAAATGTGATTGCTACATTTTCTTTCCATCGAGACTTGGGCCGGCCCGCTATAGGACTTCAGCGGACGTGCACCGGGGGGCTAGTCTGGCGCTTGCGATATTATATCTCAATAATATTATATATTATTTTTATTATGTCTCTTTCATGTCACAAATCATGAGAGTGCGAGTGACAGACAAAATCGCAAGCCCCAGAAGACAGTTATTTAAACTATTCTAAACTAGTTGTTTGCGGGAAGTGAAACTCGCGACCCCTGTATCTCCCTAGCCCCACGCACGACCGATTTTACTCCTATAGAAACTTAAAAAAAAATCTTTTGGAATAAGAAACTACTACTAACTAAGCTTCAGACAATCACAGATAAACACGAACTTTACTATTATATTTCCCAATGTAGGTACGAGTACATCATCACAAGGGCGCCAACCGTTACACGATGGAATTTTAAGAACATTGAACAATGTGAAAAGTCTCAAACATTACCACAAATATTGACCAGGTTTGAAGTTATCCGTTTGGAAGCGGTATTGTTCGTGTTCGGGGCTCAACAATATATTATTGACATGATTAATTTGTATCCATTAGCCGGCCCGCGCCCGCGCCCGCGCCGCTTGTGTGCGCTCCGACGCGACGTGCAATGTTGACAAGGGTGTAGGTAATGTTTGCCTAACGTTTGTGTATGAAGACTGGGCAAATGTGTTCATATTTAGAAGTATATACCTATACCCGTAAATAAACCTTCGATATACTTCATTGTGGTTGCGTCACGTTACTTTCTCGGCGGTTTTAAGTATTTTAATCTTTCTTATTTCTGTTTAGGTTTGTCAATATTCGATCACGCTATTCATATAAACTCACTAGCTGCGCCCCACGGCTTCACCCGCGTTTTCCGGGATAAAAAGCAGCCTATGTGTTAATCCAAACCATGAACGACCTTCATCCCAAATTTCATGTAAATCTGTTCAGCCGTTAAAGCGTTAATTAGTAACAAACATAATACTTTCACGTTCCTCAACTCATTATATTGGCGAGGCTTCTTGGCCTCATCATCATCAGAGGAAGGCAATAGTCTAATGACTACTAGTCTCTCTTCGAACGGACAAGTGATTAGTAAAAAATGCGGCTCTAACTTGATGATCCAAGATTTCATATTATTATTTAGTGTCAATATCCTCAGCTCTGAATTCGTCTGCTAATCGATGCCTCATTCACTCTTTTTGGTTTGTCCTTTTTAATTTTGAATCCATTCTTTACTGTCTTGTTTATTTTTTTATTAGAGTCATTAAAAAAAGATAAAAAGGTAAGATAAGACATCTTATCGTCAAATTAATTAGTTGTGCATCACACAGTACTTCGTCATTTATATAATTATATTCGCCTAATTATATTCAGAATAATTTGAAGCGTAAAATGAAAAAAATAATTACATTAACATAAAATACTGCAAAGGGTCAGAATTCGTTACTTAAAAAGGCATATAAGTACCTAAGTAATTCATGAATAATTAAGGTAAGGTATAAAACGCCATTGATTCCGGTTCCGGCGACGAAAGTGTCAACACGTACTAAAGAGATCTCGACAGAAATTATTAAATTATCAGTGCAAAAGTGATAAATTGAACTCAAACTACAATCGAATCTTCGGAAAACCGAATCAAAATAGTGTTCCAGATAAAATATTAGTGAATAAACAAGAATTTTGTGCGATTTACTCCAAAAAACAGTTGTGAATTTAACCTCAAAACTGAGTGAGCGTAAAATAGCGCCAAACAAACCGACAGTGACACCGGACTTTGACTTTGACAGCCGTATACGCAGTGAAGTCGCCAAACAAAAAATCAGTGACATCGGACCATAGAATCTACAATCGGACTTTGACTTTGAACCACAGACTCAGCGAAGCCGCAACAAAAGTGTTACCATCAAACAAAAATACAAAAGTGTCAATCAACTAATCAATCAACCAAGCAATCAAGCGGTACAACACTAAATTGCACAACACTATCATGGAAAAACAAATGGAGTTCTTACTCTCTAAAATAAACGAAAAGTTTAACGAACAAACTATAACACTAACAACAGCAATCAAGAAGAATGTTATGGAGGCTTTGGACGAAAAGTTAAAAACATTGTCGGAAGAAAATAACACCCTGAAAACCAAAGTAACCAACTTGGAGCAAAAAATCTCATTCATGGAAAAGGAAAAACGAAGGAATAATCTGGTTCTTTTCGGCATAGAAGAAAAGGGAAAGTCAGAAACAGAGTTGGTGGATTTTGTGAAGGAAATTATAGTGGAAGCAGGAACATATTTAAACAGTCAAGAAATAAGCAATATCCAAAGAATTGGAATAAAATCTGACAAGAATCGTCCAGTCATAATAACGTTAACAACAACTTGGAAGAAACATCTTATTTTGAAAAACAAACGTAATCTTCCTACGAGTGTATATATCAAAGAGGACTTCCCTAAAGAAATTCTTGAAATACGCAAACAACTACAGCCAAAATTAGAAGCAGAAAGAAAAAATGGAAACATAGCGTACATATATTACGACAAGTTAATTGTGAAATCTTCAATGAACTCAAACCGCGAAAAAAGAAAAAGAGAAAAAACTGGATCACCAACCACTCCAAATCAGAAAAAATTAAATTCGAAGAGTTCTGAAAACGAAAAAGCATCGCTAAACAAAAAAAGGGACGTAATTAAACCAAATATACTTGCATATGTATCCCGTGAAAGATCTGCTTCGATGTCAGAGATGCCAAAAAACAAGTAAAAGCCTCCTCCGACCGGAATCAACATCAACATAAATATACAATAACGAATATAAACACAAGAAAAACTTCAGTAAAAAACCCCCCAAGCCGGCTGGTCACCGTGGGGGCAGTCGACCAGCACCCTCCAAACAACCTGCCAACCAAATCTAATTTAAAAAAGGAAATACGAAAAAGAAGTAACTTACACCTATGCACACTAAATACACGAACCTTGAGAACACCAGAAAGCTTGCAAGAGCTAGAGTTAGCTATTGAAAACATCAAGTGGGACATCCTCGGCATAAGTGAGATGCGGAGAATAGATGAAGGAATAGAAGAGAGAAGCCACTATATTATGTACCACAAAGGCGAAGTTGCTGGACAAAGAGGAGTAGGATTTTTAGTAAAGTTAAAACTCAAAAGCCAAATCATTGGGTTCGATGGGATATCAGACAGAATAGCAGTGCTTCACCTTAACCTACCAAATCATACAAAAAATTGGACCATCATCCAAATCTACTCACCGACGGAACAAGCAACTAAAATAGATATAGACAAATTTTATGACCAACTGAGGGAAGTTACCGAAAAACATTCAGAAAACAATATAGTACTAATGGGAGACTTCAATGCCCAAGTAGGCACCCAAATACCAGGTGAAGAACACATAATAGGGAAATATGGAAGGGGTAAAAGAAGCAAAAATGGAGAAAAATTAGTGGAATTCCTGCTCGAGCAAAATCTTACACTTCTAAATTCCGTGTTTCGCAAAAAGCCCAAGAATAAATGGACTTGGATGTCTCCAGACGGAAAGGTTAAGAATGAAATTGACTACATAATAACCAATAAAGTTAGGCTATTTAGCGATACTGGAATAGTACAGAACTTAAACTTCAATACAAATCACCGCATGGTACGTAGCTGTCTAAATGAATGTGGCCCTAAAAAGCCTAGACCGAGAGCAATTCAAATAAATTGCATACAAACTGCTAGTAAAACGAAGGACCTAAGCAACACCACAGAAGACCTGATGGAAATTGTCACTTCAGATATTGACTTAAACGAAAAATATAACAGAGTAGAAAACAAGCTTAAAGAACAGGCAAGAATACAAACAAACAAGAGTAACAATCCCTATCTAAGCGAGAAAACTTTAAAACTAATCGAGGACAGAAAGAATTTGTTAATAAAAAAGGAGAAGAAAGAAAACCAAAAAGAAATCTCTGACCTTAGCAAACAGATTCGAGAAAATATGAGGAAAGATAGAGAAAATAGAAGAATCAAGACCTTAGAGAAACACATTAACAGGACCGGAGGCACAAGAAAAGCGCTTAAGGAACTTCGAGAGAAGGGAAAAGAATGGATACCAAAGTTAAAAGATAAAGAACTGATAATTACCTCTCGCAATAAAATCCAAAATATAGCAACAAATTATTATCGCCTACTTTACTCAAATAAATCTGACATACAGTCGCCTGATAGTAGACATGTACAAAAATGTAGGTTCGAATATACTGCAGATATACCAGAAATATTAGTATTGGAAGTAGAAAAAGCTATACAAAGTCAAAAGATGGAAAAAGCCCCAGGCCCTGACAAAATCACAAATGAACTTATGAGAGGGACAATCGAAGAAATAAGCCCAGTACTAACAAAGATCTTCAATGAGACTTTATATACCGGAAACATCCCAAGCCAATGGGCAGAATCACACATAATACTTCTATACAAGAAAGGTTCAAAAGAAGATATAGGAAATTACAGACCCATATCGCTTATTTCAAATGTTTACAAAGTTTTCGCTAAAGTCATTTTGGACAGAATAACTAACAGGCTCGATGAAAATCAACCTGTGGAACAGGCAGGTTTCAGGAAAGGATTTAGTACAATTGATCATATACATACAATAAAACAGATAATACAAAAATATAATGAATACAACAAAACCATTTACCTGGCCTTTATAGATTACTCCAAAGCTTTCGATAGCCTTAAACATGAATTTGTATGGCAAAGCCTGAAAGAGCAAGGAATCCAAAACGCCTACATAAATATAATTAAAAATATTTACAACGAAAGTAAAGCTAGTATCAGGCTGGAATCTGTGGGAGATGCATTTCCAATCGATAGAGGTGTCAGGCAAGGAGATCCACTATCCCCAAAGCTGTTTACAGCAGTGCTAGAGCAATTGTTCAGAAAATTAAAATGGGAGCTTTGGGGGATAAACATAAACGGATCAAAATTGAATCATCTAAGATTTGCAGATGACCTGGTTATATTGGAAGAAGACCCGTTAATACTGGAGTCCATGATACAAGCCCTAGCAGACAGAAGTAGTGAAGTAGGTTTGGAAATGAACTCAAGCAAGACTAAAATGATGACTAACTCAATACCCATAGACATAACAGTAAATGGTCAGAAACTTGAATATGTAGAGGAGTATATTTATCTAGGCCAGATAATATCGCCCAATGACCAAATGTCCAAAGAAATAGACAAAAGAATTGCAACGGGATGGAAAAAATATTGGGCCATGAAAGAAATCATGAAAAGTAAGAAACTAGGCATTAAGATCAAGAAGAAGACCTTCGATACCTGTATCCTACCCTGCATCACATATGGCTGCGAAACCTGGGCTTTAACAAAGGATCATAGAAATAAACTAGCAAGATGCCAGAGAAGTATGGAAAGGAGTATGCTGGGATTGAAACTATCGGACAGAGTTAGAAGTATAGACATAAGGTGCAAAACGAACTTAACAGACATCCTGTCACGTATCGACCAATTAAAATGGAGGTGGACTGGGCATATGCTCCGCTGCAAAAAAGAGAAATGGAGCAAACAAGTGACAGTATGGTACCCAAGGGATGGAGTTAGAAGCCGAGGTCGCAAAGCAAGAAGGTGGGAAGACGAACTAAAGATGACCTCAGGACCCTTTTGGATGAGGGTAGCGGCAGACAGAAGACAGTGGAAAGATTTGGAGGAGGCCTTTGCCGTAAGGCACACCGAATTAAGAGACATTTTATGAAAGTTAAAAGTGCAAAATTTGGTCTTTTTTTTATGGTTTAACTTCAAATAATTCTTTTTTAAAATGGAAACTTATTTAATTTATTCCAGTTGCCAAAAATTGTAAAACATTTTCGGGAAATAAAGGCTATATTATTATTATTATTATTATTATTATAAAACGCCATTGGTTGTCATATGAATAGCTAAGTCATTGCCTAGATATTCTTTAGTTGTATAGAATAGTCTGTCTTATTCAGTATAATAGATACGGCAAAGCTCTCACTGAAATATGAGTAATACGTAAAAATCATGACACGGTGAAAGTTCAATATTTTGTCGTACGCTACGTTGCTGGGTGTGTCAGCTTAATTGGTGGACTACATCGTTTCAGTGCCACTTACACGCGGTTGAGTTAATTGGTTTTAAAATTCTATCCTTTCCTACTGGCCATTCTGCGAGGCATTTTCGTGCAGAGCTCAGAGAAATCTAGAGTTTGAGTGTAGAGTCAAGTATTGAGTTTTTCTAACTTGCTATAGTACATATCGTTTCGCTAGCTAACCTTGACTCGATTGTTCACATCGATGTCTAATAAATAAATGGTCTCGATAACCGTGCACTTGTATTGTTGTCCCGACCCAAACGATAGATTCGTTCAGTTTACGAGTATTGGCCGCCATTGTAGTGTCGGCTAGATAACACATTACGAGTACTTCAGCTGTATTGACATGTCAGTACCTACCTATCCTTGGTCGAGGACTGATGTTTACCGTTTGCCATCACGTATGGTGGTTTTATGGCATTGGTTTTGACGTAATAGGTGAGAGAGAACATATTGCAAGAATAAAAGGTCTAAAACATTTTATGGCTTGAGTTTTTTGGCTCTATCTAGAGAATAGAAAACTGTATATAATTTTCAATTGTGGCCAATGGCTCCGTCTAAGCAATAACTAAGAAATAATTCCAATATGTTATCACTGATGAAAATTTAGACGCATATGGTTATCGTATTTCTTAGCTATTGGGCCCAAGTTTGAAGGCATTTTAAGACAGATCTAAACTAACTAAAAATATATATGTCTTTATCATTGCAAGCCATTAGACAAGGATGCCAATAGTTTTAGAAAATTTAGATCTGTCTCAAAAAGCCTTCAAACTTGGGCCTATGACCACTGTGAATATGACCCCATATAAAAGTGTGGACAAAAACGTACTTCTTAAAAGTAGGAATATCTCGCTTAGAGACGTCGTTATTCGAACAGCTGATATAACAAAATACCTACAAATCCTCCAACACAACTGAATATGGTGAACTGAATAGGTATCTAGACAATTGTCACATATTAGAGTAGAATGCAGATGACATAACCGAAAGCCACGTAATCCCCGTTCCACGTGGTTGCGAATTAAAAGGAAGCATCAATTGAGCGGCCGCCGCCCACCGACACCAGCTCGCGGCGCCGCTCGGTGTCGGCCACTGCACACTCCACACCGGACCACGCTCGATAATACCGCTTTCTTTATCATATAATATTAGGGCTCCTACTAAATAGGTCACATCACAGAATCTAGGACTATTGAACATTCTATGCTAGAGCATAAGCTTTTAGCCGTTTTGGTTGGTCGTAGTTTATGATGTACTTTTCCTTTGATCGTCAACCGATTTTATTTAGTTTGTCTCGGTTTTTGCTGTATTAGGAAAAAAATAAGAACCTTTTCTCTAAGGTCTATTTTGCGTTTAGGCTTCGGAATGGGCGACGATAAAACAAGACAAAGTAGGGTAAAAGCTACAAAGGGCCCTTCTCAAAGTTAGTGCAATACACTTAGTTTATTGGCTTTACATTTTTTTTTGCATATTTTTATAAAAAAAAATCAACCGAGTGACGAGTGACAGGACGAGCATTGATGAGCGAGTTAGTCGCCCAATGGTAAGCGCCACGCTAGTCCATAACAATTCAGTGTCATTCAGAATTTATAAAATAACTAGCGGCCCGTCCCGGCTTCGCACGGGTAGACACTATAAATTGAGATGTGAGCTATCCTATCTGTTAAGTTAGATCGAACTGCACACGGTGTGCAAACTTGATTGAAATCGGTTAAGTAGTTTAGGAGTCTATAGCGGACAAACAACGTGACACGTAATTTTTATATATTAAGAATATTCTAACCTATATTGTTCATGAGTATTTAGTGTTTATTTTCTCCTCTAAACCAGCGTCACAATGGTTGTTATCTCGCCCTATTTTTACACTGGCCATTGGGGTTTTCATGGTCAACACTGATAACATTATTTTTATACATTTGCATAACTAGCTAACACTTGAAAATAATAATTCTGCTGATTAGTCTTGCCCGAGTTCGAAAACTTCAATAGATTTTACTAAAAACGCACGAGTGGTCGTGAGTAGTACCGTATAATTTTAATAGTTAACAAAATGGGACAAAATTACGTCCGTTTTCATAGTGCGATAGAATACATTGATGAAAACAATAAAAGTAGGTACTCGTACTGACCTAACGAGACAGGGTCAGTTTTACCAAGCCAAAATAAGCTCATGGTTTCCATCGTTATTACCAAGTTTTACAATGGGGCCAACTCTAAAATCGCCAAAATAATGTAGAGTGGTACCTGTTTCCAGTAAAATAAGCTGCATCTCCTTCCAGCTTGAACATGGAGTCCTTGTAGCCCCAGCCGTACCATTTCAACAGCTCCTGTCTGAAACAATACATTTTCAGAATTACGTTTACACATAATCGATAGATATAATCTACATAGGTGTATTCAAGTCGAGAGTGAATCGGTGTCTCCTAGGCAAGCATGCGTCATCATAGACCACATCATTACATATCATCAGGCGACATGGCGATCAAACGCAAACCAATCGTGGAATAAAGAAAATTAAAAATGAACAAATTACAAACAATACTTAAAGTTGTCTGGAAGAGATCGATCTCAGCAATAAGGCCGCCAGGTGTTGCAGTAGTTTTAAGCGTCATTATCTTTTTGCTTGTAATTTGAGTGAACAACAAATGGTTTATCTATCCTCTATCTACGAGCGAACGAGAGAGAATCACTCTGTTACTTAAATCAGTTTAGGTATATACTCGTAGGTACAATCGGCTTTTTACAAACGATGACTTTTATACTATTACTGGCTAATAACTTCGTGCTATGATCCTCGTTTGCATTTGTTATTACATCTAAAGGAATATTATAAAGGATTTATTTTTTGGGAATTAAAGTAGCTTATTTTTAATATTTCTATTACGAACACTGAAAATAATTTAAGTCGTTTTACCGTGACGAAGTAAAAACCACGCTACATTTGTTTTTTTAGTTTTTTAATTATTCAACCTATCTATTGTATTAAAACATAATTAAAATTTGTAAATTAATTTAAATAATTCTTAACTATCATTAGTGTAATATACCTACGTGTCAGACGGTGGTAATTTGAATTAAATAAATAAATAAACATTAATCGCATTCTTCTACATAAACATCATAATTATATAGTAGGTACGAGTATGTATATAAGTACCTAATATCAGCAAGTGATAACTGATCCGTAGGTGAGTCGTAGCGAGCGTAGTGCTGTGTTCAGAGGACTGGGCTGCTACGGAATAATAAGTAGGTATTGATTTCGTCCCATACCTTTTTAAACGGTTTTATTTAGCTCACCCCGTTTGTTTTTTATTAAACGGTTTTATTTAGCTCACGTTTTCTTTTTTCTTTCTTGGGTCAAATTTAGTAATTCAAATTTCACCCTCTTCCTGTCAACCGATTAATCTGAAATTTTGTATACACTTTGGATTTTGGTGACAATACAATTATGTTTATTCATTATCATTATAAATTCAAGATGGCCGCCGCTACAAAATGGCGGATAACGTAGGTTTTATCAATCCCATCAATATGGGTATCAAATGAAAGGGCTCAACAAGCAGAATACAATATACTATAAAAAATTGAAATTCAAGATGGCGGCCGCTACAAAATGGCGGATAACGTAGGTTTTATCGATCCCATCAATATGGGTATCAAATGAAAGGGCTCAACAAGCAGAATACAATATACTATAAAAAATTGAAATACAAGATGGCGGCCGCTACAAAATGGCGGATAACGTAGGTTTTATCGATCCCATCAATATGGGTATCAAATGAAAGTGCTCAACCAGTATAATACAATGTACTATATAAAATAAAAACTAAAAACTAGAAAATAAAAATAGGTAAAAAAAAATTTTAAGTTAAACGGTTTTATGTTAAAAAAAAACATACATTGCAATGTTTAAGATAAATGTACTAAAAACCAAAAAATAATAAAATAGATACAGTCTCGTGGGAATTATAAACATATGCATAGACTAGACTAAAATAAAACCGTGGGGAGAGTTAAGTTAGTTAAGTTAGAGACGTTGTGACGTGCCCCACGGTTTTATTTTAGTCTAGTCTATGCATATGTTTATAATTCCCACGACTGTATCTATTTTATTATGTTTTGGTTTTTAGTACATTTATCTTAAACATTGCAATGTATGTTTTTTTTTAACATAAAACCGTTTAACTTAAATTTTTTTTTACCTATTTTTATATCTTTTCAGCTCTACATCTACCATGGAGTAGAAAAGAACTGCTACTTTCTTTGCTAACTAGTACACGTCTAAGAAACTAGGGTGTTCTGTAGACCGAAGAAAGGGTCTACGAGACCTTGGCTGGTAATAGGTACATATTTATAATACAGTTGTTATACACGATTAAAAGTCAGGTTCTATTGTTAAATGGTGAATTGTATATGGAGTGCATTTGCAATACGTATATTAAATACCTACGTGATATTATATGTATATAATTATGTACAAATGAGTAGATAATTCAATATAAAAACCAAACAATATGACAATTGTTATTGTATCATTAGGTTGTTAGGTTCATCTATTAAATCCCGTACATTTTATGTACGTTGTTCTTACGTTTGAATGTCACTATTAGTTACTCGTATTAATATTACGTCCATACTCCATACCTACACCTTCAATATAAATAGCTGATGTGGCGTGCCAAACCAACAAATTAATAGAAGTATTGCTAGTTAACCTACAACGGTTTCTCCGCCACTTTCAGTTTAAAATGTTGAATCTGTACGCAACTGCAATGTTTATATTACAAACGGCAGCCGGCGAGCTATTCTGGGATTTAAACAACATCGCTCGTGTGAAACAATCAATCGCATATTCTGATATACTAGCTGCGCCGCTCGGATTGACTGGTAATAGTGGTTATCTTTCAGTAACCGTTACTTTTCGGGAATAAAAGTAGCTCAATATCAATTACTGTGACTCGTTTTGGTGTGACTCGTTGGGAACCCCTCAATTAATCCAGGTTAAAAGGCCGGTACCTAATTTCGTTCAAAGTTGCGCCGTTTTGGCTTGAAAATGTAACTATAATAGCATTATACTCGTAATACACACTCACAAACATTCGCATTTATTTTTCGATGTGATCTCATGTTTCTAATCATATTGCAAATGAGTATTTATTTACTTATATTGTATCCCAGACCTTCGTATTAGCCAATTCAATAGTAGAATTTCAATAAATCGGTATAATTAAAATTATAGTATACCTACCTATGCGTTTAGACCTTAGTTTTGATACGTAAATTTAGTATAAACAATTGAAATTGGCCAAAATTTAAATTCTATACAATGACAATTTAGTTTGCAACTTTTAAGTTTGTTAGCTAAATATAGAAGTGCACCTACCAGAACAAGGAATAATGACAATTACTTATTTATAAATTATTTAACAGAAATTAAAATTTAGTTTAGTGAAGGGTAAAACTAAAATTGTAATTGTGCCCCAAATTTAAATAAAGGTTAACCTTTATTTATTTACCAACTAAAAGTAAAACTGTTTGTTATCAAATTTTAAAACCTATCTAGGTAAAACGCAGCACAACCGCAAAAATAAATATTATTTATTCATAAAAATATCAAAATTGAAATTATCGAAAGGTATTTTTTAATCAGAAGTAGATCCTACTGGGCAAGAAGTGACTGAGGATGGGGCCTGTCGATCTGGAAGAAATCAATGTATTGACAGTACTTAGTGGAAAACCCGCTTGGATGTTATAATATAACTAAGTCGATCAAACCTAGTTAGCTTTTCACACTAATAATTTACGAGTACATCTACACTATCTACACTAAAATTATGAAGAGGAATAATTTGTATTTTGTATGTTTCTATTTCTAATGATTAAACTCAAAAACTGGTAACCGATTTCAAAAATTTTTTCACCATTAGAAAGCTACATTATCCGAGTAACATAGACTATTTTCATACCCGTGCAAAGCCGGGGCAGGTCCCTAGTTTATTATAAAGGCAAGATTGTCTTTCGCACTCCTTCATGCTGACACGGAATTGAATTGGATGAACAGAGATAGGCTATAACGTGTATTATCACATAGGATATTTTTCATCATTATAATCATCATCGTTTTTCATCCCCGCGCGCGTAAATCGTGGGGCGAAGCTAGTAGGAGGTACCTGTGGTTACATAGACAATAGATTTATTCTATGCATTAGGTAGGTATACTATATACCGCGTTATCGTGTCATTGTTCCTATCTAATAACAATTGGTGTTGGTGTCTTCGCCACTTATAGCCCCAAACCGAACCTTTCGTGATTTTTTTTTGGCCACAATACGATGATTTACATTTATTTATACGAAACTTGAACTGGCAATCGACCTATTTGTCATGTTCTGTATTTACATACTGTACCTAAGTAATAGTTTAAAATTAAGTGGATAAGTTATTTTTTATATATTTATTTATTTTACGATTAATAAAATAATTAAGTAAAATCATTTTCAAGTTATTGTAGGGAGTTTTTAACGCTAACGCTTCGAGTTTTTGCGGGACTAACCCTAATGGCTAATGGCAATTGATTTTTATATTGTAGCTGCACCCCGCGATTTTACCCGCAATCCTGCAGTATCTAATCATTGTTTTTTCCGGGATAAAATAATAGTAGCACATATTTTATAATCCACTGGTTTAAATCACTGTTCAGCCATTTTTGTATCATTGTGTAACAAATAAACATCCGAACATACTCGTACAACTCTCACATCTATCCTTATTTGTATGATAAAACTGAAAACAAGGTAAACTGTTTGTCTTTTTGTTACCACATCACGCTAAAACTACTAATGGGATTTTTAATGAAACTTGGTTTTGTAATTCCCTATTTATTATAAATCAACATTAGAATATTTTTTATCCCGGAAAATAGCGGTTCTTGTAGGATAGTGAGTGAAACCGCGGGGCGCACCTAGTTTATAATAATATTAGAAGGACATTTTATTCTTAAATTCTGAAAATTCATGTCTATTATTATAGTTTACTTTTTATTTTCTTGAATTGTATCTGTTTGGCAGTTGTAAGAATATGTCCAGTGTGGTTAACAAGGGCACGCCACAATAGTGGCGGTAAGTCCCCTCTTTGAGGAGTGGCTTGAGAGGCGCCACGGCGCCCTTACCTTCCGTCTGACGCAGGTCCTCACCGGACATGGTTGTTTCGGGAGGTACCTGCACCGAATCAGGCGGGAGGAAACGCCCGGATGCAACCACTGCGAGGATCGGCCGGAGGACACGGTGGAGCACACCGTGGAGGTCTGCCCCGCTTGGGTGGAGCCCCGCCGTGTTCTCGTAGCGGCGATCGGCGGCGGCGATCTCTCGCGTCCGGCCCTGGTGCAAGCCATGGTCCGGGGCGAGGAGGAATGGGACGCCGTCGCCTCCTTCTGCGAAGCAGTGAAGCTAGCGAAGGAGGTGGCGGAACGTGAGAGGGAGAGAACCTCTCGTCCCAGCCGCCGCCGTGGGAGGCGCTCCGGGCGTCGGGGGTCACGTGACGACCTCCGGCCACCGTAGACGCGGGCCTGTGGACGGTGAGCTATTGGGCTAGCTCGCTGTCCGTCCGTCTTATGACGACACAGGTCGTGTCGACGGCGCGTTCGTGTTCCACGCGCGCCTCAAAGAGATGTCAGCAACATGGAAGGGGCCCGAGAGGGCCCATGCCCGTCGGGGCTGCGGGTAGAAGTTACCGCGGCCTCGGCGTCACAAGGGCGTAGAAGGAACATGGGTGGTTTTTGGTCAGTAGAAGTCTGACACTCCCTTCCGCTCTGCCCAAGAGTGGGAGGGGTCATTTGATGATTTCCCACCCCCCAAAAAAAAAAAAAAGAAAAAAAAGTGTGGTTAACAACCTTCAGCGCATTCGTTATTACGGTACAGGATGTGATTCATATCATAACATAATTTCTCTAAACTAGATAGGTGTGTAATAAATATGGGTCACAAAAATTGTATTACCGCTTATCACATATAATAACATACGACTGATAAGATAACGTCTATATCGTAAGATATAAGTCACTCTTTCACCCGAGGAGTAAGGTTCAGAATGAAAAAATAAATGCGGTACTTCACGCGGTATCCCTTCAGATCGTATGTGCATGCACCAATCGATAGAACAAAGTCATGCAAGCATTTCCACATTCAAGGAATTTTCAACAGTGCTCACGTACTAACTTCATAGTAACTGTGACACTTCCCGAAAAACGCTCTACTTACTGTATCTTTTTATTCTATTTTTGGCGCGAAACTTCAGAACTAACATATGCGCTGTTTGTTAGCATGATGCTAATCCTCTGTTGGGTTTTCTAGATTATTTTTAGAGCGACTCCTGTTAATTATATCCAGGAAACTGGAGCAGCTGCACGTCGCATGTCCTAATTAAACTATGCATTTTCCTTTCGTGTTTTTACTCTGATTTGAGAGTTAGATAATATGTTTTTTTTTTAAATTCTAAACAAATATTAAAATTGAAGTTTTTATTTTAAAAAAATCGATAAAAAGCTTACCTTTTTCTCGGTATAGCACTTTTCACTTTGATAACCGTGCTGCCAGTTCCATTGGAATCGCTGTTACTCTTATCACTGAGAGTTTTCATCTTTTCAACACTGTTTGTTCTTTCATCTATGTTTTTCACGTTTTGTTTCGTATTTTCCGAGCTGCATTCTTTTGCAGCTGACATTTTCACTATGGGCGACGATATGGATTTCTGGCGGACGGCATTTGGTACGATTTTTATAAATCGCGCAGCCTGCCGCGCATGCGGTGACAGCCGCTGCGTCGATAAAGTAGGTCGGTTTTTAAAAGCGACATCTGTGCTCTCCGCCTGAAACTACTGTGTAAAACTACCTGTGAGTGAAGGGTGGTTGAAAGAAGTTACATTTAGAACTGAAAACGAAGTCCACAAGTTTTAGTAACGGTGCGATAGACGGCGCTGTGTGTACGAAAATGAAGCGGTAGTGGAAATACAGCGCCTGATGTAATGTGTAGAGTTCAAATAAGATCACGACTAAAGCTAACGACAGCGACTTCGTGCGCCGTGCTGGTCGACCTTTGGTCTCATCCAATCCCCTTAAGCTATGCATTTCCATCAATCATTTCTAAGTGCTCAGTTGCTCACCTACGATGTTATGAGGCACTCATGTGTATAATTTCATGATTTTACACAGGAGTGCCACCGGTTTAGGTTGTGTTATCTGTCGGTCAGTTATTAGAACATTTGTGTTTTTACTATTTGTATGAAATAAATATTGCAGAGCCCCTAGTAGAGCATACCAAATGGTTATTTTATATCTCTACCAACATACACATTAGGGTAAGGAGGGTGAATGGCGCTCACTTAAGGAAAATATTTTTATTATAAATTAAAATTCAGAAAACTAACAAAGTCTTTAATTAGGTATCTAGTAATCAACTGTATAACAACAAAAACACTTCTATTAGACCCATGAATTATTTACAAGCCACCTATCTCATAATAGAACCCAGGATAGAATGGTAGGTACTCAGATGGAGGAAATAGGAAAGAAAGAAAAATAAATACTGAAATATATTTTGAAGGTATTTATTGATCTATTCTTATGTTGTACAAATTTATAAAGGTACAAAACTTATTTAAACAATTAGGACGCCTATATAAAGTATTGTACAAAGTTTTAGATACAGTTCATGAAATATGTAATTAAAAAAGCTATGAGACCTAGGGTCTTTACATCTAGTAAATGCGCAGAAAAACAAATTTTGGTCTAATCGACAAACATTCCTTAAATGTGATCTGGAAGTTATCTGTTCTCTACAAACGTAAAACTAAAATCAAGCCAGTTTCAATTTCGTGATAAGTAAAGTCAGTTGCACACGATATGCGGAGCTCGTGTGTGTGTGTGGTGTGCCCCGAGAGACACGCGGACGTCGCAGCGGCAGGCGGCAGGGTCCTCAGTCCCCACCCTGCCGCTGCAATGTCAGCGTTATAAATGGCATTATGAAACAGTTACCATCGATATATCTCGCATTATGAGATTTTTATTGCAACCCAAAGTCACCAAAGTTTGAAAATAAGAGCGATTAGGATACTCATTAGTTATGTCAAAGTTAGTCCTTTGTAATGAAACAATGAAAGTGAGGTGTGTATTGACCATTGCGTGACGCGCCTTGATGCTCTTGCATTCGGAATCTACAAGTGGCAAGCAGTGCAGTATAAAATCGGGTTTATCCACTACAATGAAATCTTCTAGATTTACTTATGCTACAGTGTTACTACTGATACAGTGCTAATTATATTGTTAACTCTACAGATAGCATTATATTCGTTACACATCTTATTACATAGAATATGTCGCTAGATATGTAAAAGGTAATAATTTAAATTCGTTATACAGTCTTAATTAACTATACCAACTACTTAAGCACCTATTTCTTACATTAATTAAGTATTATTTACAATAACGAACACGTCGACATAGCTTGTAATTATGAGAATATATTATGTATAATAAATATTAAATAATTAGAGAGATAAGTAAAATATTTATATATTATGTTATATAGGTTTTGACAGCCACGGAATCTGACGCTTAGGCTGCGTAGACACTGGGCTGCACAACGTGCAATGCGACGCGGAAATCAACGTTTCTTAAACCATGAAAATTAAATCGCTACGAAAATTGCACGTTATCATGAACATTGCACGTTATGCTCAAACATTGTGTATACCATGTCTGCGCGCAGCCTAGAAACGTTAATGGACTAAAAAGGTTTTTTTTTTAAATAAATAAGTAGGTTTTTTACAGTACTAACGTACTCTACTTTAATATAATGCTCTATATCAATGTAGAGTAAGTTTTTTGCGTCTCAGCTGGAGACATACTGGACTGTTGATTTTCAACGCTCATTATTGTTTAATTTTATTTTGCGTAATGAGCGGGTAGTTTTTAAGGTTTTCTGGTCATAGTTTAAACTTTATTTAAATTTTTCATGAGTTTATCGTAGCAGTTCTGATAATGCTCTTTTTAAGTAAGTGTCAAAAATTGTTTTGTAAAATTTCTATGTTCTCAGGTCCTATGCCAACGTGTAAGACTATCTCGGTCACACTCCCTCTCATCACATTTCTAACGAGAAAGACGGTGACCGAAATAATTTTAAGCGCACCAGATTGTTCACCGTTGGAATTGAATATTTTTCCGTTGCTTGTTTTTTGTTGCTCATAAGTTACCTATATAATGAATTGGGATTCATTTTTAAGCTATCAGGTGCTTCTGATTAGCGAGTAGGTCATTAATCCAGGTTACCTAATGTTGTTAAAATTAATCATTACGAATGTAACCGAGTGGTTTTGTGGGTAGTTTAAACATATTTCTCCCGATCACACCATTTTATCGCTATTCCATAACCTTAAAATTACGGCAACAACTTATGATACTCCGCAGTCTTCTTGTTCTTGTCTAAAACGTAAAAAGACTTGGGCTTTCCGTTTCCGGAGAAATACTTTCTGAAAGACGTCTTTTTCGCAGGCACGTAGTACGCCAGCGCGTCCAAGGAGTTCGGATGGTTGTTGACGCCCTTGGGCCAGGTCGGCGTGCCCTCGACGTCGGCCACGTCGTCGTCAAACCTCGCCTGCGGCCGGTTCTTGGCGAACTTGTGCAGCACGGGTATGTTCCAGTGGTAGACGCGCGCCGGCTTCCCGTTGCTGGTCATCTGCAGCGGCAGCGTGCGCGCGGCGGCCGGTGCCGGCTCGGGCCGCGTGTAGTACGACGTGTTGGGCGGTAGCTTGATCACGTACATGCGGGAGTCACCTGGAATTGGAACAATATTTTGTTAAAATTAGGAAATCTATTTTTGTTATTTTGTTGTAGATGGTATTTTATGATCCTCCTAAAATCGTGCTCCTCATGTCTAGGGGGCTGCGGCCTTGTGATCTTTTGCTGTCAGCTTTCCCTGTCACCATCAGCTTCTCCAGGTTTATAACCAACTCGTATAAAATATCTGAGCTGAGTAAGAACAAAGAATATTATAAAATACGTCCTCTAGTACTAGTAGCAGCCTATATTTGCGCTATTTTGAACGACACGGCTATTAGATCAGGTGAGCTGTGACCAATCGCTTAGCTTGTTAGTATATCACTCATCATCATCATCATCACCATCAACCTGTAATGTTCCACTGCTAAGCACTTCTAAATAAAATACGCAAGTAACTGTTTCTCATCCGTTTTTACCTTTCCACTTGGAAACCGCTAACTGTTGGTTATTTTAAATGAAAAGCAAATAAGTGTTCTATATTCATCATGCGACTGGACATACGATACTGTTTCGCCCGGATAAGCTCAGATAAACGGGACAATCGCCGCAGGGCGCGGCTTGTAGGCAGGGAAAAATACCATTCGTGGTCCGTGCTCCTACCACAGGGTACACTGGTAAGACTAAATCTTTAGATTGCTTGACATTATCCCTAATCTAATCTTCTTCTTCTTCTTCTATCTAATCTTGACATTATCCCTGAGTAACATAGGCTATATTTTATACCCGTGCAAAGCCGGGGCAGGTCGCTAGTAAAATATATTTTTCCAGTTATATATAAACATAGTTCTACGACGTAAGACAACGCAAACAGACTTTTAACCGAAAGTCCTACTATGTTAATATAATAGATCCAACCGTTTATTTTCTTTTTGACAGCACCAATAGAACGTAACTGCGTCATGTTACGCAAAAGTTTACTTTTAAATGCGAGGTTTTAAAAATATGACAACTGCCTAAGTTTGCTCCTTGATCCCGTATAATAATCATCTTTGACAAATTGAGTCCATATGTGCAGTAGTTTTTTTATAAATTACATAAAATAACAAACGTTTTTAAAAATTTACGTTCTATGGCTTTCAACATAGTGATGTTACGATTGAGATATCGATATTGTTTATTAACTATTTTTATACGGGTATAATGTAGCATTCTAATGTAGTATAAATATAGATTGGTAGATAGATTGATTTTAGGAAGATTATTATTACTTGTCAATGTAACAAAAGTGATAAGTAATAGAAGGACGTTCTACTACTTACTAGCGCCATTCCTACGACTGTTCTCTTTCCGCACAGACTCGATAGAAAAATGAATCGATATCGTGTCCACTATAATCACTTGGTCACAACACTATAACTGTCAAATTAGATCTGTCAAATAGAAAATAAACGGTTGGATCTATTATATGATATTTAATAATAGGTACACTAGCTGACTCGACAGACGTTGTCCTGTCAAAAGCCATTGCGTAACTATAGCAACCGTAGTATGTTGATGCTAACTTGTCAATTTATAGTAAAAATTATCAGTATATATATAATTTGCAATAAATTAAAATTGCGACTATAATTTGAGATTTAAACTATCCTATCTCTCAAGTTGGATCGAACTGCACATGGTGTGCGAATTTTATTATAATCGGTTAAGTGGTTTAGGAGTCCATTGAGGACAAACATTGTGACACGAGATTTATATATATTAAGAAGATATATCTAATACTAGCGGCCCGTCCCGGCTTCGCACGGGTAGACTTTGGGATAAACGTAGAGTAAATTGAAATCGGTCCAGTCGTTCACGCGTGATGGCGTGACCAAAGGTGTTGAGAATAATTATAGGAACTCTTTGTTATAACCTCTATTCTCATGCTATTGCGTAACTATAGCAACCGTAGTTTGTTGATGCTAACTTGTCAATTTATAGTAAAAATTATCAGTATAAGACGCACACTGTTTTGATAGATATGATTGAATTTGAACTTTGTACAGAGGTAATAAAGTGCAAATTGACTCTTGGACGTTAGGAACATACCTACATTGCTTACGACAACAGTGAGTGCTTGCAATTCAATATGAACTTTATACAATAGCAATAAAGCTCGTTTTAGTTAGAAAACGTTTGTATGGGAAAAAGAAAAGGGCTGTTTTTAGGGTTTTTCAATATTTCTGAGAGATTTTCTTAATATATTTTTCCGTAGGAACCTTCTCCTAATTATAACAAATACAACAAAAAAAGAATTAGTGAAATCGGTCCAGCCATTCACGCGTGAGGCCGTGACCAAGGAAAACGGGTTTCATTTTTAACACGCTTTTATTAGCTTCACCTGTATGTTTGTATGTTTGTATGTTTGTATGTTTGTATGTTTGTATGTTTGTATGTTTGTATGTTTGTATGTTTGTATGTTTGTATGTTTGTATGTTTGTATGTAACCGACTCCTTTGAGCGCGTTTTTGACCCACTTTAAACGGTCAGATTTCTTTCAAACTTTGTAGATATATCGAGGACCGATGACAATACACTAAACAAATCGTGTTTTTTAGTTTTTTTAACTATTAATTTTTTTAACACGCTTTTTCTATAATAAAGTTTCTTTAACTTTTAATACCGTTTAACTTACAAATGGTAATTTCGTCATTCGTGTCAGAGAACAGAGTAGCGCAGTGGAAGCGTGCTGGGCTCGTAACCCAGAGGTCCCTGGATCGAAACCACGCGCTAGAAATCTTTTTGCTCAATATTTTTTGTTACGCATCAATTTTATTTTATGAGGTCTGAGGATCGAAACCACGCGGCTACAAATCTTTTTGCTCAATATTTTTTGTTAGGCATCAATTTTATTTTTAATTTGCTTGAGCAGACGGCCAAAATCGGATAACACCAACACATTTGTACATATTAATAATGGTTAATAGTTAGCAAATCGAACTAAAAAGCGAAAAATAAATAATAGTTAAAAAAAACTAAAAAACACGCTTTTTATAAAAAACCGAACTAAAAAAATAGAAAATAAAATTTTATAAATTTAAATTAAGAATAGGGTTGAAAATTTCAATAAATATAAATTAATAATAGTGTAAATAAATAAATATATGTATTTTATTTTTAAAAAAGCGTGGGGTGCTTTCTAAGATATTATCAAAATGCTAATCACTCTACTCATGTCTGTCAATACAAAATGTATCTACAAAATATATAATATCTATTGACCCATGCACCCCACGCTTTTTAAAAATAAAATACATATATTTATTTATTTACACTATTATTAATTTATATTTATTGAAATTTTCAACCCTATTCTTAATTTAAATTTATAAAATTTTATTTTCTATTTTTTTAGTTCGGTTTTTTATAAAAAGCGTGTTTTTTAGTTTTTTTTAACTATTATTTATTATATATATAATAGATAATAGATAGATAATAGATAATAGATAGATATATAGATAGATTACTCGTATTTTAAAAACTCACAAACACAGGAAGTGCAATGTTGTATAATATAGAGTGTTAGAAGTTAGATAATCGAAAATGTAAATTAATAAAAGAAGCTTCGATGAGACCACACACGTATCTCGGGTCAGCGTCCAATAATGTCCGACCAAATTATTAGTTTAATGAAAACGGTAAAAAAACAGTTAAATAATAAATATTGAGTCGAAGTAGACTAAAACGTTAAGCCGTCAACTAATCACTCGTCTTTGTATCACAGACCATATAGCCCGTAGACAGATCGTACTTACTCGAATTTCCACTCTCACGAAAGTAAAGCCACGTTTTCACTAGGGGACATTTGTCTCGCGACCTTGTCGACGACGTTCGACGACGCGACGACGATCGACGCTCTGCGAGCGTCGACACGCGCGATCTTCGACAATCTTCGTGTCCCTCGACAGTCGCCCGACAGCCTTTGAGTAGTGAGGACGCGTGTCGCTTTGTGTTCACAAAGCGACGCGCTTTGCTTGACTATTCACTAGACATACGTTAGACAGAATCTGTCTGCATGTGCCAGAGTAATTATGAACTTTGGCAAAAAGTGAAATATACCTGTAGCATGCCGTCTTCCTTGTTCCGAGAACCTCTTCCTGTGATGGGCTGCCGGTATCCTCAGCTTCTTGAGACCCAGGGAGCTGAGCAGTTCGTGGGTGGAAGGCTCCTTCTTGTCGACGGTGAGGTTGTCGTCCCTGGTGGCGGCGCAGACCGCTGTCGCCGCGATCACGAGCACTGATAGCCTGGAACGAAACGAACGAACGGTAAATTGTAGGTTCGTATAGATCCAGTGACTGGCTCTGGAGACAGGATTCTTCTTCTTCTTCTTAAACCTTCTGACATTTCCTAATGGTTTATAGGAGACTCAACCCGGCTTACAGTTTTACGTGGCATCCCAAAAGTAGTAAAGTTTAGTTGTTAATTGGAAACTTGAATGCAAAATCCACTTCTGCAGTTTTAACTAGTTGAGTCTTCGCTAACGAACATTCATTTTAGAAGATTCACAGGTACCTAGTTTTGCAAAATACGATATCCAGACTGCAGCTAAAGATTTATATAGGAAGTACTAACACCTAAGTAGTCTGCAAATTGTCCGTCTGAACTCGAAGGATGAACCTCTCTCTACATTTTAGAGCCGAGATTAAGCCTTTTATGGCTCATTACTTGCTAGTAATTTATCTGTACAGGTGGCCGAATGAGAGAACTAAAATTTTAGACTGAACTTAATAGCTTTTGTTCAGGAAATACGATGGTGGCTACAGACATCAACTATACAGATAAGTTTGTAGCACTGTTATAAGATGAATTGACTTTGCAGTTTTATTACTTCGCAAGTTTAACGGGCTTACTGGACTCTAGGGCAGGGGTTAAGGTGCTGTGGGTTTAAACTACTAAGGTCATCGCTAATTACAACCACCACAGCGACCAGGCTAATAACAAAGCGCGTAAACCATACTGATGGAGTTGACACTTGACAATGAGAGCAGAATTTTAAGTATAACGAAGATTGTGTTTCCCCGTCAACCTACATTTTGGCTCGATCGCTCGCTCGCTGCGCATGACCCCTCCCTCATGTTGGTGCTTCCACATTTATATTTTGTATCTTTTGAGTTTGAGGAACTTCTTCTCCAATAAATGTAGTTTCACATAAAATAAATACTGAGCTCTTTCCATGAGTATCTGGATATGAGTTTGACATAAGTACGAGTACAGTTCGTAGGTGCGCCATAGTCGTAGCTTTGGAAATATTTCCGAGAACTGCAGTTACTGCAGAAAACAATGAGTCGTTTGTTTGCGTGTGTGTGTGGGTCAGCCATCTGTACATTGTAAATATCTTCCTGTAGGTTTTGATCTATGTATGCTTTGTAGCTCGTTGCTGTAAAACGCGGCAGGGTTCTGTAACACCGACCCGGAAAAGATGCATGGGTAAAGCTATACACGTACATATTACGTACACGTACGTATTCATAATCATGAAGAACTTTTATTGCGAGTGCGACCAACCTGAAATCGTACATAAGTTAATTTAAAAAATGCTTTTATGCATTGTCATCGGAGTTACACTCGTATACCTTAGCTCAATCGCACATCGGGAAGTGGTTCAAAATTGAGTTGCAAGATTCAACCCGAACAAACACAAATACATACATTATAAAATCTGTTTATTATGAACAAATAACAAAATAAATAAAAATAGGTAAAAAAAAATTTTAAGTTAAACGGTTTTATAAAACAATAAAAAAAAATGTACTAAAAACCAAAAAATAATAAAATAGATACAGTCGTGGGAATTATAAACATATGCATAGACTAGACTATAATAAAACCGTGGGGCAAGAAAACCGTGGGACGTGCCCCACGGTTTTATTTTAGTCTAGTCTATGCATATGTTTATAATTCCCACGACTGTATCTATTTTATTATTTTTTGGTTTTTAGTACATTTTTTTTTATTGTTTTATAAAACCGTTTAACTTAAAATTTTTTTTTACCTATTTTTATTTTCTAGTTTTTAGTTTTTATTTTATATAGTACATTGTATTATACTGGTTGAGCACTTTCATTTGATACCCATATTGATGGGATCGATAAAACCTACGTTATCCGCCATTTTGTAGCGGCCGCCATCTTGTATTTCAATTTTTTATAGTGTATTGTATTCTGCTTGTTGAGCCCTTTCATTTGATACCCATATTGACGGGATCGATAAAACCTACGTTATCCGCCATTTTGTAGCGGCCGCCATCTTGAATTTCAATTTTTTATAGTATATTGTATTCTGCTTGTTGAGCCCTTTCATTTGATACCCATATTGATGGGATTGATAAAACCTACGTTATCCGCCATTTTGTAGCGGCGGCCATCTTGAATTTATAATGATAATGAATAAACATAATTGTATTGTCACCAAAATCCAAAGTGTATACAAAATTTCAGATAAATCGGTTGACAGGAAGAGGGTGAAATTTGAATTACTAAATTTGACCCAAGAAAAAAGAAACGTGAGCTAAATAAAACCGTTTAATAAAAATAACAATGAGAATCGATGACACCTGCAAAAGTATAAAACTGTGTCGCAGGTCGCAGCTTTTATTTAACATTGCATGTTAAATAAAAGCTATTTCAGATGCTTTGATAGAGTCAATGATATTTTTTGGAACAACTTAATGTTTTCATGATTTCAGGGTTGGTCCCATAGAAAAAGTTGTTGAAATTATGAATTCCTTTACTGCTTCGTATACTATACTGCAAGCGTATAGCCCTCTGAGATGTAGGCAAACCTCCGCAGTGCCTCGAAGCGCTTCCATACAAAAGTCAGCTGAACCCGCAGTCTTGGTAAAAACATTATTTCTACTTTTGCATATAGATGTTAAGCAAACGAAGTTTTTCATGCATTAAAAAATAACCACTGAATTCTGACGCAATTCATAAAGGATCGACCTACAATACCTACTTATATTTATTTATTCTTGTGGTTCTACGTTCTACTTTGATCATAAATTAAGATTCAAAAAATCTAGACAATACGTACGAGTAGATACCATTTTTTTTATAGAAATCTGCAAAATTGGCAATGGAATTACTAGAGTAAGGCCGAAGTCAAGACTTGACTTGACTGAATTATTGCTAGCAATTTGCTTTGAATAGGTACTTTTCATAACAAGAAATCTGAGTAAGCCTGTCGATAGTTGATTACAAATTCTAAGCACTCCGAGCCAAAGTGGGCCATCCTAGCGATACTACAAGTAATCCCGGAATACTAAATTCCGTGTTGCCGTATGCGCTATTCCAGTTTAGTATCCACTGGCCTGAACCGGATAGGACTCGCCTAGTCTACTGGTTCGGTTGGCGGATGGCTACTTCGATTTGGTCGGATAGAGAAACTTAACTTGATTTTAAATACCGTTTCAGAAATGTACAACCTGTGAGATTTGAATCCACGACTCCATAATTATGTGGATTACATTAGGTTAGCTGTCACTAGCATTGTTATCGAATGTCCACATGGCTTAAGCAAGTCAGAACAAGCAGAATATCTTTCTGTCCTGCTTGCTCTGACTATATATCCGATACGATATCCGATATATTGCAATTGATAGCTAATTTGATTTGCCTCCGGGTCAGTAGCTACCCAAGTTGTTTGCCAGTTAAAATAAGGTCAGCTCGACGACTGGCTCCGAATTTAACCAAGTGTGGAAGAAAGTTAAATATATAGGATATCTAAATGGACTGTGACGTCTATAACTAGAACGGGGCGGGAAAGGTTAGTAAATACGAGTAGCACACGAAGAAGTTGGACTCTAAGTAGTGTTTACTGAGAATTTGTCGACAGAATGTGTGAGTGTGTGTGATGTGTGTGTGTAACCTACTATTTTTAGGAACCAACTTTCATTTATTTTTTTCATAACGAAATGACGATCGGGGACCAAATCTGATGATCTTTTAAAAATCTTACCCGACTATACAAAAGGAAGTTTAGTGTATCTTCAGTATATGAGATTTCTTTCTATGTCATTGTATAACGCCGAAACAGTTTGACCGATCTTGGATTACGAAATGGAAGAAAAAAAGATTAGTCTTTAGTCTAGTTTAGTAGTCTTTCAATAATTATTATTTTTATTGCTTGCTATATTCAGTGACATGTAGGTATAGGGTGTTCCAGCTAACAGAACATCCTGTCACAATATCTACTTGCTGAGTAAATAAAATATCTATGTTAGACTTGTTTATTTTCAACAGTGAAACCCAATCTAAATGTAATGTTACTCGATGAGTATCTCTTGAGTAGTGCTGTGGCTACTAGTATTACTCCAGCTACTGATCCGAGCAAGCAGCCTTCCTGCCGCAGCGCAGTGAGCGAGTGGTTACTGTAGGTACAGCAGTGTACTCTGTACACAGTACAGGCGGACAGACAGCAGGTCATCACTCTAATTACACGTCACCCGCGATCACCCGCGATCATCGCACAATGATTGCTGTGATACGCTAATAACACGTCGCGTCGCCGGACCAAATAGAGCTCACATTTACGAAGAAATGAGGAAATAATTGCGTGAGTTTAGATAATATGCAATAAGAATTTATGATCTGTAGCTGTTTTATTTTTGCTTTTTAAGTTTTTTTAAGGCACAAATATTGTATTGGCTACTATAATAATGCTAATAGCATTTTATGACAATGCTTAGATGGTCAATTGAAAGTAGAAATATTTTTTTATTACGTTCACGTACTATGCTGGCAACCTTTATACCTAGTAAGTATTCTTCGCCTAACCAAAAAATATTCTCACATTGACTCGTTTAATTTTTTAAATACGAGTAGTAGATATGTGTAATAGGTATGTATGTAGTCCTTTCTGAATCATAATGATGTAGTGCAACGTGTAATATTCCGCAGTAAAAACCGATAAAAGTGTCTAGCTGCAAAATTAATGACCACAGCTGCACCAGCCTTGCCGGCGGCGGCTAAAATTTCGCTTTTAACCACGGAAAATTATAGAAAATTAGCAACGAGTCACGGATACGAAATTATGTGTATTTTGCTCATTTTTGTGCTTGAAGCTCACAAAATTACACGCAGTTTGTTATTATTTATTGAAAAAGTGAGATGAGACTAGGTTACCTATTTACCTACAACTACATGACTCTTAAACACGAATTGAATCTTTAGCCTCAATTTTCTTATAAAACGAATAATTAGATTTTTTTATTCACGATTTATTGTGTGTCAATAAAATTTTACTCCATAGGTCATTTTATTAGTGCCTAAGTACTTATGTAGAAACTATGTCAAATGCACGATAGATAATATAGGTATGATAGAGTCAAACCAGCGCATCTTGTGACAAATTGCGCTGGTGTGACTGGCTTGCTGGTTTCTTTGTAACAAAACGCTTGTCACATTTAAACAGTTTTCTAGATTGCTATTTGTAAGTTGTCGCAGTGAATTTCTCACGCCTCGGGTTGCATGTCGCGTCCAATTGAATCCGAGTGCAGTACATTACAACGCGTGACAGATTAATTTCAAGTGATTGCTTGTGTGACCGCCGCGCCGCGCCGGCTACAAGGTATTGGGCTAATATTTAGTTATTTACGGTATGGTCACAAGCAAAATAACGTTCTCAAAAAGTAGTTAGGTTCATAAGCAGGTTTTCTTGGGGTTTTGAATGCAGGTTATGGTTTTTGTTCATATTCCACCACACAAAAGAAGCAAAATGACTCGAAGCATTTCACATTCATAAAGGTGAACATACACTGGAAATATTACACAAAGTAAAGTTTATGATGGTAAAAGTCGGTGCAAAGCTCGAAGGCAGCCAACTATTGAAAATAAAAAACAAATACTGACCACATAAAACCTCTAGGTTTGCTAAGCTCGCCGCAGCATGCATATAACATACGTCATAAACGCTTTTATAATCACAATGGTTTGTGAAATAGAAAAGCTATAAAAAATCTTGGGTCTGGCATTCGCGTGGCTACAATACACAACTCGCCAAGAAGCTTGCACCGGCTAGTTACTAGTTAGACATCCTGCTACAACACAATGTTGCCAGACGTTTTAATCCAGCAATAATTTATGTCTGCCCCTTACGCGAACATTGTCCGATGTCCATATTTGCAAACTTTTAGACTAGTACGAGTAGGTTCAATTTGATGTATAGAGTTGAGTGTAGGTATACAGGTACTTGTGGCGTTGTGTAGTTTTAAGACTAAGTGCTTACCTACTTAAAAGACGCTGCTAGTAGTGGAAACTAAACAATTTACGAACAAAACCTGATTGATACACGTTAAAGCACCAAAACGGTCTCTTGTAGTCACGTAAAAGCTAAGTTTAAAGTTATAAAGCTTCAAAAGTTATTGTCCATTGTACTCTACCTACTGATTTATTGTTAGAATTCCTTCGTGTACTATCCATACCGTAATAATTTACCAATAATCATGTTATAGGTCAGATATCCTCGCCTACGATCTTGATGCCAATTCAAAGTCCCGTTTGGAGTGCGTTCCCACAATAAGTCAGAGCAGTGTTGCCAGTAGGTACCTACCCACCAAAGTATAAATCCTTATTAATTTTATATGTACTTATTCGATTCGTTTGTCCTTGATTTACGTTAAAACACGATAAGGTAAAAATCGCCGGTTGAAGCAGACGGCCTGGGGCATATCCGCAAGCGATGCGTGTACCTACTGAATATAATCTACTCTGTGGCAGTGTTGCCAGAGCTAGTAGATAATAGCTAAAGCCCTAGGGCTGTAGTGCGCGGCGCGGCACGGTGCGCGGCGGCGGCGGCGTGTGGGCGGGCCGACACCGGTGACCGCTTGCCCCCGACTCCCGCTCCCGGGTCACGGCGCCGGTCAACGCACCGCGACGCGCGTGCGCTGCATTTTGTCGCTTTCGTACGCTTGACAGACCGCAGACATCTTGGAATTTTGAATCTGAGATGATGCATGTGTGACGTAAGAGCTTTGTTTTATATTGCAAGAAATGACCTTTGAGTTCTGATTTTGCTGAGGTGCAGCCGACTTGTAGACGCACAGTTTGAAACAATTAGGTACATTGCACAAAGAAGTGCATTGTTAAGTAGGTGTTTAATTTTTTTTCACCAAAGATGCTCTAAAAATGTTTATCTGGTGTGAAGCTGTTCACTAATTTCACTTGTTGGCGTTAATATAATAGGTACTTGGTCCTTAACCAGATACGTACCTACTAAGTCAAACCTTTTTTAATCCAAGTCTACGCAAAAGACGCAAGCAATCACTTGCCACTGCAGTAAAAAAAAAACTATTCTAACCATTTTATAACGCAAAATTAATATACTTACCAGCTTTAATTCCACCGAGAGCTTTATAAATAAGTGCAATAAATAACCCGAGGACAATTATTTAACGCGGCTTAACTTATAAGAAGCAGTGGTTAGTATTATAGCATTTATAGCAATCATTCATAATTTTATCTACTTTTTTATAACAGTGCTTCTAGTGAGGCTGCATTCCGGCGGCTGACTCGCTTGTTTCGATGTTTAATGGCCGACTCGTAAATTAATGGTTGATAAAAAAAGTCGGTAGCTGCCGTTTAATAAAGTATCATTTTATTTTGACCGATCAATGAGCGGTTATTACGAATGATTCATATACATACTCTGCGATTTTTAATGATATTGATGTTAATTTTTTACCAAGTAATTTCGTAATGCTGACTTTATAAAAGTTAAATGTCAAAGAAACTGTAGAATATTTTTCATTTTGACGTATTTCATATTATTTAGTATTGAAGTATTCAAAGTAAAACATAAAATGCAACCACACCCAGTTTACTTACTAAACGTGTAAAGAAACTCTGTGCTTATTGCTTTTTCTTAACCACATCGCCGGTCAACGTTCTGCGCCGACCGCAGGTTCTTAATTTGCTCCATTCTTCTCCACTATAATATAAATAGCTTAACTATGTGAATTTGTTGTAATTTCCTGCACCGCCTTCGGTATTCTGTTGACCATAACCACATTCCGACTCTCACCCTGTAAAAGGAGAATGTGCGCAAAACTGTGAAAAACGCAATAAAATCTTAATACTGCGCGGAGAGAAATAAAAGATAAATAAGTAAACCTAGAGAACTCCGTCATTAGCCGGGGTATAATTATTGTTCATATCTAAATTGATCTCTGGAAAGTTATTTATACCATAAAAAGAAGTTAAATGTAGGTTAAATATAGGTTTGCACTTAAAATAACTTTGAACATATAACGCATCACTAATTTTATCTGAAGCTTTGACATCCGGCGTAGGCGTAACTATCGGTATTTTCCCAGATTTGTGAGTATGTCAGTATTTTCTTTCTTTTACTATCTAAATTACAAAGTGGTAACTTTCTGTTGCGTCTCACTGTAACTACTTCACCACACATCCAACTAATTTGCAGATTTTATTGCTTAGATAAAGCTCGTACAGAACCAATTACACAGTGATCTGGTTTTTCTAACAGACATACCTAGTTAATTAGAATCAATATTCAATTAACGTGATTATCTCTATTACATGAATGGAAATCGTTTTATCCGTCCGCGTGCGCCGCGCCGTGTATACAATGACAGTTTTTAACACGCTTTTATTAGCTTCACCTGTATGTTTGTATGTTTGTATGTTTGTATGTTTGTATGTTTGTATGTTTGTATGTTTGTATGTTTGTATGTAACCGACTCCTTTGAGCGCGTTTTTGACCCACTTTAAACGGTCAGATTTCTTTCAAACTTTGTAGATATATCGAGGACCGATGACAATACACTAAACAAATCGTGTTTTTTAGTTTTTTTAACTATTAATTTGTTTAACACGCTTTTTCTATAAAGTTTCTTTAACTTTTAATACCGTTTAACTTACAAATGGTAATTTCGTCATTCGTGTCAGAGAACAGAGTGGCGCAGTGGAAGCGTGCTGGGCTCATAACCCAGAGGTCCCTGGATCGAAACCACGCGCTAGAAATCTTTTTGCTCAATATTTTTTTGTTACGCATCAATTTTATTTTATGAGGTCTGAGGATCGAAACCACGCGGCTACAAATCTTTTTGTTCAATATTTTTTGTTACGCATCAATTTTATTTTTAATTTGCTTGAGCAGACGGCCAAAATCGGATAACACCAACACATTTGTACATATTAATAATGGTTAATAGTTAGCAAATCGAACTAAAAAGCGAAAAATAAATAATAGTTAAAAAAAAACTAAAAAAACACGCTTTTTATAAAAAACCGAACTAAAAAAATAGAAAATAAAATTTTATAAATTTCAATTAAGAATAGGGTTGAAAATTTCAATAAATATAAATTAATAATAGTGTAAATAAATAAATATATGTATTTTATTTTTAAAAAAGCGTGGGGTGCTTTCTAAGATATTATCGAAATGCTAATCACTCTACTCATGTCTGTCAATACAAAATGTATCTACAAAATATATAATATGTATTGACCCATGCACCCCACGCTTTTTAAAAATAAAATACATATATTTATTTATTTACACTATTATTAATTTATATTTATTGAAATTTTCAACCCTATTCTTAATTGAAATTTATAAAATTTTATTTTCTATTTTTTTAGTTCGGTTTTTTATAAAAAGCGTGTTTTTTTAGTTTTTTTTTTAAAAGCAAAGTAGGTGAGCCGAGCATGCTACATTTTTCTTCGTGTGCGTTTTGTATGATAATGAAAATCTTCGTATTCTTATTCATAAATACAATGTTTGAGTCAGTGACGGCACAGCGATCACGCGAGGATACTCAACAATGTAAGTGTACTCGCGACTAAAATGAAGCGACTAAATCGCCCTAGAGCGAGAGGTTTTTACGATAGTAGGGCATTTTGTCTAGACCGCAATATGTAGGGCATAGTAATAAATAGTAGAGCCAGGAGCTCATCCGTCTTGTCATTTTATAAGGTAACTAGTCGATTTTATAGTTTCGTGATTAATCAGTCAACGAGTGAGTATCAAATGTTTTTATTGTTCCGCTTTTTCAAAAATAGATTAGGTTTTGTAGTTTTCCACAAGACAAGGTTCTATTCTAGTAGCATAAAATGCGTTAATAAGTGTGAAAACACGTACATATGCAGCTAACTTTATTAAAGTTTCGCCAACTAAGTAATTAGTAAGTACAACTAAGTATTAATTCTGATAACGACACTTTAATTTTTGACGTGACAACGTCTTATAAATTGGTTTGCCGGGTGACACTTCAAGAAACTGCGTTACGCTCCGCTCACGTTATGCGCTCACAATGAGAGCGAGTGAGAGGCACGCGTCCCTTCCACTCGGGCATGGTTAGCCCGCCTAAGAGCGAGAGAGACAGACATAAAATTTTGTTAATATGAAATTCAGTGCGAGATTCTTTGTATAAATTAATGTTTTAAATATAATTCTTTGTATAAATAAATGTTTTAAATTGTTACTATTATTTCATCCTTCTTCCTACTATACGAATGAATATTCACATTAAAATTATTTTACCACTCAAAGTCGTTGTCACGTAAAACTTTCGCCCGTATACCGACTTTACAGGCAACCAATTTTTTTTTTACGTACCATAGTTAACAGAGATCATACTCCGATTAACATAAAGACTCTTCAAAATGAAAGAGTCAAAAGAAAGCTTTTCTTTCTCAGTCAGCACTGGTGACAAACACTAACTTAAAAAAAAAGTTCAACACTTTTCTAAATACCGTGGAGGTGCGATAGCGCTAGAGGCGCGGCGCGGCGCGTCGCCAGGCGCCACTACCAATTAGGTATTTATCTCTGTCTATTTAGCCCGCGAGACTCCGGCTGAATAATAGGCCCTCATCCTGTAATGCTATTTATACTTGGCTGGTCCACGGTAATTAATTTCGCGGTAGGTGCTTTAGACTTGGAGCTAAGTGATTGTTGTTTTTTATTACTCACTCCTTCTTTTTTATGTCAATTACTTTTTTATTACACTAATTAGGTGTCTGTGGGTTTTCGTTTTTTACTCGATTACTTTGATCTATTGCAGGGTTATTTCTAAATAAAGCTTTTAGCTACCAAACAACCGTATTCCTATTTCGATTATAATTAGTTTATCAGCAATCTTGATCCATCAGAAACCTGATTCGAATGAGCACAATTCGGTTGCAATTGCTCTACAATCTAAACCGGTCATTCTTAATTAAATATGATAATAAGTCCACAGGAAGTGCGCTCGTTTATCGATTTATCATTCGATTATCGATTGATTATACTAGAAATCGAGCAATCGGACCGAGATCATAAAATGTAGGTGCGCCTTGTACGAAACGTTCAGGAACCCGAAATGGCAATGTCTGTCAGATTGGATTGTCAGTCCTATTTTCTGTTCCAGTAAATGGATCGAGTTGCCTTATTTGTTTGGAAATCGAACGAGGTCTGTGTGATTTAGACAAGTTGACGTGTTGATTGGCCAGTTGAGAGATTGAGACGTTTCACAAGATCTACAAAGATCTGTGGTACTTACAAGCTTCCGTACGTACGTAGAGCCTATTTTGGATGGCTCACTCTAAAGGTATAGGTATTTATAATATATTATGTTTTGAATCGCATTTATAATATCTTACAATAATGATTAATACGAGTACACATACAATAACTACATACTCGTATATACAACACGTGGATGAAGCTTTTTCATGATATTTATTTTATAGTACGTAATTACGTTGTTAATCTGTGCACGTGTGTCATTTATTCCCAGACTGCTATAAAAGGAATATCTCTGTCTTTCGTGACTAGGAGTACTAATTACTCTAAGATCGATGCCATGTCTTCACATAGCCCTTTTTTTCATTTACAATCCTTAGTTTTCTTCGTTAGTTCTGTTTAACGTTTCACTCTCTTAACACAGAGTCGGAGCAGTTCATCAAAGCAATCCTTCGTGTCAGGTCATGGTGGAAATTTAAATAAAAATGCGCTAGAAGTTCGCACGGCTCCATGTATCGAGTGGCGAGGTGCCAATTAGCAGTCCATCTCTCACGCCGCCGCCGCCGCCGCCGCCCACTGCAGCACTCGTATTCAAATCGAATCTAGATTAACTAGAACCCTTTATAAATAAAATAAATTGTAATACCGGCTCTGGTGGGACCAGATATGTACAGGTTTTTTAACTATGAATAAATATATTGCTGAACAAAAAAACATTCAAGAAAAAAGACGAAACGATTGAACTGAGTCTTTGAATTAACTTGCATTATAGTTTTAGTGGAAATCACAAAACGACCAACCTCGCGAAAGGATTACTTATACAATTAACAATTTCAATTAACATAAGATTAGTATAAGTACATACTCGTAATTATTTTTTTAACAACCTATACTGCCGCACTGCTGGGCCATGGTCTTCCTTATTCTGTTTTAGTTGTTTTGATCTCGGTCCAGCATTTTATGGTACACAAACACAATACAAAAGTAAAATGTAAAGTGGTTTTCAATTATTTATGTAAGTAAGTTGCTCAAATCATATGTATCAAAAATATGTAGAGGTATATCTATGTAATGAAATTGTTCTAAACCTTCAATCCTAGAGGCAGCCCTGGCAGTTGTAACTACACAAAAAGGTGAAACCATCTTTGGAAATTTCAATTACAATCTTGTAATATTTAAATAGCCTTGCTTGTTTATTTCTTTAAGCTTTTAGCGAGGTTGAAGCTCCGAGGAGTCCTAGAATAGCTTGAATGGTATAAATGGCAGAATAATACTGACAAAGTGCATTACGTTCTTAAGAGGTCTTTCAAAGTGGGTATCCATTACAAGCACTTTAGCAATTAATGTCGGGACGAGACTGAATTCACAATGGCTCGAGTTTCCTAGAATGAAGAGAAATTGCGAAAACATAAAACCTTTTCTCAAAATCTAATTTCAGTCAGTGCAATATTATCTAAACTTTAACTTTTTTTACTTTACAGGCCTCGGACGAAGGGGGTCTTCGTTCTAGCCTCTAGGGTTAGCCAATCAATATACACGGAAAACGATCTTATATTATAGTTCTAAATATAGTAACAGGGTAACATAAATATGAACACAGTTAATTATTTTTTGCCGCCGCCTGTTGATTTCGTGTACCCATATCTGTAAGAACGTAGGAGATACTCTATAAAATAATTGACAGCTGCATTCACACAAACCTGTTCCTCAGCGAAACTAAACATATGCAGATATTTGAATGAAGCATCGATCATGTCGCACTCGGATTAGTACGAGACGAGTATCGGCGGCTCCGACCAAACTCACAAAAACGCATTGGATTCCCGTTAAACAGCTATAATTGGCTAATAAATTGAAGTTTATTAAAGTTTACACTTCTTGTTAACATTAAATAGGCCTCGAATAATATGATTTAAGCATCATGAATAATAATGTATTATTTTTATGACTGCAATATTATAATAACAATAAATTCTACAATAGAAAGGATTGCCTGCGTGGGCTAACCATTCATTACTAGTACTAGGAGGCAAGACAAATGAATAAATAGTAGTACAAATCGGGTATTTAATAATATGACCGTTATTCTATTAAAATTTTAATTAGATTATTTTAATACTGCGAGCGCAGCCGTGCGAGTTCAGCTAGTTTCGTACACTGGAGTTAGTTAGCACTTCACTTTCATTCTTAACCAGCCGAAGAACGATGAACCCGTGTTATCATTTTTTCGCGTTCACGCTCCGAATATAATTATCTCGATGTGTTCACGGCCGAGCCCAAAAACTATCAGTTATTCTCAAGTTTCTCTCTATTGAATGATTCAACACTTTTGATAGCATTTTAATACCAGAGGCAAAGTAAATCGTATGTACAACTACATATTGAGACTATTGAGAGGTATATTAACAGAAGAAAAATTACAAAATAATTATTTGGTATGCGTGGTGTGGTTATTGTGTCCATTGGATCAGCAACTAAACGAAAGCGAACCATTTAAATCATAGAATTGGGAGAAAAATTCAGCACGCATGTGGGAGCACTCGACTCGATTACTGGACTAATTGGATTAGCGGCCGATTAAATATTCCGTAGCAAGTAATTAGGCTGCTATTTACGATGGCATGATTTACTGCCGAACGGTTTAAACATAACTTATGATTTACTAAATCACGCTGAATAAATTAGTCTGATCATAGAGAAATTGTGCCTTTATTTATCTATGGTCCTGTTTATTTGTGAGGTATTTTAATGACTAGAATGATTTATTTGATTTATGTTTTGTGTGAAATATGAAGGTTTGTAGGCACCTACGACACAAGGATTAATCCTTAGTGTAGGTGATACATGACATTTTCAAAATTAGTTTAATTTTAAGTTTAATTACTATTAAGCACATGTAAAAACATTTCGAGAAATAAATTATTATTATTATTATGTTCAAACGTTTGTTTTTCTCGAAATTTTAAGAATTTCGGTATTCAAATATGAGACACCACGGGCCTAAACCAAGTGGTGCCCATTTTCATGAGTCAAATCCATGGTTGGTTCTTCTTGAAGAAATTTTCGTACGATACGGCAAGTATTTAAAATCGCGGCCTTTTGCATTGTTATGAAAATATTTTTTGGTAGATTTAATAGTTTAATACCGTGGTGTAAGTTGTTAGGTATAACTCCTGTGCTAGAGAGTACCAGTGGCACAATATATACTTTCTTCATCTTCCATATCCTGATTATTTCTTCTTTTAGTTCTGTGTATTTATTTATTTTTTCTGTTATAGTTTTCTGTAAATTATGTGTATTGGGAATCGCTATATCTATTAGGTATACTGTTTTCTCAGTTTTGTCAGTTAGGGTTATGTCTGGTCTGTTGTTGTGAATGGTTTTGTCTGTTAGTATGGCTCTATCAAAGTATATCTTGTGAGTAGAATTTTCCAGGACTGGTTCAGGAACGTATTGATAGTAAGGTTTGATTGTATTATTTATGAGTTTGTGTTTTATTGCAAGTTTTTGATGAATTACGTGTGCAACTTGGTTGTGTCTGTGTGTGTAATCAGTTTGAGTGAGAGTGGGACAGGCGCTTGTAATATGTTGTATGGTTTCGGGATGACGATGGCATTTTCTACATTTATCATTCTGAGAGTTTGAGTCTTTTATAATGTGTTTTCTATAATTTTTTGTATTTATAACCTGGTCTTGTATCGCAATCATAAAACCTTCTGTTTCAGGGAATAGATAACCTATCTTAAGCCATTTATTAGAAGCTTCTAAATCTACATGATCCTGCTCTAGGTCATGGATATGTCTGCCGTGTAGTTCTTTTGTCCGCCATTTATTTAATTTTTGCTGTTCATGATTTTGTGGTGTATTAAATTGTATGTCTATGTTTGATAAGTTCAACGGCGTGAATTTGTTATCTAATGAAATGATTGCAGCATGAATTTCGCTGGTGTCTGATTTTTCGTAAAAAAATGTACGCAAACAGAGCACTTGTTTTTCCCATAGTTGTTTTAAATCTATAAGACCCCTACCTCCCTTCTGCCTTTTTACTGAGATTCTTTCAATTGCTGATTTTGGGTGTAAGTAATTGAATTTTGTAAGAGTTGTACGTGTTTTAATTTCGAGTTTATTGATGTCGGTTTTTGTCCATTTGATAACTCCAAACGAATAAGTCAGAATTGGTATTGCAAACGTATTTATCGCTTTGAATAAATTTTTGGCATGTAGTTGTTTTTTGCATATAAGGTTTAGTCTACGTATGTATTCTGTGTTTAAGTTCTTTTTAATTTGGATGTGGTTGATTATGTTGGATTGATAGATACCAAGATATTTATAGGTGTCTGATGGTTCCATTTCTTCAAATGTGTTTTGTTCTACTATTTCCAGATTGGTGGTTGTTATTTTACCTTTATGTATGTGTAATGTTCGGCATTTGTCTAGACCAAAGGTCATATTAATATCGTTACTGAACTGGGTTGTTGATTCTAATAGGGTGTCTAAGTCTTTTTGAGATTTGGAATAGAGTTTGATATCGTCCATGTAAAGCAGATGCGTCAATGATGTTTTAGGTGTCAGTTTGTAGCCACATTTGGTGTTATTTAGCATGTTAGAAAGTGGATTCAATGCAAGGCAGAACCATATAGCGCTTAATGAGTCTCCCTGAAAGATGCCATTACCGATCGGGACTTCATCTGTTCTGATGGTTGTATTGTTGTTAGACAAATGAAGCGTGGTCCTCCAGTCTACCATGGCACTCTTCAGAAAAGAGATTATACTGGGATCAATTTTGTAAATTTGTAAGACTTTTAAAAGCCAAGAATGGGGGACACTATCAAATGCTTTCTTGTAATCAATATATGCTATGTGTAAGTTTCGTCTACTAGTGTTGGCATGTTTGAGAACTATTGAATCTATTGTAAGCTGTTCTTTGCATCCTTTATGGTTCTGTCTGCATCCTTTTTGTTCTTCTGATAGAATGTTATGGTGTGTGAGGTGAATGTTAATTCTGCGGGTAATACATGATGTGATCAGTTTGTATAGTGTTGGTAAACAGGTTATTGGTCGGTATTGTGAGGGATTTTTTGTATCATTGCTTTTAGGGAGCATGTAAGTAATTCCTTTTGTAAGGAATTTTGGAAGTTCTTGTTGTCCTTTAATGAGATCTATTATGTTTTTTGCTAAGACTTCATGAATGACAGCAAACTTTTTGTACCAGAAATTATGCACATTGTCTATCCCGGCAGCTTTCCAATTTTTCATCTTTTTAGTCACTTCAGCTATGTCATGGTGTGTGAAATCACGCAATTCCATTTTATCAATGTCTTTCCATCGTCGTTCTTCATCTTGTATCCACTCAGCCTGATCATTGTGATCGTTTTGTCTTTTCCATATTTGGGTCCAATAGTTTTTGAGCTCCTCAGGTTGAGGTATTTCCCTGTAAGTCTGTTCGTTGCCACTTCTTAGAGTTCTGTAGAACCCTTTTTCATTATTTGTGAATAGTTTATTGTCTTCTTTCCTATGGAGTGCTTTTTTGTATCTGGCTAATCTCTGAGATTTTAATGACAATTTTTGTTTTAGTGTATCTAGGTATTCTTTTGGCTTATTATTGTTGCATTCATGAGAGGAATGTATTTTGTTTCTCCTAAAAATTTCTTCTACATTTTTTACTAAATTAGTAGCCCTATTTCCGTTTATGTATTGAGTCAGTCTCCCTATGTCTGCTCGTAACTTTTTAATGTCTCCTTCTATTCTTACTTGCCATGCTGGAGTTTGGGTTCTTTGTCGTTTAACATGTTGATTTGTAGTGTCTTTAATTTTGTAACCTAGATTTTCGCTTACCACCAGCGCACTACAGTATATAAGTGTGTGGATGATATTTATGTCTGAGTGTATTGAAAAGTATCGCCCTAGGATGTTTTTATTGAAAATACCTATATATTCGTATAGTACTTTATTTTCTTTTAGCCGCGGCAGTTTTGGTCGAGTTGTTGGATCTGTTCCCGTGTAGTGAGTGAGTGTAGTCTCTAATTGGTCTATAAGTTTCTGAGTAAGTATGTCTATGTTTACAGCTTCTATGTTAGGTTCTTGTTGTAATTGTTGTGTAGCTGGTTGTATGCTAGGTTCCTTTGTCTGTGTTGTTGTGTGAGATAGATGTGGTATGTGAGATAGTTGAGTGAATGTGTCCTGTGTGTGTGTGATAGGCGATAACGTATCTGATGGTGTATGTGATGCAATATGGTAACTAATGGTGTTTGTCGTATCGTTAGAAAATTGTGGTTGAGATGATTGATAGTTTGGAGTGTGTAATGATGAATTAATTGAATCTGTAGTAGATTCCTCTTGTTTTTCTCTATTTAGTTGTTCTGATATTTCTTTTTTTATTTTGTCTATGTCCTCGTCTGATATTAGTTTATTCCTAATTATAGCTCGTCTTTGGTCACCTATTCTTTGTGCAGTAACATTTAAGTCTGGATATTTCAATATGAATTCGTCGTGCAATTTTTTGCAATGCATAGTCTTGTCCGTTTCTAGCTTAGTTATGTAGTAATATGTGCGCATGATAAACAGGTTCATATCATCATTCCATTTCATGCGTACTCTTGGTTTGCCAGCTTTAGTGGTCGCAGGTTGTGTGGCGGATGCCACCTGCGAAACATCTTCGGCTGGAGTAACTGCTCTACTACTTTCGCGATCGTCTCTGCTGTCAACTACGAGTATGTTTCTGGTTGACTTTCCCCTACCTCTTGTTCTAGTCAAATTCTTGTCTGTTCGTGTTTCGTGGTTTGCCGTGGTGGGTGCAGAATTATGATCTTTATGCACAACGTTTTCAGTCATTATCATAACGCGTATATCGGAGTCCATATTACTTGAAGCATTAGTCGTCTGACAGTTAGAGAATCCCGCTCGGAGATTTACCTGGCCCCTGACCCTACGAGGTCGTAGCCTACTGTCATCAACCTCCCTCGTAGAGTCCCCGAGCACTTGGGGCTTGTTTATTGTTTTGCTATCCATATCAGTGAGGGTTTGGACTAAAGAGCCCACATCGTTTGTCCATAGCGTGTAAGCGTGTAGTGAGCTAACCTGACTAAGCCCATAAGCGCCGCCGTTGGTATATGAAATACTCCTCCGCCGCCACCTAGAGTCGACATCCTACACTAATGTCGCCTGTTCTACCTAGACCTCCTAAGGACATTAATATCCACGAGCTCGAGGTAGCTTCTTACGTAACCTAAATTCCTAAATTTACTTTTACCATTCTACTCTTCTTATTCATTATATTTTACTTGCCTACTTATTACTTTTTTATTTTATTTATCATTCAATTTTTAAATTTTTATTGTATTTTTTACTATGTATTTTCCTAATTAACCTTACTTACTAACTTACGTACTAGTTTCCAGAGCCACGTTGGCCGCCCAGTAATTTCTTATTGCGTTGTCCGCCCCCCACGTGATCAGATGGTCGATCAGGACGTGTGGTTGTGTTGAGGGGCTTATTATTATTATTATTATTATTATTATTTACGAAAGATAACTTGATATCAATGAAAATTACACAGAATCAAGGTGTAATTAAATGCGAATGTTCACATTTTTGTAAACTTTTTTATTGGTTAACTGCCTTTTTAAGTTTAGTTTTACAAACTTCCGTCGAAGTGTTTTCAAAATGAAATCGAGATTTGGACCGGAATGTAATTCGATTATAACCTAATGTAGACAAGAACAACCTGCATGACAACATTACGACAACCTGACTCGTATAGCTGTAGACCCTCAAATTCGCGTCGGCCTCAAATATTCAAGATCGAAGTCAGAAACTGGTCAATTTCGGATCATTCTGATTCTGATGTTACAAAAATTTGAAAAAGCAATTATTTATTTTTGCGTTCGGCGGACTTGGAATTTGGAGTGAAATCAACGCTTTTAGATTGACAATGCGCAGTGATTGGATTAATTTTATGGTCGTTTGCGAGCTGGTACGAGTATATCTGTGTAACTATACGAGTATAACTGTGTCCGATTTTCAAACTCGTTCAAAATGATGGGCTGAACATTTCTAAAAGATTATCGGAGTATTGAAGTTGTTTAGTCTTTTCCCGATTTTGATGAATTTACGGGAAATTTGTAAGGTTTATGATCATTTTTAACCGACTTCAAAAAAGGAGGAGGTTATCAATTCGACTGTAGGTATTTTTTTTATGTTTGTTACCTCATAACTTTTGACTGGGTGAATCGATTTTGATGATTCTTTTTTTATTAGAAAGCTGACGCTTCCCATTTGGTCCCATTTCAATTTGGTCCAGTTCTGATAATGGTATCCATGAGAAAACCATATAAGTCTTAAATTTGCATTAAGTAAGTACGTGCGCGACAAATAGACGAATAACTCAATAGTCGGTCTTTTGAAGTCGGTTTTTTGTTTTTTGTTTTGTAAAAATAATTTTTTTTTTTTTTTTTTTTTTTTTTTTTTAGGAATGACTAAATGCTGTTGGCCACTGAGGCCTCTACAGCGTACCGGGTGTTTGGCGAGCGCAAATGGCGCTGGGCCTAAAGTTTTTGGGGGCGACACGCACAAGGGCACCTCGGAGGTACGAGCCTCGGCTTGGGCCGTCGCCCGGGGTTGGGGAGACTGACTTGCTCTGGCACCCCAGAAGGGGCCCTAGAGCCCTAGTAAGATGATCAAGTTGATTGTTTTGATGTGCATTTATTATTCGGCAATCGGGTATATTGATTTAGAACTCTTTGATTATTTGGAACTGGGTTGATTATTTAGAGCAAAATCAACTTGATCTGATTGATTATTTTGTACTGTTTGACTATTTGGAGCGAATCTAACCGATCTTCTAACAGATCCAGGGAGTCCTCGACCTCGCCGGCGAGGTCGGTGTGTGATTGTGTGCCTATGGTAACCGGCGCCTATACCAAAAACTGAAAACTTCCTATTGCCAGGGGCTGAAGGATCGGCCGAACCCAGCGCCGCCGATGTTACGACTGCGATGGGATCATCCGGATCACCTAAGATATCTCTAGGGCGTCTACGTAGGGGGGGGAGGATTACTAGAAGCTGACGAGTAGTTCGAGGCTTCGACTACAAGAGGGTTGGGGTGGTGGGGGGCCGAGTCAAAGTAGCGGCGGGAGTGGTGTTTGATCCACTGCTTTATCGAGGGAAGCTCGAGATCGCAGTGCAGATCGGCGTTTCGCATATACCAGCTAGCGCCGACTGCTCTACGTATAAACCTATTCTGAATGAGCTGGAGCTTGTCCAGTTCGTGAGGGGCGATGTGGGCAAAAACTACAGAGGCATAGGTCATAACGGGACGAATGCACATTTTGTAAATGTTGACTTTATTACGGAGGGACATTTTGCTACGGTAGCCTATGAGCGGGGCGAGGCGGCCTAAAAAGAAGGCCGCCCTGTTACGGACCGTCTGAATGTGCTTCGAGAAGTTGAGTCTCCTATCAAGGGTTACGCCTAAGTACTTGGTCGAGGTGGCCCATGGAATGGGTTGACCGTAAAGCTTAACTTGCTTGCTAATGGGAGCTAACCGTCTTGGATGAAAGTACACTGCTGCACTTTTATCGGGATTTACTGTGATGGCCCACTTCCTGAACCAGTCACCCAATTGGTTGAGGGCTTGTTGGAGATGGGCCACCTGAGTGGTCCAGTTCCAGCCCTTGGTGTAAAGGGCGGTGTCGTCCGCGAAAAGAGCAAGCTCAACCTTTGGGTGGCGTGGAACATCAGAAGTGTAAGCCGAATAAAGTATAGGGGCTAACGCTGATCCCTGAGGGACACCAGCGTTAATGGGACGGGGGGAGGAGTGTGTGCCTTCGACGCGGTAACGAAAGTTCCGATCCCTGAGAAAGTCTTGTATTATGAGTACAAGCCGGTCTGGGAACGACTGTTGGTATAGCTTGTATATCAACCCGTCGTGCCAGACTTTATCGAACGCTTTCGCCACGTCGAGGAACACCGCGGCGGTTCCTTGAGGGTAAGACTTGTGGGTGTACCCACGGGGGACTTTATTAAAACCGTCGTAAATGTACTCCGTGATGCGGTGTACCTGTTGGACGCAAGAGTGTCTAACTCGAAAGCCAAACTGCCATCGGGGAGGAGATTGTTATCTTTAATGTGGGACCAGATGCGCTTCAGAAGGACGCGCTCGTAAATTTTCCCTATGGTGCTGAGGAGACTAATGGGGCGGTAACTAGAGGGCTCTGATGCCTTCTTGCCGGGTTTATGGATACCTATGACGTCTGCGGACTTCCAGACGTCGGGGAACGAGCAATTTGCGATGGCGGCATTGAAGATGCTGACTAAGAGATAGATTAACGCAACAGGGAGGTGCTTGAGCACTTTGTTGGTTATTCCATCGGCGCCGGGGGCTTTTCTCGCGTGAAAGCCTCTGATAATTGACTCTACCTCCGAGGCCGTGACTGGCTCTAGAGTGTCAACGGGGGGAACTGAGGACTTTACTTCGACTACTCTGGTCACCGTTTCGAGGTGCTCAGGGTCGACCTGACCTAACGAGGGGCTGCATTGCTCTTCGAGACTACGGGCAAGGCACTCGGCCTTTTCCTCGTCATCGAATGCGGGGGGCAGGTTGGGACGGGAGAGAGGGGGCATCGGAGCGGTAGCGACAGATTTCAGCGATCTAACCAACTGCCAGTAAGCCAGGTGTGTTGGTTCGATTTCTGAAATCTTAGCTTCCCACCGTTGATTACGGAGCTCTCTAATACGGTTCTTTACGGCACGCTCGTAATACCGTAGAGAGGCTCTGTTCTCCTCGGTGTTTTGTAAAAATAATGTTCTTGTTAAACATAAATAGTCAAATCGGTTCAGCCATTCTCAAATGATACGCTTACACACGTAGGTATGGCAGGTTTTTTTCTATTTATACATACGAGTACATAGGCTTGTTAATTAAAATTTCTATAAAGCGCGGGCTCGCGTTGAACTCTTATGAATGAAAAAAAAAATGCAAATGGAATTACTTTTCCAGCAATTCATACTTATACACACCACCTTCCATTTTGTAGAATTACTTGTTCAGTGCGACAATGTTATTTGCAGCGTTCAGCAGAAGAGCCACTGTCGTATTTTAAAAAAAAACCTGAGAACTTCTCTTGGAAAGTTTAAGTTCTGTCGCTCGGCCACGTCTATAGATAACTTGGTCGCAGTAGGTATTCATGAGAATCATGAACAAGATGAATTTACAAGCAAATAGGCAGCCGGAGCCGCGACCCACTCGGAAATACATGGAAGAGCTAAAGGCGTTTACGGCTTGAGGTATAGGTAACTTTTATGGCGCGCGTTATAAGTTTTATGGCGAACTATTCGTATTTAATAGAATTCAAGCCATGACAATAGCGTTAAACGTGAGTGAAAATTTCATTGTATCTTTTAACTATATCCATATATATATCCATATATTTTTGTATATTGTATATATTGTATTTTTTTTCTTTTTTTGTTTATTTTACTATATATTTTTTTATTTTTTTTGTACTATATTTTTTTTTTTTATCTTTTTTTTTTATTTGCAAATTTTATTGATTCGATCTCTATTTACCAGACTATTCTCATATTGAAAGCGACGAACAGATAAGGATGTAGTTCACATAAGAAATAACAAACATAAGGATAATGACGACCTCTAGAACCGAATGCAACAACCGGCGATCATATCGCCCAGGGGCGATCATTTCGATATTTGTTGCTGCTGATGCTGTTTTCACCACTTGCTGCTAGTGACACATTTCCCCCACATACCGCGACCGAACTGTACACCTTGTCCGCGTATGACCCAATTCCAAAATCATGTTTTTATAGTTATTTAAAGCCCGACCGGTCTTTCGCGTCACAAGTGGATGTCGCGCCGGATCCTGAGAGAAAACATCAAAACGGTTGTTCGGGTGATGTAAGGACGCGTGTGGAGTGGAGCCGCGCACCCCGGGCCCGGGGTCGGCGACCGGGCTCACCACTCGCTCTGCCACTTAGCATGTTTGGTGTGCGCTCACCACTCCGGCGTCCGCCAGCTCAGGTTTAGGAAGGTTTGCTATTTCAGAGTTTTAGACAAATTATTGTTTATCACCAAATAAGTACCATGCAATTTATACAGTCTTTCATTTTAGTTTGAATGACAAGTTATTAAATGGAAAGCACTTAAAGATTCTTGCTCATATTTTGATTCAATTACTTTCTTATCATACCTGCGATTAGATTTACTAGAAACATGTCGTTCGTAGACTATCGTTCGTGCGTTCGTGTTGCTTATTTATATTATAATTATAATAATAAGCAGGTGCGAGTGCTCAGCATTTAAACATTTATTTCATCCACTAGGAGGATTAAAAGTAGTAAAATTATTATTATTATAGTTACATTTAATTTCGTTTGACGACCTGTTTGGCTCATTGGTAACATATCCGCCTTACAAGCCCGAGGCCGCGGGTTCGATTCCCGGCCAGGCAGATGTTTGAATGATGAATTTAAATATCTGTTCTGGGTCTGGGTGTTAGTTGTCATTGTCTTTGTGTGTGTTCCATGGCATCCCCGACACAGGGTTTATCCTAGTGGGGAGCTATGAGTGTAAAACGTTTATTTATTTATTTTATGTAATTTAAGTAAGAGAATCATTGATACTATACTCAAACAGAGTTATTATGTATATTAAGTGTCTCTAGGGACTATCTTTCCAAAAGTACCGCTCCTTTCGAAGAAAGTTGTGAATATCGGATGTGAATGTAAATTCCCGATACCATACCTCTGAATCATGGTACGAGTATAATTAGGGTCCGGCATCCTCAGAAATACCATTCGAAGCTTCCTTAAGCAGTTAACTCTTTGCATGACTAACAAGAGGAATATTATGAATACAGTCGTGAGAAAAAGATAGCGATACGTAGCGGTGTCACCTCAGGTCATAAAAGTTCAATGTTTATAACTGTATTAAGCTGAATTAATGCTGATAACAGTATTGATTCTCTAGCGTTTCTCTCTATATAGTGTTATTCTGCTGTGATTGCACATTCAATTTAAGGATGCACTTGCGAAAGTAACATCTAATTCAACCAAATAATGCCTACAACACCAAAAAAAATAGATAATTATATCACTAGGTATCATCGTTCGCTTCGAGTTTGAATCACAGATGATGAGTGGTCAAGTGTAAGAAGGTATAAAAGGATGGATTATGCAGACATAATAACATTTTTAGACTAATCTATTCTATATAATGCGCTATACCACCTTACAACTACAGAAGAACACAAATAATACGTTTGTTTCAAGCCCAGCTAAAAGCAAAGCAATAAGCCGCGAATGCATCTTTAGAACAATTTTTGCAAACTTTCAACTTTCATCACCCCACCCAGTTTGTCAGGTACTCAGAATGATTATTATTGTTCAGTTTTTATGATTAGTGCCTTGTTGTCGGGTGCCGGGTGTCGTGCATGTGCATCCATATCTAGAATATTCAATCATGTGCAACCGTAGCGTACCTAGGGGAAACCGTGACCCCATGCATCATGCGAGACTGCAATGTTGCTTAGGTTTCTATTTCTAGACGCTAAAACTCTACATACTTATTTATGCACTTGTTACTTATACAATAATTAGATTGAATAACTTTTGACAAATAATAACGACAATTTAATTGTTAAGTAAATAAGTACTGTTCGTTTGTAAGACTATTACTTGAGATCGGCTGGATAGATTTAGCTAAAACTTTTTATGTGTGAGAACCGTACCGGGAAAGAATCCCGGGCATCAGTTAATCAATATACAAGTATTATTTCGCAAATTATATATTTTAAAACGGATTTTGAAACAGTGAATACAGTTGATTATTGTCATCATGGTTAAGGCAATAAGTCCCGCTGAAACCAGTCTACCGTGCGTGCGTTACATCTAGTCTGCTGTGCGTGAGCTAGAAAGAAGCCACCTGATATTTTATCGCCCAATATAATTTGAACCCTGTCCATAATGCCAGCCTAACGATGCCAAAGTTTGATCAGCCCTGTGCAGAGTTGATCAACACGACCACTAATCGCTCCTAATCACGCCTCTATGCAGTTTTCGATTTGATCAAACGCTAATTAAGGCGTTTAGAGAATTTATCGAGAAACATTACCTTGTAACTGGTCATAATTAAATGATATGGAAGTTTTCATACTACGCTACTAAAACATTTATAATAGGTTCGTAGCGTACCTATATTTAGCATAACGCTAGCTGTGAACAAGTCGAGTGTTTTCTAAACGTAAACTCGAGAAACTTACAAGGAATAATTGTAGTGTTAAGCTCGAGCCATACAGAAATTGCTATGTTAACCTGAAAGGTAATCTTTGTACTCATTATTACGAACCTAGTTTTGAAATCAGGAAAAAACTAGTTTACTATTTTCTGTGGAACTCCTGATTTTCATTTATTTTGGGTTTGGTCTCATAATAAAAATTGTTTAAAATTAAAAGTCATCTGTGGATCAGCGCAGTTCAATCTCAAATGTAGCACAGTGTCGATCCAGCGCCTACACTGTGCTTAATACATTACAAAGTACTGGAAAAGCTATGACGTAACATAATAGAAGCGTACTCTGAAAGCTCCTTAATAGGCGAAACTAGAACACGTCTGACGGCGACATTAACTTTCGCTGACATTGAAGAGAACAGCGGACGCGAGCTGAGCCCGGGCTGGATGCAGCGCGTCGCGGCCGCGGCCTAATGACGGAGATACTGCACATTAGTGAAGAAACTGCTCACTTGGCTATATTCTGTTGCAAAAGATATCACTAATGGTTATACTTTGATAGAGTTATTGGTTATTTTCTAAACGTACTAGTGAGTATCATAAGTAGTAATATTGTTGCTAATGGGCTGAAATACAAAAAACTTTCGTTTTGCTTTATCTATAAGTATAGGTACTGTACGGTATGATACCTTCAAGAAATTGGATGTTGGCAGAGATATTAATTTATAATTGGCCCCGTCACATAATCATAAGTTTACTTATGTGCCTACTAACCTAGGTAACGTATGTGGTTTTTTTTTAAATGAAATATACATATTTTTTTTAATGTACTCATACACAAACACTCGCTTGTACCCAGCCACTTACGTTGATTTCGTCGGTCGGAAAAAAATAAGAATAATCAAAAAATCCATTTTGAGATCTTTGCGTCTACGTTATAGCCGATATAATATTACTTAACATACGTAAGTAAGAAAGTAAATAGCTCCAGAGTTACGCGTATGAGTGAATCACAACCTGAGTGGAAATAGAAATGCATTAATTCTCCGAATCAGTCGATCGCATGGCAGACGTTAATTACGATCGTCAAATACCGAGTTCATGGGAATGGAAAGAGAAAACGGAATTAGTTCTGCTCATAAAATGTGTAAAGTGAGCCACAATCGAGAGAAAACTTGTAGAAAAGTCGACGAGACTATTAGGTACTGAGATACAGAAAAAACGAAAACATGAAATTGCTCCGAGCATAACCTTATTATAACCGATTTTCATCTACATCTATGATATCATGGTCTCTTATTTTAATCGCTGGTAGTTAATAATACTTTTATAGTTTAATCACCGTTTTGACATAAAAGCTATCGAAAAATGCATAGAACCTCGACTCGCGCGTAACTGGAACCTGCGGGCCCATAGCCAAGATGCAACTCTACGCTCGCAAACGCTATATCTAGACTAAGACTTTGTATGGGAATGAATTTGTCCCACAATTTTCTACCAAACACGTACTGCGTATTTTCCAACAGGAATCGTTGGCATGTTTTAGTAAATAGCATGCGCTACATCAGCAAAATATATCTACCTACCTGCACTTAATATTCGGTATTAATGCTGTAAATCATCTAAAAGTTGACGCCCAATCACGCTAATCACTCATTTAAATTAATTGAATATTAATAACAAACTCAGCGGACTATACGCAGTGCATGTAAAAATGTGCATTCGAAACTATTCAAGTTTGGGTATTTTTTGCGCTTCATTTCGATATACATATTTAGATCATGTACAGTGAGTGCGTGGACCGACAGAGGGAATACGTGCAAGTGCATGATAATGAGATCAATTACGTTTTATTATTCTCTAAAATGGCACTTGAAGGATCTGTGTTGCGTTTCCTTCGAACGCGTGAGAAAACAAAGCATTAATTATAATCCTGTCAAATCATTTTTAGTTCATAAAATGGTACAAAAGAATCGATACCATTGCCTGCTCTGAATTAAATAAAATTGCTCATTGCCACTGTTTAAATGAGCCGAATGATCTATAGGAAATTGAAGTTTTCAAAAATACACTTTTCGTTCTTTAAATAAATTCATAAGGTAAAACCAAGAAGAAATTTAATGTAATAGGCATCATCGGCACAAGCTCGCTGCATTACACGCAGTTAAATGAAATAACGCAATTATGTACCTACTTGCGGAAGTCCGCGCCCACTGCAGCGGGCGGGGCGCGGGCGGGGCGCGGGCGGCGGCGACACATAATTATGTAGATACACGAGAGTAAATTTATAAATTCTAAGTCCTTTACCAGAATTGTACTATTATTTAATCTAGGGCCAAAGATAGTTGGTCTGATGATAGTGTGATTAGTCAGTTAACTATAGTTTCGATCCGCTCGGGGGCTTTATTCTGATGCAACGCTCTTTTACACTTGATAAAATAAATAGCCAGGAGAGCGCAGCCATGCCCTTGCCCAAGCATTCGCGAGATGTGCCAAGAGAATAATTCTCCTGCTTGGCTCCGCGGCAGTACATCTGCCTTATGAGCAAGAAGTCCTGAGTTCGATTCCCGGCCGGGCAGATGTCTGAATGATGAGTTTAAATTTTCTGCTCAGGGTTCCATGGTATCCCCGACACAAGATACCTTAGTGGGGAGTGTTGAGTGTGAAATGTTTATTTATTTATTTATTCAGGACAGGTAATATTATTCGCGAAGGCGTATTGGCTGGAGTACTCCATACCGTACTCGATTTTCGAACAATATATGATATCAATACAAGAAAATCAAATATCGCACAACTCGAGAATAAGGCCTCGGACCCTGAAGCAAATGAGCAGCTTTGCCTTCTATCTTCTCCCAGCCTTTATAATCGGCTCTTAATCAGTGCATTCTATCCTATTCCTAACATAAATAAATGCGGATGTGAGTGTGTACGTCATGAAATTTTGCAAACACATTATTAGGAGTACAGAAAAGGATATAGGCCACCTAGACTACTTTTCATCACCATCATCATCATCATCATTATTTAGAGGTTTGGGTGTTTGTTACATAAATCAAGCAAAAAAGACAAAACATTTTTGATAAAATTTGGTATGGAGCTGACACCTTGGAAAGTTAACACATACACCACTTTTTATCTCGAAAAATAATACGGTTCAAGAAGGACAGCGGGTGAAACCGCGGGCGGAGCTAGTGCTAAATAGGTTTAGAACAAGTTTTAGAGCTAACGAACGTCTTCGTCGTAAAGTAAAGCGGGCTCCACACCGCGCACCGGCGCGGCGCGACGCGGCGCATTATCGCGGCGCGAAGTTATTCGCGCGTGCACTCTACTTTACGTAAGAAAGACTTCATCTTTTCACACTCGTATTATGAGCACTTCGTGAACCGAGGTTCCAACTTATGTATACACGAATACTGGCAATTATACCCTTCTCTGTGATTTTATGTTTAACTTGCTGATGCCCGGGATTATATTGAAAAAAAAAACATTATTTTCTAACAACACCGACAAGAAATTTGGAACTTCTAGATTCCATGCAGGCAGACGCCCAAACGTAGGTAAGGCCCGTTAAGAGCTCTAAATGCGCGGATTTTATGACATCTGGAATATTTAGCACAGTTTTAAACAATAGCGTTAGCTTAATGCTCTAACTTAATTCTCATGAAGTAAACCAACCAACTTAGAACTCTTTACCGTTATCAGTTACCATGAAACTTCTGCTTGTATTAGGCGAACGAATGTCCCATAAACATAAATCCAACTACATGTATTCAGCGAAACTGCTTTTAGTCCTTTGTGTTCTTTATCAAAATAAATTTAAATCAACTTGCACACAATTTTGCTTATTTCATTACGGCAAAGTACTAAAGTGTTTGCTTGGATAAAGTGAGCCACCAAGTAGGTACCAGTAAAGTGAGCGTGCGAAATGAATTAGAATTGAAAGCATTCCTCCGGAGTCCGGAGACGGCTATAATACTAATACGACGGGTTCTCGGACCGACTCATTTACAGTTGGTTAGGTAATATCATTTGTTAAATTCTAGAAAAAATCGAGTGAGCTTCGGAAGCGGGGAATCCAGTTTTACAGTTATTTTGTATTGATTACATAAATAAGTGGTAATTTAGTTTTATTTGGCACGCTATGTTTGCGCTCGCGGCTATTTTCGCGATTTTTCATTAAATAAGTATATAATATTAATGTATTTTTATACAAAACTTTTTTATTTTGTAATTAATAATAATTAGTAAGTGAGTTAGCGTATAAGACATGTTTTTGAAAACTTATACAAGTCACGTCCATAACTTTTTATTACAATAAAGGTTTTTTTGATATCGCACGCAATAAAAACAAATCGAACCTATAGGTTCGATTTTTATAAACCTCAAAACTAAAACTAAAGAAAAAGTAACATAGTGCGTCATCAATTTATGGTTTGACCTAAACGATTTTTATTTCGAACTAAGTAAATTATTTGACCTTACAATTACTACGAAAATGATGCTTACTCATGTGACCAAATGGTCGCTTCAAGGAATTTCATCCAAGTTTTTACTCGTAAACGTACCGTAAAAAGTTCAATTCAACCGACAGATTCAGAGCTACTTTCTTCATCCGCCTACATGTTTACCGAACGCAAAAAACAAACATAATTTGCTTTTGCTCATTCGGTCATTGCTTCCTTGACACAAATATATCATTCAAAATCAACACTTGGCTAATAAAATAAAATGCTGTCGTATTAGTATGTAAATAAGACGGACAGCCATCATCGCGCGGCGGCTTCGGGGAACCACGACTACTTGATATGCTCGGGTTGTCCGGAATAAGAGTCTACACGGCTTCTGCACGGTCTATAAGCTTTAGCCAGTAGGTACCTAAGTAATCCAAACGCATCTCGTTTTATGCTCTACTTAATACTTTTAATACTCACAAGACATATTTTGCGCTAAGTTACTTTTAATGGCCGAGCTGTCTGGCTACGTTGTAAAAAATAATCTTATCTGCACTGAAAAACTTTTAGATAACATTTTAATGATATTGTACAGGAATCAACGAGAGTAAAAATGATGTCGATTTGTTCTACTACTCTAAAATAACTATTTTTTGTGTACAATCTACAGTTATATACTCAAAGCTGAAGGCTTTGTTCAGCTAAAATATGTACAAGAGACGAGACGTGACGCGTGTTTCTTTAAAATCTTCTTATTTTTGCGTGATATAACTCTAGGCTAATTATTATTATTATTTTTTAAACACATGGGAATCTTTGTCAATTACAGTTAAACTTTTTTTTAACTTTTTATGCCGTCGTTTACAGTAAGTTTGTTAATTGCTGACGAATTACAAATTCTCACCGCATCATAATTGATGATCAGGCTCGGCGACCGGCGCGCGGCGAGGAGCCTCAATGGATCGCCTCATTCAAGTCAATCTGCTTAATGAACCGATTAAGCAAACACTCGGTTTTAATTCAATGAACCGTTTAAAATAATTAAAGTTTATCTGTGTAACTTTGTGTGTACCTTTTATACTCTTCGGTAATGAGAGCGGCGTATAAATAACGTTCGTGTGATGAGATACTCGTATATGTAAGTGTGTATCCTACGATACTGTAACTTGTACCAAATATTCAACATTCGCAATTTTCAATTTTGTCGATCTTAATAGTCATCTAGATTAAAATTTTATTTATGACTCTGAGTCTAAATTGTAATTACAGTGAAATGTGCTCCCCTATACCTATCGTATATAGGTACAATGTACAATATAATATATACTATGTTATTAAATTCAACAACGAATTGATTCATACTCAGTTATATTAATATTTAGAGCATTTTGTGGTCATTTTTCGAAAATGTACTGCTCACTGCTCCTTAAAATGTAATCTTGAGAAACATGTCAAACTTTGTGCTTTACAAAAAGTTCAAAGGAATGTTCTTATAAATTCGCTGGAATAGTCTCGTTCGACATAATGCCTACGAGTACTTTGTGCGCGCATTTACCGAGTAAACGTACAATGTTCCTCCATTACAAGCGGCCGATCTGCTCTATCAGCACTGCAGTAGCGCCGACTCCGACCGGCGCGCGGCGCGGGCGCGGGCGCGGCGTGTTTACATTGAATGTCGTCCACAAAGCGAGTTACAAGACAAGCCAAGTTACATTTTTCCTGGAACACGCAAGTAGGCTAAGCAAGTCAAGAAAAGGAAAGCTTAGGTTTCTATAAAACTCCACATAAGGAGCTACTTCTTTTTGTTTACTTGTATTTGAAATCATAAATGCGAAAGTAACGCTCTGTCAGTTTGTATCATTTTTACAATCAAACGACAGTACCAATCTTCATATTTAGCAAGAAAGTAGTGCATCATAAAAATGCATATTGAATACTTGCTATCAGAAGATAAGGAAAAACTGGAAAATATTGGGTCAAATCGGAGCAAACCAGGCTAAAATTACCGTTATGTTAAAACTGACGGGAGGATGACCGGTTCATCGTTTCGCATCAAAAGTACAATTAACGTAGTTACTACTATGTACTCTGTGTTACGAGCCATCACTTCAAGGTCGATGTATTTCTGGTTATGCAACCAGGGAACCAGTTCGGGCAGAGATGCCTCTCGGACACCACCTCTAGCGCCACTCATTGTCGGCTCGTTCATTTTATGATGGCGCTCGCCAACTGTCATAAATATGATATGGATATTTCGTTCTGGTTGATTGCTATCTAACTCTACATTTATATCAAGGTATAAAACAGTTATTATAATAACTTATATCTATTAATAAAATCCAATTTACAATGATGTTTCACACCTTGATGTAATCGTGGGATAATTCAGCAAAACAAAGCTCATTCGCTAAAATGACACCTCAACTGTCACTCGTCACTCTCATCGCGATAAGTTGAGAGAATTCGAGACATCGCGAAGTTTGTAGCCGAGCTGTACTGCCGCGAAGATATTTAATTCATAAATCGCGATGACATTCGTTTTCTCGCGAAGTGTGAAGTCTACCTATATAGTAAACGGATCACATTCCATAGGGCTTTTACAGCTCTTTATTGTGAATCATTGTACGTATTTGATTGTCAGTAATAATATTATTTATTGACTGTAGTATATGTTTCTATAAGTAATACTTGTTTATCACCATCTTACCACTATGCTTTAAAGTGTTTAACAATATTTGGTCAAGTTAAACGGGAACGCAAGTACAAAAGGTACTTCGATTTAACCGTTAGCATTCATCAATATAGGATGAAAGAATGAACCAAAACAACTACATAGTCGATGAGTCGGTCGATGGTGAGCATCGTCCTGAAATAGTTAGCTATTGAGTTCGTGATATTAGCTACTTGATTAGAATATATTAGTTACACACAAGCTTTCACAATTCGTTATATTTAAGCATTCAAAATTGTTTAATTGAGTATAACAACGATCAGTTACATTAGGTAAGTCAAATAGGAGCAAGCGAGACAAACAGGTAGCTTTTTATAATCATTATGGCAATGTTTCAAGTAGGTAAGTAATGAAGTTGCTTTAAAGAGTAATAAAAAAAGAGCGAGTGTAATGGAGTTTTACGTGGTTTTACATCTACTTCTTTTTTGACGTGACAACGTCTTATAATTCGATGGAGCCGGCTGCACGCACGAAAAAACATGACGCATGAGCCGTTACCTCGATGAGGCGTTACCTCGCTCTGAGTGAAATTGTGATTTCCTATATTCTATTATGTTCCTATTTGTCAAAGGTACAATTAAATTGAATTGAATTGAATTTTTCTTTTGAAAAATGAAACCATTGTATCAGTATTTTCTTATGACGTTGTCACGTTAAACTATCGTCAGTAAACCGACTTTACAGACAACCGATTTTTATCTTGAAAAAATATCGTTTCTATAAAATAGTGCATAAAGCAGCGGGGTGCAGCTAGTCACAAAATAAAATGAAGTCTATTGCGTTTTCCGTGAATTTAACAGTGGAAGCAGGTGAGTTACTGCCTTGTAGAGTACTCACGGACGCAGTGCTGGGGCCGTGACTCCAGCGGGAGCGGGGCGAGCCGTGAATCAGCCGGAGTTACAACTCTAGGCCTCGCGTTTGGCAGAAACGGAGACTAGTTTACCGGTAAATCAAATACCCATTTTGTAGCAAACTTTTTGAAGCGCGTTGTTTTTTAATATATTGTTTTCGTATAGCTCACGTTTGATGAGTGTTGTGGGGATAGATAGTTAGACAAACATAAACATACTTTGGAAAAAAATAAAATTTCCCGACAAAAAAATATCGGTGTGGTAAGGTAGGAGTAGTAAATTTAAATGTAATACGTAATGTAAAACGTATCATGTTTAAATTTACTGTGTTCCGGTTGGAAGGACATTGTTTCCAGTGAAATTACAGGGCAAATGGGAGATTAAACAACTTATATCGCCGTGACGAGCGCAGTGCTGTGGCGCCCAGGGTCTTGAATTATGCGAGTTCAAAATTCTGGGTGGTGCAGACCTGTTATGGGCATAACGTTCGCTCGCCTGATGTTAAACGTGACGTTTAAAATCAGGCGAGCGATTTGCTCGTTTCGTCACACAATTACATAAAAAAAAAAATACAACGACTGATTGGATTTATCCAACCAAAGATGGACTGTTTTTTCGGTAGTAACTACTTAGATTTTGTAGTTCGTGTCAATTGTATATATTTATTTGCATTTTATTTAGATAATTCACATGGGATATAGAGAGCGTTAATATACAGGCTCCTAAATCACAGTGTTTGTATAGAAATTGCAAGTAATTTGATAGATAATATATTAAAATAGGTTGTCCTAGTTAGTAAGTTATTAAAGTCACTAACTCTGCCTGTAGAGTGTAGAGTACCGCTAAATAGTGCTTTCGCTGAACACAGGAAATCGTCAACCTTATTCGAATGGCCATTAGTCGAGCCCTGTGATGTGACGCGGGCGGCTCAACCCGGCCAGGGTTGTTAGGTATACTTCCGATTAGTCTGGATATACTCATTCTTTTTGACCTTTTTAATTTTTTTGAATTAAATTTTTTATCTTTTTTAAATTGAGTTTGTAATTAAAAATCACTCAAGAATACTGATACTTTGAGTTACTGCGCCAGAGAAGCTGTACTCATTTGGTAACTGTTGTTATAGCTTCGGCTTCGTTATTTATAATTGCACTTTCTAATATTATTATATGTTAATTTTTTTTTAACTAGTTAGCTATTCTTAGAACCAGCATTATCTGGCAACGTGGCAACCCTAGCCGCGGCGGCTGCGCGGTACCACAGATACGACACTCGTATAAAGGATGTGGGATCTAGGTGCCAATCAAAAAAGCAATTTGTCGTTACTTAGAGATATCTTAACTGCGAGGCTCCTTACAGAGAGGCGGTCGGGGAATGATACCGTAGCATTCCTGGTCGCCGGGCGAGAGACGAGCCAGCCGCCGCCGCACCGCGCCCGCCGCGCCGTGTGCGACTCGTGTCCTACGAGACAAGCGCAGCGACTGCCTCACTATCATATTATTATATGAACACTAACGTGGTTTAGGTATTATGCTAGAGAGAGTGAGGTCGGGTGCGCGTCATGCTTTTACTCAATGTTCACTCCTTGAAAAGGAGAAGAAAGAAAGAGAAGAAGTATCTGACTCAATAATATGTGAGTGCTGTGTAATTATAAGAATCGGGGCCTGGGTATTTGGGTAAGCTTCACTTCACAATGCCTTATTATAACTTCTAACCGAAAACTTCACTGAGAGGAAAAAAGTGGGTCGATACAGGCTGGCGATGATGATGAAAGGAAAAAACAGCAGGTCATTCAGTCATCAGCAATCACTAATCCTCCCATTGCCGGGATATAGGTCTATCCTCGAAGGGTGAAACGACAAACGGCAGATACTCCGACAAAAAAAGCGTGCGTTCTTATCAAACAAAACTGTTTGTGTGTACCTAAGCCACCACTTCTCCATTTTACACACAGGTACGCGAAACATCAGAAAATTGCCAACAAAACATTGAAATGCGGTATAGAATAGACCATAAAACCAGGATTTATGGCCAAGTAAGTTCCTATGACCAGCTTATTCCTATCCTAGTGGTCGACCGCAGAGAATACTTTCCTATACGTTACCATCAGGGAGCGCTTAATGACCACTAGGATTGCGACTACTCAATTGTAGGTGATTGAGCCAAACAGAAAGATATCTTCAGGTAATCTCAGGAAAAAATGAAAACGACTTAACAACTTTCTTCTACCATGAAATAAAAATGTCCGATAAAAGTATCGCTGCCATGAAAACACTCACAACCATCTATAAAATAGAAGTTTCCAAGATATCTTCAGAAATGTATTTTATGAAACCGTTGCAGTAAAATTGTCGACATAAATGTTTACAGCGGGCTCTTAGAGACGATGTTACGGCTCCCTATACAAACAAACATTAACAACTTGACCCGCGGTACCGTTGCGTGTCAACAGACCTGCCCCGGCCGGTGCGGCTGAGGAGACACCGCGCACCGGCGCGGCGCATCTTCTGTACAAAATCAACCATCAAATCATAGAAAAAACCAAAGTTGATTGATAAACTTTTTAATTTATTCTCCAGAAATTACCATCAAAATTAAAAATAAATTGTAAGTACCTTTGTTACATGCATTGGACCTCATAACAGATATTTTGCAGACAAAAATGTGTATGAAACATTACAATCGCGACAAAAGCCGCGGGGCGCCGCTCGGAGCAAATAAACCTCGTCAAGTACAACAATAACAGTTACACCGCGACAGTGAGATATTATAACAATCGGTCGTCAGCTCTGATATTCCCAAATCTGTGAACTGTGACTCAGAGCGCCACCGTTAGCTGTTTGGTCGCGCGATGTACTCGTATGTAGGTCGGTGCCGTACAACCACGACTGCTGCTGAAATTACGGAGCGCAAGCCAGTGCTGCTCAGTCGACGCTTGTTATTATTAATCAGGTTAGAGCGATCATTCTGCTTCCTGCTTGCTACATCGAGCAGCTCACCCAGCTTTTATTTTTTATAAATTCAAATTCAAATTCAAATTCAAAATAATTTATTCAAATATGGGTACATCAATGTACACTTATGAATGTCAAATACAATTTTTACGAATAAATTAATACACAATAAATTAAATGTCAAAGAAAATAATATTATTAGAATGTCAAAAATTATATAAAATAATTGCAATGTCAAAATATCAATGTATAAAATAACTACAATAGTAGGTATAATCAGTCAAGTATTATTATTACATTCTAAATACAATTTACGTAAAGAGACTTTATCACAGATGAAGTCTTCAATTTTGTAGTAAGCCTTTTCAATTAAAAAGTCTTTTAAAATTCTTTGAAAATCTGTGTCTTTCTTATTTACTAGAGTAACAGGCAACAAGTTATAAAATAGTACGCCGTTCATTACAAAAGAGTTGCCAGTTTTGGCTAATCTAATTTTAGGTAGAACAAGTTTAAACTTGTTCCTTGTTATGCTAGTATATTGACTTCGTTTGTGATATTTATGAATATTTTTACGCACATACATAATGTTCAAGAAAATATACAAACATGGTAACGTTAAAATTTTCACCTGCGCAAAAACTTGTCTAAGAGATTCTCTATAACCTAGCCTATAAATAGCCCTAACAGCGCGTTTTTGTAAAATAAAGATGCTATTTACGTCTGCTGCATTACCCCAAAGCAATAATCCATACGACATAACAGAGTGGAAGTAACTGAAATAAACAATTCTTGCAGTTTTAATGTCTGATAGTTCTCTTATTTTCCGCACTGCAAATGCTGCGGAACTCAATTTGTTAGACAGTTCCTTGATATGTGCTCCCCATTGAAGTTTGCTGTCAACGATAAGGCCAAGAAACTTAGCATCCTTCGACAAAGTAAGTTGATCGCCGTCAATAACTATACTAGGCAAGGAAGGATTATTAGTCAATGTGAATTTAATAGCTTTCGTTTTCTTGGCATTTAGCATTAAGTTATTGACGCTAAACCACCTATTAATTAAACTAAGCGACAAATTGATTTTGGATATATCGTAGTTTTTCCTATTGATTCTAAATAACAGAGATGTATCGTCGGCAAACAAAATAATTTCACAATGCTTACGCGCTAAGAAAGGCAGGTCATTGATATAGACTAGAAAGAGGAATGGGCCAAGAATTGAACCCTGAGGGACCCCGATTGAAACGTTAGCCGACTCCGATCGAACCCCATTTATGTCAACATTTTGGGTTCTACCACACAGATATGATTTCATCAACATTAACGCATCACCTGTCACACCATAGTGTGAAAGTTTACATAATAGAATTTCATGGTTCACACAATCAAACGCTTTCGACAAATCGCAAAAGATACCCAAAGAATCATGCTGAGACTCCCAAGCCTCGTAGATGCTCTCTACGAGATTCGAGGCTGCGTCCACAGTTGAACAGCCCTTAGAAAAACCAAATTGCTTATTAAATAATAAATTATTAATACAGAAGAATGAAGCTAACTGATTTAACATTATTTTTTCAAATATTTTGCTAAGACATGGTAAGATAGATATTGGTCTGAAATTACTAGGGTCTTTCTTACTACCACTTTTGAACAAAGGTATAATCTTGCTACACTTCATAAGATCGGGGAACTTATTACTGTCGACACTGCAGTTAAATATATGGGCTAAATAAGGAGCTATGTTATATATTATTTCAGCAACGAAACAGACTGACAATCCCCAGAGATCTTCCGATTTTTTTGCTTTGATCGATTTAAATGTTTTGATAATAGTGTCACTTGAGACTTCGTGGAATTTAAATTGGTTTGGGCTGGCAGCAACATTTTCAACTAATAAATGAGCAGCTTCCGTACAATTGGTTGCCAGTGATTCAGTGGTTTTATAAGGTATATCCCCAAAAAAGCCTAAAAATTGATTTGCAATATCTTTTTTATCACTAATTATTTCATTATTTTTCTTAAGCTTGAATTCCGATTCTCGACATTTGGTTTTAGCAGTTTCCGTTTTTATGATAGACCAAACAGTTTTTGAGGTATTTTTTGACTGCTTTATTTTGTTAAGTATATACAAGGTTTTTGCATATTTGCATATCTTTTTAAAAGTTTTACTGTATTTGCGAACATAATTTATCAAACGGTTATCATTACTCCCTGACTTTTGATTGTAAAGTTCATACATTTTATCTCGACTAATTTTTATACCTGGAGTTGCCCATTGATTGAAGACTAATTTTACGTCAAGTTTTTTGCAAATAATGGGGAATGTGGAATTAAAGTTTCGTATTAGAATTTGGAATAAATTATTGTAAGATTCATTTGGATTATTGCTAATTTGTAATTCAGATAAAAAGTCATGTTCTATATTATTTTGAAACTGATTAATTTTTTCTGTGGTAATATGCCTTTTACGAATTTGTATTTTAGGGTTACGTCTATTTAGCGGGACAGAAATAAATTGACCAGTATGATCCGAAGTGAGGCATTTAAAGATAGATTTGTATAATACCTTGTGTTCACAGAAAACATTGTCAATACAAGTGGCAGTTGTATTAGTAATACACGTGGGCTCGTTAAATTGAGGAAATAAATTGTAACTTTGAAACAGGGCAAGTAAATTATCTCTACTATTTGAATCCTTCAGCAGATTTATGTTAAAGTCACCAAGTACTATAACTTGTTTTGTTTTGTTGCAAACTTTACTTAATACTTCATCGGTTACAGACTCAAAAATATTATAATTACTAGAAGGTGGTCTATATAAGCTTACTATTATGTATTTATCTAATTCTACGCAGGATATTTCAGCATGACGTTCGGACGACAGACGTTCAATGTCCTTTCTTTGTTTGACTTTTAGAGATTTTTTTACTACTATCAAAGAGCCGCCATGAGTTGCAAGCTTTCTGCAGAAACTACTAACTATCTGGAAATTCTCGAAGTTCACTATCACCTGATGTTCTTTTAGAAATGTCTCGGTAATACACAATACATCAATATCGTACTTTTCCAGAAATAGGCCAATTTCCAGTTCCTTGTCTTTCATGCCTCCTTGAATGTTTTGGTGAGCTATGGAGATAGTATGATCACTTGATTGTGGTCTAAAAAATTGGTTGGACGTAACGGTATGCATTGTTCCATCATTTCGCTTTGCGCAGGTGGACCTTTGTTGACATCATGATCCATATTTGGGCTACATACTATTTCTGTAATAGTCTTAGTCCTATTCCCATTATTGGGCGAGTCAATATTCCATAACAATAAATTACACAATCTTCGAGAAAGTGAATTTGTCAAACTTTGATTTTTGTAAACATTCATGTCAAGATTATTATTTATGTCAATTAAATGTATATTTTCCCGGAGCGAAGCAAAATTATACAGATCACAATTCAATTTGTATAGGAATTGATTGTAGTTATCAGAATATTTCCGGTGGTATGGCAAAGAGCAAATAATTAGTCTCGATGTCTTGCTTAAGGCATCTAATGAGCTTAGACATTGCAAAAAATCCTTGCGCTTAACAATGGTTTTTTCACCGACTATTAAAACATAGGTATTTTCTGGTGCCGACTGAGCTACCATACATAATGATTTCACAATATGTGACAAATGATAACCAGGTGTGCAATGATTGTAAATTTTCTTCGATGTGCCATTTTGAAGACGTGCGCCTAGTCCGACTCCACAATTGTCGGAAAAAATGTGGATATATTTCCCTTCCAGCTTGGCTACTTCCCTCAATGTTTGCATTGATTTTGTATCTGCATCCAAATTTCCGGAAATTTTCTTCCCCTTTTCCACGTTATTTTCAGTAACTGTTACCATGTCATTTTCTTCTTCTATTCTGTTGTCAATAATTTTCCCAATGGTATGTAATTTCCCTTCAATAAAATTTAGTGTGTTTAAAGAATTATCCTTTTTGTGTAAGTCAGTCCTGAAAAGTTCTAGAGTCTCTAATAATTTTTCATTTAACTGTTGTTGGGACTCAATTGTCGCGTTTCTTTTTTGTAATTCGTATATAAGTAGCGTGTTTTCTTGAGACAGCAGTTCGCTATTTAGTTTAGTTATAAGATTTTGGTTTTCGGCAAGAGAAGTACAATCTTCGTTAGAAAATTTCGTTTGTTCTAGTTTGCACAGTTCTTCTTTTAAATACTTTATTTTCTTATTAAGCTTTGATATTACTTTCATTAGTCTGTTTATTGACTTATTTTTACCATGTGTACGGAATTTAATTTTGCAGTGTTTATTTTTTACTTTACTCGATTTCATAAGGTTTTCAGCAGATTGTACTAATAGGGTACTATATCTATTTTGTAGTGTGTTGTATTGGTCTTTCATATTCAATTGTAATATAGCATCGATCTAGTATGTAATATAATCCGACTTCGGTGTAATATTTTGATATTTTGGCGCCCCTGGCCCCCTGGCGCCCACAGCGACCGCTCTTTTCGCTCTACCGCAGGCCATCGGCGGTATGCTCATCAATCACATCATAATCTGTGTAATTATTGTAATAAATTAACGATAATAAAATATTTTTTGATTCGTAATGGTACCATATCAGTAGTTCACTTAAGTTTAAATCAACTTCATTCACATTAAAACAGAAGACAGCTTCATTCAAGAAATGTAGCCGGAATACTTAGTAATTCTCGCAGCTCAGTAAGCTCTAAACATTATATCAGGTTCGCCAGACGTCGGCGTCTACGATTTCAGAAACTTCGCCTTCTGGAACTGGCAACCGAAATCCTACGTCGAGTTTAATAAGCGGCAGCATTTAAATAAACAATGTGTCGGATTTCGTCGGAGTCGCGGAGGGGTTAAGCCTACGAGGCGGATTAAGGCGGAGGTCAACAGTCGTCGTCAGCTATAATAACTTTCGCGCATTGAAGACACTGATATAAAGTAGCCATATAAATAAACAACAGGTTTAAAATCATTAAGAAAAGACATTGCAAATTTTTAATATGAGATTTTGTGTTTTGTGTCTTTTAGTTTGACGGAAGAATATAAAGAAAACTATTTTTTCTATTTCCTCTGCCAGATTAATCAAGATCTAAACAATAATTGTATTTGTTCAAAACACTTAAATATCTATTTACCTACAGTGATATTATATTTTTAGAAATGTAACAATGCGCGAAACATTTAGTGTACGACTGCGTTTCTCCCCCTTAAGAGGGCTAAAACTTCAAGGCAATTTGAAAGGGTTGATCTCTGAACTGGAGATGCTGACTAACTGTAACTAATTACGAGTAATAAATTTAAGTTAACGACTAACTGTAGGTATCTAATCTAAGTTTCATGATTATTATCTCGGAATTAGTTCATTACAGAAAGTGCTACAATTTTTATTACTAATGTTACTAAAACTTTAATAGCTGAACGTGCATCTAGTCCAGAGATCTTTACGTATCTTTAATGATAACCAGTAAAATGCACGCGATATACTCGTACCTGCAACACTATCTGCGCTTATAATCTCCGCGGATTGATGGGCGACACAGGACCGCGCAGCCAGGATCGCAAACCCGGCCGCGAGGCGTCGCCGCCGCGCCGCGCCGCGCCGTTTCAATAATAATTAATAATCAGGCTAATTGGTCGCCTGATCTCCGAGACAGCTGCACCAATTTAGATGCAGCCGATACTCCAGCTGCGATTAGATGGGAGATAATTTGCTGCTGGGAACAATACTTGTGCTCAGAGAGACGCATGGCGCTTTCTGAGAGATTCTCAGTGATAGTGAAGTCAGACGTCTAAAGGTCTAGATTAGTTACTTTCACTGATTGATTGGAAAGCAAAGTGAGTATGATATGAGTGGGTAAGTAGTTTCTTCGGATAAGATTGTGTTTTGTATAGTGCTTAGATACTCGTCAGATTGATTGTCATTAGAAATTTATCAAACGTTTAATGAATGTGAATGATAACCGATGGTACTTTCTTTTGTAGTTATGTTTAAAAAACTGTACTAAAATGTATTTTTAATCTAAAATTATGGAATGAGTACAATTTGTCTTTAAATGTAGCAAATAGTAGTTAAAATTTCAAAATGTATATAGGTATTTGAATGCAATTTCTCTTATTTGCTAATTATATAAAACCTTAGGCCTCAAGGCCGGTTGGCTCTCGATCTACAAACGACAGCTTCTTCAGACCAATTTGCTTACCGTTAAAGATAGAAGCAAGTAAATAGGATGAGAGTTTTTCACGATAAAGCCGATAAAGACGTTTAGAAAGCTGTGTCAAGTCGATTGTCTTTTATAAACTGTGCCAGGAACTTGGCTGACTTTATCAGATGGAAGCAATCCGGGGAGATACACACTAGGTTTGGCTCAGTAGGCAAACTAGGCAATATTGATAAATGGAGAGAGAGATATACAAACTTACTTAGCTCCTAACACTAGTATTATTACGATTGTCAAAGCTGGGCCTTAAGTGGATTAGGAGCACTTGGGAAAAGTGTATTGACCTAGAGCGACAGTTGCGAGTCGATAGGTAACTTTTGTGCAAGGTAATGAAGCTCAATCTGGGTAACTTTGACATTCTGGGCAAGATTGACAGTTTTGATGTTTCATGATTTTTGTTTATATTCTTTGTTGTATTGTCAATAGTTCTAAGCTCGATGTCTAGTTTGGTTCAAACTCAATTTTTGACCATATTATTTAAAAAAAACTGTTTGTCTATTCCACGTGTTTTTATTTTGCGTTAAGGCTACCCAGAATCTATAAAATGTTTGCTAAAGATACCCAGAATGTTCAAAATTCAAAAATTCAATTAATAAGCGATTTTAGTGAAAACCAAAATTACTGTCAACGTTACCCAGATAGGGGGGGTAACTTTGTCATACCAAACTTTTGCATTTTTTCAAATAAACTTGTATATATTGAGGGTTAGATTATTTTAGAATTATATTCTGCACGCATTAAAACACAAATTTGGTTTTTCACATGAATCTACGACTTTTTACTAACATTGTTATGAGCAATAATGTGCCCTGAACCTGTCAAAGTTACCCAAATTGACTGTAATTACTTCGGTTAAAATTACTCACGACCAAGTAGCAAGTTATCAATCTGCAGGAGTAACATGTTTCATGCTCACTATTTGTTTCCAACATTTTGAACAATTTTCAACAAAATAAAGAATGTTGTCTAATTTCCACCGGTTTCGTCTGTTCCGTGGTCGGAGTGACGGCTCGCGTGGGGTGTGGTTGTGGTGTTGCGGTCTTGCACGAGATGCTCTCGTTAGCATTCTACGTTTTCATCGGTATTTCACACATTTTATCATGATATTTGACTAAAATTTACCCTCCCACTTCCAACATGAACACAACTTATCCATTGCTAGAAGTAATGTACGAGTATAGACGGCACCTCACGTCTGTGACTCTATTCGCATCACCAACTTGATCGATAATTCGCATCAATGAGGAAGCGACGATAATAGTAAGAAATGAAATACTAGTTGGTTATAAATTTACCTCATCCTCATTGAGAGCCTTCTCTGTCTCACTGCTGGGTATAGAATAGACCTCTGTCTCGCAATGCTTCGAATTGCGTATTAATTGCGCACGTTACCCGGTTAAAGGGAACGTAGATTTCTTCTGGACAAATTAGTACCTAGTATACTTGTACTAACGTTTATACTGTGGTTAGTGCCCAGGTATTAGCGGATTTATATTTATTTTCGCAATAAAAGAACAGCTATTGGCAATCCTATCGCATAGGATACTCACACTCCATCGAGTCGTTTAGCAAACCATTACACGAGCGAGCCAAACTAAAGAACGGAGACATGATAATAGTCAGCATCAGAAGAGCTGCCTGCCGCCGGCGCGCGGCGTGCGGCGTGCGGCGTGCGGCGGCCAATACCGTAAATGATGCATGCATAGTGTACGAGGAGCCCTGTTAGCAGGAATTAGCGAACTCGGCGGCTTCACGAGCCTGTCCGCCGCCTCACGGCTCACGGCTCCGGCTCCGCCGGACTCAACCTGCACATACTCTCTGTATTCTGTATTCATCGATTGCTCTCGGTACACGCAGTGGTTGAACTGGGTTGTTTATATTATAGGTTTTAGATATACCTATACTATTTCAGATTTAACTAGAAAAATTAACTATATTTTTTAATTATCAATCAAAGTGGCAGATAGAAAGATAAGTAATCAAACACGTTTAGGTAATGTGTTGTAAAATAAATTGCAATTGAAATGTAAAAAAAAAAAACAAAATGAAGCTTTTATGCAATGGTATAGTGGCTTTTCAAGGTATCTCATTTGCAATCGTCAAGTCATTTGTAAACGGTCAATATTCATTACTCTTCGTTCGGTTCACAAGACTTGTAGATTTAGGAAAAACGGGACTCGAGGAATTCTGTGCCGCGAGCGAGCCAGGGCGGGGCTTGTGGACTTTAATGACTTGGGAGGTAAGTCACAGTGCTGCAGACACTGTAGTTGCAGGATGACTACCTAAAGTAGGTTAGGGTTTAGTATTTACTTATTCAATGGGACACTGTACAAGTATATTAATGCAATTTTGTGAAAAGACAAATAAAGCTCTATGTTGCAAGGACAACATCCTTACATCGTGTCGTGCAATAATGATGTTCGATCCATTAGATTAGAGGCTTAAAGATGTGCAGGAAACATTCAAACTAAATCATGAAAATCTATGGAAGTGGTGCTGCTTATCAACGATTTGATATATCTTTAAGAACTATCATATTTACGAACGTAAGAAAGTATCTCAATCGTGTGAAAAGATCAAGCCTTGAAAATCCGCATTAGAAATAAATTTCAGGTTAAATGGCACATAAACACACTTATCGAGTACCGCTATATTTGTGGAAGCTTTTATGACTAACTAGTTATCCAGTACGAGGGCAACTAGTGTTTGTGGTCTACTTGTTGTATATAACTGCGGCGCTCGGGTGCGAGGTGGGCGCGACTCAATAAGGACTCGCTCATTAATGTAGCAATAAGTAGCACATATTGGGTAAATGAGAAGGTAAAGTCAGGGTTCGTGGCATGGAACTGCTCTCCAAGTCCACCGCGATTTTCAGCTTTAGTTTCATTTTGGAACAACGCAACGCTAATCGTTCATTTTCGTAATAAAAAAATGAGTGGTTGCTCTTTATTCTAATTTAGAAATCATTTACTTTTTTTTTATCAAATAACTACCTAAACAAGAAACCGAAAAATATTAATAAAAGTGGCAAATTATTGAGGTTTCATAAACGCAGTCCGATTCGTAAAAGGAAAACAAATTCTTACAAATTACGTTCGAATAAGAATAAATAATAGTTAAAAAAAACTAAAAAAACACGCTTTTTATAAATAACCGAACTAAAAAAATAGAAAATAAAATTTTATAAATTTAAATTAAGAATAGGGTTGAAAATTTCAATAAATATAAATTAATAATAGTGTAAATAAATAAATATATGTATTTTATTTTTTAAAAGCGTGGGGTGCATGGGTCAATAGATATTATATATTTTGTAGATACATTTTGTATTGACAGACATGAGTAGAGTGATTAGCATTTTGATAATATCTTAGAAAGCACCCCACGCTTTAAAAAAAATAAAATACATATATTTATTTATTTACACTATTATTAATTTATATTTATTGAAATTTTCAACCCTATTCTTAATTTAAATTTATAAAATTTTATTTTCTATTTTTTTAGTTCGGTTATTTATAAAAAGCGTGTTTTTTTAGTTTTTTTTAACTATTATTTATTTTTCGCTTTTTAGTTCGATTTGCTAACTATTAACCATCCTTAATATGTACAAATGTGTTGGTGTTATCCGATTTTGGCCGTCTGCTCAAGCAAATTAAAAATAAAATTGATGCGTAACAAAAAATATTGAGCAAAAAGATTTGTAGCCGCGTGGTTTCGATCCTCAGACCTCATAAAATAAAATTGATGCGTAACAAAAAATATTGAGCAAAAAGGTTTCTAGCGCGTGGTTTCGATCCAGGGACCTCTGGGTTATGAGCCCAGCACGCTTCCACTGCGCCACTCTGTTCTCTGACACAAATGACGAAATTACCATTTGTAAGTTCAATGGTATTAAAAGTTAAAGAAACTTTATAGAAAAAGCGTGTTAAAAAAATTAATAGTTAAAAAAACTAAAAAACACGATTTGTTTAGTGTATTGTCATCGGTCCTCGATATATCTACAAAGTTTGAAAGAAATCTGACCGTTTAAAGTGGGTCAAAAACGCGCTCAAAGGAGTCGGTTACATACAAACATACAAACATACAAACATACAAACATACAAACATACAAACATACAAACATACAGGTGAGGCTAATAAAAGCGTGTTAAAAATACACATTAAACACGTAATAAGCCCCTTGAATAACAATTGTTTCGTAATTTTTTGCCTTTACCATTTCTTTATCCAAAAAGGACACCTCGGCATCTCGAAAATGTACCGTTTAGGCACAGATTAAGTGGTATTTACAACGCAAGTTAGGGCTTGTGTGATACGCTTAGTTTAACGTTTTTAAAACGGGGCATTTTCAGGTCGCGTGCGTGTAATGTGACACATGTGCGTCACTCGTCACTTCCCCAGACGTCAATCTTGAGGTTTTTCTAATTCCCGGAACCTCGCGGTCGCTCTGCCTTGACAAACAATAAAACGCGTCACAAAACACATGCACAGATTAATGCATTACAAGAGGGATAACTTTAATATGACAGCATGACATGTCTAAGAATTATATTTCTCGAGAGCGACTCTTCTCCGGGACTTAATGTGCGATCGAAACAAGACATTTTAAACACGTAAAGGTACGACGAGATTGAATTAAACCCAAAACTTTATGCAAAACTCAACTTTGCCAAGCACTATCATTTGTTCTTCACTATGCCAAGAATCGGGGCGAGATGTTGTCGTTACCAAGAGAACTAAAAAATCAACTATGCGCTGTATGCTTTTATCTGTGAACAAGAACATTATTTTTACAAAACAAAAAACAAAAACCGACTTCAAAAGACCGACTATTGAGTTATTCATCTATTTGTCGCGCACGTACTTAATGCAAATTTAAGACTTATATGGTTTTCTCATGGATACCATTATCAGAACTGGACTAAATTGAAATGGGACCAAATGGGAAGCGTCAGCTTTCTAATAAAAAAAGAATCATCAAAATCGATTCACCCAGTCAAAAGTTATGAGGTAACAAACATAAAAAAAAAAAAACATACAGACGAATTGATAATCTCCTCCTTTTTTGAAATCGGTTAAAAAAACAAAAGATCTTTGCTGGCCTGGTTGGTAGATATATCTGTTCTTTTGTATGGTCTGCAACATACGTACTGTCTCGGCACGATCAAAGAGGCTTACTAATTGTGTGCTCTTCCGAGACACGTGACCACATCAACTCGGACAATCGATTTGTCAACTGACTGACGCAACTGTTAGGTCGCGGCGCGGCGCGGCGCGCGGTGGATACATCAAATTGAAGAGTTGATGACTCAGCTTTTCCTGTTGCGTGGGCTTATTTTAGACCCGGGGCTAAACCGCGGCTAACGATAAGTGACATTAGTGTGTACTGCACTTTATTTTTGTATTGCACAAAGGTTTAAATAACATTTGTCAATATCTTAGCAAGGCTTGTAATAAGGCTGTAGGAAAAAAAATCACCCCCTGAAACTTGTTCGTTATCGTAGCACTAAGAAACTAAATAGGTGTGTACCTACATTGTAAATGAACAGTACGGTATTACTACAAAATGTCCTTAAAAATTAAAAAGAAATTATGGTTCACAAATAAAATAAAATAAATATCTCTATACTCGTATTTATCTTTGCATACATTACAATTAAAATCTCTTGATACGAGTACAGTTATAATTACCCGTATCCACCTAACGTGTACATTTTAAAGTAAGTAAAGTTTCAAAATGAGAAACACCCAAGTTATTTTTGAACCGAAAACTCGATACATGTGTCCGATAAGTTCGGTACACGGTCCGGGGTCCGCAAACGTATAATTTGAGCGTTCTTAAATAACAGTGTTCCGTACGTAGAGTAACGATTTATTTAACACCGTTTACAGCGCTGTCGATAAATCTTGGCTCGCGGCGGAGCCTGCTCGAATTTTAAACACCGTATAAATGTTCGACAACAATTTTTCATTTTGCAATAATTACATTTGGGCTGATCGATCTCCGATCTTCGCTCGCTCGCAGGTACGACGTGTCGTGCTGACCGACGAATATTGAAAACGATATATTACGACAATTTAACCAAAATATGAATTGATCTTGCAATTATGCGGATAAGTTTATGCGGTAAGTTTATCGATGTACCTCTATTTGATTTACTTTTAAGCATTTGGGTTTGGAAATTACTTCTACGATTACTTAAACTTTATTTACCCTTCATGTTTCTAAACGGTGAGAGCGGATTGATGTCCATCTTTACACTTACAATATTTAACATCGGCTTCATCTGTTCCGATTTAAAACGGGTCGGTTATATCGAGTGCTAATCCAAGATTAGTTTTAAATACTTACTACTGTTTCAGACAAAGTAGCACGATCTCTGATTAACCCCAAACTTTGTGTGAGCTTTTTCGAATGGCGTAATTATAAGAACAGTTAGATATATAGTATATATATCGTATATAGTATATAGTATAGTGTTTATGTACTAGCTGACTCGACAGATTGCGTCGAAGCCATTGCGTCAATTCTATGTCAAATGTCAAAAGTTACATTAAAAAAGTTTACATCGTCCAAAGCGCTATATGGTTTAAGTATTTTTAAATTTTCTAATTTTTCATGTTTTTTTACTATAAATTGAGATGTGAGCTATCCTATCTCCTAAGTTAGATCGAACTGCACCCGGTGTGCAAATTTGATTGAAATCGGTTAAGTGGTTTAGGAGTCCATTGAGGACAAACATTGTGACACGAGATTTATATATATTATTAGGATTAAGACTAGCTGACTCGACAGACGTTGTCCTGTCAAAAGCCATTGCGTCAATTCTATGTCAAATGTCATATTGCGTAACTATAGCAACCGTAGTATGTTGATGCTAAGTAAAAATTATCAGTATATATATAATTTGCAATAAATTAAAATTGCGACTATAATTTGAGATTTAAACTATCCTATCTCTCAAGTTGGATCGAATTGCACGTGGTGTGCGAATTTTATTATAATCGGTTAAGTGGTTTAGGAGTCCATTGAGGACAAACATTGTGACACGAGATTTATATATATTAAGACTAGCTGACTCGACAGACGTTGTCCTGTCAAAAGCCATTGCGTAACTATAGCAACCGTAGTATGTTGATGCTAACTTGTGTCAATTTATAGTAAAAATTATCAGTATTTATATAATTTGCAATAAATTAAAATTGCGACTATAATTTGAGATTTAAACTATCCTATCTCTCAAGTTGGATCGAACTGCACCCGGTGTGCAAATTTGATTGAAATCGGTTAAGTAGTTTAGGAGTCTATAGCGGACAAACAACGTGACACGTAATTTATATATATTACTAGCTGACTCGACAGACGTTGTCCTGTCAAAAGCCATTGCGTCAATTCTATGTCAAATGTCATATTGCGTAACTATAGCAACCGTAGTATGTTGATGCTAAGTAAAAATTATCAGTATATATATAATTTGCAATAAATTAAAATTGCGACTATAATTTGAGATTTAAACTATCCTATCTCTCAAGTTGGATCGAACTGCACATGGTGTGCGAATTTTATTATAATCGGTTAAGTGATTTAGGAGTCCATTGAGGACAAACATTGTGACACGAGATTTATATACATATATTAAGAAGATTAAGATATTATGTCAGATGTAATAAAAATACATTATTATTCGTAACTCATATTTATCACTCAATCTTATTTTATTCTCCTAAAAGTTATGAATTTTGAATCCTTCAAAAAACAAAGATTTCTTGCCACAAAAAAAAACTTTCATACAATGACTAGCTCATAGAAAAATCTAGATCTAATCAGCAAGAAAAATATCAATATCTTTTTAAAGTACGATTACTTAATTTTTTTTTTATTTCGCAATGCGCCAGTTAGCCCCCCAGGGGTTCATTAAGTGCATTTTATAATGCAAGCTATCAGCGTGGGAGATCTGCGGAGCAGCATTGTTGCTGCAGCGGGCGCCGCCGCCGCGGGCCGCGGGTCGCGGGTCGCGGGCCCTCGGCCGGGGCTTGACAATATTTTGTGCAAACCAATGTTTTTAAAGCTCATGATATTGATATTAAGTGCGCCAATGCAGTGCAAAATGAAAGATCTTATGGATATTTATAGATATTGCGGATAGATGGATAAACGACCTACCACACTAATGATGTAATACCTACTAATACCTACTGTATTTAGTTCCAAATAAAACCAATGCTACAAATTTTGCATTTGTAAAATTAAAAATAATTAATAATTTTTTCTCGCATCTTATCTATGCCTAAATAATGCAAATCCAAATAATAATATCTAGTAAAAATATAATTAAGCCATAAGATATTTGTACATCCGTAAAATACTAAAGTTGCAAAACGTTTTAAATTCGTTAATTACGGCTCCAAAAAAACCAACACGAAGTCACACAACTTAATATGAAGGAGTTCTTTATTCAAACGTTAATTAACATTTCCGTAAATTTCAAAGACCGCGTTTATTGTTTAGACTTAGACGTCGAGTGCAATAACCTAGGTTATGGAGTGTAACCCTCGGTCAAGGGTATAAATTAACGATAAATGGACTGCGACTCACTAATGAGCACAGAAAACTACACTAATCGTTGGTTTACTTACCGTAGTGTGTTCCACATGATGACGAACTGGCTGGTTACAATAAAGAAAATTAAACGCCACTGAAATAGGAAGTTCGATTTTTAAAAACACTCGAGATCGCGCGGTCGGCAATGACACTCGTTCGGACGGCACGTGCGTTCGGAACGGAGGCAGCGACTGTAATGTGAACTGTTCTTGAACTTGGCAGCTTGCTTGCATAGCTGCATTTTCGACAAAAGCCTGAACAATGCCTTCCAAGTCATACCCTTTGATGTCTGACGGCGGCGTCTGACAGCCAATATCTCGGGAGGGGAACAGTCAACATTTTAATGGCCTGTAAATGTACGAACAGTACAGGTATAGAGGACGCGGACGGGGAAGGAATGCGCGACTACTTAGACAGTTTGTAGGTTTTACTGTTCTTGAGGGAATTGGATTTTCCGGGACAAAAATAATAACTTCAGTAATGTAGTATGCTTTTGTAGGAGGTAGTGGTTGTCTTTTATCTTTGGACCTCAAATTAATCTCCAAACTTAGTCACCTTTTATTTTTTTTTATAAGACCTTCTGTTATTGAACCTAAAATTGAGCACCGAGAACTTTAACATAAATTCTTAACTCTGTAATCATAACTATTCATAATTTTCATAAATTACCTCGAGCGCATCAAATTCCTTCTATTGATAGCTATCATAATGATAATAAAATGTAATGACTGTAAAAATACCTCTCTATAAGTACAAAACGTATTAATACCGGCATGAGATAATGTATATTATTACTTTGAGGCAATTTCACAGCATTAAGACGAATAAATGTTCATGTAGTGTAGAGTGTACTTGTAGCCTAGCGGGCGACCCAGCACGGCCCGAAATGTTTTTATTATGCAATTATTTGTGCATTAACATACTTAAGTAGTTATTTTCACACTTTTACGAACGCCCGCCGTTTAAGCGAAAGTTAGTTTATATACTTTATATTGTATTTTTTGTTACACGGCGCGATAACTCGCCGTGCACTTTCTCAATTACGTTAAATACGGTAATTACTGTAATTATAATTTACTGAAATTGTAAATCATCAAGTAAAATTGAGTTAAGAATTATCTTTTTATGTGTGAGTAACTAGCGGCTTCCTGCGACTGGACTCGACTGATTTGGATAAAAAATATGCAATAATTCATGTCAAAGCGAGCTATGGTAAATACGGAGTTGTCGTGACGATATAAAGTTTTTTTTTTATTTTGGGTACGATATTTCTGAAATGTTTCTAAGTAGGTACGTACATAATAAATTGGTACACTTCTGATAGGTACTTGTAATTTTTTGCCTAGCCTGCCTAGTGAGTAGACGACTAATGCAACAACAATTTCTCCCGCCCGAGGCTCTACTATACTTATACGAATTCGAGGCACTTCCCGACTCATCAGAGCGTGATAATAAACATCCGTTTAAATGAGAAAGTGACAGATTGTTTATAATAGCGAGCACTGATCATACATGCTGGATGTCTGTACGCGAGCTCAACTGCTTTTCATCCAACATAACACAAATAGCAGGATCTCATTTTTTGTCGACGATATTATTGTTACAAACTAAATTCCCAATATTTGTGCTTCTAGTTCTCAGCGCAAATCTTCCTGGATTCGAGAACTAATTGCGTCGCATTAACGGCGTTATCACACTGGCGTGTTGCGATCGCCCAACAAGGCGATCAGATTAGGCACGGTCGCGGGTGTTTGGAACTAGCTCAACATTTGCAGCGAGTTGGTTGGTCGCGAGTGACCGATCGCCTCGCTAGAAACGATCGCGTATCACCAGCGTGTTATCGCTCTATGCCGCGGCTAGCACGGTGTCGGAAACTAGTCCTAGTGTTCAAGACTCCTAAGTATATTCTCACACACGGACGCTCTCTTTCTTCGCTAGTGATCGATCGTTGTGCTGATAGCGCTAGAGTTTAAATCAACTAGCTTGCAATGCATCGGAAACGAGCGTCTACATGGGATACCTAACTATCTTCCTATAGTATACTATTTATTTTATCGATCACATAGTTAATACTCACACTGATGCCCAGTGTGCTAACGCCCTAACTAAACGATACGGCCCGACTGGGCGCGTATTGGAAACGAGCCAGCAGCGGCCCAGCACGCAGGAGTCCCGAGTCCCGAGCACTCGCGCGCGGTGCTTCCTGTTGGCAGCCCGCGCCGCCGCCGCCGCCGCCGCGCCGCGGTGAGTCGCTGATTGCAGGGACGAGCCAACGAGACCAGCCCGGGGAAGCGGACCTTCTAGTTTCACAAACTTGTACTTATAAGTAGCCAATGACATGTATTTTTTTTAATTGTTGGGCAAGTAGTCAAGAATGGCTGAAGTATTCTTAAGTACTTAATAGTAAAGTTTGTAGTGTTGGGCCAAATAGAAGTTGCGAGCTCGTTGTCCTCCACCAACTCGCTGGCTCGTCCTCACTACTTTGGGTTCCGTACTATATAATTCGTGCTTTGGGTGAGGGCGAGGGGTGAGGCCAGCTAGTTGGCGTGGCGTAATGCCACTATCACGTGATCGGACTGGACAGTTTCGCTTCATCGGATAGGATCTGATCAGGTTCACGTGATATGACAAAACAGAATACGAGTAGACAATGGTGTCAATCCATTTGATTTTATTTTCCAATTCGTCCAACTACCAAGTAGTAACTTCTTCAAACTGAATCACTTCCCTTCACATTAAATCTTTCGAAGCTTGCTTACCTCTCAAATCACTTGACATTTCCTTTCTCTCTCCACGCGTCTCTCGGACCACGTGTTTCCGACGCATTCATCAAATGAATCTAATAAATGTATCATGGTGCATTAGTGTCAATGTCGGCGTAGAAAGTGAATAACTCGGGGCTAATCGAGTAACGAGTCCGCGATCGAATCGATACCTTAACTTGGTGTATGAGCGGGACCGGGAGAAATGCAGAGACGACGCACAGATCTCTGGCATTTAGTACGTACGAGTACGTAGGTACGTCTGTTTCGTGTGTCTCCAGTGGACAATGTAATGTTATTACCTCGTTTGAATTCTTATAGAAACTTTTAAACAGAATTGGCATTTATCTTATCTTATCTTATCTTATCTTAATATATATAAATCTCGTGTCACAATGTTTGTCCTCAATGGACTCCTAAACCACTTAACCGATTATAATAAAATTCGCACACCATGTGCAGTTCGATCCAACTTGAGAGATAGGATAGTTTAAATCTCAAATTATAGTCGCAATTTTAATTTATTGCAATTTTTACTATAAATTGACAAGTTAGCATCAACATACTACGGTTGCTATAGTTACGCAATATTTGACATAGAATTGACGCAATGGCTTTTGACAGGACAACGTCTGTCGAGTCAGCTAGTTAAATCATAAAAATTTGTTCCTGGAACGTGAAAATGATTGACAGAAAAAACAATGAGAAAAGGGGATGTCATTCTTTGGCTTTGGCAAAAAAAGGTGGAAGGAAGTAGAAATGAAAAATAGTCGACTTTATCTTCGAATATTTTAAAGTTGCTTCGTATGTTGAGGATCTGCTGGAAATTTTACCTGGACCTGGACATTTTATGTAAATGTAGGTACTCCAATACCATCTTATTTGAATACTGCCGGTATGTAATCTTATACAATTTATAAAAAAATTGTCAAGGCGGCTCCTTTGACTGGAGACGGACCAGAGGCTTCTTACTTATTCAAGCCGTTCCCCGACCTGTCGCTCCAGACTAACATCGCCTAACATTTTCTGTCGTATTTCTATATGTATGTCTAGCTGCCAATAGTTAGGACACATACAAGGTAGGGTTAGTTTAATAGATATTTTATTATCTTTACGTTCGTTTCTTCTTTCTACCAAGGGCTCCTCCTAACGGTAGATAGGTAGGCTAAATTGCTTGATGTAACTGCAACACGAACAGTAGGTATTTCTTGTCATCGCTTTTCTGAGTTAAAATAAACTCGCTACGTATTCAGTGCTTTGATTTTTTTTTTTTTTTGATTACTAATTACACAATTTACATATTTTAGGTTTTAGAAGATGTCTGTATGAAAAACTAGAGCAGAGTAAAACTACAGCTTACCGTGAGCTTACCGGACGAAAACGGAAACTACAAGTTTTACTCATTTATTATCATCGATCGTGTTTATTATGGAATACGTAACGATTCGACTTTGCTCGTGCTCGGGTTGGAGTTCCGGCGCGTCGTGGCCGCGCCGGTGAGTTGATTGCATTATAATTGATCGCGCTGAACCTGACTGGCCGCCGCGTCTCGTTCATCAATGCCTTATTGACGGTGAGCTCGACCAGTAACCGAGTTACTCGTAGCTGTTTAGCAAAGGTTTAGTTAACAAATTCCACATAGTTAGCACGTATTGTAAAGATGAAATGGGATGTGTCTGGGTTGGCCTGCTCTATCTAATCCATCATTATCAAGAAGTAGTTTTGATGCAGTTTCTTAACCACCCATATTGGCAAAAAAAATGACAAAAGTAGGTAAATTTATTCAAACCGTTTGAGCCATTTTCGAGTTTTTACGAGACTACGCACGGCGATTGATGTATACTTACCTAGTTATAAGGATAGGGAATGCCGTTAAAGTACTCTTGAATCGGAACAACTTTTGTCCAAGCAATAGTTTAGAAATCAGATAGTTAATTGTCGTTTCTTTTAATGGGGAATAATTATTTAATCTACAGGCAACACATGTTTTCTATTTGAATGACCTCATCATGAGCAACCTTTAAATCCTCCCACTGTTGGGAAATAGAATTACCCTCGAATGGTGATTAGGTCGTATTCCACCACGCTGGCCAAGTGCGGGTTGGTGGATTTTAACTTCTTCTCCGGCGTACCTATGCAGGTTTCCTCACGATGTTTTCCTTCACCGAAAAGCCAGTGGTATGTAATGTGTAGTGTTCTTTTCGTGCAGTATTTGGGACTAAGGTGGAGGCCTTCTCTTTGGCTATCGGTATAGCTGTAGTAAGATTGGACGCACAATATTCCATCCCATCAGTGGTTTGCAGTGGACCAACAACAAATTTATTTATTTCGGATCGGAATTTGGCCCAGTCTGTCTTTAGGTTCATCGGTCTTGGGGCAGTAAAATCAGCTCCCATCGCAAGTGTAATTAATACAGGGAAATGCTGTTCATTTGAGTCGTACAGTACCTCAAGGCTGATTGGGCAGTTAAGATTTTGATGGAGTACTATGTCCAATACATCTGGAGCGTGATTCGGATTTATAGGGATATGCAGCTAGAAGTGTAGATGATCGCCCATCAAAGATATTGCGAAGGTCTCTAGTATTGAACTCTGATATAGGAGGGCGGTAGCCTGCAAAGATTTTGATTTCTCTGCCTTCCATGCTTATTCTGACCCCTGTTGTTTGGATATTTTCGAAGTTAAGATGATCAAGATCTTCATGTAACATTCATAAGTGTACATTGATGTACCCATTTTAGAATTATTATTTTTTTAATTTTGAGACATTTTATCTGCAAAATCTTCAAGCCACACTGAAACGCCTGTACTCACAGTAATAATACAATTGCGTAAAGAACCTTTATAGCGTTTAATTGATTTCCAGATGGAAGATTGTGTTCTAGAAGATAGATTTTAACAATAAATTATTCCAACTTGTCTTTTCTTTTTTGAGAATAGGCTGGTGGATTTGGCAGCGTTTTTTTTAAGATCCAGGTAATTTTCAAAGGTTATTGTATTTCTCTAACCTTTTATAGACTTCTTTCTTTTTTTTTGCAGCCGCTGTACATTTCGAGTCCCACCAAAGAGCGACACTTAAAATTGAAAGGTTTATAATGTGGAAAGTTTTCATCTGCACTGGAAATCCTCTTCAAATTTTGAATAATTTTCCATAAAATGAAAGTTATTGGGTATGAGTTAATGTGTAGTTTGTGTACCATGAGACTATACGTAACTATATTAAACTAAGTCAAGATTGGGGAGCACTTAATGGCCTTTTAAAAAATAAAAAACAATTTGATTAATACTAAGTCGTGTTCGATACACAGGAGTTGATTTAGAACTAAACTTAAGACTAACTTAACTATGGCAAGAAGCCTTCTTACGAGTGTTATTGTCATATTTTTACCCTTAGACTGGGGAATTGATAATAGGTGACCAAACCTAATCGATTTGATAGAATATACAAGATGTCTACTAACGCCACCTATGAATAACCACGAACAATTTTTTGAAATAAAATCGTCTCATCAATTATTGTGGTGTACATTATGGTGCTGTGTATTATAGGCAGTACATTATTAGCGATTATGGGTATCCTTTTTGGTCATAGTTTTGTTTAGTTATTGATGAACTGACTAGGTACTTACGAGTATTTGTGTGATCGTGCGCATGCCGAACGTTATTTGAGCACAGGTTTTTGAGTTTACGTTCATTATTTATTTTGTTACCTACTGTTTCTATTAGTTTTCTTTGATAATGAAGTGTTTGTTTTGGATGTTAAAGTGGAAGAGTGCTCTGACGAAGAGTATTATACCATCCTGTTAGGAATAGTAAAGTTTGATGGAATGAAGTGATAGTTTATCTATGCGGACGAATGTAGCAAATGCGAAAAACTTGCGTTCACGAACAATATTAGCTGTTCTGTTGAATGGAGCTACTTCGAACCACCACTTTGAACCGTTCTTGTGAATGAAGAAGGTCAGTATTAGTGTGA